>JAOPSE010000043.1:5045473-6245473 GCA_029449295.1 Zea luxurians | reverse complement strand
CGACACGCGTACGAATGCGACGTGGAGTGCGTGGAGTACGCCGAGGCCCTCATCGCCGACCTGGAGAGCCTCTCTAGGGAGGCGCCAGATGTGAAGCGCCACGCCGGCAACTTCCAGCCAGCGGAGACGGTTAAGTCCGTCCCTCTCGACCCCTGCAACGACGCCTCCAAGCAGATCTGGATCGGCTCCGAGCTCGACCCCAAATAGGAAGCAGTGCTCGTCGACTTTCTCCGCGCAAACGCCGACGTTTTCGCGTGGAGTCCCTCGAACATGCTTGGCATACCGAGGGAAGTCGCCGAGCACTCGCTGGATATCCAAGCTGGAGCCCGACCCGTGAAGCAGCCTCTGCGCCAATTCGACGAAGAAAAGCGTAGAGCCATAGACGAGGAGATCCACAAGCTAATGGCGGCAGGGTTCATCAAAGAGGTATTCCATCCCGAATGGCTTGCCAACCATGTGCTTGTGAGAAAGAAAGGGGGGAAATGGTGGATGTGTGTAGACTACACTGGTCTAAACAAAGCATGTCCGAAAGTTCCCTACCCTCTGCCTCGCATCGATCAAATCGTGGATTCCACTGCTGGGTGCGAAACCCTGTCTTTCCTCGATGCCTACTCAGGGTATCACCAAATCAGAATGAAAGAGTCTGACCAGCTCGCGACTTCTTTCATCACACCCTTCGGCATGTACTGCTATGTTACCATGCCGTTTGGTTTGAGGAATGCGGGTGCAACGTACCAGCGATGCATGAACCATGTGTTCGGCGAACACATCGGCCGAACGGTCGAGGCCTACGTCGATGACATCATAGTCAAGACGAGGAAAGCCTCCGACCTCCTTTCCGACCTTGAAGTGACATTCCGATGTCTCAAGGCGAAAGGCGTGAAGCTCAATCCCGAAAAGTGTGTCTTCGGGGTCCCCCGAGGCATGCTCTTGGGGTTCATTGTCTCCGAGCGGGGCATCAAGGCCAACCCGGAGAAGATCGCAGCCATCACCAGCATGGGGCCCATCAAGGACTTGAAAGGCGTATAGAGGGTCATGGGATGCCTCGCGGCTCTGAGCCGTTTCATCTTGCGCCTCGGCGAAAGAGGCCTGCCTCTGTACCGGCTCTGAAGGAAGGCCGAGTGTTTCGCTTGGACCCCTGAGGCCGAGGAAGCCCTCGGGAACCTGAAGGCGCTCCTCACGAACGCGCCCATCTTGGTGCCCCCCGCTGCCGGAGAAGCCCTCTTGATCTACGTCGCCGCTACCACTCAGGTGGTTAGCGCCGCGATTGTGGTTGAAAGACGAGAAGAGGGGCATGTATTGCCCGTCCAGAGGCCAGTCTACTTCATCAGTGAGGTACTGTCCGAGACCAAGATCCGCTACCCACAAATTCAGAAGTTGTTGTACGCGGTGATCCTGACGCGGCGGAAGTTGCGACACTACTTCAAGTCTCATCCAGTAACTGTGGTGTCATCCTTCCCCCTGGGGGAGATCATCCAGTCCCGAGAGGCCTCGGGTAGAATTGCAAAGTGGGCGGTGGAGATCATGGGCGAGACGATCTCGTTCGCCCCTCGGAAGGCCATCAAGTCCTAGGTCTTGGCGGACTTCGTGGCTGAATGGGTCGACACCCAGCTCCCAACAGCTCTGATCCAACCGGAACTCTAGACCATGTTTTTCGACGGGTCGCTGATGAAGACGGGGGCCGGCGCGGGCCTGCTCTTCATCTTGCCCCTCAGGAAGCACCTACGCTATGTGCTACGCCTCCACTTCCCGGCGTCCAACAACGTGGCTGAGTACGAGGCTCTGGTAAACGGGTTGCGAATCGCCATCGAGCTAGGGGTCCGACGCCTCGACGCTCGTGGTGACTCGCAGCTCGTCATCGACCAAGTCATGAAGAACTCCCACTGCCGCGACCCGAAGATGGAAGCCTACTGCGATGAGGTTCGGCGCCTGGAAGACAAGTTCTATGGGATCGAGCTCAACCACGTCGCCTGACGCTACAACGAGACTGCGGACGAGCTAGCTAAAATAGCCTCGGGGCGAACAACGGTTCCCCCGGACGTATTCTCCCGAGACCTGCATCAACCCTCCGTCAAGACCGATGACACGTCCGAGCCCGAGAAGGCCTCGGCCCAGCCCGAGGCACCCTCGGCACAGTCCGAGGTACCCTCGGCTCGGCCCGAGGCACCCTCGGCTCAACCCGAGGCACCCTCGGCTCGGCCCGAGGTACCCTCGGCCCCCGAGGGTGAGGCACTGCGCGTCGAGGGGGAGCGGAGCGAGGTCACGCCTAATCAAAACTGGCAGACCTCGTACCTGCAATATCTCCACCGAGGAGAGCTACCCCCCGACCGAGCCGAAGCTCAGCGGTTGGCGCGGTGCGCCAAGTCGTTCGTCTTGCTGGGAGACGAGAAGGAGCTCTACCACCACAGCCCCTCGGGCATCCTCCAGCGATGCATTTCCATCGCCGAAGGCCAGGAGCTCTTACAAGAGATACACTCGGGGGGCTTGCGGCCATCACGCAGCACCTCGAGCCCTTGTTGGAAACGCCTTCCGACAAGGATTCTACTGGTCGACGGTGGTGGCCGACGCCACTAGAATTGTCTGCACCTGCGAAGGGTGTCAGTTCTACGCGAGGCAGACCCACCTGCCCGCTCAGGCTCTGCAGACCATACCCATCACCTGGTCGTTTGTTGTGTGGGGTCTAGACCTCGTCGGCCCCTTGCAGAAGGCACCCGGGGGCTACACGCACCTGCTGGTCGCCATCGACAAATTCTCCAAGTGGATCGAGGTCCGACCCCTAAACAGCATCAGGTCCGAACAGGCGGTGGCGTTCTTCACCAACATCATCCATCGCTTTTGGGTCCCGAACTCCATCATCACCGACAACGGCACCCAGTTCACGAGTAGAAAGTTCCTGGACTTTTGCGAGGATCACCACATCCGGGTGGACTGGGCCGCCGTGGCTCACCCCATGACGAATGGGCAAGTAGAGCGGGCTAACGGCATGATCCTGCAAGGGCTCAAGCCGCGGATCTACAACGACCTCAACAAGTTCGGCAAGCGGTGGATGAAGGAGCTCCCCTCGGTGGTCTGGAGTCTGAGGACAACGCCGAGCCGAGCCACGGGCTTCACACCGTTCTTTCTAGTCTATGGGGCTGAGGCCATCTTGCCCATAGACTTAGAATACGGTTCCCCGAGGACGAGGGCCTACGCCGACCAAAGTAATCAAGCTAATCGAGAAGATTCACTGGACCAGCTGGAGGAGGCTCGGGACATTGCCTTACTACACTCGGCGCGGTACCAGTAGTCCCTGCGACGCTACCACGCCCGAGGGGTTCGGCCCCGAGACCTCCAGGTGGGCGACCTGGTGCTTCAGCTGCGACAAGATGCCCGAGGGCGGCACAAACTCACGCCTCCCTGGGAAGGGCCGTTCGTCGTCGCCAAGGTTCTGAAGCCCGGAACATACAAGCTGGCCAACAGTCAAGGCGAGGTCTACAGCAACGCTTGGAACATCCAACAGCTACGTCGCTTCTACCCTTAAGATGCTTTCAAGTTGTTCGTATACCTCGTTCCCACACAAAGTTTGATCATCAAGGAAGGGTCAGCCTTGCCTCGGCAAAGCCCGACCCTCCCTCGGGGGCTAAAAGGGGGGAACCCCCTCTGCGTCAAAATTTTCAATCAAAAAGGCTTCCGCGTTCCCCCGGCTATGTCGGTAGCAGGACCCCAAGAAGCGAACGCGGGTGCATGTAAGTGGCAAGGCTGACTGAGCCGAGGGACTCCTACGCCTCTGGGTTACGGATACCTCACTCGTCACCTACCACGAAAATTGACTCCTACTTGGGCAAGCCACCCTGCTACTGACGAACGGGGCCGGACACGCAAAATGAAAGGAAAAGGGGCATGACTTTATACTACGATAATAAAGTGTTCGGGCCTCAGCGGCCGCAAAAGACACACGTGCATTCAAAGGAAACTGCTCCGGCAGAGTTAGGCGTCGCCCGGGGAAGGAGCCGCGCCTTCGGCTTCGTCCCCGCCTTCGGCAAAGTCCACCTCGGCTTCGGACGACGGCGCAGGCGGGAGGATCTCTGCCTCGAATGTGGTCGCCAGCACTGTGCTCGGGCCTGCAGCGGCCGCATCGAGCCTCTGGACTTCAGCCAGAGCGGCTTCATCTTTGTCAGGAAGGCAATACCCCTCGCTGACCCGCTCCAGATCCACGACGTAGTGGGAAGCAAGCACGGCGAAGGCCCGCCTGACGCCGTGGTGTAGCGCCTCGTGGAGTCTACCGCGCACGTGGTCACCCAAGGCCTGCAGGCGACTTTGAGGGGAGCTTCCTGAGGGGACGTCGCCGAAGCCAAAGACCCGGTAGAAGCCCGAGATGGCCTCGGACATGACCGCGTGGTCGGCCTCCCTCTGCTCGGCCGCCTGGGCAAGCGCCCTGGTGGACTCATCAAGGGCAGACTCAAGCTCTGCGAACAGCCAGAGCGCAAGGCCTCAAACACAAGTGGAGGAAACAAGCTGAAATGAAAACCGAAAACAGCCAGGACATACCTCCGGCTCGGGCACGCTGCTCCGAGGCTGTGGCTTGGGCTACGGCTAGGTCTGCTGCAAGGGCTCTGGCCCGGCTTTCGGCCTCGGCAGCCCGGCCCCGAGATTGATCTCGCTCATCGATGACCTGGTCGAACTCCGACTGCCGTCGCTGCACCTCTGCGCGTGCCGCTGCTGCCTCTGCTCTCAGGTCGGCACAGAGCAACCGAAGGTCCGCCACCTCCGTGCCCTGCTGGGAGAGGCGCGCGGTAGCCCCGGCGAGCGAGGTCCTTAGGGATCGCAGCGAGCCCCAGACATCAACCTCGTGGCGGATAAACGACGACTTGGCGGCGCTCAGATCCGTCAGATCCTGAGGGAAGGAAGCGGGGCGTCACAAAGGACGCCTTGATCACAAAAAAGGTATGCCTGAAATCATTACCTGGAGGATCTTGGGGACGTCCCTGCAAAAGACCTCCAAGGATGACCGGAGTGACCCCACCGTTGCTTCGGCACACTCGCGGAGCTCGTCCCAAGACTGCTCCTCCCGCTCATCGTCAAGAACGAAGAAGGGATCCGAAGCCTCACGGGTCCAGAACCGGAGCAACTGGCGCCGCCCCTCGGAGCTTCGCCGCGCAGGGACAAGGCTATCGCTCGGCGGGACGAGTCACGGTTCCACGCCCCCCTCCTCCGAGGCACCAAGCGCCGACGCCTCGGCCATCTCAGCATCGGCGGCGACAGGTCGCTCCCCGACCGCAACGGCAGCGGCTTCGGCAGCAGCTGGCGCCAGCGCCGGCGGCATGTCTGGTGGGCCCGAGGCCACGTCCGCGCCAGCCGCCTCCCCCAGCGCGACGGCCACCTCGACAGAAGAGCCGGCCTCGGGAACTCGCTCCACGGCGACTGGTGCCGCCTGAGCCCCCCGTTGTGGGGCGCCTTGCGAGAAGGTCAGCTGAACGGCGAGGCCTGGCGCGGCACCGGCTGCGGAAGCCGATGCCGTCTTAAGGACTTTTCGGGGAGCCAGATCGGTCAGGCCATGGCTTCGCTTGCTGAGGAGGAAAGGAAAGTCGCGGTCGGGACATACAGATGAGGAGCCAGGACGAAGACGTTCTAAGGTACTTACCCGCTCTGGGCCATGATCAACCGTGCCTGAGGAGAGGTCTCTCGGATCTCGGCCCCTGAAGGTACCGCCGAGGTCCGCCTCGCCGCCAGCTTCGGTACCATCCTCGCCTTGGGCACCTTGGACGCCCGGGAGACGGACTGCCCAAGCGCTGCCACGACGATCTGAGGGTCGCTCTCCTGCGCTGCCGGCATGGGCGACGGCTCTCGGGGAACAGGCGCCTCGGCCTAACTCCCCGGGGTCACCTCAACTTCCCCAGCCGAGGGGTCGAGTACCCCCTCGGTCTGCCCCTGCTCTTCGGGCCAGGACCTTAGCGTCCTGACCCCGGGAACTGACGGCGCTAGCCCGCTCGGGGGCTGGCTTGACGACTCCTGGCCTAGCCTCAAACCCGTGCTGAGGCCAAGGCGGGCAGCCATGTCGTCATCCTCGTCATCATCTTCATCATCGTCGTCGTCGTCAGGCGTTTCCGGCGACGGCTCCCTCGAGAGTCCATCCCTCTCCTGCCGGCGACAGAGCTTTTCCAAGGCGTCTCAGGCCCGCATCCGCTCGCGGGCCCGAGCCTTCTTCGCGTCCTTTTTCTTCTTCTTCTCCTCCGCGGCAACCCGCCGCGCTGCTCGGTCCACCGCGTCCTCCGGGACCCGTGGCCGGGAAGGCTTGTGACACCCTACCTCCTGGAGATAGATGAAAAGTCTCGACCGTAAGGACCAAGGGCAATCCGACGCAAGGAGAAAGAAGGAGCGGACACTCACCAGGGACACACACCCGCGGTCGGGGCGCATCAAGGGCTGGGAGAAGGCGCTGGCGTCCGGTTTTCCCAACGCGGTGGCCACCCGCCCATGGAGAATGTCGATGGGAAGGGGATCCGAGGACATCCGCGAGCCCTCCAAGTCAGCCTCTGGCGTCATCTCCCAAAGCGGCAACCGCCGCTCCGCCAAGGGAAGCACCCTCCAGCGATGAATGGCGGCAATCACTCCCGCAGCGGTGAGCCCTCCTTTCCGCAACGCCTCCAGGGCCTTGAGAAGGGGCTCGAGATTCTTCTGTCTGTCGTGAGGGGTCCCGTAGCGCCAAGCATCGGCGGCGACGGTGACCACTCGCTAAGAAAATGATGGGAGCCTCTTGTCGTCATTCCGGAGATAGAACCACCGGCGCTGCCACCCTTTATTCGAGGACGCAAGGACGGCGGGAATATACTGCAACGCCCGCGACTGCCTCAGCTGGAGGATGCAGCCGCCGGCCCGCACTGCCGCGCGGACCCTTCTCTCCCCCGTCGGCGAAGCAAAAAGCTCCACGGAGAAGAAATGAGTCCACAAGTCCCAGTGGGGGTCGATCCCCAAGTATCCTTCGCACACCGCTACGAAGATGGCGGCTTTGCGAGATGGAGTTGGGGCTGAGGTTGTGCAACTCCACCCCGTAGTTATGCAGGATCGCTCGCATGAAGCGGCTTGCCGGCACACCGAATCCCCACTCGTGGAAGGAGATGAAGCTCACGACGTACCCCGGCGGCGGGGACGGGGCGGCTCCGTTCGGGGGGGAATCCACTCTGGCTGCCTCTCATCAGAGAGAGGGTGAAGTAAACCCTTAGCAACGAGGTCCTCTGGGTCACCCGCCGTGACTGTGGAGAAAGGCCATGAGTCGCGCGGCGGAATAATGGTCACCCGGTCGGCCATCACCGAGCAGGAGGGGTGGCGGCGGAATGGACTGGGTGGGCGGTTTCCTTTTCTCTGGCTAAATCTCTCAGGTTGCGAAAACCTAAGAAGAAGGCAAGAAGCAAAGCAAAGAACCGTTACCAGGCCCTCCCCCGAGTATATAAAGACCAAGGCAAGACCCGTTCAACGCATCGCCCGAACCCGCCGCGGGATTCAAAGACTCAAAGCGAAATGACCGTTCCTCGAACGGCCCACGCACGTGCAACGGCCGCCTCGCGAACCACTCGCCCCGTTGCATTAACTCCGCGGCGGGACAGGCGGCGCCTCAGGCAGGAGAAGCAAGCGAGGCTTCGCCTTCGCCATAATGACCGCGTCGAAAAAGGTACGCCACGTCATTCGATTTCGTATCCTTTTCCTTTTCCTCTTTCTCTCTCTTACAACAGGGACCGGGAAAGGGGGATACCCCGAAAAGGATCCTTCTCCGTGAAGGAAACAGGCCCCGAGCCTCCCTACGGATCAGAGGTTCAAAGGCTGACCCCTCGGAGGGGTTCAACGGCCTCCTCAGAGCGATTGGGTTCTGCGCCCACTACTGGTCAGAGGTTCGATGGTCGGCCCCTCGGAAGGGTTCAACGGCCGCCTCAGGCCACTCGGGCTCCGCGCCCACTACTGATCAGGGGTTCGTAGGCTGGCCCTCGAAGGGTTCACAATTGCCTCAGACACAGAGCGAGGGATGACCCTGGATACGTTCGATACATAACCAAGGCTCAGGCTACGCTCCCGAGGTACCCTAGGACATTTCCGAGACCAGCGGGAACGATCTTGTAATGGAATCCCGTCAGAGGGAAACATCGAGCCCTCGAACCCCGTCAAAAGGGGACCGGGTCCGGCAGATCACCCGCGGGTACTTTTGAAGCGCGCCTCCGGGCCTCTAGCCGACCCCTAACAAATGGGGCACGGGCGTCCACTCGGATTACCCGCCAGCAGGTCACCGGAGACACCATGTTCGGCGCCCTCCGAGGGCAACATGGCGCTTTCCCCCCTCCTCCTTGCGGAAAGGCGACACAGGGGCGTATGTAAAAAAGCCGAGTCTGTCCTTGACCGTCCTCTCGCCCTGTGCAGAGGCTCGGGGGCTGCTCTCGCAAACCCGACTCCGGCCAAACCGTTGACAGCGTCAACATACCAGCCCGAGAACTTGGGACCCAACCGTGCACCCGGGCTACGACCAGCTCGCATGAGGGAACAACCAGACCAGCCGAAGTGTTGCGAAACGCACTAAGACCTCTAAGGAGTCAAACTACTCCTCCGAGGCCTCGGGGGCTACACCCGGCGGGTGCGCTCGCGCGCACCCACCGGAACAAAATGCAACCAAAAAAGGCTGGTCCCCTTGCAAAAAAGTGTGGCAAAAGCCTCCAAGCGAGTATTAACACTCCCTTCGAGGCTCGGGGGCTACTGTCGGGGACCATAATTAGGGGTACCCTCAAGACTCCTAAATCTCAGCTGGTAACCTCCATCAGCACAAAGCTGCAAAGGCCTGATGGGTGTGATTAAGTCAAGGATCAGTCCATTCGAGGGACACGATCACGCCTCGCCCGAGCCCAGCCTCGGGCAAGGGCAGCCGACCCCGGGGGATCTACGTCTCGCCTGAGGACCCCCTCCAGCAACGGACACACCTTCTGCTCGCCCGAGGCCCAGTCTTCACCAAGAAGCAACCTTGGCCAAATCGCCACGCCAACCAACCAAATTGCAGGGGCATTTAATGCAAAGGTGGCCTGACACCTTTATCCTGACGCACGCCCTCCAGTCGACAGAGCCGAAGTGACCGCAGTCACTTCGCCGCTCCACTGACCGGTCTGACAAGAGGACAGCGTCGCCTCCGCCGCTCCGACTGCTGAGCCACTCGACAGAGTGAGGCTGACAGCAGCCAAGTCCGGCCTCAGGCGTCATAGGAAACTCCGCTTCGCCCGACCCCATGGCTCGGACTCGGGCTCAGCCCCGGAAGACGGCGAACTCCGCTCTGCCCGACCCAGGGCTCGGACTCGGGCTCAGCCCCGGAAGACGACGAACTCTGCTTCGCCCGACCCCAGGGCTCGGACTCGGGCTCAGCCCCGGAAGACGACGAACTCCGCTCCGCCCGACCCCAGGGCTCGGACTCGGGCTCAGCCCCGGAAGACGACGAACTCCGCTTCGCCCGACCCAAGGGCTCGGACTCGGGCTCAGCCCCGGAAGACGACGAACTCCGCTCCGCCCGACCCCAGGGCTCGGACTTGGGCTCAGCCCCGGAAGACGACGAACTCCGCTTCGCCCGACCCCAGGGCTCGGACTCGGGCTCAGCCCCGAAGGACGACGAACTCTGCTTCGCCCGACCCGAGCGCTCGGACTCAGCCCTGGCCTCAACCGACGGTCTCCGCCTTGTCCGACCCGGGGGCTCGGACTCGACCTCGACCTTGGAAGACAGACTCGACCTCGACCTCGGAGGAGCCTCCACCTCGCCCAACCTAGGGCACGGACCGACCACGTCGACAGGAGGCGCCATCATTACCCTACCCCGAGCTGACTCAGGCTACAGGGAACAAGACCGGCGTCCCATCTGGCTCGCTCCACTATACGAGTAATGATGGAGCCCCGCACGCTCTATGACGACAGCGGCTCTCAGCCCCCTTACGGAAGTGTCGGGGACCATAATTAGGGGTACCCTCAAGACCCCTAAATCTCAGCTGGTAACCCCCATCAGCACAAAGCTGCAAAGGCCTGATGGGTGTGATTAAGTCAAGGATCGGTCCATTCAAGGGACACGATCGTGCCTCGCCCGAGCCTTGCCTCGGGCATGGGAAGCCGACCCCGGAGAACCTACGTCTCGCCCGAGGACCCCCCTCCAGCAATGGGCACACTATCGGCTTGCCCGAGGCCCAGTCTTCACCGAGAAGCAACTTTGGCCACATTGCCACGCCGACCGACCAAATCGCAGGGGCATTTAATGCAAAGGTGGCCTAACACCTTTATCCTAACGCACGCCCTCCAGTCGACAGAGCCAAAGTGACCGCAGTCACTTTGCCGCTCTACTGACCGGTCTGACAAGAGGACAGCGCCGCCTGCGCCGCTCCGACTGTTGAGCCACCCGACAGAGTGAGGCTGACAGCAGCCAAGGCTGGCCTCGGGCGTCATAGGAAACTCCGCCTCGCCCGACCCTAGGGCTCAGACTCGGGCTCAGCCCCGGAAGACGGCGAACTCCGCTCCGCCTGACCCAGGGACGGCGAACTCCGCTCCGCCCGACCTAGGGCTCGGACTCGGGCTCAGCCCCGGAAGACGGTGAACTCCACTCCGCCCGACCCAGGGCTCGGACTCGGGCTCAGCCCCGGAAGACGGCGAACTCCGCTCCGCCCGACTCAGGGCTCGGACTCGGGCTCAGCCCTGGAAGACGGTGAACTCCGCTCCGCCCGACCCAGGGCTCGGACATGGGCTCAACCCCGGAAGACGACGAACTCCGCCTCGCCCGACCCCAGGGCTCGGACATGGGCTCAACCCTGGAAGACAACGAACTCCGCCTCGCCCGAACCCAGGGCTCGGACATGGGCTCCACCCCGGAAGACGACGAACTCCGCCTCGCCCGACCCGGGGGCTCGACCTCGACCTCGACCTCGGAGGAGCCTCCACCTCACCCAGCCTAGGGCACGGACCGACCACGTCAACAGGAAGCGCCATCATTACCCTACCCCAAGCTGACTCGGGCTACGGGGAACCAGACCGGCGTCCCATCTGGCTCGCCCCACCATGCGAGTAATGATGGCGCCCCGCATGCCCTGTGATGACGGCGGCTCTCAGCCCCCTTATGGAAGCAAGAGGACGTCAGCAAGGACTCGACAGCCCCAACAACTGTCCTCCCGCCAGGCTCCAACGCTCCTCCGACGGCCACGACACCACGCGAACTAGGTGCCAAGACCTCTCCGGCTGCCACGATGGCATGTACTTAGGGCGCTAGCTCCCCACCGCTAGACACGTTAGCACATTGCTACACTCCCCATTGTACACCTGGATCCTCTCCTTACGCCTATAAAAGGGAGGACCAGGGCCCTCTTACAGAGGGTTGGTTGGCCCGCGCGGAGAAGGACGGGACGGCGCTCGCGCAAGGCCGCTCGCTCCCACTCCCGCGTGGACGCTTGTATCCCCCTACTGCAAGCGCACCCAACTCAGGCGTGGGGCTAACACGAAGGCCACGGGATCCACTCTCTCACGCCTGCCTCCCTCCGGCTGCATCCTTTCCCCCCTTCGCGTTCCGCCTCGCGTCGACCCATCTGGGCTGGGGCACGTGGCGACGATTCACTCGTCGGTCCAGGGACCCTCCGGGTTTCGAAACACCGACATTTGGTGCGCCAGGTAGGGGCCTGCTGCGTGTTGACGAACATCTTCCCGTCAAGCTCCAGATGGGCAGTCTCCAGTAACCTTTCCAGCCCGGGACGGTGCTCCGTTTCGGGAATCTTGAGTTCATGTCCCTCGACGGCAGCTACGACATGATACTCCTTCCCCCGCCGCGCGACAGCGACAATGGCGGTCGACAACCCGCTCGCCGGCGGGGAAATCGACGACGCCTTCCCCACATGGTGGAAGGATAACATTCGGGCTTGTCCCGTCCCCTCCCCCGCCGACGGAGGAGGAGGCGGGGCAACCAAGGCCAAGCGGGAAGCGGCACCTCGTTGGCTGTCGACCGAGTCGACGGGGCCGGCGCCCCAACGGAGGGCGCATCGGGCATCGATCTCGCGTCTGAGACGAAGACGAGCGCCGCCTCCCCGCAACACGCCAATCTCAAGCAAACGCATGACGCCAGCACGCTCGCGAAGGACTTGCTGGGCGTCACCCTCGTACCTGAGACAACGGTGCAGTCAGTCCCAGACGCGACCTCGTCACCGCCCGTCGACCAAAAGGTACCGACCGATTCCCATCTCGCGTCTTTTGGATTCGGCCTCGACCCACCAAGCGACCCCGCTTCGGTGAGCACTCTCATAGAGACGAGTCCAAACCCTCTAGGGTATCGTGTACGGTCACCCTGGGACCGACTGACGGCCGACTCGACCTACAAGCCCTCGGGGTCCGAGGAAGATGGCGAGCCCGACCTCTGTTGGGATTTCTCCGGACTTGGTAACCCTAGTGCCGTGCGGGACTTCATGACCGCATGTGACTACTGCCTTTCCGACTGTTCCAACGGCAGCCGCGGCCTCGACAACGAGGACCGCGGCCCAAGTCGTGAATGTTTCCACGTCGATCTAGGGGGTCCCGGCGAAGGCAACCATCTTGGTCTGCCGGAAAACGGTGATCCCCCTAGGCCCATGCCTCGCGTTGACATCCTTCGGGAGCTAGCTGTGATCCCCGTCCCAGCAGGGGGTCCTGACCCACAACTCGAGCAAATCCGCGAGAGGCAGGCCAGGCTCGACGAGGGAGCAGGAACGCTTGTGCCGATCCGCCGGGACATCGGGCAGGAATGGGCGGTCCAACCCCCGGCCGGAGAAGCGCGTCATCTCCCCCAGGACATCCAGCACCGCATCGCCGACGACGTCAGGGTGAGGCCGCCGCCGAATTCCAGTGGAGTCGGCCAGAACCTGGCTGCAGCGGCAATACTCCTCCGCGTGATGTCGGAGCCATCAACCACCGAGGGGCGGCGTATCTAGGGAGAGCTCAAGAATCTCCTGGAGGACGCCACGGTCCGACGGGCCGAAAGCTCTGCCTCCCGAAGGCAGGGGTTCCCCTCAGAACATCGCGCCGCGACTTCCCGATTCATGCGGGAAGCCTCGGTCCACTCCGGACGCACGCGCAACACAGCGCCTGCGGCCCCGGGTCGCCTCGGCAACGAGCGCCACCATCACAGCCGTCGGGCCCACCTCGACGATAGTGCGCGCCGAGGCTACCACCCCAGGCGTGGGGGACGCTACGACAGCGGGGAGGATCGGAGTCCTTCGCCCGAACCACCCGGTCCGCAGGCTTTCAGCCGCGCCATACGACGGGCACCGTTCCCGACCCGGTTCCGAACCCCGACTACTATCACAAATTACTCGGGGGAGACAAGACCAGAACTGTGGCTCGCGGACTATCGGCTGGCCTGCCAACTGGGTGGAACGGACGATGATAACCTCATCATCCGAAACCTCCCCCTGTTCCTCTCCGACACCGCTCGAGCCTGGCTAGAGCACCTGCCCCCGGGGCAGATCTCCAACTGGGACGACCTAGTCCAAGCCTTCGCCGGCAATTTCTAGGGCACATACGTGCGCCCTGGAAACTCCTGGGATCTCCGAAGCTGCCGCCAGCAGCCAGGAGAGTCTCTCTGGGACTACATCCGACGATTCTCGAAGCAGCGCACAGAGCTGCCCAACGTCACTGATTTAGATGTCATCGGCGCGTTCCTCGCCGGCACCACCCGCCGCGACCTGGTGAGCAAGCTGGGTCACAAGACCCCCACCAGGGCGAGCGAGCTGATGGACATCGCCACCAAGTTCGCCTCTGGCCAGGAAGCGGTTGAGGCCATTTTCCGGAAGGACAAGCAGCCCCAGGGCCGCCCACCGGAAGATGCTCCCGAGGCATCAACTCAGCGCGGCGCCAAGAAGAAGGGCAAGAAGAAGTCGCAAGCAAAACGTGACGCCGCCGACGCGGACCTTGTCGCCGCCGCCGAGTACAAGAACCCTCGGAAGCCTCCCGGAGGTGCCAACCTCTTCGACAAGATGCTCAAGGAGCCGTGCCCCTATCATCAGAGGCCCGTCAAGCACACCCTCGAGGAGTGTGCCATGCTTCGACGACACTTCCATAAGGTCGGGCCACCCGTGGAGGGTGGCAAGGCCCTCGACGACGCAAAGGAGGAAGATCACAAGGCAGGAGGGTTCCCTGAGGTCCGCGACTGCTTCATGATCTACGATGGGCAAGTGGCGAACGCCTTGGCTCGGCACCGCAAGCAAGAGTGTTGGGAGGTCTGCTCGGTAAAGGTGGCGGCGCCAGTCTACCTAGACTGGTCTGACATGCCCATCACCTTCGACCGGGCCGACCATCCAGACTACGTGCCGAGCCTGGGGAGATACCCACTCGTTGTCGACCCCATCATCGGCAACGTCAGGCTCACCAAGGTCCTCATGGACGGAGGCAGCGGCCTCAACATCGTCTACGCCGAGACCCTCGGGCTCCTACGGATCGATCTGTCCTCGGTCCGGACGGGTGCTGCGCCTTTCCATGGGATCATCCCCGGGAAGCGCGTTCAACCCCTCGGACAACTCGACCTACCCGTCTGCTTCGGGACGCCCTCCAACTTTCGAAAGGAGACCCTCACGTTCGAAGTGGTCGGGTTTCGAGGAACCTACCACGCAGTGCTGGGGAGGCCATGCTACGCCAAGTTCATGGCCGTCCCTAACTACACCTACCTCAAGCTCAAGATGTCGGGCCCCAATGGGGTCATCACCGTCGGGCCCATGTACCGACACGCGTACGAATGTGATGTGGAGTGCGTGGAGTACGTCGAGGCCCTCATCGATGACCTGGAGAGCCTCTCTAGGGAGGCACCCGACGTGAAGCGCCACGCCGGCAACTTCGAACCGGCGGAGACGGTCAAGTCTGTCCCTCTCGACCCCTGCAACGACGCCTCCAAGCAGATCCGGATCGGTTCCGAGCTCAACCCCAAATAGGAAGCAGTGCTCGTCGACTTTCTCCGCGCAAACGCCGACGTTTTCGTGTGGAGTCCCTCGGACATGCCCGGCATACCGAGGGAAGTCGCCGAGCACTCTCTGGATATCCGAGCTGGGGCCCGACCCGTGAAGCAACCGCTGCGCCGATTCGACGAAGAAAAGCACAGGGCCATAGGCGAGGAGATCCACAAGCTACTGGCGGCAGGGTTCATCAAAGAGGTATTCCATCCCGAATGGCTTGCCAACCCTGTGCTTGTGAGAAAGAAAGGGGGGAAATGGCGGATGTGTGTAGACTACACTAGTCTAAACAAAGCATGTCCGAAGGTTCCCTACCCTCTGCCTCGCATCGATCAGATCGTGGATTCCACTGCTGGGTGCAAAACCCTGTCTTTCCTCGATGCCTACTCAGGGTATCATCAGATCAGGATGAAAGAGTCCGACCAGCTCGCGACTTCATTCATCACACCCTTCGGCATGTACTGCTATGTTACAATGCTGTTTGGTTTGAGTAATGCGGGGGCAACGTACCAGCGATGCATGAACCATGTGTTTGGCGAACACATCGGCCGAACGGTCGAGGCCTACGTCGATGACATCGTAGTCAAAACGAGGAAGGCCTCCGACCTCCTTTCCGACCTTGAAGCGACATTCCGATGTCTCAAGGCAAAAGGCGTGAAGCTTAATCCCGAAAAGTGTGTCTTCGGGGTCCCCCGAGGCATGCTCTTGGGGTTCATCGTCTCCGAGCGGGGCATCAAAGCCAACCTAGAGAAGATCGCAGCCATCACCAGCATGGGGCCAATCAAGGACTTGAAAGGCGTACAGAGGGTCACGGGATGTCTCGCGGCTCTGAGCCGCTTCATCTCCCGCCTCGACGAAAAAGGTATGCCTCTGTACCGCCTCTTAAGGAAAGCTGAGTGCTTCGCTTGGACCCCCGAGGCCGAGGAAGCCCTCGGGAACCTGAAGGCGCTCCTCACGAACGCGCCCATCTTGGTGCCCCCCGCTGCCGGAGAAGCCCTCTTGATCTACGTCGCCGCAACCACCCAGGTGGTTAGCGCCGCGATCGTGGTTGAGAGACGAGAAGAAGGGCATGCATTGCCCGTATAGAGGCCAGTCTACTTCATCAGTGAGGTACTGTCCGAGACCAAGATCCGCTACCCACAAATCCAGAAGCTGCTGTACGTGGTGATCCTGACACGGCGGAAGTTGCGACACTACTTCGAGTCTCATCCGGTGACTGTGGTGTCATCCTTCCCCCTCGGAGAGATCATCCAGTCCCGAGAGGCCTCGGGTAGGATTGCGAAGTGGGCGGTGGAGATCATGGGCGAGACGATCTCATTCGCCCCTCGGAAGGCCATCAAGTCCCAGGTCTTGGCGGACTTCGTGGTTGAATGGGCTGACACCCAGCTCCCGACGGCTCCGATCCAACCGGAGCTCTGGACCATGTTTTTCGACGGGTCGCTGATGAAGACGAGGGCCGGCGCAGGCCTCCTCTTCGTCTCGCCCCTCGGGAAGCACCTGCGCTACGTGTTACGCCTCCACTTCCCGGCGTCCAACAACGTGGCTGAGTACGAGGCTCTGGTAAACGGGTTGCGAATCGCCATCGAGCTAGGGGTCCGACGCCTCGACGCTCGCGGTGACTCACAGCTCGTCATCGACCAAGTCATGAAGAACTCCAACTGCCGCGACCCGAAGATGGAAGCCTACTGCGATGAGGTTCGGCGCCTGGAAGACAAGTTCTACGGGCTCGAGCTCAACCACATCGCCCGACGCTACAACGAGACTGCAGACGAGCTAGCTAAAATAGCCTCGGGACGAACAACAGTTCCCCCGGACGTATTCTCCCGAGACCTGCACCAACCCTCCGTTAAGACCGAGGACACGCCCGAGCCCGAGGCACCTTCGGCTCCGCCCGAGGCACCCTCGGCTCAGTTCGAGGTACCCTCGGCCCAGTCCGAGGTACCCTCGGCACGGTCCGAGGTGCCCTCGGCTCAGCCCAAGGTACCCTCGGCCCCCGAGAGTGAGGCACTGCATGTCGAGGGGGAACAGAGCGAGGTCACGCCTAATCAAAGCTGGCAGACCCCGTACCTGCAATATCTCCACCGAGGAGAGCTGCCCCTCGACCAAGCCGAAGCTCGGCGGTTGGCGCGACGCGCCAAGTCTTTCGTCTTGCTGGGAGATGGGAGGGAGCTCTACCACCGCAGCCCCTCAGGCATCCTCCAGTGATGCATTTCCATCGCCGAAGGCCAGGAGCTCTTGCAAAAGATACACTCTGGGGCTTGCGACCATCACGCAGCACCTCGAACCCTCGTTGGAAACGCCTTCCGACAAGGATTCTACTGGCCGACGGCGGTGGCCGACGCTACTAGAATTGTCCGCACCTGCGAAGGGTGTCAGTTCTACGCGAGGCAGACCCACCTGCCCACTCAGGCTCTGCAGACCATACCCATCACCTGGCCGTTTGCTGTGTGGGGTCTGGACCTCATTGGCCCCTTGCAGAAGGCACCCGGGGGCTACACGCACCTGTTGGTCGCCATCGACAAATTCTCCAAGTGGATCGAGGTCCGACCCCTAAACAGCATTAGGTCCGAACAGGCGGTGGCGTTCTTCACCAACATCATCCATCGCTTTGGGGTCCCGAACTCCATCATCGCCGACAACAGTACCCAGTTCACCGGCAGAAAGTTCCTGGACTTCTACGAGGATCACCACATCCGGGTGGACTGGGCTGTCGTGGCTCACCCCATGACGAATGGGCAAGTGGAGCGGGCTAACGGCATGATCCTGCAAGGACTCAAGCCTCGGATCTACAACGACCTCAACAAGTTCGGCAAGCGGTGGATGAAGGAACTCCCCTCGGTGGTCTGGAGTCTGAGGACAACGTCGAGCCGAGCCATAGGCTTCACACCGTTCTTTCTAGTCTATGGGGCCGAGGCCATCTTGCCCACAGACCTAGAATACGGTTCCCCGAGGGCGAAGGCCTACACCGACCAAAGCAACCGAGCCAACCGAGAAGACTCACTGGACCAGCTGGAGGAGGCTTGGGACATGGCCTTACTACACTTGGCACGGTACCAGCAGTCCCTGCGATGCTACCACGCTCGAGGGGCTCGGTCCCGAGACCTCCAGGTGGGCGACCTGGTGCTTCGGCTGTGACAAGACACCCGAGGGCGGCACAAACTCACACCTCCCTGGGAAGGGCCGTTCGTCATCGCCAAGGTTCTGAAGCCCGGAACATACAAGCTGGCCAACAGCCAAGGCGAGGTCTACAGCAACGCTTGGAACATCCAACAGCTACGTCGCTTCTACCCTTAAGATGCTTTCAAGTTGCTCATATACCTCGTTCACACACCAAGTCTGGTCGTCAAGGAAGGGTCAGCCTTGCCTCGGCAAAGCCCGACCCTCCCTCGGGGGCTAGAAGGGGGCAACCCCCTCTACGTCAAAATTTTCCTCGAAAAAAGAAAAAAAATCTTTTCTGCCAGAATGCCTTTCGTGCTCTTCGACTACTTCAAAAGTGGATCCTGAAAATGACGGAGTACACGTAAGCAGCCAAGGCTGACCGAGCCGAGGGACTCCTACGCCTCCGGGATACGGATACCTCACTCATCACCTTCTATGATAAGTAACTCGCGTTCGGATAAGTGACTCCGCGAACCGAACAAGTCTTCATGCTCGAGAGCTTCTCTGCCGAAATGATTTTTCGGGCCTTCTCGACTGCGTCGGTAACAGAACCCTATGGACGAGTAAGAGCGCGTGTAAGCGGCAAGGCCGACTGAGCCGAGGGATTCCTACGCCTCCGGGATACGGATACCTCACTCATCGCCTTCCGTGAAAAGCAACTCTCGCCCGCACAAACAATTCTGTTACTGACAAATGAGTCCGGATACTCGAAACAAGAGGAAAAGAAACGCAGCTTTACAACACGACGACGGTGTGTTCAGGCCTCGGCGGCCGCAGAAAACATACACACACTACAAGACAACCTGATCCTGCAGGCTCGAACGTCGACAGCCGAAGGGGGCAGCAGCACCCTCGGCATCAACTACACCTTCGGCGGGGTCTGACCTAGCCTCGGACGGCGACGCGGTCGGAGGGCCCCCACTCTGAAGGACGACATCAGCACCACACCCGAGCCATCGCCGCCAGGGTCTTCTTCGAGAATCCGGCCCGAGCAGGCGGCTCGGCCGGCCACCCCGAGGCCTCGGCCAGCTGTCCCCCAAAGACATCAGCTCGGCTTGTGGCCTCGGTAGCTCAACTCCGGCGTCGGTTCCGCCAGTGGACGACCTGGCCAGGCTCTGGCCAACTACACCTCCTTTTCGAAGCCAACTCTGCCTCCGTCCGTGCTGACACCGCTACCTCCGGCTTCGGCTCATCGAAGGGCGGCCGAGGGGTTCCTTTAACTAAGCAAGAGGGGCCTCGGACTGCAAGGCTGACCGAGCCGAGGGACTCCTACTCCTCCGGGATACGGATACCTCACTCGTCACCTTTGCACGAGGCAACTCACGCTCGGTGAAGCGGTTCAGATAATCGACAAGGCGAGTCTCAGTGCTCGAAATGAAGAAAAAACACGGCTCCACGCCGAAAATACATGCATGTTCTGGCCCCCCGACTCGCCTCACCCTCCGCCCCAGCAAGGATGATGAATATCCTTGAAGCCGAGGGTGGGGCGGAGGCCGCAGCCCGGTTCGCTTCTCCCCACCATCAAGCTGGTGGTCACCGTCTTGGGTGACCACCGGCGAGGGGATGCGGCCGGGCTGCATGATGAAAATCCTTGAAGCCGAACGATGGCTGAAAGGTACCAACTTCTACGAAGTTGCGTTCCTCCGACGACAAGGCGGAAGGATTGCGGGCGTCCCCCATCCGGGGGGGCTCAGAAGATGGAAAGGCACGATGCATGAGGGGAGCGCGAAGGACATGGTTGTCCTCCAAGGGGGTCTCCCCCCTTTTAAAGGCGACTCTCCCCACTTGCGCCCTCAACCGTTGCGGGTTGAGTCTTCTCCAACACGCTCCAAGATTCTCCCCCCCCCACGGCGCGGGGGCTGGGTCCCACACGTCATGCAAGCTGGTCCAGGGGAGAAGAAGCCAACCCACCACGCGCGCGGTGCATGCAACCACCCGGCGGTTACAAGCACTCCTCCACTTTCGCCCAGACCAGCGGGCGAAAGGGCGGACAGCCATGCAGGCGGCATGCAACCGTGCCAAGTGGGCGCGCCCCTTCGACTCCAACGTGCCCAGCATGGAGGTCCAGGCCCACGCGTCATGCAATCGGCACGCCAGTTGCTATGTGCGAGCAACTGCACCGCCACTCACGCCACTACCGCGCCTCCTCGACTGCGGAGTCAATACCGCGACTCGAGGCAACCCTACAGTGCCAGCCAAGCGCGACGGTCAAATGCGGTAAAAAATGGGCCGACAGTAATGGCGGTGACAGGCGGGCAGGAGCAGCGGTCACGTCGTCAGCCAAGCTTACGTCCCGTCCAGGGGCAGCGAGGGAGCCCTCTCCCACGGCGTGAAGACGGTGCGCCCGTGATCCGTTCCTCGAATGGCTCGCACACGCGCAATGACCGCCTCGCGAACCGCTCGCCCCGTCGCATTAACTCCACGGCAGGACAGGCGGTGCCTCAGGCGGGAGAAGCTAGCGACGCTTCGCCTTCGCCATAATGACCGCGTCGAAAAAGGTACGCCACGTCATTCGACTTCGTATCCTTTTCCTTTTTCCTCTTTCTCTCTCTTACAACAGGGACCGGGAAAGGGGGATACCCCGAAAAGGACCCTTCTCCGTGAACGAAACAGGCTCCGAGCCTCCCTACTGATCAGAGGTTCGAAGGCCGGCCCCTCGGAGGGGTTCAACGGCCGCCTCAGATCGATTGGGTTCTGCGCCCACTACTGGTCAGAGGTTCGATGGCCGGCCCCTCGAAGGGCTCAACGGCCGCCTCAGGCCACTCGGGCTCCGCGCCCACTACTGATCAGGGGTTTGTAGGCTGGCCCTCGAAGGGTTCACAGTCGCCTCAGACACAGAGCGAGGGATGACCCTGGGTACGTTTGATACATAACCAAGGCTCGGGTTGCGCTCCCGAGGTACCCTAGGACATTTCCGAGACCAGCGGGAGCGATCTTGTAATGGAATCCCATCAGAGGGAGGCATCGAGCCCTCGGACCCCGTCAAAGGGGACCGGGTCCGGCAGATCACCCGCAGGTACTTTTGGAGCGCGCCTCCGGGCCTCTAGCCGACCCCTAGCAAATGGGGCACGGGCGTCCGCTCGGATTACTCGCCAGCAGCTCACCGGAAACACCATGTTCGGCGCCCTCCGAGGGCAACATGGCGCTTTCCCCCCCTCCTCCTTGCGGAAAGGCGACACAGGGGCGTATGTAAAAAAGACGAGTTTGTCCTTGACCGTCCTCTCGCCCTATGCAGAGGCTCGAGGGCTGCTCTCGCAAACCCGGCTCCGGCCAAACCGTTGACAACGTCAACATACCAGCCCGAGAACTTGGGACCCGACCGTGCACTCGGGCTACGGTCAGCTCGCATGAGGGAACAACTAGACCAGCCGAAGTGTTGCGAAACGCACTAAGACCTCGAAGGAGTAAAACTACTCCTCCGAGGCCTCGGGGGCTACACCCGGCGGGTGCGCTCGCGCGCACCCACCAGAACAGAATGCAACCGAAAAAGGCTGGTCCCCTTGCAAAAAAGTGCGGCAAAAGCCTCCAAGCGAGTATTAGTACTCCCTTGGAGGCTCGGGGGCTACTGTCGGGGACCATAATTAGGGGTACCCTCAAGACCCCTAAATCTCAGCTGGTAACCCCCATCAGCACAAAGCTGCAAAGGCCTGATGGGTGCGATTAAGTCAAGGATCAGTCCATTGAAGGGACACGATCGTGCCTCGCCCGAGCCTAGCCTCGGGCAAGGGAAGCCGACCCCGGAGAACCTACGTCTCGCCCGAGGACCCCCCTCCAGCAACGGGCACACTGTCGGCTCGCCCGAGGCCCAGTCTTCACCGAGAAGCAACCTTGGCCACATCGCCACGCCGACCGACCAAATCGCAGGGGCTTTTAATGCAAAGGTGGCCTGACACCTTTATCCTGACGCACGCCCTCCAGTCGACAGAGCCGAAGTGACCGCAGTCACTTCGCCGCTCTACTGACCGGTCTGACAAGAGGACAGCGTCGCCTGCGCCGCTCCGACTGCTGAGCCACCCGACAGAGTGAGGCTGACAGCAGCCAATGCCGGCCTCGGGCATCATAGGAAACTCCGCCTCGCCCGACCCCAGGGCTCGGACTCGGGCTCAGCCCCGGAAGACGTCGAACTCCGCTCCGCCTGACCCAGGGCTCGGACTCGGGCTCAGCTCCGGAAGACGGCGAACTCTGCTCCGCCCGACCCAGGGCTCAGACTCGGGCTTAGCCCTGGAAGACGGTGAACTCCGCTCCGCCCGACCCAGGGCTCGGACTCGGGCTCAGCCCCGGAAGACGGCGAACTCCGCTCCGCCCAACCCAGGGCTCGGACTCGGGCTCAGCCTCGGAAGACGGTGAACTCCGCTCCGCCCGACTCAGGGCTCGGACATGGGCTCAACCCTGGAAGACGACGAACTCCGCCTCACCCGACCCTAGGGCTCGGACATGGGCTCAACCCCGAAAGACGACGAACTCTGCCTCGCCCGACCCTAGGGCTCGGACATGGGCTCAACCCCGGAAGACGACGAACTCCGCCTCGCCCGACCCGGGGGCTCGACCTCGACCTCGACCTCGGAGGAGCCTCCACCTCGCCCAGCCTAGGGCACGGACCGACCACGTCAACAGGAAGCGCCATCATTACCGTACCTCGAGCTTACTCGGGCTACGGGGAACCAGACCGGCGTCCCATCTGGCTCGCCCCACCATGCGAGTAATGATGGCACCCCGCATGCCCTGTGACGACGGCGGCTCTCAGCCCCCTTACGGAAGCAAGAGGACGTCAGCAAGGACTCGACAGCCCCAACAGCTGTCCTCCCGCCAGGCTCCAGCGCTCCTCCGACGGCCACGACACCACGCGAACTGGGCGCCAAGACCTCTCCGGCTGCCACGATGGCATGTACTTAGGGCGCTAGCTCCCCACCGCTAGACACGTTAGCACATTGCTACACTCCCCATTGTACACCTGGATCCTCTCCTTACGCCTATAAAAGGGAGGACCAGGGCCCTTTTATAGAGGGTTGGTTGGCCCGCGCGGAGAAGGACGGGACGGCGCTAGCGCAAGGCCGCTCGCTCCCACTCCCGCGTGGACGCTTGTATCCCCCTACTGCAAGCGCACCCGACTCAGGCGCGGGGCTAACACGAAGGCCGCGGGATCCACTCTCTCACGCCTGCCTCCCTCCGGCTGCATCCTTTCCCCCCTTCGCGTTCCACCTCGCGTCGACCCATCTAGGCTGGGGCACGCGGCGACGATTCACTCGTCGGTCCAGGGACCCCCTCGGGTTTCGAAACACCGACAGGAAGCAAGAGGACGTCAGCAAGGACTCGACAGCCCCGACAGCTGTCCTTCCGCCAGGCTCCAGCGCTCCTCCGACGGCCACGACACCACACGAACTGGGTGCCAAAACCTCTCCGGCTGCCACGATGGCATGTACTTAGGGCGCTAGCTCTCCTCCGCTAGACATGTTAGCACACTGCTACACCCTCCATTGTACACCTGGATCCTCTCCTTACGCCTATAAAAGGGAGGTCCAGGGCCCTCTTACAGAGGGTTGACCGCGCGGGGAAGGATGGGACGGCGCTCGCGCAAGGCCGCTCGCTCCCTCCCACGTGGACGCTTGTAACCCCCTACTGCAAGCGCACCCAACCTAGGCGCGGGGCTAACACGAAGGCCGCGGGTTCCACCTCCCACGCCTGTCTCCCTCCGGCTGCTTTTCCCCCCTTCGCGTTCCGCCTCGCGCCGACCCATCTGGGCTGGGGCACGCGGCGACAATTCACTCGTCGGTCCAGGGACCCCCGGGTTTCGAAACGCCGACAATTACTGAACCTATGTAACAAAATTAAGACATCATACATGGGTAAGTGGAATGTTGAGCTAAGCATTAATAGAAAGAACATACACTCAATATTATTTCGTTGCAAAAGCCTAAAACCTTATTTTGCAGAGGAAGCTAGCGAATACTTGGTTATAATAAAACATTTTAGTAGCATGGATATTTGCCAAAGAGAAAAAAACTAAATGATCAAATTCAATTTCTTACATAAACCATTACATAATATGGTCTGGGTTTATAGAGACATGTTCTAAAAATTGGGATGTAGGAGACTTTGAAAGGGAAAGCGCCTAATCTGTTCGATTGTGGCGTACCATGACAATTCTTTCATATTGAATAGGAAGATCTGATAGATCTCTGAAACTTGCTTATGTTTCCTTTACTCTCCACTGTTTAGAGATACGGATGATGATAACACAAGTAAAATACTGGTGTCCCCGTCCTATTCCTTCAAAAGGGTGTTGAGAACAATATTCTGATATGTTTCTATATTTACAATAATTTAATGTTTTGTTATTCATTTCTATTTTGTTTTCAATAGTTGGAGAAAAGGCTACATGTTTTACTATTATTGAATAGTTTTGTAGCGCAAGCATTCATAACACTTCTGCTTGTAATTTTGTATGTTAGTAAAATTATTTGCCTTAGTTTAGTTACTGAATTCTAAGTTTCCAACTACCCTTTAGGAGTATGTGGAAGAGTGCCAACAGAAAAGTGTTATCTTGGTGCTCAAACAATGAACCCTGATATTTGCTGCCGTTTGGTATCCTGATTTAGCTGAACTTTGTGACCTAAGGCACATATTCGTAGAGAGATATGGAAATTTTGTTGAGCATTTTTGTCGGGGACCATAATTAGGGGTACCCTCAAGACGCCTAATTCTCAGCTGGTAACCCCCATCAGCATAAAGCTGCAGAGGCCTGATGGGTTTGATTAAGTCAGGGATCAGTCCATACGAGCGACTCGATCACGCCACGCCCGAGCCTAGCCTCGGGCGAGGGCAGCCGACCCTAAGATGACTCCGTCTCGCCTGAGGCCTCCTCTTTCACGGCAGACGCATCACCGGCTCGCCCGAGGCCCCGCCTTCGATAAGAAGTAACCCTGACTAAATCACCGCGCCAACCGACCAAGTCATCGGGGCGTTTAACGCAAAAGGTAAGACCGACGGGTGACCAGACTTCGCCAGAGGTGCCATAGGAGGCTCTGCCCGACCCAGGGCTCGGACTCGGGCTGAGGCCCCGGAAGACGGCGAACTCCGCTCCGCCCGACCCAGGGCTCGGACTCGGGCTAAGGCCCCGGAAGACGGCGAACTCCGCTCCGCCCGACCCAGGGCTCGGACTCGGGCTAAGGCCCCGGAAGACGGCGAACTCCGCTCCGCCCGACCCAGGGCTCGGACTCGGGCTAAGGCCCCGGAAGACGGCGAACTCCGCTCCGCCCGACCCAGGGCTCGGACTCGGGCTAAGGCCCCGGAAGACGGCGAACTCCGCTCCGCCCGACCCAGGGCTCGGACTCGGGCTAAGGCCCCGGAAGACGGCGAACTCCGCTCCGCCCGACCCAGGGCTCGGACTCGGGCTAAGGCCCCAGAAGACGGCGAACTCCGCTCCGCCCGACCCAGGGCTCGGACTCGGGCTAAGGCCCCTGAAGACGACGAACTCCGCCTCGCCCGACCCAGGGCTCGGACTCCGCCTCGGCCTCTGTCGAACGACCTCCGCCTCGCCCGACCCAGGAGTTCGGGCTCGGCCTCTGTCATGCAGGACGGACTCGACCTCGACTTCGGAGGAGCCTCCACGACGCCCGACCTAGGACACAAGACCGCCACGTCAACGGGAAGCGTCATCATCACCCTGCCCTGAGCCGACTCGGGTCGCAGAGAACAAGACCGGCGTCCCATCTGGCCAGCTCCGCCAGATAGGCAATGATGGCGCCTCACTAGACCATGACGACGATGACTCTCAGCTCCCTTACGAAAGCAGGGAGACGTCAGCAAGAGCACAGCTGTTCCAACAGCTGTCCCTCCATCAGGCTCCGTTACTCCTCCAACAGCCACGACGCCACACCAACAGGGTGCCAAGATCTCTCCGGCTGCCACCTTGGCATGTACTTAGGGCGCTAGCTCTCCCTCGCTAGACACGTAGCACCTTGCTACACCCCCATTTTGTACACCTGGATCCTCTCCTTACGACTATAAAAGGAAGGACCAGGGCCTTCTTAGAGAAGGTTGGCCTCGCGGGGACGAAGGGCAGGGGCAGGCGCTCTCTCGGGGCCGCTCGCTCCCCTCACCTCGCGCGGACGCTTGTAACCCCCTACTGCAAGCGCACCCGACCTGGGCGCGGGACGAACACGAAGGCCGCGGGAATTCTCCGACTCCCTCACGACCCGGCTCCGGCCGCCTCGCTCTCGCTCTCTCTCTCTCTCTCCCCCCTTCGCGCTCGCCCACGCGCTCGACCCATTTGGGCTGGGGCACGCGGCACACTCACTCGTCGGCTCGGGGACCCCCCGGTCTCGGAACGCCGACAGTTGGCGCGCCAGGTAGGGGCCTGCTGCGTGTTGACGAGTAGATTCCCGTCAAGCTCCAGATGGGCAGTCTCCAACGACCTCTTCAACCCGGGACGGTGCTCCATTTCGGGAGCCTCGAGTTCATGTCTTTCGACGGCAGCTACGACATGATACTCCTTCCACCGCCGCGCGACAGCGACAATGGTGGCGGACAGCCCGCCCGCCGGCGACGGAATCGACGACGCCTTTCCCGCGTGGGGGAAGGACAACTTTCGAGTTCGCCCCATCCTCTCCCTCGCCATCGGAGGAGGAGGAGGCGGGGCAACCAGGGCCGAGCGGGAGGCCGCGCTCCGACGGCTGTCGAGCAAATCGACATCCCCGGCGCCCCAACGGAGGACACGCAAGCGTCGCCCTCGCGTTCGAGGCAAAGGCGAGCAGCATCCCCCCGCAACACGTCGACCCCGAGCAGGTGGACGACGCCGGCGCGCTCACGAAGGGCCTGCAGGACGTCGCCCTCGTACCCAAGACGACGGCGCGATCAGCCCCCGACATGACTTCGTCGCTCCTCGTCGACAAAAAGGTACCAACTGCTCCCCATCTTTCGTCATTTCGACTCGACCTCAACCTGCCTAGCGACCTCGCTTTGGCGGGCGCTCACGTTGAGGCGAGTGCAACCTCTCTGGGGTTTCGTGTGCAGTCGCCTTGGGACCGATTGACGGGTGTCTCGACCTACGGACCCTCTGGGTCCGAGGAAGATGACGACCCCAGCATCTGCTGGGATTTCTCCGGATCTGGCAACCCTAGTGCCATGCGGGACTTCATGACCGCATGTGACTACTGCCTCTCCGACTGTTCCGACGGCAGCCGCAGCCTTGACGACAAGGACTGCGGCCCGAGTCGCGAATGTTTCCACATCGAGCTAGGGGATCCCTCCGGAGGCGGCTGTCTCGGCATGCCGGAGGATGGTGATCCCCCTAGGCCAGCGCCTCGCGCCGACATCCCGCGGGAGCTAGCTGTGGTCCCTGTTCCGGCGGGGGGTCACGACCCACAGCTCGAGCAAGTCCGCGGGGCGCAGGCCGGGCTCGATGAGGGAGCAGGAGCGCTCGAGGCAATCCGCCAGAACATCGGGCAGGTATGGGCGAGCCAGCCTCTAGCCGGAGGAATACGTCACCTGCCCCAAGGTCTCCAGCACCGCATCGCCAACGATGCCAGGGACAGACCGCCACCCGCATCCGGCGGAACCGGTCAGGACCTGGCCGCCGCAGCGATGCTCCTCCGCGCGATGCCGGAGTCATCAACCACCGAGGGTCGGCAAATCCAGGGAGAACTCAAGCATCTCCTGGAAGGCACTGCGGCCCGGCGGGCCGAGAGCTCTGCCTCCCGAAGGCAGGGGTACCCCTCGGAACCTCGTGCCGCGACTTCCCGACTCACGCGGGAAGCCTCGGTCTACACCGGGCGCACGCGCAACACCGCGCCTGCGGCCCTAGGCCACCTCGGCGACGAGCACCCTCATCGTGACCGTCGGGCACGCCTCGACGAAAGGGTGCGCCGAGGCTATCACCCCAGGCGTGGGGGACGCTACGACAGCGGGGAAGATCGGAGTCCCTCGCCCGAACCACCCGGTCCGCAGGTCTTTAGCCGAGCCATTCGGCGGGCACCGTTTCCGCCCCGATTCCGACCCCCGACTACTATCACAAAGTACTCGGGGGAAACGAGACCGGAATTGTGGCTCGCGGACTACCGCCTGGCCTGTCAGCTGGGTGGGACGGACGACGACAACCTCATCATCCGCAACCTCCCCCTGTTCCTCTCCGACACTGCTCGTGCCTGGTTGGAGCACCTGCCTCCGGGGCAGATTTCCAACTGGGAAGATCTGGTCCAGGCTTTCGCCGGCAACTTCCAGGGCACGTACGTGCGCCCTGGGAATTCCTGGGATCTCCGAAGCTGTCGGCAACTGCCGGGAGAGTCTCTTCGGGACTATATCCGGCGGTTCTCGAAGCAGCGCACCGAGCTGCCCAACATCACCGACTCCGATGTCATCGGCGCGTTCCTTGCCGGCACCACCTGCCGTGACCTGGTGAGCAAGTTGGGTCGCAAGACCCCCACCAGGGCGAGCGAGCTGATGGACATCGCCACCAAGTTCACCTCTGGCCAGGAGGCGGTCGAGGCCATCTTCCGAAAGGATAAGCTGCCCCAGGGCCGCCCGTCGGAAGATGCTCCCGAGGCGTCTGCTCCGCGCGGCGCCAAGAAGAAAGGCAGGAGGAAGTCGCAAGCGAAACGCGACGTTCCCGATGCAGACCTTGTCGCCGCCGCCGAGCACAAGAACCCTCGGAAGCCCCCCGGAGGTGCTAACCTCTTCGACAAGGCACTCAAGGAGACGTGCCCCTACCATCAGGGGCCCGTCAAGCACACCCTCGAAGAGTGCGTCATGCTTCGGCGCCACTTCCATCGGGCCGGGCCACCCGCAGAGGGCGGCAGGGCTCACGACGACGACAAAAGGGAGGATCGCCAAGCAGGAGAGTTCCCAGAGGTCCGCGACTGCTTCATGATCTACGGAGGGCATGCGGCAAACGCCTCGGCTCGGCATCGTAAGCAGGAGCGTCGGGAGGTCTGCTCGGTGAAGGTGGCGGCGCCAGTCTACCTAGACTGGTCCGACAAGCCCATCACCTTCGACCGGGATGACCACCCCGACCACGTGCCGAGCCCGGGGAAGTACCCGCTCGTCGTCGACCCCGTCATCGGCGACGTCAGGCTCACCAAGGTCCTGATGGATGGGGGCAGCTGCCTCAACATCATCTACGCCGAGACCCTCAGGCTCCTGCGCGTCAGTCTGTCATCCGTCCGAGCAGGCGCTGCGCCCTTCCATGGGATCATCCCTGGGAAGCGCGTCCAGCCCCTCGGGCAGATCGACCTTCCTGTCTGCTTCGGAACACCCTCCAACTTCCGAAGGGAGACCTTGACGTTCGAGGTGGTCGGGTTCCGAGGAACCTATCACGCAGTGTTGGGAAGGCCATGCTACGCGAAGTTCATGGCCGTCCCCAACTACACGTACCTGAAGCTCAAGATGCCGGGCCCCAACGGGGTCATCACCGTCGGCCCCACGTACAAGCACGCATTCGAATGCGATGTGGAGTGCGTGGAGTACGCCGAGGCCCTCGCCGAGTCCGAGGCCCTCATTGCCGACCTGGAGAGCCTCTCCCGAGAGGTGCCGGACGTGAAGCGACATGCCGGCAACTTCGAGCCAGCGGAGACGGTTAAGGCCGTCCCTCTCGACCCCAGTGGCGACACCTCCAAGCAGATTCAGATCGGATCCGGGCTCGACCCCAAATAGGAAGCAGTGCTCGTCGACTTTCTCCGCGCAAACACCGACGTCTTCGCGTGGAGTCCCTCGGACATGCCCGGCATACCGAGGGATGTCGCCGAGCACTCGCTGGATATTCGGGCCGGGGCCCGACCGGTCAGACAGCCTCTGCGCCGATTCGACGAGGAAAGGCGCAGGGTGATAGGCGAGGAGATCCACAAGCTGATGGCAGCAGGGTTCATTAAAGAGGTTTTCCATCCCGAATGGCTTGCCAACCCTGTACTTGTGAGGAAAAAAGGGGGGAAATGGCGGATGTGTGTAGACTACACTGGTCTCAACAAAGCATGTCCGAAGGTCCCCTACTGTAACACCCTAAAGTTCAATTTTGTGAAGACAAGGAAAAATTCTCAAAAATTTTAAATCAAAACACCTTTCCTTAAAGATAATCATAATATAAGAAGTTTTCACTCATGAATATGTTAAAAATACATAATTAAAGATACTTAGATAATCTAAATTGCCTTTGGGTTAAGTTATACAGGAGAATTATGATTAAACTATTTTCTTAATATATATAGTCTACAATATAAATTTGATTTCCCTAGAACTAATAAGGTATGGATTATTCTCTACTATATGATTAAAAGCTTGTCTAAAAGAACTAAAATAAATAAAGAAATATATAAAATATGTTTTTGCATAGATATGGTTTGCAAATGAACTAGTCACAAGCTTGGATTTAAATTTGAATTCAAAATTTAATTTTGGAAATAGGAAAGAAAGGGGAAATAAGAAAAAGAGAAGGGATATAAAACAAAAATATAAATAATATATATAAATAAATAGATTCAAAATTAATATCCTTAACTTCACAAAAATAAGTTGAAATGATGAGCCATAGAAGTTTGAATTTAAGTTTGAATTCAAATTTAACTTGGAAATGAAGAAAAGAAATAGAAAATAAAATGGAAAAAGAGAAAAATCGCTCGTGGGCCGGTAACCCTGTTTTCGGCCCATTTTGACTTCGTGTCCGCGCGGCCCATGCACCAGAAGAACCGGCGCCGACATGGAGGGCCCACGGGCCAGCCACACGCGGTCACTCGCTTCGCGTTAGTCACTTACGGGCGGGACCCACTGACCAGCCTCTCATCCTCGCGCACTCGCTCGTGCTCTGTCTCACTGACATCGCGGGGTCCCCACGTCAGCCCCCCCCCCCTCGCGCTCGCTACTCCTCGCTTCCTCTGTCCGATGGGCCCGCTTGGTCAGCTCAGTCTTCCCCCTTTCAACCGAACGCGAGTTCGCCGCGCGCGCGTGGAGCTCAACGGACCGCGCGGACTCCGCGAGCTCGCCGGTGATCTCGGTACCCGTACAACCACCGCAAAGTGCCCCCTGAGTATAAGTACGTAGCCGCGACCCCCCTCCTTTACATCTCGCTTCCCAGGACCGAGCTCCCTCCCCGCGTTTCCGCCGCCGTCGACGATTCAAGCCCTGGCGTGTGTTCCTGTCCCAGTGCGTTGCGTCCGGAGCTTCGGCGGGGTCCCTGGTGAAGCGACGTGACCGATTGGGTGAAACCGACCTTTACGTTGGCCGGAATTCTTCACCGTAGTTGGTGCTCCGCCGCGGGTCCGCTCCTCTCCGTGGCCAGCTCCCTCCACTGCCCTCCATCCGCGGTACGTGCTCTAATCGTGTTCGCCATCATTCCCTCTAGGTGTAGCACCGGTTAATTTGGGGATTTGTGGCGTTCGGGCGCGGATTTGGTTTGCTCCGACGAGGGACCGCCGTGGTCGGGGGCGGCGCTGCCGTCTCGGGGGCTCGGGGTAGGGGATGGGTTGCCAGCCGTTGATCTGGCGGCCAACGGCTGAGATTAGATCAGGCGATACCCTTTCGGGATGTCATCTGTGCCGTTGGATTTGGATCGGGCGTACGAGATTCTATCGCTAGTGTTTTAAATCGTGACCGTAGCCTTTTGATCCGACGGTCTGTGTCGCGTACCGATTCACTGATATGAAGATCTAATCTGGGCCGTCCACTCTTGATCGGATGGTGCAGATTAGCGCGTACCCCCTTCGGCCCAGCATTTTTGCTAAAGAGTCCCTGCGTTTAGTTGAAATCAACCCGCCGTCCACCGCGGGTGTAGTTTGAGTCTTAGGTTTATTTGCACAGAGACCCCTGCACTTTTCAGTAAATGAGGCCCAGTCCAGAGAGTTATAAAATCAGGAAAATTAATTAGAAAATGAGTTTTTAATATAAAAATAATTCCTAGAATTTATATAATTAATAGAAAATGCATATGAACTCCAAATTAATCCATTCCACTTTCTAAAATTTTGTAATTTTATTCTCTATCACCTAGAACCTCTGTTTGGTCATGACAACAATTAGAAATTTAATCTCTCACTTAATCCATTTTAAACACATAAAACCTTTGAAAATTCATAACTTGAAATATATAACTCAAAAATTAATGATTCCAATTCCTGTGATCTTATTTTAATGTCTAGTTTATTACTGTATATTTTGTTTACTTGTTTGGTGTGATGTTAAATTTTGCCTACACTGTTTGTTTGTATTACTACGACTAGCAGTGAGGTCACGAGTCACCTGAAGATCATCCTGGTACCTGGATTCTCAAGGCCCAGGCAAGTTGTGCCCTTGATCACTTCTTTTTACCCAGCCATGTTCTGATTAATCATAATGATCTGCATAGGTTAATTTTGATGGGACCCAATAGGTTACCCTAGTTTGTCTATCTTTATACCTTGTTCACCACTGATCTTTCTGGGTAGTACTTGCTAGTGCTATATGTGGTTTTGGGTATGGAGATACACTATTCATGATTACACTTTTTGTTATCAGTTGTTATTTAATGTTCATGATAAGATCATTATGTTAATTGGAACATGGAGCGACCACCCGGGAAAACAGTGCTACCACAAGGGTGGTATGGGACGCCCTTGGCTGATTAATTAGGAAAGCTAGTGGAAGACTACCTTACCCGAAAGGGGCAAGGGCAGTAGGGGAGAGGTCAGTGTAGGGAGGCCCTCGGGAGGATTTTGCTGCGATGGCGGTCCTGCAAGGGATTCCTGCACTGGATCTTCCTATAAACTGTAGCGGGTTTTCGGAAGCTAGTGGAACTTTGTAAAGGCCTCGTAGTGTTACCCTGCCTCGCTTCCTTGGTAGAGGTGTATGGGATTCATGACCCCTTGGCAGATGGGTAACACGGCTTGTGGGTAAAGATGCGCAACCTCTGCAGAGTGCAAAACTGGTATACTAGCCGTGCTCACGGTCATGAGCAGCTCGGACCCTCACATGATTAAATTATGGAACTTAAATTCAATTTGTCATATGCATTGCATCGCAGGTGAAGTTGTTATTTTTGTTCCACTACTTAATTGGGTTGGTATTTACTTATACTTAGTAACTGCTAATAAAATTTTGACCAACTTTAAAAGCAATGCTCAGCTCTAACCATCTTCTTTGGTAGGCCTTACCCTTCACGTGAGCTCCCACCTTTGGCGAGTTCATGCACATTATTCCCCACAACTTGTTGAGCAATGAACGTATGTGAGCTCACTCTTGCTGTCTCACATACACCACAGGTCAAGACCAGGTACTGCAGGATGGTGCTCATGGAGGATGCTGCGATGAGTTCGTGAGAGGTCTAGGTCGTCGTCTCCCAGTCAACTTTGGGTTGCTGGACCGTTGTCTCCTTATAATGTAATTATTTATTTTGTATGGAACTCCTGTTATGTATAAAGATGTGACATTCGATCCTGTGCCACTATACATCATATGTATGAGACTTGGTCCCAGCATACCTGGTGTTTATGTTAACCCCGGGTTTTGGACCCCTAGAACCCGGGTGTTACAGAAGTGGTATCAGAGGAATGTTGACTGTAGGACGAAACCTAGATAGAACTGGACAACCAATATCTACTTATCTTTGCTACTCTGATTCTTCTCTAAACTTTTCTAAATCTTTTCTCATCTAATTCCGCTTTACTCTGATTATTCTTATCTTTTCTTTTCTAAAGACAAAAGTGGATTTCACACTTTGAAATCCTGTGCCCAAAGTGACCTTTAGGAATAGGAGACCTATTCTTAGGAACAAAAATAAAACTATTTTTATAAGTGTCTATGTATTTGAATGTTTGTTCTTATGATACTTGTCTGATTTGGATCTTTGTTTGAGTGTGATGAGTTGTGGAGTAATGTCCACAATTGCATCTGCATATACACATAGGTATTAAAATATATTTATAAAATAACTAGACAGCCTAGATTGTCCCCATTGGAACATATCTAACTTAAAAGACTTATCTTATCCTAAAAAGCTCTCATTCTAACCAATTCATCTTATCTTAAAAGATTCTCCCTTACCTTAATAGATCCATCTCATCTTAAAAGATACTCATCCTATCTTGAAAAGATTGTATCTCATCCTAATAGATCTAACTGACCTCAGAAGATTCTATCTTATCTTTATGGATCTGTCTTATCCTGATAAGCATACTTATCCACCCTAGTTTAACAACCATGATCTAATGCAGATTAATTAGATCTTATCTAGTCAATCTAGTCATATCCAATCTAATCTAGATCTTATCCTACCTAATATGACCTAGTCTAATGTTATCCAACCTAATGTGGTCCACTTAAACAGATTAAAGAGACTAGACCCCACTAGCCATGTATTAACTCATCTTAGCACATTGGATCAATTCAACCATGAGCTAACCCAACCCATAGAACCATGATGAATGATATAACCTTTCTATTCCCACCTAACAACAAACAAACTTTAAACCTACATCTTGTAGTCTATCTCACCCATATATATCTCTCATCTTGACAGATTCTATCTTACCCTTGGACATTCTCCTTATATGATTGGTTACCCCCAATCTGGACATAAAACAAAGATTAAGCTCTACTAAAGAATCTTCAGAATTATGACCAGCTTCTAGCTTATTCATTCCGCTTATTGAATAAATTCCTTTGCAAAACTATTACCATATGCTTCTAACTTTCATGGTCAATACCAGGAAAGGAAAGATTATCACGTAAAAGCAAGCAGAAAATGAACCCTCCAAATCCTCCACCTGTTGAAATCAATCAAGTGGTTGCTACCCAAAGACTGGTAATACAACAGTTAACAGACCTGGTGACCGAGATGCAGAATCAGATAAGACAACAACGCGAAGAAATACGTCAGGCCCGCCAAGAAATAAGACAAGCACGGTTGGAGAGACAACAACAACAACAACCTCCACCACCACCACCAGCTTCACCAAGCTACATAAATATAGATTATGATGATTTGTAAGATCTAGGTGTTACTTTAGTTAGTAGATGATATGATAATATTTTAGAAGAAATAATAAGGTCTATTGACCCTATGTTTTGTTGAAGAATTATACCTCATGCTGAGATTTCTTTGTTTGTGCATATGTTCCGAGAACAATATGAGTATACATCCCTTTTCTTACAAATCTCGAGGACGAGATTATTTTTAAGGGGGGTAGGATTTGTAACACCCTAAAGTTCAATTTTGTGAAGACAAGGAAAAATTCTCAAAAATTTTAAATCAAAACACCTTTCCTTAAAGATAATCATAATATAAGAAGTTTTCACTCATGAATATGTTAAAAATACATAATTAAAGATACTTAGATAATCTAAATTGCCTTTGGGGTTAAGTTATACAGGAGAATTATGATTAAACTATTTTCTTAATATATATAGTCTACAATATAAATTTGATTTCCCTAGAACTAATAAGGTATGGATTATTCTCTACTATATGATTAAAAGCTTGTCTAAAAGAACTAAAATAAATAAAGAAATATATAAAATATGTTTTTGCATAGATATGGTTTGCAAATGAACTAGTCACAAGCTTGGATTTAAATTTGAATTCAAAATTTAATTTTGGAAATAGGAAAGAAAGGGGAAATAAGAAAAAGAGAAGGGATATAAAACAAAAATATAAATAATATATATAAATAAATAGATTCAAAATTAATATCCTTAACTTCACAAAAATAAGTTGAAATGATGAGCCATAGAAGTTTGAATTTAAGTTTGAATTCAAATTTAACTTGGAAATGAAGAAAAGAAATAGAAAATAAAATGGAAAAAGAGAAAAATCGCTCGTGGGCCGGTAACCCTGTTTTCGGCCCATTTTGACTTCGTGTCCGCGCGGCCCATGCACCAGAAGAACCGGCGCCGACATGGAGGGCCCACGGGCCAGCCACACGCGGTCACTCGCTTCGCGTCAGTCACTTACGGGCGGGACCCACTGACCAGCCTCTCATCCTCGCGCACTCGCTCGTGCTCTGTCTCACTGACATCGCGGGGTCCCCACGTCAGCCCCCCCTCGCGCTCGCTACTCCTCGCTTCCTCTGTCCGATGGGCCCGCTTGGTCAGCTCAGTCTTCCCCCTTTCAACCGAACGCGAGTTCGCCGCGCGCGCGTGGAGCTCAACGGACCGCGCGGACTCCGCGAGCTCGCCGGTGATCTCGGTACCCATACAACCACCGCAAAGTGCCCCCTGAGTATAAGTACGTAGCCGCGACCCCCCTCCTTTACATCTCGCTTCCCAGGACCGAGCTCCCTCCCCGCGTTTCCGCCGCCGTCGACGATTCAAGCCCTGGCGTGTGTTCCTGTCCCAGTGCGTTGCGTCCGGAGCTTCGGCGGGGTCCCTGGTGAAGCGACGTGACCGATTGGGTGAAACCGACCTTTACGTTGGCCGGAATTCTTCACCGTAGTTGGTGCTCCGCCGCGGGTCCGCTCCTCTCCGTGGCCAGCTCCCTCCACTGCCCTCCATCCGCGGTACGTGCTCTAATCGTGTTCGCCATCATTCCCTCTAGGTGTAGCACTGGTTAATTTGGGGATTTGTGGCGTTCGGGCGCGGATTTGGTTTGCTCCGACGAGGGACCGCCGTGGTCGGGGGCGGCGCTGCCGTCTCGGGGGCTCGGGGTAGGGGATGGGTTGCCAGCCGTTGATCTGGCGGCCAACGGCTGAGATTAGATCAGGCGATACCCTTTCGGGATGTCATCTGTGCCGTTGGATTTGGATCGGGCGTACGAGATTCTATCGCTAGTGTTTTAAATCGTGACCGTAGCCTTTTGATCCGACGGTCTGTGTCGCGTACCGATTCACTGATATGAAGATCTAATCTGGGCCGTCCACTCTTGATCGGATGGTGCAGATTAGCGCGTACCCCCTTCGGCCCAGCATTTTTGCTAAAGAGTCCCTGCGTTTAGTTGAAATCAACCCGCCGTCCACCGCGGGTGTAGTTTGAGTCTTAGGTTTATTTGCACAGAGACCCCTGCACTTTTCAGTAAATGAGGCCCAGTCCAGAGAGTTATAAAATCAGGAAAATTAATTAGAAAATGAGTTTTTAATATAAAAATAATTCCTAGAATTTATATAATTAATAGAAAATGCATATGAACTCCAAATTAATCCATTCCACTTTCTAAAATTTTGTAATTTTATTCTCTATCACCTAGAACCTCTGTTTGGTCATGACAGCAATTAGAAATTTAATCTCTCACTTAATCCATTTTAAACACATAAAACCTTTGAAAATTCATAACTTGAAATATATAACTCAAAAATTAATGATTCCAATTCCTGTGATCTTATTTTAATGTCTAGTTTATTACTGTATATTTTGTTTACTTGTTTGGTGTGATGTTAAATTTTGCCTACACTGTTTGTTTGTATTACTACGACTAGCAGTGAGGTCACGAGTCACCTGAAGATCATCCTGGTACCTGGATTCTCAAGGCCCAGGCAAGTTGTGCCCTTGATCACTTCTTTTTACCCAGCCATGTTCTGATTAATCATAATGATCTGCATAGGTTAATTTTGATGGGACCCAATAGGTTACCCTAGTTTGTCTATCTTTATACCTTGTTCACCACTGATCTTTCTGGGTAGTACTTGCTAGTGCTATATGTGGTTTTGGGTATGGAGATACACTATTCATGATTACACTTTTTGTTATCAGTTGTTATTTAATGTTCATGATAAGATCATTATGTTAATTGGAACATGGAGCGACCACCCGGGAAAACAGTGCTACCACAAGGGTGGTATGGGACGCCCTTGGCTGATTAATTAGGAAAGCTAGTGGAAGACTACCTTACCCGAAAGGGGTAAGGGCAGTAGGGGAGAGGTCAGTGTAGGGAGGCCCTCGGGAGGATTTTGCTGCGATGGCGGTCCTGCAAGGGATTCCTGCACTGGATCTTCCTATAAACTGTAGCGGGTTTTCGGAAGCTAGTGGAACTTTGTAAAGGCCTCGTAGTGTTACCCTGCCTCGCTTCCTTGGTAGAGGTGTATGGGATTCATGACCCCTTGGCAGATGGGTAACACGGCTTGTGGGTAAAGATGCGCAACCTCTGCAGAGTGCAAAACTGGTATACTAGCCGTGCTCACGGTCATGAGCAGCTCGGACCCTCACATGATTAAATTATGGAACTTAAATTCAATTTGTCATATGCATTGCATCGCAGGTGAAGTTGTTATTTTTGTTCCACTACTTAATTGGGTTGGTATTTACTTATACTTAGTAACTGCTAATAAAATTTTGACCAACTTTAAAAGCAATGCTCAGCTCTAACCATCTTCTTTGGTAGGCCTTACCCTTCACGTGAGCTCCCACCTTTGGCGAGTTCATGCACATTATTCCCCACAACTTGTTGAGCAATGAACGTATGTGAGCTCACTCTTGCTGTCTCACATACACCACAGGTCAAGACCAGGTACTGCAGGATGGTGCTCATGGAGGATGCTGCGATGAGTTCGTGAGAGGTCTAGGTCGTCGTCTCCCAGTCAACTTTGGGTTGCTGGACCGTTGTCTCCTTATAATGTAATTATTTATTTTGTATGGAACTCCTGTTATGTATAAAGATGTGACATTCGATCCTGTGCCACTATACATCATATGTATGAGACTTGGTCCCAGCATACCTGGTGTTTATGTTAACCCCGGGTTTTGGACCCCTAGAACCCGGGTGTTACACCTACCCTCTACCTCGCATCGATCAAATCGTGGACTCCACTGCAGGGTGCGAAACCCTGTCTTTCCTCGATGCCTACTCAGGGTATCATCAAATCAAGATGAAAGAGTCCGACCAGCTCGCGACTTCTTTCATCACGCCCTTCGGCATGTACTGTTATGTCACAATGCCGTTCGGTTTGAGGAACGCGGGTGCAACGTACCAGCGGTGCATGAACCATGTGTTCGGCGAACACATCGGTCGCACGGTCGAGGCCTACGTCGATGACATCGTAGTCAAGACGAGGAAAGCCTCCGACCTTCTCTCCGACCTCGAACTGACATTCCGGTGTCTCAAGGCGAAGGGCGTCAAGCTCAATCCCGAGAAGTGCGTCTTCGGGGTGCCCCGGGGCATGCTTTTGGGATTCATCGTCTCCGAGCGGGGCATCGAAGCCAACCCGGAGAAGATCGCGGCCATCACAAACATGGGGCCCATCAAGGATTTAAAAGGCGTACAGAGGGTCATGGGATGCCTCGCGGCCTTGAGCCGTTTCATCTCGCGCCTCGGCGAAAGAGGCCTGCCCCTGTACCGTCTCTTAAGGAAGGCCGAGTGCTTCACTTGGACTCCCGAGGCCGAGGAAGCCCTCGGGCACCTGAAGGCGCTCCTCACCCAGGCGCCCATCTTGGTACCCCCAGCTGATGGAGAAGCCCTCCTGGTCTACGTCGCCGCAACCACTCAGGTGGTCAGCGCCGCGATCGTGGTCGAAAGGCAGGAAGAGGGGCATGCTTTGCCCGTTCAGAGGCCAGTTTACTTCGTCAGCGAAGTGCTGTCCGAGACCAAGATCCGCTACCCACAAGTCCAGAAGCTGCTATATGCAGTGATCCTGACGAGGCGAAAGCTACGACATTACTTCGAGTCTCATCCGGTGACTGTGGTGTCATCCTTCCCCCTGGGGGAGATCATCCAGTGCCGAGAAGCCTCAGGACGGATCGCAAAGTGGGCGGTGGAAATCATGGGCGAGGCAATCTCGTTCGCCCCCCGGAAGGCCATCAAGTCCCAGGTACTGGCGGATTTCGTAGCCGAATGGGTCGACACCCAGCTGCCGACGGCTCCGATCCAGCCGGAGCTCTGGACCATGTTTTTCGACGGGTCGCTGATGAAGACGGGGGCCGGCGCGGGCCTGCTCTTCGTCTCGCCCCTCGGGAAACACCTGCGCTACGTGCTCCGCCTCCATTTCCCGGCGTCCAACAATGTGGCTGAGTACGAGGCTCTGATCAACGGGTTGCGAATCGCCATCGAGCTAGGGGTCCGACGCCTCGATGCACGCGGCGACTCGCAGCTCGTCATCGACCAAGTCATGAAGAACACCCTCTGCCGCGACCCGAAGATGGAGGCCTACTGTGAGGAGGTTCGACGCCTGGAAGACAAGTTCTACGGGCTCGAACTTAACCACATCGCCCGGCGCTACAACGAGACTGCGGACGAGCTGGCGAAGATAGCCTCGGGGCGAACGACGGTTCCCCCGGACGTCTTCTCCCGGGATCTGCACCAACCCTCCGTCAAGATAGGCGACACGCCCGAGCCCGAGGCACCCTCGGCCCCGTCCGAGGTGACCTCGGCCCAGCCCGAGCCATCCTCGGCTCAACCCGAGAAACCCTCGGAGCCCGAGGGCGAAGCGCTGCGCATCGAGGAGGAGCAGAACGGGGTCGTGCCAGATCAAGATTGGCAAACCCCGTACCTGCAATATCTCCACCAAGGAGAACTGCCCCTCGACCGAGCCGAGGCTCGGCGGGTAGCGCGACGCGCCAAATCGTTCGTCTTGCTGGGCGATGAGAAGGAGCTCTACCACCGTAGCCCCTCGGGCATCCTCCAGCGATGCATCTCCATCGCCAAAGGTCAGGAACTCCTGCGGGAAATACACTCGGGGGCTTGCGGCCATCATGCAGCACCTCGAACCCTCGTCGGGAACGCTTTCCGCCAAGGCTTCTACTGGCCAACGGCGGTGGCTGGCGCCACTAGAATTGTCCGCGCCTGCGAAGGGTGCCAATTCTATGCGAAGCAGACCCACCTGCCCGCTCAGGCTCTGCAAACGATACCCATCACCTGGCCCTTCGCTGTGTGGGGTCTGGACCTCGTCGGCCCTCTGCAGAAGGCGCCCGGGGGCTACACGCACCTGCTGGTCGCCATCGACAAATTCTCCAAGTGGATCGAGGCCCGACCCCTGAACAGCATCAGATCCGAGCAGGCGGTGGCGTTCTTCACCAACATCATCCATCGCTTCGGGGTCCCGAACTCCATCATCACCGACAATGGCACCCAGTTCACCGGCAAAAAATTCTTGGATTTTTGCGAGGATCACAACATCCGGGTGGCCTGGGCCGCCGTAGCTCATCCCATGTCGAATGGGCAAGTAGAGCGCGCCAATGGCATGATCCTACAAGGGCTCAAGCCTCGAATTTACAACAACCTCAACAAGTTCGGCAAGCGGTGGATGAAGGAACTCCCCTCGGTGGTCTGGAGCCTGAGGACGACGCCGAGCCGAGCCACGGGTTTCACGCCTTTCTTCCTGGTCTACGGGGCCGAGGCCGTCTTGCCCACGGACCTGGAATACGGCTCCCCGAGGACGAGGGCCTACAACGAAGAAAGCAACCAAGCTAGCCGAGAAGACTCGCTGGACCAGCTGGACGAGGCTCGGGACAGGGCCTTACTACACTCGGCGCGGTACCAACAGTCCCTGCGACGCTACCACGCCCGAGGGGTCCGACCCCGAGATCTCCAGGTGGGCGACCTGGTGCTTCGACTGCGACAAGACGCCCGAGGGAGGCACAAGCTCACGCCCCCCTGGGAGGGGCCGTTCATCGTCGCCAAAGTTCTGAAGCCCGGAACGTACAAGCTGGCCAACAGTCAAGGCGAGGTCTACGGCAACGCTTGGAATATCCAACAGCTACGTCGCTTCTACCCTTGAGATGTTTTCAAATTGTTCATACACCTCGCACCCACGCAAAGTTTAGTCAACAAGGAAGGGTCGGCCTCGCCTCGGCAAAGCCCGACCCTCCCTCGGGGGCTAAAAGGGGGGAAACCCCCTCTGCGTCAAAATTTTCCTCGAAAAAAAAATCTCTTTTACCAGAATATCTTTCGTGCTTTTTGACTACTTCGAAAAGTGGATCCTGGAAACGACGGGGTACACGTAAGCAGTCAAGGCCGACCGAGCCGAGGGACTCCTACGCCTCCGGGATACGGATACCTCACTCATCACCTTCTGCGATAAGTAACTCGCGCTCGGATAAAGTGACTCCGCGGATCGAACGAGTCTCTACGTTCGGAAGCTCTTCTGTCAAAACGATTCTTCAAGTTTTCTCGACTAAGTCGGTGATAGGGCCTCATGGACGAGTAAAAGTGCGCGTAAGCGGCAAGGCCGACCGAGCCGAGGGACTCCCACGCCTCCGGGATACGGATACCTCACTCCTCACCTTCCGCGAGAAGCAACTTTCGCTCGCACAAATATCCCTGTTACCGACAAAAAGTCCAGATGCTTGGAACAAGAGGAAAAGGGACGCAGCTTTACAACACGGCAAGGGTGTGTGTTCTGGCCTCGACGGCCGCACAAAGCACACGCTACAAGACAAGCTGATCCTGCAGGCTCAGGTCTTGGCGCTGGAAGGGGGCAGCGACACCCTCGGCATCAACAGCAACTTCGGCAAGGCCCGAACTAGCCTCGGACGGCGACGCGATCTGAGGCCCTCCGCTCCAAAGGACGGCGTCATCACCACGACCGGGCAACCGTTGTCAGGGACTTCTCTGGGAATCCGGCCCGAGCAGGCGGCTCGGCCAGCCACCTCCGGGGCCTCGGCCAACCACCTTCCGAGGGCACGAGCCCGGTCCGAGGCCTCGGCTGACCAACTCCGGCGTCGATCCTGCCAACGGACAACCCGGCTAGGCTCCGGCCAACCAGGTTTCATTTTCGAGCCGACTCCGCCTCTGCTCGTGCTGATATCGCTACCCCCGGCCTCGGCTCGTCGAAGAGCGGCCGAGGGGTCTCTTTAACTAAGCTAGAGGAGCCTCGGACAACAGGGCCGACCGAGCCGAGGGACTCCTACGCCTCCGGGATACGGATACCTCACTCGTCACCTTGACACGAGGCGACTCATGCTTAGTGAAGCAGTTCAGACAATCAGCAGACGAGTCTTAGTGCTCGGGAATGAGGAAAAAGCACGGCTCCGTGCCGTAATTACACACATGTTCAGGCCCCGAAAGCCAAAATGAACAAAAAACTCGGCACTCAAAGTGCCATTACAAACGGAACTCCGGTTCCGCCCCCCCCCCCCCCCCCCGCAGGTACGAACAACCCCACTCGATAGGGGCGGGCCTGCGGGGCAGCGGAAAAACTCTCACCCCCCGAGGACGAGAGCCAGCCATTCAGGCCGGGAGACGGAGACCCAGGGCTACTGACGGAATTGGCAATCTCATCGGTAGAGAAGCCACTTCCGTCCGCCGACGCCTCGGGACCCGCCACTTCCGACATGGCTGGAGGAAGTCTCTGTGAAGCTGGAGGATGCCGTTCTCCCCCAGGCGCACGGGGAAGAAGAGGGCAACCGACCCACACGGAGACAGCTCCCTGACTCGCCTCGTCCTCCCTCTTGGCCTGGTGATGAAAATCCTTGAGGCTGAGGGAGGGGCAGAGGCCGCAGCCCGGCTCGCTTTCCCCCACCATCAAGCAGGAGGTCGCCCTCTTGGGTGACCCCCGGTGGAGGGGTGCAGCCGGGCCGCACGATGAAAATCCTTGAAGCCGAACGATGGCCGAAAGGTACCCGCTCCCAAGGAGTGGTGTCCCCCGACGATGAGGCACGGAGATAGCGGTTTCCCCCATCCGGGGGCTTGAAAGGTGGAAAGACACAGTGCATAAGGGAGGAAGAAGACATGGTCGCCTTACGAAAGGGGTCGCCCTCCTTTTAAAGGCAACTCTCCATGCTTGCGCCCCCAACCGTCACGGGCTGAGTCTTCTCCAACACGCCTCCAAAGTCCTCCCCTGCGGCGCGGGGGCTGGGGCCCGCCTGTCATGCAGACCGGCTCCAAGCAGAAGAAGCCGAACTGCCGCGCACGACGCACGCAACCACTCAGCGGTTACAAGTAACCCTCCACTTTTGCCCAGACCAGCGGGCGAAAGGGGCAGGCGGCCATGCAGGCGGCATGCAACCGCGCTAAGTGGACGCGCCTCTCCGACTCCTGACAGGCCAGCGCGACGGCTCAAGCCCACGCGTCGTGCAACTGGCGCGCCGGGTGCTGCATGCGAGCCGCTGTGCCACTCGCTCCACCACCGCACCTCCTCGATCGCGGAACCGATACCACGACTCGAGGCGACCCAGCGCGCGACCCAGCAGTGCCAGCCTGACGCAGCGGTCAAACGCGGTCAAAAGTGGGCCGGCAGTAATGACAGTGGCAGGCGCGCAAGAGCAGCGATCACGCCATCAGCCAGGCTCACGTCCCATCCGGAGGCGGCAAGAGAACCCCCTCTCTCGCGGTGCGAAGACGACGCACCCGTGACCCGTACCTCGAACGGCTCGCGCACGCGCAACGGCAACCTCGCCAACTACTCACCCCGGCGCATTAACTCCGCGGCTCGACGGACAGCGCTACGGGCGGGAGCGGCTGGCGACGTTTCGCCTTCGCCAAAACAACCACGCCGAAAAAGGTACGCCACGACGTTCAATTTCGAATCCTTTTTCCCTTTTCCTTCTTTCTCTATCTCTTGCAACAGGGACCGGGAAAGGGGATACCCCCAAAGGGATCCTTCCCCGTGAAGGAACTAGGCTCCGAGCCTCCCTACTGATCAGGGGTTCGAAGGCTGGCCCCCCGAGGGGTTCAACAGCCGCCTCAGATCGCGTGGGCCCGACACCCACTACTGGTCAGGGGTTCGAAGGTCGGCCTCCCGAAAGGTTCCACGACCGCCTCAGGCTACTAGGGCTCCGCGCCCATTACTGATCAGGGGTTCGAAGGCTGGCCTGTCGAAGGGTTCACAGTCGCCTCAGACGCCGAGCGAGGGATGACCAGGGGTACGTTCGATACATAACCAAGGCTCGGGCTGCGCTCCCGAGGTACCCTAGGACATTTCCGAGACCAGCGGGAACGACTCTGTAACGGAATCCCATCGGAGGGAGGCAACGAGCCCTCGGACCCCGTCGCTAGGGGACCGGGTCCGGCAGATCACCCGCAGGTACTTTTGGGCGTGCCCCCGGGCCCCTAGCCGACCCCCAACGAACGGGGCACGGACGTCCACTCGGATTACCCGATTGCAGCTCACCGGAGACACCATGTTCGGTGCCCATCGAGGGTAACATGGCGCTCTCCCCCCCTCCTCCTTGCGGAAAGGCGACGTAGGGGCGTATGTAAAAAGTCGAGTCTGTCCCTGATCGTCCTCTCGCTCCGTGCGGAGGCTCGGGGGCTGCTCTCGCAAACCCGGCTCCGGCCGAACCGTTGACAGCGTCAACATACCAGCCCGAGAACTTGGGCCCCGACAGTGCACCTGGGCTACGCCCTGCTCGCATGAGGGAACCGCCAGACCAGCCGAGGCATTACGCAAGGCATTAAGACCTCGAAGGAGTGAAACCACTCCTCCGAGGCCTCGGGGGCTACACCCGGCGGGTGCGCTCGCGCGCACCCACCGGAACAAAGTACCACCGAGAAAGGCTGGTCCCCTTGCAAAAAAGTGCGACGCAAGCCTCCAAGCGAGTGTTAACACTCTCTTCGAGGCTCGGGGGCTACTGTCGGGGACCATAATTAGGGGTACCCTCAAGACGCCTAATTCTCAGCTGGTAACCCCCATCAGCATAAAGCTGCAGAGGCATGATGGGTTTGATTAAGTCAGGGATCAGTCCATACAAGCGACTCGATCACGCCACGCCCGAGCCTAGCCTCGGGCGAGGGCAGCCGACCCTAAGATGACTCCGTCTCGCCTGAGGCCTCCTCTTTCACGGCAGACGCATCACCGGCTCGCCCGAGGCCCCGCCTTCGATAAGAAGTAACCCTGACTAAATCACCGCGCCAACCGACCAAGTCACCGGGGCGTTTAACGCAAAAGGTAAGACCGACGGGCGACCAGACTTCGCCAGAGGTGCCATAGGAGGCCCTGCCCGACCCAGGGCTCGGACTCGGGCTGAGGCCCCGGAAGACGGCGAACTCCGCTCCGCCCGACCCAGGGCTCGGACTCGGGCTAAGGCCCCGGAAGACGGCGAACTCCGCTCCGCCCGACCCAGGGCTCGGACTCGGGCTAAGGCCCCGGAAGACGGCGAACTCCGCTCCGCCCGACCCAGGGCTCGGACTCGGGCTAAGGCCCCGGAAGACGGCGAACTCCGCTCCGCCCGACCCAGGGCTCGGACTCGGGCTAAGGCCCCGGAAGACGGCGAACTCCGCTCCGCCCGACCCAGGGCTCGGACTCGGGCTAAGGCCCCGGAAGACGGCGAACTCCGCTCCGCCCGACCCAGGGCTCGGACTCGGGCTAAGGCCCCTGAAGACGACGAACTCCGCCTCGCCCGACCCAGGGCTCGGACTCCGCCTCGGCCTCTGCCGAACGACCTCCGCCTCGCCCGACCCAGGAGTTCGGGCTCGGCCTCTGTCATGCAGGACGGACTCGACCTCGACTTCGGAGGAGCCTCCACGACGCCCGACCTAGGACACAAGAACGCCACGTCAACGGGAAGCGTCATCATCACCCTGCCCTGAGCCGACTCGGGTCGCAGAGAACAAGACCGGCGTCCCATCTGGCCAGCTCCGCCAGATAGGCAATGATGGCGCCTCACTAGACCATGACGACGACGACTCTCAGCTCCCTTACGAAAGCAGGGAGACGTCAGCAAGAGCACAGCTGTTCCAACAGCTGTCCCTCCATCAGGCTCCGTTACTCCTCCAACAGCCACGACGCCACACCAACAGGGTGCCAAGATCTCTCCGGCTGCCACCTTGGCATGTACTTAGGGCGCTAGCTCTCTCTCGCTAGACACGTAGCACCTTGCTACACCCCCATTTTGTACACCTGGATCCTCTCCTTACGACTATAAAAGGAAGGACCAGAGCCTTCTTAGAGAAGGTTGGCCTCGCGGGGACGAAGGGCAGGGGCAGGCGCTCTCTCGGGGCCGCTCGCTCCCCTCACCTCGCGCGGACGCTTGTAACCCCCTACTGCAAGCGCACCCGACCTGGGCGCGGGACGAACACGAAGGCCGCGGGAATTCTCCGACTCCCTCACGACCCGGCTCCGGCCGCCTCGCTCTCGCTCTCTCTCTCCCCCCTTCGCGCTCGCCCACGCGCTCAACCCATCTGGGCTGGGGCACGCGGCACACTCACTCGTCGGCTCGGGGACCCCCCGGTCTCGGAACGCCGACAATTTTGTTGGCCAGGAGGTACGCAAGAATATGTCGTTAGCACTACATGCTTTGGTGTGCCTTATATTAGCTGGAGACGACTCACGCGCTGATCTGCTACCACCCATCCATTCCCATGTGCAGTGCAGTGTGTAGACAATTCTTTTCTTTCGCACAGAAATATGCAGTGCGATCGACTTGAGTTCAATCGACGCCACTCATTGTTGCTTTGCTTAGCAGGAAAGAGTACAATAGCTTTCTTTAGCTTGCCCAATAGCTAGCTAGCCTTTTAGTTTGGTCGATGTGTGTGTGTGTGTGTGTGTGTGTGTGTGTGTGTGTGTGTGTGTGTGTGTGTGTGTGTGTGTGTGTGTGTGTGTGTGTGTGTGTGTGTGTGTGTGTGTGTGTGTGTGTGTGTGTGTGTATATGTGTGTGTGTGTATGTATGTATGTATGTATGTATGTATGTATGTATGTATGTATGTATGTATGTATCAGCTGAGTGTTGAGCTGAGGTAGCTACGGAACGGGTGGATGGATGGATGGTGAGAAGAATGGATCTTGTACTGAAAAGGTAGCGCACGACGCGCGAAACTAGCATCCAGCGAGCTAGCTACCTGGCAGTGTGATCGAATAGACGAACGAACATGCGATTAGCTAGCTTTTACAGGAATGGAGGGAGGCTGGATCTGGGTGGGATCATCGAACTACTCTGATGTATAGAGATTAGAGAGGAGAGGACCACGCACCTCGGAGATCTGATCTGACCGGAGTAGGGGCCACGGAAACCAGCACGCGGATGAGGAGCGCAGCGAGCGAGATTAGAACGGCCATGGGGACCGCCGGCGCCGGTGGGTGCCACGGAAGCCGAACGGCGGCTACGGGCGGATCTGGAGCCGAGGTGCGGGTTTTCCTCGGCTTCGCCATCGGCAACGTCCTGCGTCCCTATGGATCTTGGAGATTGACACGCCGCCTGGCCCGACTGGGCGGTAGGGCGGGCAGGAGGGCGGTTCGCCATGGTCGCGGTGGGGTTTGCGGCGTGCGGGCGGGCGGTTCGCGGCAGGATTGCGGGCGGGCGGGCATAGAGGCGGGGGCAGTCTACAATAGGTTCTTAATAGTTAGTAGAGATATACAAAATATGTCTTATATTGTTATAAGAAAATGTTTCATAATCCATTTGTAATCCTAGCCATACATAATTTTGTTATTTAATTTAGCTGTTTCACTACTACATTGCAACCATCAGTATTATGCAGACTTCGATATATGCCACGATTTGCATGGTCTCATCATTGAAGAGCACGTGCCACACCTGCCGGTAGAAGTTCCCTCGTACATTGTCAGTCATCAGGTACACACCACCATACACGCTTGATTAAATAAAAAAGGCAAGTGTATGTGTTTGCAAAGAGAATTAAAGGCAGGCCGGCACAAAAGCTACCCCGACGATGGCGAGTGGTCATTGCTGTCGGTCCTCCTCTGCGTCACCACTGGCGCCAAGATGACGCCATAGTCCTTGATATAGTAGTCGTCGAACGCGCACGACATGGTGAGTACCGATGACTTTTGGCTGGGCTGCCAAACAAAGTGCACCTCGGGCTCATCAGCGAGGTAGTACACCTAGCCGTTGCACCACCGGATGTGCTACTCCTCTACATACATCTTGTTCGAGGACACTCACACATTGTCAGCAACGGTCGTCGTCCCAGCGCCAAGAATTCATGGTCGGTCAGTAATGACTTACATGGCAGGTTGAGCTTTAGGTGGATGATGAGCTGGACGGCGTGACGGCGCCGATGTCGGATGCGGTGCCTAGAACAACCCGAGAGTCGCCGGCGTTGGCGACGACCATGAGGTCCCCCTGTTTGAAGATGGACAGCGCAGTACAGCCGCTCTGGACCACGTCCAAGCGGCGGCTGCGCCGGAGCTTGCCGAACACAGCGACGCATGCGGACACGTAGTACTGCTTGAGGTCGAACTGGCAGTCACCAAGCTTCTTCTCGTCGTCGATGAGCGACACCAACGCGAGCGCCTCCTGCCAGTGGTGTTTGTTCGGGGTTTCCAAGTAAGAAACATGGATTCATCTTTGGCGTTGGTTTATGAAAATGACTCACAAGTCAGATCCATGGGAAAAATATTATAGAGAATAAATGTCACACATATAAAAAAGAAATTTAAGTTGAAAATATTATTTAAATAAAAGAAATTGCATGAAAGGCTCTTCTTTAAATACTACTCCCTCTATCTAAAAATATAATTGAAGAATCTCGTTGATAATTATCTACCACTACACATTGTGCAAGGGTAGCAGATGAGCTTTGGAAGAGATGTAGTAGATACTTTTACTGTAACAGATATTGACATAAACACACATGTGGTGTAGTGGTAGCTATGAACATATTTGCTTGAAGAGTCGCAGGTTCGAATCCCATTGAAGTCATATTTATGTATTTTACGGGGAGGGGGAATGAGAAAGAGAGTGCGGGGAGGAGGAAATGGGAATGGCAGCCAGTGCGAGAAGGAGAAATGGCAGCCTACCCCTTACTGCCTTAATAAGTAGTAGAGACTAATGAATACAAACTACATTATTTGGTTAACTAATGAATGTACATTGAGTCTAAAACAAGATATATTTTGTATCACGTAATATCGTATCAAAAGGGAACTTCAGCACAACAGCCATTAGAGTTGGCCACCGTACCATTACCATCTCTGAATTTCAGCTAGCTAATCAGATGGGAGGTTTGCATCTTTGAATTCCAAACCTCTGAAACTCCACAGCTATTCGTATGAGAGCTGGTCAGTTAGCATGATTTTTAAAGCCGTTTGAGCACACGGACAACCATCTAGTCTCGTAATACGTATTACTAAGCTAGATTTGTGGACTACGAGGGCGCTACCATGTAGATATTACGAGGGCGGAACAACCATGGCAGAAAAGGTTGTGGGTATGACACGCAAATTATATTGATCCTTTGAAGCAATACATAGAGCGCCAGGATACTTATAGTAGTACCACCATTCTGAAACATAGTAGCGCCAGGACGAAATATAGGATCGTCCAAAAACATACTCTTAACAAGAGTTTATAATTCAATAAAACCTCGGCTCCAGAACCTAGCAGACTTCACAAAAGAGCAGACTTAGAACACCCTGTATGGCTTCCCCATGGTGCTCTTGACGTACAGGCATCTCACCTGCACAGCACACAGCACAGCATGTTATAACCAAGTCCTTCAGCTTATGTACATTCTGAAATGTTCATTAGATGTAAACACAACAGAAGCGGTTATTAAGGTGAAGGCGGGCGTCACTCACATTCTGCCAGTTCTTCTTTAGAAGGGAAACAAGGAAGTTGACGCTCATCTGGATGTTCTGCTGGATCTGCTTCTCCTCCATCGCCAAGTTGCCGACAGCGACACCCATGCAAAGGACCTTCTTGAGCTGGAACTTGACTGTTGCCTTAGTCTCGTTCACCTTGGACTCGAGGGATTCCTGGTGAGTAACCAGGGTCGGGAACTTGCCTGCAGTAGTGATATCAACATGATTCTATCAGCAGGGCAGACAATGCAGACCATATATAGCAAAAGCCCTCCAGATGCATAGCTCCCAGGTTACATGTCATTTTCTTGTGAACATCAAATAGCAACTAATAGAAGAGTTTTTAACATGAGCAGAAGGTTGGCTTGCAGCAAGTACTGAGTACCAAATTAGTCATTATCATGCAAAACTGCATACAGAAATATGAAACAGCACTGCATGTTACAGATTAGCATGAGAAGTAACAATCATGTCAAAAAAGGACTACTTGCCTGCCTTGTTGAGACCAGGACCAAGGAGACGGGGAATCTGCTTGATGATGGCCTCTGATGCCAAGAAAGCATGGTACTTCTTGGCAAGCCTCTTAACAAGCTTCTTGTTCTTGTTCATTTTCTTGAGAGCCTCAACATCCATGTAGTCAAGTCCCATCTTCTCGGCCTGCAAATGCAGCAAAATGGTTTTGAGTAAGGAAAAGTTGATCCAGATAGAAACAGTGCATGACATTATCTGGGCAAAAGCTCTCAAACTTCCATACAGTTGATCAGGATTTGTATATACAGGTTTTAATGCAAATGGAATCAACCACAAGATTGGACTGACCAATACATGCCAGTCACAATTGAATAATTCAAAACACTGGTGTTTTTTTCAGAACCATTAGCATGTTCAACATACAAAAAAGTGCATGTTGAAGCAGACCATCAATGCTTGCTTACCTCCTCAACGTGCTGGGCATCACCAAGCATGCACACCTTCATCTTGGGACGAGGGATGTGGGGCAACTTAACAGAGCCGCTGAAACGCTTGTCCTTCTGTGGATCATAATTCTTCAGACCAATCTGAAGTTCCACAGTCTCAGTGAACTTCCTATTCTTCTCCTTGGCATCCCCAACAATCTGGGAGATGGCTTCCTTGACAGACTCAGACTGCAACTTACTGCAATAATTTCAGTACAATAAAATTAATTTGACAAAGATAGTCAGTCTGGATGGGAACACTACTCTAGAATTCTAATTATTCCTGTCAATAGGGAGAATTGTAGAATGCAAAAACTGCAGAATAATCAATCATAATAAACAAACTAAGTGAATCTATCTCATATGTCGAGAACTCGAGACAACAACCTGAATATATCACACAAATATTTTCATTATGTGAACAAACTAACAGCTGGACCCTAACTCCCAGATAATCACATTGGATAGGCCTGCTAATAAGGTGTAACCCACCCCAACCCATAGCCAATGACTCAAATGTTGTAGCCCAAGTGTACCCAAAAAGCTAAATCAAACCTACCACAAACTGCTCCACAAACCCTCAGATTAAACCCATGGCACATGCTAAGTGATGCTGTCAGGTTGCTGAAAGGTCCGTCACCGGGCTGTTCTAAATCATGGAGAAAAGTAATCCAGATGAAAACGAATAGAAATTGCTGAGTGAGGCATCCAAAATCCATCCACTGGTAACACAGCAGCAATTGGAGATGGTAGGATACAAATTCGACTTTCTCACCATTTGTTAAAAACATGTTTCTTCATAAAACAACAGAAAATGTCACAGAAAAGCCAAACTCGATGGCCATTAGCATCGGCCAGCCAGCATTAAATCCTGCATATATTTGTTGTAGGAAAGAGCTCGTGAGCTGTGGTGGAAACCATGTGATCACTTCCATTGAACACAGTCACACCTCGCTTTCCAAATCCACCACTAATCCGGTGAAAAATAGTCAAAAAGAACAAAACAGACTGCAGCAACATGGATTCAGAAAAACAGAACCAGTGCAGAGAGTGATGCAGCAGGCAAATGGATCAAGTAAACAGAGCTGCAGCAGAAAGGTTAGACAAATCACTGATGGAAATACACAGGATAAGGGATTAACATCAGTGCTCCTCGCCTTCTATGCAAGCTGCCAGCCGCAGCATATCAAGGCTGGCGGCAGCCTGTAGACGAGACAAGTGACAAGTGCATCCTCTCCGGTGCCAGTCTGCGCTCCTCATGCCAACCCTCTTGTCCAGTGTGGTGACCCACACGCAGAGCCCTGCCACTGTGGGTTTCTTGGGGGGGCTCGTGCGCACCAGTAACGCTACACAGCTCAACCTCGCCACCGTCCACCGTAGCGGCGCCCCGACCCCCGCCCTATTTCCCCTGCAACAAACCAATGACTGCACACGCCAACCTGTCCCAGCTCCCGTTTCTTGTAAACCCATGCACCCAACACATCCCGATCCATGACGAAGCAAACAAGTTTCCACCCATTTACACACAGCACAAATCAGAATCTGCCCCCCCCCCCCGAAAAAAAGGCAACAACCGCCCTGTTAGGCCTTGTCCGGTTAATCCCGTTACCCATGGCTTGGATAGGATTGGAAAAATTAGATGGAATTGGAAAAAATTAAGAAGAAATTTGACTAGTTTGGGATTTAAACCCATCGAATCTCACTCAATCCATATGGATTGAGAGCTAACCGAACAAGCCTAGCAGACCTAGACTGGAAAGACCGCTGCTGCTAGATTTCTTATCATCCTTAGATCGATAACATAGCCTACAATAATCAAACGAAAAAGAAGACAAATACATAAGACATTGATCTACTAAAGCACGATTCAGCTGCAAAGGTCCCCTGTAGGACCAAATCCTACCATGGCAGTGGACAAGACAACTACACGAAACCGGCATTTCTATCGCAAAGAACTGATGCACAACAAAGCGGATGCGATGGGAGAAAGAGTACCTCATGGCTGCAGCGGATAAATCAACTCCCTGTGGAAGAAACAACAACAAAAATATAACAAAGAAAGATCAGATACAGTGAAATGGACAACAGATTGAGAAATCGAGCCGTCCGCAAGAGAGGAGATGGCCATCGCACAAGGAAGCGTACCTGCTTAGGGTTTGACCCGAGGCGAGCAACGGAGCGAGAGTAAGGGGATGGAAGCGGCGGCGCCCGGTGTTATATGAGCGGTGGGAAGTGGGAACGGTCTCGAAGCAAAACCCTAGAACGAGCTCCCGATGGATGACGCGTGTTAGGCTTGGAACCGTCGGATGCGGGTACGGACGTTATGGGCCTTTGGGCCTCTTCCGGATGTGTGGGCCATGTCCGTCCGTTAGTAAAATACCTCTTGCCATGGACAGAAGTGGTTTTGGATGCGACTTCACGAGTTAGTAAAAAACAAGTAAATATTTTTCAATTTTTAAACTATAAACAATGTCTATAATTTTCTTAAAAACTAGATATAGATTTGATGTACAAAAAAACTATCGAAATATCACTAGAAACTTTGTTAAAATGATTTAGCTATAGAAAAATAGAAAATTGTACAAAAGAAATCTAGAAAAATAAAATCATTATAATTGATGTATAAATGGGCTATAAAACGTTACACGACAAATATATGCAATAGTCAATAGCTTGAAATTCATTAATGTCTCATGAATTTGTGATGGTTTTGTATTAACCTTTTGTTGTAGAAAGTTTTAAAAACACATTACGGCATCAATTAGAATGATTTGTAATTTTTCTATGTTTTTTATATTTTTAATTTTCTAAAAAATTGATTTTTAGAAGTGCTGGGGATATGAACTTTGACCATTTTTTTGAAGTTATATATTAATTTATATTTAGTATTTTAGCATAACTTTTTAGAAGTTTATAGGTTTTTTCATGGTTTAAATATATGGTTTGTGAAAAACACAAAAACAAATGCCTCTGACTACTATCCATGGTGTCGAAAAATTAGGCCATGTTTATTTACCCTCAAGATTATATAATACAGTTTAAATAAGTTAAGAGAAAAATAAACAACACATATTATTACGTGGATTATGTAATCTAGATACCTATGGTAATCCATAAACAGGTTATTAGGTGTTTATATAATAACTCTAGATGGAATGAACATGGCCTTAGTTTATTTCGTTACCTTGACATTGACTGTGAAAGGGAATTAGGCTTACACCTAGTTCCTAAATAATTTTGGTGGTTGAATTGCCCAAAACAAATATTGGACTAACTAGTTTGCTCTAGTGCATAAGTTGTACAGGTGCAAAAGGTTCACTCTTAGCCAATAAAAAGATCAAGTTTTGGATTCAACAAAGGAGCAAAGAGGCAACCGAAGGCACCTCTGGCTGAAGGCACCGGACTGTCCGGTGTACACCGGACAGTGTCCGGTGCGCCCAGAGGACTCCAACTCAAACTCTTCGTCCTCGGGAATTCTCGGAAGCCGGCACACTATAATTCACCGGACTGTCCGGTGTACACCGGACAGTGTCCGGTGCTCCAAGGAAGCGCGGCCTCCGGAACTCGTCAGCCTCGGGTTCGCGCGGCAGCCGCTCCGCTATAATTCACCGGACATGTCCGGTGTACCAGCGGGGCAACGGCTATTTCGGCGCCAACGGCTACCTGCGGTGCATTTAATGCGCGCGCAGCGCGCGCAGACGTCAGGCGCGCCCATACCGGCGCACCGGACAATGAACAGTTGTTGTCCGGTGTGCACCGGACACCCAGGCGGACCCAGAAGTCAGAAGCTCCAACGGTCAGAATCCAACGGCATTGATGACATGGCAGGGGCACCGGACTGTCCGGTGTGCACCGGACTGTCCGGTGCGCCATCGAACAGACGCTTCCAGCCAACGGTCAAGTTTGGTGGTTGGGGCTATAAATACCCCAACCACCCCACCATTCATTGCATCCAAGTTTTCCAACTTCCAACCACTTACAAGAGCTAGGCATTCAATTCTAGACACACCAAAGAGATCAAATCCTCTCCAATTCCACTCAAGCCTTTAGTGACTAGCGAGAGAGATTTGCCGTGTTCTTTTGAGCTCTTGCGCTTGGATCGCTTTCTTTCTTTCTCATTTGTTCTTGTGATCAAAACTCAATTGTAACCAAGGCAAGAGGCACCAATTGTGTGGTGGCCCTTGCGGGGAAGTTTTTGTTCCCGTTTGATTGAGAAGAAGAAAAGCTCACTCGGTCCGAGGGACCGTTTGAGAGAGGGAAGGGTTGAAAGAGACCCGGCCTTTGTGGCCTCCTCAACGGGGAGTAGGTTTGAGAGAACCGAACCTCGGTAAAACAAATCTGCGTGTCTCACTTCATTATTCGCTTGCGATTTGTTTTGCACCCTCTCTCGCGGACTCGTTTATATTTCTAACGCTAACCCGGCTTGTAGTTGTGATTATCTTTGTAATTTTCAGTTTCGCCCTATTCACCCCCCCTCTAGGCGACTTTCAATTGGTATCAGAGCCCGGTGCTTCATTAGAGCCTAACCGCTCGAAGTAATGTCGGGAGATCACACCAAGAGGGAGATGGAGACCGGCGACAACAAGCCCACTACAAGCCAAGGGAGCACTTCATCGGAAGAGTCCCGCACCAAGAGAAGGGAGAAGAAGAAGAACTCCTCCAAGCGGAAGGAGAAAAGATCTTCCTCTTCTCACCACAAGGAGAAGAAGGAAAAATCTTCTTCTCACAAGCCGCATCGGAGTGGGGACAAGCACAAGAAGATGAGGAAGGTGGTCTACTACGAGACCGACACTTCGTCAACATCCACCTCCGACTCCGATGCACCGTCCGTAACTTCTAAACGCCAAGAGCGCAAGAAGTTTAGTAAGATCCCCTTAAACTATCCCCGTACATCTAGACATACTCCATTACTTTCCGTTCCATTAGGCAAACCGCCAACTTTTGATGGCGAAGATTATGCTAGGTGGAGTGATTTAATGAAATTTCATCTAACCTCACTCCACAAAAGTATATGGAATGTTGTTGAGTTTGGAGTACAGGTACCATCAATAGGGGATGAGGATTACGACACGGACGAAGTGGCCCAAATCGAGCACTTCAACTCCCAAGCCGCAACCATTCTCCTTGCCTCTCTAAGCAAGGAGGAATACAACAAAGTGCAAGGGTTGAAGAACGCAAAGGAGATTTGGGACCTACTCAAGACGGCGCACGAGGGTGATGAACTCACCAAGATCACCAAGCGGGAAACGATCGAGGGGGAGCTCGGTCGCTTTCGTCTTCGCCAAGGGGAGGAGCCACAAGACATGTACAATCGGCTCAAGACCTTGGTGAACCAAGTGCGCAACCTCGGGAGCAAAAAATGGGATGACCACGAGGTGGTTAAGATTATTTTAAGAGCACTTATCTTCCTTAACCCCACTCAAGTTCAATTAATTCGTGGTAATCCTAGATATCCACTAATGACCCCCGAGGAAGTTATCGGGAATTTTGTAAGCTTTGAATGCATGATTAAGGGCTCAAAGAAGATCAACGAGCTTGACGAACCTTCCACATCCGAGGCGCAACCGGTGGCCTTCAAGGCAACGGAGGAGAAGAAGGAGGAGTCTACACCAAGTAAACAACCAATTGACGCCTCCAAGCTCGACAATGAGGAGATGGCCTTAATCATCAAAAGCTTTCGGCAAATCCTCAAGCAACGGAAGGGGAAGGACTACAAGCCCCGTTCCAAGAAGGTTTGCTACAAGTGTGGTAAGCCCGGTCACTTTATTGCAAAATGTCCTATGTCTAGTGACAGCAACAGGGGCGACGATGTAGGATCTAGGACACCGGCTAGAGGGGGGGTGAATAGACGGTTTTGACTAAAAACAACAATACTTAATAAAATTAATCAATGCAACAAGAGAAATAAAATATCTAGTGTCAATAAGTAAACAATGTATGAAAAACAACTACGGAGATTGAATACTTGAAGAACAATGAGCAAAGCATTAATCAATTGCAAGGCAATAAGTAATGCTAGAAAGAATAGACACCGAAATTTAACCCGTGGTATCGGTGATTTGCCGATCACCCCTAATCCACGTTGAGGTGGACTTCAAGCTCTCACTTGCTCCTCTATCAAGACACGTCTTGATCTTTAAGCCAAGTGGACAAGAAATCACTCAATACCTCGATTTCACTAGTGTCACCTTTGCCGCTCCGGCGAGGTAGGCGCGAACCCCTCACAATCCACACCGCGGCTTCTCCACACTCTTCTTGGAGAACTCGACGGAGACAATCACCCGAGCCGTCTAGGAGGCGGCAACCTCCAAGAGTAACAAGCCAACGACGCTTGCTCGGTGTACCACCTAGTGCCTCAAAAGTCACCAAATGATGCAAATGCACTAGGAACACTCAATCCCTCACTAGAATGCAATCTCAAGCAAAGAGTGTGAGAGAGTGAGTTGGAGGATCACAAATGAGCTCAATGTATGCAAGGAATGGCCAAGAGAGCCCTCTCACACGAGCTGCTCTTCTATTTATAGTCCTCCACAAGAATCCAACCGTTATGTGCAAAAGGGGGCTGTTCTGCGCACACGCGGACCGTCCGCGCCCTAGGGCCGGACGGTCCGCCGTACACCATAACGGCTATAAAGACGTTTGAAACATGTCAGAGCAGACTCAAAAAGGTGGGTCCGGACAGTCCGCCCTTCAAGGCCGGACCGTCCGCGACCTGGCAATTTCAAACACCCGAGCCTCGGATCAAACGGAGTTAACACACGCGGACCGTCCGGCTATAAATCCCGGACCGTCCGCGACCTGAGTCAGTACTGTCCGGACTGGTCCCCCGGACCGTCCGTAGTACAAAACAGTAAAAGCACACAGTCCCTGTCCAAAAACGAGTTGGACACTTGCGGACCGTCCGCCTCTCACAGGCGGACCGTCCGCCTGATAAAACAGGGACTGGACCGAGGACAGCCTTCTCTGGACATGACTGCGGACAGTCCGGCCCAACGCCCCGGACGGTCCGCAGTGCACACAAACAGAACCAGCCCGAAAAGAACAAATACTGGACCCCTCTGGATGGGTCGCGGACGGTCCGGCCACATGGCGCGGACGGTCCGCCGACCCCAAGATTTAGTCACTTTCCAAACTCGCTTTTGAAAAGATTTTAACTCTCCGAAACGGAAGCGCTGCTAGTCCTCATGCAAATGCAACCACTAGATGCTCTATGAGGCACTAAGTCTTACACAGAACAAAGTCATTAACCCCTCTTAATAGTACGGCTATCTAGCCTACCAATCCGGTCACTTTCTTCTCTACACACCTGGTGACCGGCAAAAACAAAACCTATGTTATACCTTTGCCTTCACCTGATCCACAACCAATGCTCATAAGTCTTCAAGACTTCTCAGTTCACTGTGGTTCAACCTGCATTCTTATTTCTCCAAGAATTATTAGACCACAAGAAGTTGTCATTAATTACCAAAACATTACCAAAGGGGCCTAGATGATTCACAATCTCCCCCTTTTTGGTAATTGATGACAACACCACATTGTATATAAAAGAGAAGTTTAGTTTCTCCAAATCTCTCTCATACCTAAGGTATAAGATAGATCTTGGAGATGAGTTTTATAGGACTTATCTTGATTTGAAGTTCTGTCTGAGAGATAGATAAATCCCAATAAAAAAACTCAGAATGTAAGAAAGGCTCCCCCTAAGTGTGTGCAGGATTATCTGACGTTGAAGATATAACACACATAATATATTTGAGCTTGATGGAGACTTTCCTACAAACATGGTTATCGAGGCATACAAGAGATGATTCATAGAGTGAGCGCAGCAATTATAATTACTCCTCGAATAACCACACATAGAAAAGTTTGAACTAAAACATAGTTCATCCCACAGAATATTACAAAAAATAGTCCACAGACGTACGACATAGAGTTAATAATTCAAACTACGGCACAAAAAGTAACATGCATATGCAAAGTCTTAATGTCCACATAGAATCACCAACTCCCCCTGAAGAAGACGCCAGGCAGACAACCTCATCACTCATGCATATGCAAAGTCTTAATGTCCACATAGAATCACCAACTCCCCCTGAAGAAGACGCCAGGCAGACAACCTCATCACTCCTCATCACTTCTCACTTGTCTCTCCCCCTTTGGCATCAATTGCCACAAAGGAGAGGCCTCACTGATCTCTCGGCGGAGGATGCATATTGTAGTAATGAGTGCTGAAGGTATCAAACAGGGAGGAGAACTGGCCAAAATCCTGCTGAAGCTGCTGCTGCCTCTGACTGATCTCCTGCATGTTGTCATTTGTAGAGAGATTATCAAACTGACTGGACAGGGCACCCATGTTGTCCTGAAAACTCTGTTGCATATTGTTCAGCCTGGTCATGATGGGATCAGTGACATTAGTGTGAATCTGATCACGAAAATCAGAAAACTCAGAGTTGAGTGCATCCCAGTTGCTGTCAAACTGAGACTGCAGGGCATCAAAACGATGATCCATCTGTGTCACCAGGCCATCAAAGCGTGTATCAATGTGATGCTCAAGTCCCTGCTGCATATTCTGAAAATAAGGATCAAAGTATCCTGGAGCAGGCTCCCAATAGTGCTGAGGCTGAGGAGGAGGTGGAGGAGGAGGCATCTGCTGTTCCTCAACATTAGGAGCTGCTCCACCCTCATAGCCAGGGTCTTCCTCATCATCTGGGAATGGAGTGAGCGGCCTGGTGAGAAACCCTATCTCATTCTTAAAAGGCCTGAATGGAGTGTGAACAATCTCACATGGGCCCTCAAATCTTGTCTTGGATTTGATCAGTGCCATAATGTAGGGAGCATATGCCAAGTTTTGATTCTTGTCCATCTTTAAATCATTAAGCTGCCTCATCATGAAAAGAACAATGTTCATGACTTCACCATTCATTATATGCTGGATGATGTTCCAGAACTTATCCCTGATTTTACTCTTATCACCACTCTTGGGAAGGATGGTGACTCTGGCAATCTTGTTGATGACAGCAGGATGATGTCTGAGTCCTGCTGTCTCACCAAATCTCCTGGGTATACCAAGTCTGGCTGGCTCATAAAACTGCACAAAATCCTCAAAATTGTCTTCAGTATAAAGATCCACTCCAGCAGAAATGGTGCCATAGTTCAGACTGTTGGCAGCTGCAAAGTCAGCAAAAGAAGCAGAGTAGCGCTTGAAGCCAGTCATCCAGGTGATGGATTCTTCTGCAATATCAATCTCTGAGGTAGCCAAGAATTGCTTAACAGCCATTTCATTAAAATCTGTGCGCTGCCCCATAAACTGATATAGTCCGCATGCCTCAAACTTAGGGATCAAACCCTCCATGACTGATTGACTGAGCAGGAATGACCAATCAATCACCTGATGCTTATGGAAATTAGTATCCACCAGGGTGCCCCAGAAAACATCAAACTGCAGCTGCGTGTGGAAAAACTGGATGTTGGTATCTGATGGCAGAGCATACTGATTCACAGTCCGTCGAGAGCAGTACTCAGCCATAGAAAATCTCCGCTTTGGGAAAGTCCATCCTTGGATATCAATGGGATAATCAGGATGAACATGAGGAAAATCTTCCGCATCCATGGATTCAGTGCCCCCAGCTGAGGATTGGGCTTCTGAATCAGTGGTTGGTACATAATCATCATCATTTCCTCGAGGGCGCTTGGATTTAAAGCGACCTGCAAGTTTCTTGCGTAGACCACCAAGACCACTGCAACAATGTGACAAACATCCATAGATAAATAATTGAAACCAATCACCATTTGTAAAAGGAATGGAACTGTAATGCTCTGCCAGGGTCCGGACTGTCCGCGCTAGGGGGCCGGACGGTCCGCACCAGAGGCCCGGACGGTCCGCGTCCACCAGGCGGACGGTCCGCGACCGACCAGGGGCGACTCCAAGAACCCTAGCCGCCACAAGTGTTCAATTTGATGTTTTTGCAGATAATATCCAACCAAACAGGTTCAAAATTTTGCATAGCATTGATATTGAGAAGAACTATCAATCCCACCAATCGGATTTTGAAACCCATTGCTCAATTTCAGATCAGAGAAGAAACCCAAATAATCTCAAAGTTGATGAAATTTGACTAAATCCACAAGATTTGAGAATACCGTGATGAAGACATGTTGAGAGAATGTTGCTGCAAGCTGTCAGACTGTCCGCACGCAACTTTACTTCATGGTCCGCGCACACTCGACACAAGAGAGAATATAGTGAGTGGAGAGCAAGAGAGAACAACCAAATGGGCACAACTGGCAAGTCTGCGGGCTCTGTCCCCTTTTCTGCCCTGTCGCGGACGGTCCGCGCGGGGGAGGCGGACGGTCCGCGCCCTGATGATCTCAGACGGTCTGCGAGGCTGCTCGGACTGTCCATTTCCTGATGCTGCGGACGGTCCGCGGTCCATGGGCGGACGGTCCGCGACCTGATACTCATTTTTCCAATTTCTGTCCACTTGCTGATTTTGAATTTTGATTCCAAATTGGTGCTTATATATGGACATTTCGACCAATCCAAGAGTTAGTATGCATGCATATACATATTATGTAATTGAGAAGTGCTAGACTTTCGAATAAAACTATCTAGAGCAATTTGAAATGAAAAATGCGCCAATAATACCAAATAAATAGCATAAAAAGCATGTTTAGACCCGAGATGCAAGACTACACATGTGTGATCAACTTCAAGCCACATTTGAGAGATCGATCACATTCATTTCACTTCTTAGGGAACAAAATCTTGTTTCATCCAAAGGCTTTGTAAAAATGTCGGCCAATTGATCATCCGTTCCAATGGAATAAATACAAATATCTCCCTTGCCAACATGATCCCTTAAGAAGTGATGCCGTATATCAATATGCTTGGTTCTTGAGTGTTGGACCGGATTTGTCGCCAATTTTACCGCACTCTCATTATCACACATGAGAGGCACATTCTTGAAAATAACTCCATAATCCAATAAAGTTTGTTTCATCCATAATAGTTGAGCACAACAATTTCCGGCCGATATATATTCCGCCTCGGCGGTAGATAAAGCAACCGAATTTTGCTTCTTAGAAGACCATGAAACAAGAGATCTACCAAGAAATTGACAACAACCGGAGGTGCTTTTTCTATCAACTTTGCACCCCGCATAATCCGAATCCGAGTATCCAATTAATTCAAAGTGGGCACCTTTGGGATACCATAGACCAATATTGGGGGTATACTTCAAATATCTTAGAATTCTTTTTGCGGCCTTCAAGTGAATCTCTCTAGGTGAAGCTTGAAATCGTGCACACATGCATACACTAAACATAACATCGGGCCTAGATGCGGTAATATAAAGTAAACTACCAATTATTGAACGATAAAGTTTTTGATCTACTATAGTACCTCCCTCATCTAAGTCTAGATGACCATTTGTTGCCATTGGAGTCTTGATAGGCTTAGCATTTTCTAAACCAAACTTCTTGAGCATGTCCTTCAAATATTTGGATTGACTTATAAAAATACCATCTTTCAATTGTTTGATTTGAAGGCCAAGAAAGAAGCTCAATTCTCCAATCATAGACATCTCAAATTCTTTTGACATCATTTTTCCGAACTCCTCACAAAATAATTCATTAGTAGATCCAAAAATGATATCATCAACGTAAATTTGACAAACAAATAAGTCTTTACCAATTCTTTTAGTGAATAGAGTAGTGTCAACCTTCCCAATTTTGAAGTCTTTGGAAAGCAAGAAATCCCTAAGCCTTTCATACCAAGCACGTGGAGCTTGCTTAAGCCCATAGAGAGCTTTAGAAAGCTTGAACACATGGTTAGGTCTTTTGGGGTCCTCAAAACCGGGAGGTTGTTCCACATACACTAGTTCACTAATCTTACCATTTAGAAAGGCACTCTTAACATCCATTTGGTAGAGCTTGATATTATGTGCACAAGCATAAGCAAGTAGAATCCGAATTGCTTCTAATCTTGCTACGGGGGCAAAAGTCTCCCCAAAATCCAATCCTTCAATTTGAGTATATCCTTATGCAACCAATCTTGCCTTGTTTCTTACTACCACACCATCTTCATTGTGCTTGTTGCGAAACACCCATTTTGTACCAATAACATTGTGGTTCTTTGGTCTCTCAACAAGCTCCCAAACTTCATTTCGAGCGAAGTTATTTAATTCTTCATGCATTGCATTCACCCAATCAACATCAAGTAGAGCTTCATCTACACGGTTAGGTTCCATACAAGATACAAAAGAGAAATGTTCACAAAACGAAGCTATGCGAGAGCGAGTTTGAACACCCTTACTAATATCACCCACAATTTGATCAACCGGGTGATCCTTCACAATGGAATGATGAATTCTTGATACCGTTTGATAATTGCTTGTTGAAGCATTTGGAGGAACCGTAGGTCTTGAAGTACCTTGATCATGAGTATCTATGGTTTCATCGAGTTGTTGGCTTTGGTGATCTTCCTCATTTATAGTTGAGGATGAAGGGATGACAACCACACTATCTTCATCATCATCTTCCTTAGGTTTTATTTCACCAATGGCCATTGTTTTCATTGCATTTATCAATTGAGTTCCCCCAACATCATCGAGATTATCACTCTCATCTTGAGACCCATTTGTTTCATCAAATTCAACATCATAGGCTTCCTCAATAATACCATGAGTTTTGTTGAAGACTCTATAAGCCTTACTATTTGATGAATATCCAAGAAGAAAACCCTCATCACATTTCTTCTCAAATTTGGAAAGCCGGCTCCCCTTTCTCAAAATATAACATTTGCAACCGAATACCCTAAAATATGAGATATTTGGCTTTCTACCAATGAGCAATTCATATGGAGTTTTCTTCAAGAGCTTGTGACAATATAGTCTATTTGATGAATGACAAGCGATATTTATTGCCTCGGCCCAATAAGAATCCGATATACTATATTCCGCTAACATTGACCTAGCCATGTCAATAAGAGTTCTATTCTTTCTTTCAACAATACCATTTTGTTCCGGGGTATATTTGGAAGAGAATTCATGTTTGATACCCTTGTCATCACAATATTGATCAATTCTTGCATTTTTGAATTCCGACCCATTATCACTTCTAACCTTTTTGATGTCGAAATCAAATTGATTTTGAGCCAATATAGCAAATGACTTGAATGTTTCAAACACATTGGATTTGTCTCGAAGAAAATAAACCCAAGTAAATCTTGAATAGTCATCCACAATCACAAGACAATAGGAATTACCACCAATACTTACAAAAGATGTGGGCCCAAATAAATCCATGTGAAGTAATTCCAAAGGTCGATGAGTGGACATTTGACTTTTATTTGGATGAGTATTTGCCACTTGCTTACCGGCTTGACAAGAGCTACACAATTTGTTCTTTTCAAACTTCACATCTTTTAAGCCTCGAACTAAGTCATGCTTGGTTAACCGATTGAGTTGCTTCATCCCAACATGACCAAGTCTTCTATGCCATAACCAACCTAGTGAAGCTTTTGAAAATAGGCAAGTTGTGAGCTTTGCCTCATTAGATGAGAAATCAACAAGATAAAGATTTTCATGTCTAAAGCCTTTAAATTTAAGATTGCTACCATCAACACTAGAGATAATAACATCTTCAACTGTGAAATTGCAACAAAATCCTAAATCACATAATTGAGCTACGGAAAGTAAATTAAAATTCAAAGACTCAACCAATAGCACATTTGATATAGAATGATCATTTGAGATAGCAATTTTACCCAAACCTTTAACCTTTCCTTTACGATTATCTCCAAATGTGATACTATCATAATTTGAGCAATCTTCCTCACTCATTTGGGTAAACATTCTCATATCCCCGGTCATGTGTTGAGTACATCCACTATCCAACACCCAATGATTCCCTCCCGCCTTGTAGTTCACCTACAAAAGGAAATCAATCTCTTTTAGGTACCCAAACTTGCTTGGGTCCTCGGATGTTAGTGACCAAGGTCTTTGGCACCCAAATAGCTTTCTTTTTGTTTCCAACAATTGAGGTACCAACAAATTTAGCATGAACACCTTTTGCATTATGAGAAAGAACATAACAATGCTCAAAACAAGTGGAGGATACATTTTTGAACTTAGGACAATTTTTCTTAACATGCCCCTTTTTGTGACACTTGTGACACACTTTGTCACATTCTTTCACAAACAATGTCTTTTGCTTTACAAAAGCATTCTTTCCTTTCTTAGGAACATATCCAAGACCTTCACGGTTAAGAGAGCATCGTTGACTTCCCAATATGAAATCCAATTTAGTCTTACCACCATATGCCTTTTCTAGATCATGAGTTAGAGCATTTATTCTATCTACTAACACTTCATTCTCAACAATAATTTTTGATTCATCAAGAGCAATGTTATCAATGAGAGAAATTTTGCATTTATCACAAATAGAGTTAGTAGATAGTGGTTCACTTGTAAGACTATCAAGTAAGTCACAAGTGACTCCAACATCCTTAGTGACCACCTCAACTTCATGCACAATAGATGATTTTTGAGCATCCGCAAGCTTCTCACAATTTTCTTTGAGATCATTGTGAGAGGTCTTGAGCTCCTCAAAAGACACTTGGAGGTTTTTATACAATTCCTTCAAGGTCTTAAATTTTTCTTTTTCTTTGTGCATGTAGTCATCGGCCTCACCTAGCATTCTAACAAGATCATCATATGAATAGCCATCATCATCAACATCATCAATATCATCATCATCTTTTATATCATTTAAATCGGTGATGATTTTTACCTTAGCATCTCCCTTTGCCATGAGACAATGGGGGGATGAAAAGAGTGAGGGAGCTTCCTTGATGGCAATTCCGGCATTAAGCTTTGATGAGGTGTCATCATTATTATCATCATCCGAGCTATCATCCGAGTCCCATTCAACTAGATAGGCTTTGCCATCTTTCTTCTTGTTGTAGAATTTCTTTTTCTTCTTGTCACTTTCATCTTTGCCCTTCTTCTTCTTGCTTGGGCAATTCATGGCAATGTGACCGGGTTCCCCACACTCAAAGCACTTTCTATCATTGAAAGCATTTCTTCTAGATGTTTGACCTCTTCTAGGTTGACCTCTTTTCATCTTCATGAATTTATTGAATTTCCTTACGAATAAAGCCATGTCACCATCACTCTCACTTTCATTTTCTTCATCATTGCTATCTTCTTTTTCAATTGCCTTTGAGGCCTTTGCTTTGAGAGCAATAGATTCATTTTTCACCTTCTTTGCCAAACTTAAGGCATCGGCTTGAGACTTCTTAAATATATCTTGAGTGAGAATTTCTCCCAATACTTCGGTTGGAGAAGTTGTAGATAGATCACTTCTTACTAGCATTGTCACAATAGTCTCATATTTCTCCGGAAGTGATCTAAGGAACTTGTGTGTGAAATCCACATCCGGTACATTAAAACCAAGTCCTTTGAGTTCATTTACAATCTCATTCAACCGATTGAACATATCGGATACACTCTCATCTTCTTTCATAATAAATTGCTCAAACTTCCCTTTGCACACATATAGTTTGGCACTCTTCACAATTGTAGTTCCTTCATGAATTTCCATTAATTTTATCCAAATCTCATGAGCGGTTGTGAGATTTTTGATACGATTGAACTCATTTATATCAAGAGCATCATAAAAGACATTCATGGCTTGATCATTTGTGAGGATATTCTCATTATCACTAATGGATGGTTCATCTTCCTTCAATACAACAAATCCATCTCTAACAATTGGCCAAATTTTTCCACCCATTGCTCTAAGATGCATTGACATTCTTATTTTCCAATAATCATAATTGCTTCCATCAAAGTGTGGTGGCTTCCCAATGTGCACATTGTTGTTACTAGCCATTTTGTCCCACTCCGGGATGATTAGATCCACAAACAATGGAGTCCTTGGCTCTGATACCACTTGTAGGATCTAGGACACCGGCTAGAGGGGGGGTGAATAGACGGTTTTGACTAAAAACAACAATACTTAATAAAATTAATCAATGCAACAAGAGAAATAAAATATCTAGTGTCAATAAGTAAACAATGTATGAAAAACAACTACGGAGATTGAATACTTGAAGAACAATGAGCAAAGCATTAATCAATTGCAAGGCAATAAGTAATGCTAGAAAGAATAGACACCGAAATTTAACCCGTGGTATCGGTGATTTGCCGATCACCCCTAATCCACGTTGAGGTGGACTTCAAGCTCTCACTTGCTCCTCTATCAAGACACGTCTTGATCTTTAAGCCAAGTGGACAAGAAATCACTCAATACCTCGATTTCACTAGTGTCACCTTTGCCGCTCCGGCGAGGTAGGCGCGAACCCCTCACAATCCACACCGCGGCTTCTCCACACTCTTCTTGGAGAACTCGACGGAGACAATCACCCGAGCCGTCTAGGAGGCGGCAACCTCCAAGAGTAACAAGCCAACGACGCTTGCTCGGTGTACCACCTAGTGCCTCAAAAGTCACCAAATGATGCAAATGCACTAGGAACACTCAATCCCTCACTAGAATGCAATCTCAAGCAAAGAGTGTGAGAGAGTGAGTTGGAGGATCACAAATGAGCTCAATGTATGCAAGGAATGGCCAAGAGAGCCCTCTCACACGAGCTGCTCTTCTATTTATAGTCCTCCACAAGAATCCAACCGTTATGTGCAAAAGGGGGCTGTTCTGCGCACACGCGGACCGTCCGCGCCCTAGGGCCGGACGGTCCGCCGTACACCATAACGGCTATAAAGACGTTTGAAACATGTCAGAGCAGACTCAAAAAGGTGGGTCCGGACAGTCCGCCCTTCAAGGCCGGACCGTCCGCGACCTGGCAATTTCAAACACCCGAGCCTCGGATCAAACGGAGTTAACACACGCGGACCGTCCGGCTATAAATCCCGGACCGTCCGCGACCTGAGTCAGTACTGTCCGGACTGGTCCCCCGGACCGTCCGTAGTACAAAACAGTAAAAGCACACAGTCCCTGTCCAAAAACGAGTTGGACACTTGCGGACCGTCCGCCTCTCACAGGCGGACCGTCCGCCTGATAAAACAGGGACTGGACCGAGGACAGCCTTCTCTGGACATGACTGCGGACAGTCCGGCCCAACGCCCCGGACGGTCCGCAGTGCACACAAACAGAACCAGCCCGAAAAGAACAAATACTGGACCCCTCTGGATGGGTCGCGGACGGTCCGGCCACATGGCGCGGACGGTCCGCCGACCCCAAGATTTAGTCACTTTCCAAACTCGCTTTTGAAAAGATTTTAACTCTCCGAAACGGAAGCGCTGCTAGTCCTCATGCAAATGCAACCACTAGATGCTCTATGAGGCACTAAGTCTTACACAGAACAAAGTCATTAACCCCTCTTAATAGTACGGCTATCTAGCCTACCAATCCGGTCACTTTCTTCTCTACACACCTGGTGACCGGCAAAAACAAAACCTATGTTATACCTTTGCCTTCACCTGATCCACAACCAATGCTCATAAGTCTTCAAGACTTCTCAGTTCACTGTGGTTCAACCTGCATTCTTATTTCTCCAAGAATTATTAGACCACAAGAAGTTGTCATTAATTACCAAAACATTACCAAAGGGGCCTAGATGATTCACAGACGACAAGAAGGGCAAGAGGAGAGAAAAGAAGAGGTACCACAAGAAGAAGGGCGGCGATGCCCACGTGTGCCGCGAGTGGGACTCCGACGAGAGCTCCACCGAGTCCTCCTCCGACGAGGACGCCGCCAACATCGCCGTCACTAAGGGGCTTCTCTTCCCCAACGTCGGCCACAAGTGTCTCATGGCCAAGGACGGCAAAAAGAAGGTAAAATCAAGGTCCTCCACTAAATATGAAACATCTAGTGATGAGGATGATGATAAAAATGAGGAGGATAACTTGCGCATTCTTTTTGCTAACCTCAACATGCAACAAAAAGAAAAACTAAATGAATTGATTAGTGCTATACATGAGAAGGATGATCTCTTGGATTCTCAAGAGGACTTCCTTATTAAAGAAAATAAGAAGCATGTTAAGGTTAAAAATGCTTATGCTCTAGAAATAGAAAAATGTGAAAAATTGTCTAGTGAGCTAAGTACTTGCCATGAGACTATAGACAACCTTAGAAATGAAATTGCTAATTTGTTAGCTAAGGTTGATTCTCATATTTGCAATGTTTCAATTCCAAATCCTAGAAATAATAATGATGATTTACTTGCTAGGATTGAAGAATTGAACATTTCTCTCACTAGCCTTAGAAATGAGAATGAGAAATTAATTGCTAAGGCTAAGGATTTTGATGTTTGCAATGCCACTATTTCCGACCTTAGAACTAAAAATGATTTGTTGCATGCTAAGGTCATTGAATTAAAATCTTGCAAACCTTCTACATATACTGAGCATATTTCCATTTGTACTAGATGTAGAGATATTAATGTTGATGCTATTCATGATCACCTAGCCTTAATTAAAAAACAAAATGATCACATAGCACAACTTAATGCTAAGATCAGTGAGCATGACTTAGAAAATGAAAAATTCAAATTTGCTAGAAGTATGCTCTATAATGGGAGACGCCCTGGCATCAAGGATGGCATTGGCTTCAAAAGGGGAGACAATGTCAAACTTAATGCCCCTCCAAAGAATTTATCTAACTTTGTTAAGGGCAAGGCTCCCATGCCTCAGGATAACGAGGGTTACATTTTGTACCCTGCCGGTTATCCTGAGAGCAAAATTAGGAGAACTCATTCTAGGAAGTCTCACTCTGGCCCTAACCATGCTTTTATGTATAAGGGTGAGACATCTAGCTCTAGGCAACCAACCCGTGCCAAGTTGCCTAGAAAGAAAACTCCTATTGCATCAAATGATCATGCTATTTCATTCAAAACTTTTGATGCATCATATGTCTTGACTAACAAATCCGGCAAGATAGTTGCCAAGATTATTGGGGGCAAACACAAGGGCTCCAAGACTTGTGTTTGGGTACCCAAAGTTCTTGTTTCTAATGCCAAAGGACCCAAAACTGTTTGGGTACCTAAAGTCAAGAACTAAAATTGTTTTGTAGGTTTATGCATCCGGGGGCTCAAGTTGGATACTCGATAGCGGATGCACGAACCACATGACAGGGGAGAAAAAGATGTTCTCCTCATATGAGAAAAACCAAGATCCCCAACGGGCTATCACATTCGGGGATGGAAATCAAGGTTTGGTCAAAGGATTGGGTAAAATTGCTATATCACCTGACCATACTATTTCCAATGTTTTTCTTGTAGATTCCTTAGATTACAATTTGCTTTCCGTATCCCAATTATGTCAAATGGGCTACAACTGTCTTTTTACTGATACAGGTGTTACTGTCTTTAGAAGAAGTGATGATTCAGTAGCATTTAAGGGAGTGTTAGAGGGTCAGCTATACTTGGTAGATTTTGATAGAGCTGAACTCGACACTTGCTTAGTTGCTAAGACTAACTTGGGTTGGCTCTGGCACCGCCGACTAGCCCATGTTGGAATGAAGAATCTTCACAAGCTTCTAAAGGGAGAACACATTTTAGGACTAACCAATGTTCATTTTGAGAAAGACAGGATTTGTAGCGCATGCCAAGCCGGGAAGCAAGTTGGCACTCATCATCCACACAAAAACATCATGACTACCGACAGGCCACTGGAGCTCCTACACATGGATTTATTCGGCCCGATCGCTTACATAAGCATCGGCGGTTGTAAGTATTGTCTTGTAATTGTGGATGATTATTCTCGCTTCACTTGGGTGTTCTTTTTGCAGGACAAATCTCATACCCAAGAGACCTTAAAGGGATTCTTGAGACGGGCTCAAAATGAGTTCGCCTTAAGGATCAAGAAAATTAGAAGCGACAATGGAACGGAGTTCAAGAACTCTCAAATCGAAGGCTTCCTTGAGGAGGAGGGCATCAAGCATGAGTTCTCTTCTCCCTACACTCCTCAACAAAATGGTGTAGTGGAGAGGAAGAATCGAACTCTATTAGACATGGCAAGAACCATGCTTGATGAGTACAAGACACCGGATCGGTTTTGGGCCGAGGCTGTCAACACCGCCTGCTACGCCATCAACCGGTTATATCTTCACCGAATCCTCAAGAAGACATCTTATGAACTCCTAACCAGTAAAAAGCCAAATATTTCATATTTTAGAGTTTTTGGTAGCAAATGTTTTATTCTTGTCAAAAGAGGTAGAAAATCTAAATTTGCTCCTAAAACTGTAGAAGGCTTTTTACTAGGATATGACTCAAACACAAGGGCATATAGAGTCTTTAACAAGTCCTCAGGACTTGTTGAAGTTTCTTGTGACGTTGTGTTTGATGAGACTAACGGCTCTCAAGTAGAGCAAGTTGATCTTGATGAGATAGGTGAAGAACAGGCTCCATGCATAGCGCTAAGGAACATGTCCATTGGGGATGTGTGTCCTAAGGAATCCGAAGAGCCTCCACATGCACAAGATCAACCATCCTCCTCCATGCAAGCATCTCCACCAACTCAAATTGAGGATGAGGCTCAAGACGTTGAAAAAGAAGATCAAGAAGATGAGCCACCTCAAAATGACGGCAACGATCAAGGGGGAGATGCGAATGATGAAGACAAGGAGGATGAACAACCAAGGCCGCCACACCCAAGAGTCCACCAAGCAATACAACGAGATCACCCCGTCGACACCATCCTCGGCGACATTCAAAAGGGGGTAACTACTCGATCTCGTGTTGCACATTTTTGTGAACATTACTCTTTTGTTTCCTCTATTGAGCCACACAGGGTAGAGGAAGCACTTCAAGATTCGGATTGGGTGATGGCGATGCAAGAGGAGCTCAACAACTTCACAAGAAATGAGGTATGGCACTTAGTTCCACGTCCTAATCAAAATGTTGTAGGAACCAAGTGGGTCTTCCGCAACAAGCAAGACGAGCATGGTGTGGTGACAAGGAACAAAGCTCGACTCGTGGCCAAGGGGTATTCACAAGTCGAAGGTTTGGATTTTGGTGAAACCTATGCACCCGTAGCTAGGCTTGAGTCAATTCGTATATTATTGGCCTATGCTACTTACCATGGCTTCAAGCTTTATCAAATGGACGTGAAGAGTGCCTTCCTCAATGGACCAATTAAGGAGGAGGTCTATGTTGAGCAACCTCCCGGCTTTGAAGACAGTGAGTATCCTAATCATGTTTATAGGCTCTCTAAGGCGCTTTATGGGCTCAAGCAAGCCCTAAGAGCATGGTATGAATGCCTTAGAGATTTCCTTATTGCAAATGGCTTCAAAGTCGGCAAAGCCGATCCTACTTTATTCACCAAAACACTTGATGATGATTTGTTTGTATGCCAAATTTATGTTGATGATATTATATTTGGGTCTACTAACAAATCTACATGTGAAGAATTTAGTAGGATCATGACACAAAAATTCGAGATGTCTATGATGGGGGAGTTGAAATATTTCTTAGGATTTCAAGTCAAGCAACTCCAAGAGGGCACCTTCATTTGCCAAACAAAGTATACTCAAGACATCCTAACCAAGTTTGGAATGAAGGATGCCAAGCCCATCAAGACACCCATGGGAACAAATGGGCATCTCGACCTCGACACGAGAGGTAAGTCTGTGGATCAAAAGGTATACCGGTCGATGATTGGTTCATTGCTTTATTTATGTGCATCTTGACCGGACATTATGCTTTCCGTATGCATGTGTGCAAGATTCCAAGCCGACCCTAAGGAATCACACCTTACGGCCGTAAAACGAATCTTGAGATATTTGGCTTATACTCCTAAGTTTGGGCTTTGGTACCCTCGGGGATCCACTTTTGATTTGATTGGTTATTCGGATGCCGATTGGGCAGGGTGTAAGATTAATAGGAAGAGCACATCGGGGACTTGCCAGTTCTTGGGAAGATCCTTGGTGTCATGGGCTTCAAAGAAGCAAAATTCGGTCGCTCTTTCCACCGCCGAAGCCGAGTATATTGCCGCAGGCCATTGTTGCGCGCAATTGCTTTGGATGAGGCAAACCCTGCGGGACTACGGTTACAAATTAACCAAAGTTCCTCTTCTATGTGATAATGAGAGTGCAATCCGCATGGCGGATAATCCCGTTGAGCATAGTCGCACTAAACACATAGCCATTCGGTATCATTTTCTTCGGGATCACCAACAAAAGGGGGATATCGAGATTTCTTACATTAACACTAAAGATCAATTAGCCGATATCTTTACCAAGCCACTTGATGAACAATCTTTTACCAGACTTAGGCATGAGCTTAATATTCTTGATTCTAGGAATTTCTTTTGCTAAACTTGCACACATAGCTCATAAATATACCTTTGATCATGTCTCTTCTATATATGCTATGACTAATGTGTTTTCAAGTGTATTTCAAACCAAGTCATAGGTATATTGAAAGGGAATTGGAGTCCTCAGCGAAGACAAAGGCTTCCACTCCGCTCTACTACTCACCCTTCGCCGAGCAGCTCTCCAACTTTGGTATAATCTTCACTCATTTATTTTATGACTAAAGGAGGAGAAAGTACTTATGAAGGGCTTATATCTCACTCAAAGTATCCGTTTTTGGCGATTCATGCCAAAGGGGGAGAAAGTATGAGCCCAAAGCAAAAGGACCGCACCACCACCTAAGTTTTAAAATTTTGGAGATTTTCAAATTGGTCAATTTCAAAATTGGTATCTTATTGTATTCTAAAGGGGGAGCAAGTAATATTTTCAAAATTGATGTCTCAAAACCCTCTTGAACACTAAGAGGAGACTTTATTTGAGGGGGAGTTTTGTTTTAGTCAAAGGAAAAGCATTTTGGATCAAAGGAAGAAAACTTCCAACTTGAAAATGCCTTGCTAAAATCTTATTCGTTTATCTTTGACTATCTTGCAAAAGGACTTAGAAAAGAATTTACAAAAGAATTTGCAAAAACAAAACCTGTGGTGCAAATGTGGTCCAATATGTCAAAAACAAAGAAAACAATCCATGCGCATCTATATTGGCTCAATTCCAAACAACCTTTGCACTTACATTATGCAAACTAGTTCAAAATTTTGCACTTCTATATTTGCTTTGGTTTGTGTTGGCATCAATCACCAAAAAGGGGGAGATTGAAAGGGAATTAGGCTTACACCTAGTTCCTAAATAATTTTGGTGGTTGAATTGCCCAAAACAAATATTGGACTAACTAGTTTGCTCTAGTGCATAAGTTGTACAGGTGCAAAAGGTTCACTCTTAGCCAATAAAAAGATCAAGTTTTGGATTCAACAAAGGAGCAAAGAGGCAACCGAAGGCACCTCTGGCTGAAGGCACCGGACTGTCCGGTGTACACCGGACTGTCCGGTGTACACCGGACAGTGTCCGGTGCGCCCAGAGGACTCCAACTCAAACTCTTCGCCCTCGGGAATTCTCGGAAGCCGGCACACTATAATTCACCGGACTGTCCGGTGTACACCGGACAGTGTCCGGTGCTCCAAGGAAGCGCGGCCTCCGGAACTCGTCAGCCTCGGGTTCGCGCGGCAGCCGCTCCGCTATAATTCACCGGACATGTCCGGTGTGCACCGGACTGTCCGGTGTACCAGCGGGGCAACGGCTATTTCGGCGCCAACGGCTACCTGCGGTGCATTTAATGCGCGCGCAGCGCGCGCAGACGTCAGGCGCGCCCATACCGGCGCACCGGACAATGAACAGTTGTTGTCCAGTGTGCACCGGACACCTAGGCGGACCCAGAAGTCAGAAGCTCCAACGGTCAGAATCCAACGGCATTGATGACGTGGCAGGGGCACCGGACTGTCCGGTGTGCACCAGACTGTCCGGTGCGCCATCGAACAGACGCTTCCAGCCAACGGTCAAGTTTGGTGGTTGGGGCTATAAATACCCCAACCACCCCACCATTCATTGCATCCAAGTTTTCCAACTTCCAACCACTTACAAGAGCTAGGCATTCAATTCTAGATACACCAAAGAGATCAAATCCTCTCCAATTCCACTCAAGCCTTTAGTGACTAGCGAGAGAGATTTGCCGTGTTCTTTTGAGCTCTTGCGCTTGGATCGCTTTCTTTCTTTCTCATTTGTTCTTGTGATCAAAACTCAATTGTAACCAAGGCAAGAGGCACCAATTGTGTGGTGGCTCTTGCGGGGAAGTTTTTGTTCCCGTTTGATTGAGAAGAAGAAAAGCTCACTCGGTCCGAGGGACCGTTTGAGAGAGGGAAGGGTTGAAAGAGACCCGGCCTTTGTGGCCTCCTCAACGGGGAGTAGGTTTGAGAGAACCGAACCTCGGTAAAACAAATCCGCGTGTCTCACTTCATTATTCGCTTGCGATTTGTTTTGCACCCTCTCTCGCGGACTCGTTTATATTTCTAACGCTAACCCGGCTTGTAGTTGTGATTATCTTTGTAATTTTCAGTTTCGCCCTATTCACCCCCCCTCTAGGCGACTTTCAGACTGCACTACATGTAAACACTTGGCTACTTGAGCATTTCAAGAGCTAGGACGAGGTAATGCTAGGTGGAGAAATAGGGTTTGTTCCTTTGGAGCTAAGACCGATTCAGGACATAATAGCTTCTTAGAAACCATGTAGGAATTTTATATGAACCAATTTAATTTCATAGGAAAAACATGGAAATAAAAAAAATGAATTCCGAACAAACCCTAAAATTGACGAACACCCTCAGCTACAGCCTATCTGGTCACTTGCTACATTTAGAGAGTGATTGGTTTGAATAGTCACTTTGACGAACAATAGAGTAACCCGGAAGAGGAAACTTGAATAGTCACTTTGACTGTCTAAGGGGGTGTTTGTTTGAGGAATCACTCTATCTAAAATAAGGTAATGCATCATGAGTCCATTTCTCAAATTTAGTAGGATAATATCATTCTTCATATTAGTATTAACTAACTAACTAGCTATAAGGAATGAGGTGGTGATGGATCAACTCATTCCATCCCACAAACCAAATAAAAAAGTGAGAAGTGAGAATATGATGGACTAACTCATTCTTCAAACCAAACACCATATAACAGTTTGAAGCTTTGTTTTCTAATTACTACTACCAGAAGAGAAGGTTTCAATTATGCAAACCAACTCCTATTTTTCTAGAACAAAAAACATGTCGGTAAGGAAGAGTGAAACCCATCCAAGGTGACCTTGTTTGTGCTTTGTGATGACTAGCAGGGGCAAATCTAGGGGAGTTTGTTGGGGTCAGTTGACCTCGATAAAATTTGTAAATCATTTTGTAAAACACTATTAAAGTTCAAAAAATATAGTTGTAATACCCAAAAAATGTAATAAGGAAATACAGTTGCTTTACATACATATGGTTGCCTCCATTTGTTATCACATGTGAACAATCACATCAAAAGCCCTTAATCAACTAATGACACCCAAAAATAATCTACGCATCATGTTGTAGTTTGTTTGTGTGTGCATTTAATAATAATGATAATAATATTAATAGGAAGACATTAATGTCCAAATTGGGATTTAAGACCTAATTTGCAATCTAAAGGTAGGAGAAAGGGAAGGAAAAGAATATATATATTAGGAAGAAACATATACAAACAAATATACTTCTTTCCTACTGGCATTTTTTATCTATGCATATAATCAAAGTGAGGAGATCACAATAAAGTTGAACTTAGATTATGAATTTAATTGTAAAGGAAAATTAAGCAGAAATTATAAAAGAAAAACCAAAAAACGAAGAAACTTCCACTCGGTGCCATGGGCCGAAACCGGCCGTCCCAGCTTTTCCTGTCGTGCTACCCTGAACCTGAGACGCGCGCCGACTGGTGGGACCGCGGCGTCAGTCATCGTGCGCGCCTCTCTCCTCCGTTCCTTTTTCCTGTTCACCTACATGTGGGCTCGCGCTCAGCTGTTATTTGCGCCTGCCGATATAGGGCTCCCTCTCTGCCATGTGGGGCCCAGCCTCTGGGGTCTCCTTCTAGCTGAACTCGTGGGGGTCAAAATCTTTCTCCCTGTCGAAGCGCACCACTCTCCTGCATAAGTCTCAACCACCTAACCTCAGTGTCAACTACGGTTCAAGGCTTTTGACCTGACCCACATACTCCCTCCGGTGCAATAAAAGAAGTCATCCTGCGCGTGATCGAGCGTGCACAAAAAGAAGTCATAGCGCGCGTGGGTCTGGGATTTGGACGTTGTTGCCCCTAGTAATTGCACAAAAAAAGATGCATTTAAGAGGAATCGAACTTGAAACCTCCAGTCTAGAATGCCTTGGAGCTGCTGCAGCAACCAATCAAGCCTAATTATTTTAGTGACATTAATGCACCCATATCCCTATTTAATAGGGGTAAACAGGGAAAACTCTATGATAATTAATCACTCTTTGGTATGCACAATCATGTCCTAAACGACTACCTTTACTGCACTGGAGGGAGTAAACCCCTCGTCGCGACCCTCTCGCCCTCGGTTGTAAATGCTTGGGTAGCCACAAGATTGCCGGGGCGGGGAGTTTGGAGCCATCACCGTCGACCGTCGTGAGGAGCTTTGATTCGGGCCAGGGTTATACTGGCATCGCCGCATTGGATCACAGGGAGTCCGCGTGTGGTGTAGGCGCACTTGAATCAGGTGGGGGCAGGGCGGAATTCCACAAGGGAAACGTTCACCGCCGTGTGGATACACCACTATCGGGGTTTGGCTCTCGTCACCTTAATTCGAGGTATGGGGCCTTCAATCTGAATCGTCTGATTTATCGTTCTATAAGGCACCTTCTCGTGTTAGATGTCTTCCATGGGATGGTCGGTAATCTTGTCGGACTTGGGGAAAGAAAACTCCACCGCGCCACCCTCCACTGTGGTTGGGAATTACGGGGACTGGAGGCCGATGAATGCACCTTCTGGTCGATCGCCCTGTCCTGCGCATATAGGTGTACATTCGGGCCGCCCGGCCTGGTCCGGCCCAAGCCCGAAAAGGCTCATATTGTTTGAATTTCGGGCCGGCCCAGCCCATTTGATTTTCGGGTCGTGCCAGCTCGGCCCACGGGCCTAGCCCTCGGCCCACGGCCCGACCCATAATTGCTTAAACGCGTTGGGCTCATTTCGGGCGGCCCAAAATTATAAAAACCCGAAATTCACATTAGGGCTCGAAATTCAGTTTTTGGTCCGAAATTCACATTAGAGCCCAAAATTCAAAACAAATTTATTAAAACAAATAAAATATAAGACAAATAAATTTGACCAAAAGCAAAGTTAATACTTGTATTAAGTTACTAGAGCTATGCAATGACTACCTCGTTTACAAATTATTTTGTTAGAAAATAAAAGAGTATAATCAGCTCTATATATAGTTCCTAAGTTCATTTCATTATCTAATGTTCATAACAAAAATAAAATTACATCACATACTCTAATTTAAAGCTATAAAAACATCTAACTAACATTATATCTAGCTTTGTGTTCCTTATCAAGTACATGAAAGTGTGGAATAAAGTGTGATTTTAATAAATATTTGGGCCTTTTCGTGCCTTTATATGGGCCGTTTCGTGCCTGCCTTAAACGGGTCGTGCTCGTGCCAACTTATGGGCCGCGACCTCAGCCCCAACCCGGCCCGATATATCGGGCCATGCCGGCCTGGCACTAAAATATTTCGGGTCATGCCGTGCCTGGGCCATGCTTTTTCTGTGCTTTGGGTCGACCCATCAGGCCCAGCCCAAATGTACACATATACCTACGCATCGGGTAGCATTGGTCAATCATGCGAATTGAGAACCGTGGACCGGTACGTGCCTTCCGGCAATGGTGCTCCACCGTGGTGCGCGCGACGCCGTGACCGGATTTGACGCAAGGAAGAAGAACGTTCTTGGCCGTCGATGCGAAAGTTGAGGGTCGAGATTAGAACCTGTGTACCGGTTTGCTAGAGTGTGATCGAGGCCATTGGATGGCGTCCGGGCAGCCCTGATTAGAAGTCGTGTATCCATTCGCTGAATTAAATCCAGGCCTCAGATTTCGGATCATGTGGTTGAGATTAGATCGTGCGCGCCTTGATAAAATATGTGTCGTAGATGTTAAATCTTGCGGTCATCATAGGATACCGGTTCGATTGGGGAACCATCTAATCGGAGCCACCCACTTGAGATCCGACGACCCATATTAGATTATACCCCTTCGGCCTTGGCAATGTGCAAAAGAACCCCTGGCCTTTGCTGAAATCAACCCACCGTCCTATGCCGCTATTAACTGAGTCTTGGAATACTTACGTCGTAGTCCCTTGCTTCCCAGAAATTGACGCGCAGTCTAGGAGATAGAAAATCCAGGGAAAAGGAAATAGAAATCCACTTTTAATATAAAAATAATTGCTAAAATTTGTTTAATCCATAGGAAATTCATATTAAGTCCAAATTAATCCATTCCAGTTTCTATAATTTTGTAATATTATTGTTTATCAATTAGTATCTCTGTTTTGACATGAAAACCATATTAAAATGTATCTCTTAATTAATCTTGTATCAAATACATAAAACCTTTAGAAATTCACAACTTAAAATCCATAACTCTAAAATTAATGATTCCTGTTTTAGGATCTTATTTTAATGTGTAGATTATTATTATGTATTTTATTTATATGTTTGGTGTGATGTTAATTTCTCCTTTATACTATGCTTGTTTGTATTGTGTCGAGTAGAAGAGCTTGTGGCTGTGGATCCCGGTGTTCAGCATATAGAAGTTGCTGAGCAGGAGATCATTGAAGGCAGGTTGTGCCCTTGACCACTTTTTATCCAATAATGTTCTTTATTATCACTTATCAATGCATAGGTTTAATTTTGATGGGACCCAATAGGGCACCCTAGACTGGTTATTCTTTTACCTTGTTTATCCCTGAATCATTTGGGTAGTTATGCTATTGCTTTACATGGTTTTGGGTTAATATTTCATTGTATCTATGTTCCAATTATTCTGTTATGATATTTATGTTCATGTCAAGATCATTAATTTTAATTGGAACGTGGAGCTTAATTTGAGAAACACGTGCCACCACAAGGGTGGAATGGGACGTCCTTGGCGGACTAATTAGGAAAGCTAGTGGAAGACTACCTTACCCGAAAGGGGCAAGGGCAGTAGGGGAGTAAGCATGTAGGGAGGTTCTCGGGTTGATTTTACTGCGATGGCAGTCAGACAATGGATTCTTGCAATTGCTCTTCCTAGAAACTGTAGCGGGTTTTCGGAAGCTAGTAGAACTTTGTAAAGGCCTCGTAGTGTTATCCTGCCTCGCTTCCTTGGTAGAGGTGTATGGGACTCATGACCCCTTGACAGATGGGTAACATGACTTATGGGTACAGGGTACAACCTTTGCAGATTGTAAAACTGGTATACTAGCCGAGCTCACGGTCAAGAGCAGCTCAGGACTCTCGCATGATTAAATTATGAAACTAAATTCAATTTGTCATTTGCATTGCATGTGATTATTTATTAAGTTTGTTCTATTCTTATTATGGTTTGGTATCTACTTATATTTAGTAATTGCTAACAAAATTTGACCAACTTATTAAAAGTAATGCTCAGTTTTAACCTCTAGTGTTGATCAGCCTTACACATCACATGAACTCCCACCTTTGGTGAGTTCATGCACATTATTCCCCACAACTTGTTGAGCGATAAACATATGCGAGCTCACTGTTGCTGTCTCACACCCCCACAGGATAAGAACATGTGGTTCAAGAGGAGCCAAGGAGTTCAACTTGATCTAGGTGGCGTCTCCCATTTGACTTTATGGCACCATGGATGGACTTTAGTTCGTTTTATATTTATCTTTTATTTTGTAAGACTTCTGCTATGTAATAAGTACTCTCATGATATTGTGACATTTATCTCTATACACTCTGTTATTATTTGTGTTGTCTTATTTGGCGCATATATGAGATGCATCCGGCTTTATCCACTACAAGAAATTTGTTCTTTTATGACAAAATACCTAATGACAAGGTCAGTTATAATCATATAATGTCACATAATATGATGGAATTTTTTGAGTCATCATAATTTCATGAGGCCATGAAGATTTTATGATGATAGTGTTTTTGTTGTCACATAAGGGTACGAAGATTCGTCATATATTGTCAGGCGCCAGGAACCGGTAGACGGTTTTACTTTTATGACGCTTAGATGTGCCTTTATGTGATGATTTTGCGGCGTCACTTTATGTTTTTTTTCCAAAAAAAGGACTGTACCCCTTTCTGTTGACCGAATTCACTTTCCCATCTCCCCCACACCACCGAAGACGGAAACGAGCGGAGAACGGCTCTGGCGGTGCGGAGGACGGCGAGCGGTGGGCGAGCGTCGTGCGGCTGATGGCGTCTGGGCTGTGCACGGCTGGCGTTGGGTAGGCTCTGGGCGTAGCTGGCTCCCCGTCTCCCCAGGTGACGGTGCGGTAGCCTGGGCGAAGGCAATGCGAGCTCCGCTGCCAGGCCACCCGGAGAAGCGCGGATCTCCAGTGACCACCGCGACTAAATCAGGTTGGTAGGTGGCGTGCTCCTACTCCCCACTTGCTCGTGGTGGGCACTACATTGAACTATCTAGCTTCTTTCCTAGGGTTTGGTGAACTAACTCGGAGTCAACAACATGCTAGAGTAAAACTATGCTTTTTTATGTTGCCCGATTAGTTTAGGTCTTTAGGATGGGTATAGGATGCTATTGTGCAATATTAATGATACACTTTAGTGTCATGTCACATGTGCTGAATTTCATTGTGATTAGGAATTATAATCCTTTTTATGCAAAGGGTGGCCTTTATAAAATGTTATGGATGTGCATATGTTTATTTGCTTCTTTCTAAGATGTTTATTATAACATTATGTTCCCATGCAACTTCTGATAACCCGTTAGTTGCTTGTAACTACTAAAGAAATTTTCTCACTATGGTCATTTATCCCCTTCAGACAACAGTGAGGCTTTCTTTTCTTGGCACTTGAATAATTTAAAATTTGAGATCACTTACACAATAATGCTATATTTCCTTGTTCTATCTAAGTTGTATCATGTATTCACCATAATCATGTATTACATTGCTATTTTCATGAAACATAATTGCTTTCTAGTACTTTTGTAGAAGCAGCCTTTTTATTAATATATATACTCTTGATATGATGCTATTGGAGAAATATTATTTGACTTTATTAATTGTGTAGAGTGGACTCTGTGGGCATGGAACATTAGCTGCTGCACACTGACTTATCTGCTCACCAGCTCTGTTTTCTCCCACTGAGTCACTGACATACGGCCTCAACACGACTCCCGCCCTACCTTATCTGCTCACCACGACAAGTCCAGTCCTCCTCCTCACTCCCTCCCCTAAACCTAGCGCCGCACTCACGCCCACCACGCCGCCATGTCCTCCTCCTCACTCCCCTCAACCTAGCTCCACCACTGGAGTCGAAGATCCACGGGCCGAACATCAACGAGCCGGCATCCCGGACCTCCACGGATACGCCTCCGCACAGGGAGTCCTGCTTAGCTCCGCAGATCCGTGCAGGCCGCTGAAAGGGAAATGTGCCCTTGGGCCATTTCTAAGTATTTTGGTGATCAAGTGCCAACACAAATGGTTTAATGTGAAACTATGCCAAATGGTGGAAGGAGTGCAAAGTCAACACAAAGGTACGATTCTAGACTTAGTACATTGGTTTTTGTGTACTAACATATTTGTCTAAGTGCTAGAATCAGAGAAAATTCAATTGGAAGACTCTGCTCAGTCTGGGTGCACCGGACAGTGTCCGGTGCGCCAGGCTGGCGTCTGATCAAGTGGCTGCTCTCGGGTCTCGACAGCGGCGTACGACTATAAATCACCGGACTGTCCGGTGGTGCACCGGACAGTGTCCGGTGAGTCGGCTGCGGCGAAGACGCTGCTCTTAGGAACCAAGTCAACAGCGTACGACTATAATTCACTTGACTGTCCGGTGAGTCACCGGACTGTCCGGTGAGCCAACGGTCGGGCGCGCCAACGGTCGGCCGTGCAATCCGCGCGTGACGCGTGGCCGAGCCAACGGTCGGATGGGAGCACCGGACTGTCCGGTGCGCCAACGGCTCGAAGTCACCAACGGTCGGCTGCGCCAGAATAGGAAAGAAATCCGCACCGGACAGTGTCCGGTGCGCCAGTCGACAGAAGGCAAGAATTGTCTTCCTGGATTGCTCTCAACGACTCCTAGCTGCCTTGGGGCTATAAAAGGGACCCCTAGGCGCATGGAGGAGTACACCAAGCATCCCTTGAGCATTCCTAAGCACCAAGACGTCATATTCGCGCATTCGATTCTTTGTGATAGCAACTAGAGCTCCATTTGAGTAGAGAACTTTTCGAGTTGAGTTGAGAGCTCGTGTTGTGACATGTGTGCGTATTGTTGCTCTGATTTTGTGTCTTGTGTGTGTTGCTCATCCCAACCTTACTTCTGTGCTTCTTTGTGATAATCAAATTGTAAGGGCGAGAGGCTCCAAGTTGTGGAGATTCCTCGCAAGCGGGATATAGTGAAACAAAGCAAAACACCATGGTATTCAAGTGGGTCTTTGGACCGCTTGAGAGGGGTTGAGTGCAACCCTCGTCCGTTGGGACGCCACAACGTGGAGTAGGCAAGTGTTGGACTTGGCCGAACCACGGGATAAACCACTGTGCCTCTCTGTGTTGATCTCTTTGTGGTTATTGTGTTTTGCAAGAACTTCTCTCTAGCCACTTGGCTTTATTGTGCTAACTCCTAATCAAGTTTTGTGGCATTAAGTTTCAAGTTTTTACAGGATCACCTATTCACCCCCCCTCTAGGTGCTCTCAATTGGTATCGGAGCCGTTCTCTTCACGTAAGGGACTAATCGCCCGAAGAGATGGATCCTAAGGGCAAGGGGATGGTGGTCAATGATAAGGAGAAGGAGTCCTTCGCCAATGATCCAAAAGATGACAAGCCTACTGACTCGGGCTCGAGCCACAAAAGAAAAGACGGGAAGAAGAAGAAAACAAGGCGCATCAAGGAGGCGCTACCTAGCAAGGTGGCACAAGTTGAGGTGGCGGGGCTCAATGAGGAAGAAATGGCCCTCATCATCAAGCGCTTCAAGACGGTGCTAAAGGGTCGCAAGGAGCATCCCAAAAAGAGCAAGACGAAGGGAAAGCGCTCCTGCTTCAAGTGTGGTAAGATTGGTCACTTTATTGCTAATTGTACCGATAATGATAGTGACTAGGAACAAGGAAAGAATGGGAAAAGAGAGAACAAGAAGGTTTACAAGAAGGTTAAAGGCGAGGCACACCTTGGAAAGGAGTGGGATTCAGATTGCGCTTCGTCCGACTCCGACGACGAAGGACTCGCCGCCACCGCCTTCAACAATCGTCTCTCTTCCCCAATGAGCATCACACCTGCCTCATGGCAAAGGAGAAGAAGGTAAGTACTCGAAATGCTACTTCATATGCCTCTTCAAGTGATGACGAATCTAGCGATGAAGTAGACTATGCTAGTTTATTCAAAGGATTAGATAGAACTAAAATTGATAAGATCAATGAATTAATTGATGCTTTGAATGAGAAAAATAGACTTCTAGAAAAGCAAGAAGATCTTTTGTATGAAGAGCATGATAAATTTGTAAGTGCACAAAATTCTCTTGCGTTAAAAGTTAAAAGAAATGAAATGCTTTCATGTGAATTGTCTACATGCCATGAATCTATTTCTAGCTTAAAGAGTATCAATGATGACTTGAATGCTAAACTAGAAATAGCTAGTAAATCAACCTCTTGTGTAGAACATGTTGTGATTTGCAATAGGTGTAAAGATTTTAATGTTGATGCTTGTAGTGAACACCTAGTCTCCATTTCTAAACTAAAGGATGAAATGGATAGTCTTAATGCTCAACTTAAGACTAGCAAAAGTGAATTTGATAAACTAAAATTTGCAAGGGATGCCTACACGATTGGTAGACATCCCTCAATTAAGGATGGACTTAGCTTTAAGAGGGAAGCCAAGAACTTAACAAGTCATAAGACTCCCATCTCCACCAAGAAGAAAGGGAAGGCCCCTATGGCTAATAGTGCTCAAAAGAACCATGCTTTCATGTACCATGACAGGAGATATTCTAGGAATATTCATAGAAGTTATGATGCTTTTGATTCTCATGCCATGACTACTTCAAGTTCTTCTATTATGCATGATAGAAATTTTGCTAGGAAAAATGTTGTTCATGTACCTAGGAAAGTAAGTAATGAACATTCTACAATTTACCATGCTTGCAATGCTTCCTTTGCTATTTGTAGAAAGGATAAGAAAGTGGTTGCTAGGAAATTAGGGGCAAAATGCAAGGGAGACAAAACTTGCATTTGGGTTCCTAAGACTATTGTCACTAACCTTGTAGGACCCAACAAGAGTTGGGTACCTAAGACCCAAGCCTAATTTGCCTTGCAGGTTTATGCATCCGGGGGATCAAGCTGGATTATCGACAGCGGATGCACAAACCACATGACGGGGGAGAAGAAGATGTTCACCTCCTACGTCAAGAATAAAGATTCCCAAGATTCAATCATATTCGGTGACGGGAATCAAGGCAAGGTTAAAGGCTTAGGCAAGATTGCCATCTCAAATGAGCACTCTATCTGCAATGTATTTTTAGTAGAGTCGCTAGGTTATAATCTTTTGTCGGTTAGTCAATTGTGTAATATGGGATATAATTGCTTATTCACAAATGTAGATGTGTCTGTCTTTAGAAGGAGTGATGGTTCATTAGCTTTTAAGGGTGTACTAGACGGCAAACTCTATTTAGTTGATTTTGCAAAGGAGGAGGCCGGTCTAGATGCATGCTTAATCGCTAAGACTAGCATGGGCTGGCTGTGGCATCACCGTCTAGCACATGTGGGGATGAAGAACCTTCACAAACTTCTAAAGGGAGAACATGTGTTAGGTCTAACAAATGTGCATTTCGAAAAAGATAGACCTTGTGCAGCATGTCAAGCAGGTAAACAAGTGGGAAGTGCTCATCACATCAAGAACGTGATGACTACATCAAGACCCCTGGAGCTGCTGCATATGGACCTCTTCGGACCCGTCGCCTACCTCAGCATCGAGGGAAGTAAGTATGGTTTAGTAATTGTTGATGATTTTTCCCGCTTCACTTGGGTATTCTTTTTGCAGGATAAATCTGAAACCCAAGGGACCCTCGAGCGCTTCCTAAGGAGAGCTCAAAATGAGTTTGAGCTCAAGGTGAAGAAGATAAGGAGTGACAATGGGTCCGAGTTCAAGAACCTTCAAGTGGAGGAGTACCTTGAGGAGGAAGGAATCAAGCACGAGTTCTCCGCTCCCTACACACCACAACAAAATGGTGTGGTAGAGAGGAAGAACAGGACGCTCATAGACATGGCGAGGACGATGCTTGGAGAATTCAAGACGCCCGAGCGGTTTTGGTCGGAAGCTGTGAACACGGCTTGCCACGCCATAAACCAAGTCTATCTCCATCGCCTCCTCAAGAAGACATCATACGAACTACTAACCGGTAACAAACCTAATGTTTCGTATTTCTGAGTTTTTGGGAGTAAATGCTACATTCTAGTGAAGAAGGGTAGGAATTCCAAATTTGCTCCCAAAGCGGTAGAAGGGTTTTTGTTAGGTTATGACTCAAATACAAAGGCGTATAGAGTCTTCAACAAATCATCCGGTTTGGTTGAAGTCTCTAGCGACGTTGTATTTGACGAGACTAATGGCTCTCCAAAAGAGCAAGTTGAGCTTGATGATGTAGATGAGGAAGATGTTCCAATGGACGCGATTCATACCATGGCGATTGGAGACGTGCGACCGCAGGAATTCAAGGAGCAAGATCAACCTTCTTCCTCAATGATGGTGCACCCCCCAACTCAAAATGATGAACAGGTTCCTCAAGAAGAGGCGTGTGATCAAGGGGAGCACAGGATGTCCAAGTTGAAGAGGAAGAAGCACCACATGCTCCTCCAACTCAAGTTCGAGCGATGATTCAAAGGAACCATCCCGTCGACTAGATTTTGGGTGACATTAGCAAGGGAGTAACCACTCGCTCTAGATTAGCTAATTTCTGTGAGCATTACTCTTTTGTCTCTTCTATTGAGCCTTTCAGGGTAGAAGAGGCCTTGCTAGATCCGGACTGGGTGTTGGCCATGTAGGAAGAGCTCAACAACTTCAAGCGTAATGAAGTTTGGACATTGGTGCCGTGTCCCAAGCAAAATGTTGTGGGAACCAAGTGGGTGTTCCGCAACAAACAGGACGAGCACGGGGTGGTGACGAGGAACAAGGCTCGACTTGTGGCAAAAGGTTATGCCCAAGTCGCAGGTTTGGACTTTGAGGATACTTTTGCTCCTGTGGCTAGGCTAGAGTCGATTCGTATTTTGTTAGCCTATGCCGCTCACCATTCTTTCAGGTTGTACCAAATGGATGTAAAGAGCGCTTTCCTCAACGGGCCAATCAAGGAGAAGGTGTACGTGGAGCAACCCCCTGGCTTTGAGGATGAACGGTACCCCGACCACGTGTGTAAGCTCTCTAAGGCACTCTATGGACTTAAGCAAGCCCCAAGAGCATGGTATGAATGCCTTAGAGACTTTTTAATTGCTAATGCTTTCAAGGTTGGGAAAGCCGATCCAACTCTTTTCACTAAGACATGTGATGGTGACTTATTTGTGTGCCAAATTTATGTCGATGACATAATATTTGGTTCTACTAACCAACAGTCTTGTGAAGAGTTTAGCAGGGCGATGACTCAAAAGTTTGAGATGTCGATGATGGGCGAGTTGAACTACTTCCTTGGGTTCCAAGTGAAGCAACTCAAGGACGGCACTTTCATTTCCCAAACGAAGTATACGCAAGACTTGCTCAAGCGTTTTGGGATGAAGGACGCCAAGCCCGCAAAGACTCCAATGGGAAGTGACGGACACGTCGACCTCAACAAAGGAGGTAAGTTCGTTGATCAAAAAGCATACCGGTCCATGATAGGTTCCTTGCTTTATTTATGTGCTAGTAGACCAAATATTATGCTTAGTGTATGCGTGTGTGCTAGATTTCAATCCGATCCAAGGGAGTGTCACTTAGTGGCCGTGAAGCGAATTCTTAGATATTTAGTCGCTACGCCTTGCTTCGGGATCTGGTATCCAAAGGGATCTACCTTTGACTTAATTGGATATTCAAACTCCGATTATGCTGGATGTAAGGTTGATAGGAAGAGTACATCAGGGACGTGCCAATTCCTAGGAAGGTCCCTGGTGTCGTGGAGTTCTAAGAAACAAACCTCCGTTGCCCTATCCACCGCTGAGGCCGAGTACGTTGCCACAGGACAATGTTGCGCGCAACTACTTCGGATGAGGCAAACCCTTAGGGACTTTGGCTACAATCTGAGCAAAGTCCCACTCCTATGTGACAATGAGAGTGCTATCCGCATGGCAGACAATCCTGTCGAGCACAACCGCACAAAGCACATTGACATCCGGCATCACTTTTTGAGAGACCACCAGTAAAAGGGAGATATCGAAGTATTTTATATTAGCACCGAGAACCAGCTAGCCGATATCTTTACCAAGCCTTTAGATGAAAAGACCTTTTGCAGGCTGCGTAGTGAGCTAAATGTCTTAGATTCGCGGAACTTGGATTGATGTGTAGCATACATGTGTATTATGCTTTGATCATGTTTCCTTATGCATTTTGTTTATTTATGGTGCTCAAGTTGTACAAACTCTCCCCGGACCTCAAAAGTCCATGTATGAGTGATGCACATATTTAGGGGGAGATGTGCTACAACTTGACCCTTTGAGACTAACCATGTGTTTGAGCTTGCTTGATTTAGTCCCAAAGGTGGATTGAAAGGGAAAGGTGAACTTGGACCATGCAAGACTTCCACTGCACTCCGATGAGAGGGTAACTTACTCCAAGTTCATCTCAATACCCTTATTGCCTTTTTACTCTTATTTGAAGATTTTGGTGAGGCAATGGGGTTTAAGGGCCAAGATTGATCCCGTTTTGGTGCTTGATGCCAAAGGGGGAGAAAATAAGGCCAAAGCAAGAAATGGATCAGCTACCACTTGAGAATTTTGAAAATAGTAGAGTAGAGTTTTGTTTTGTCAAAATACTCTTATTGTCTCTTAGTGCTAAAAGTCTGTCTCTTTTGGGGAGAATGCTTGGTTATGGGAAAAAGGGGGAGTTTTTGAATTCCTGATAAATTTCTCTTGGAATACCTTTCTCTATGCCTTAACAAGTGACTTTGACTTAGAGATAGGAAATTGAGTTCGATTTGCAAAAACAAACCAAGTGGTGGCAAAGAATGATCCAAATATGCCAAATTTGAATCAAAACAAATTTGTGTTCTCATTTGCATTGTTGTTGCACTTCCTTTAGTTGCTTTTTGTTGTGTTGGCATAAATCACCAAAAATGGGGAGATTGAAAGGGAAATGTGCCCTTGGGCCATTTCTAAGTATTTTGGAGATCAAGTGCCAACACAAATGGTTTAATGTGAAACTATGCCAAATGGTGGAAGGAGTGCAAAGTCAACACAAAGGTATGATTCTAGACTTAGTACATTGGTTTTTGTGTACTAACATATTTGTCTAAGTGCTAGAATCAGAGAAAATTCAATTGGAAGACTCTGCTCAGTCTGGGTGCACCGGACTGTCCGGTGGTGCACCGGACAGTGTCCGGTGCGCCAGGCTGGCGTCTGATCAACTGGCTGCTCTCGGGTCTCGACGGCGGCGTACGACTATAAATCACTGGACTGTCCGGTGGTGCACCGGACAGTGTCCGGTGAGTCGGCTGCGGCGAAGACGCTGCTCTTAGGAACCAAGTCAACAACGTACGACTATAATTCACCTGACTGTCCGGTGAGTCACCGGACTGTCCGGTGAGCCAACGGTCGGGCGTGCCAACGGTCGGCCGTGCAATCCGCGCGTGACGCGTGGCCGAGCCAACGGTCGGATGGGAGCACCGGACTGTCCGGTGCGCCAACGGCTCGAAGTCTCCAACGGTCGGCTGCGCCAGAATAGGAAAGAAATCCGCACCGGACAGTGTCCGGTGGTGCACCGGACTGTCCGATGCGCCAGTCGACAGAAGGCAAGAATTGCCTTCCTGGATTGCTCTCAACGGCTCCTAGCTGCCTTGGGGCTATAAAAGGGACCCCTAGGCGCATGGAGGAGTACACCAAGCATCCCTTGAGCATTCCTAAGCACCAAGACGTCATATTCGCGCATTCGATTCTTTGTGATAGCAACTAGAGCTCCATTTGAGTAGAGAACTTTTTGAGTTGAGTTGAGAGCTCGTGTTGTGACTTGTGTGCGTATTGTTGCTCTGATTTTGTGTCTTGTGTGTGTTGCTCATCCCAAACTTATTTCTATGCTTCTTTGTGATAATCAAATTATAAGGGCGAGAGGCTCCAAGTTGTGGAGATTCCTCGCAAGCGGGATATAGTGAAACAAAGCAAAACACCGTGGTATTCAAGTGGGTCTTTGGACCGCTTGAGAGGGGTTGAGTGCAACCCTCGTCCGTTGGGACACCACAACGTGGAGTAGGCAAGTGTTGGACTTGGCTGAACCACGGGATAAACCACTGTGCCTCTCTGTGTTGATCTCTTTGTGGTTATTGTGTTTTGCAAGAACTTCTCTCTAGCCACTTGGCTTTATTGTGCTAACTCCTAATCAAGTTTTGTGGCATTAAGTTTCAAGTTTTTACAGGATCACCTATTCACCCCCCTCTAGGTGCTCTCAGCCGCGACGAAGGCTGCCTCACCGGCCACCACCAAGGCTTCCTCGCCGATAGATGCAGGCCCGCAGCCCCCGACCTCTTCTACTGGCATCAGGAATCTGGTATTGTACCTTGTGGTTTACTGGTAGTGCATCTCGTTCTAGCATTTATATATGTGTTCTTTCTAGTGTGTTTGTAGTTTTGTCTTCTTTCTACCATTAACCAAAATACTAATGCGTTAGTTGTTTCTTCAACTCATGTACAGAAACTGGATTCAGTTTCTGCTCTTTCTACGTTTCTCTGTAATAAGTAATAGAAGAAATGGGAAAAACCAAGTATGAGGTGGCAAGGAACGAGACTGTAAAGCATGTTCAGCAAGTTTTTAGATCTTTGGGCATTGATGTCTTAGCACAGACTGTTAGAGATGCTATTTCACCAAAAAAGAAAGAGGGAAGAGGGAAGGCTATAGATTCTGACAATGATTACGATCCATGCTCTGACATTGAAAACCAATCTGACATTGATGATGACTATGATGATGACCTCAATAATGAGGTCAATACTGAGGTGAGATGCATTGCTAACCAAATTCACATGGTCATGGCCTGCCTATTTCATACATATACTCCATTGTACCTAATAAAACATATACTTCTTTCATAATTACTCACCTACATTTTTCCTCTTGATAGGCGACACAGATGGTTCCAGGAACTCGCCCTCACCAAAAGAAGCAAAAGGCAGGAACAATGCCGACTGCCAACCACCAGCCACCACGCACACCAGTCAGATTGACAAGGCAAAGTGCAGCCATGCCTTCGCCTGGAGGCTGCCCGCCACCTAAGCCAAGACATCCCTTGCCTCCTAAGACCACTTCGAAAGCCACCCCTAAAAGAAATGCCAATTCCAGTAGTACCCAACAACAGGTCCAGGCCAGTACAACAACTACTGAGACCACTGAAACTACAAACCCAGTGTCTTTTCCTCCAAAAATGACCAGGTCCACTCAAGCAATGTCTTCCCTAGTTCAAAACACAATGCCTAGACCTACTAGACACACCATGCATAGTCCTCCTAGATTCACTAGGGCTAGTGCAGCCATGTCTTCTCCTGGTGCAAACCCTCACCATAGTCCTCCTAGATTCACTAGGGCTAGTGCAGCCATGTCTTCTCCTGGTGCAAACCCTCACCATAGTCCTAGATTCACTAGGGCTAGTGCAGCCATGTCTTCTCCTAGTGCAAACCCTCACCATAGTACTCCTGCAGCCACTGCTATCGTATCTCATCAACCTAGTCCCACAACTAGTGTTAACAAAACAGTTCCTACGGACAACTCACCAGGTGGGCACAGCTCTAGGCAAAGCAATGCCATCATTGAGTCAGCTGAGCAATTTGATGCTGCTACTTCAGAGGGTAATCCGAATGAAGGAGAACCAGTTGGTGACTTAGTTCCAGCCCTTTTAGGTAAACAATAAATGTTCTAAGCATTGGTTTGTTCATTTAATATCTACATTTGTTACTGCTATAATAACACAATTTTATTATTATTTGCCAATGTAGCGCCCAAAAAGAATGTCCGCAAGAAAACCATGGGTCATGGCTTAGAGAAGATGCTTAATAGGGGAAATCGGTTGGCTATCCACGTGGCTGAAGGGAAGAAAAGACCAGAGGTCCCACTTCAAGCAGCGAAGCTGGCATCGGAAACTGGTGTTGCCCTTAGAGACAACCTACCTATCTACAAATCTTGGAAGCTTTATGACAATGCCGTGGGGCAGGCAGAAGTACGAAAAGTGCTTGACAAAGTCGCTGTGAGACAACTATTTAACTCCTCATAATAATTTTTAGCATTAATCTACTCACATGTGATATAACTGTTTCTAATAAATCGTTTGTGTGGCTTTAGTCAAGGTTGGATGTCGATGTTAAGAATGAGGGACCAAGCAAATATGCATGCACAGATATCATAAAGAGGGGAGTGAGGCAGACGAGGTATAACCTGAAAAGGAAGTACTTCGACGAGTCACTTACAAAAGAACAGTTGTTGGCCATGCAACCTCCACCTAAAATGAATAAAGAGGATTGGACTGGGCTGGTAGAGTATTGGTGTGACCCAAAGAATCAGGTCAATAACTACATTTTCTGCTTTTGTTACTATGCAATGCAAACTAATATGTAATGCAAACTGTGCAAGTGAATGAAAAATCTGTATTGCATTTGTGCTGTAGGAAAAATCTGCTAAGAACAAAGCAAACCGAGCCAACGTGCAGCTTCACCAAAGGACTAGAGCTAGGTCCTATATAGCCCATCGTTACAGCCTGGTATGTATACTATGTCTTTTCTAAAACTAGCTTCAAAGATGGGAAATATGTAGCATAATAATTACCATGTGCTACTGAAATGTAAAGTTACCATGTGCTCCAATTACTTCTGAAATGAGCTAATAAGTCATGAAATGAATAAGTGCAATATCTCTTTGGTCTGAAGGACTTACATTTTGGAGTGTTATTGACTATTCATTTCATCAGATGTGAGGTTTATGCCAATAGGAAAGCTGTGATATGTCATGAAATGAATAAGTGCAATATCTCTTTGGTGTTGATTGAGTAGCTAATTCTAAGATTGGCCATCTGATTTCTGAGATGAGCTCCCATGTTCATAATATTTGCGCTATGCTAAATGAGGTATAATCAATGTTTATGCTCCAATTCTTTTGTGGTGACCATCTAAAATAGAAAACAGCAGGACAATTGCTATGTCATCAAACATGATCATCATCAGTACTAGGGTTTCTTTAGGCCATGTTATTAGTCTTGACCTGTCTAGGCAGCATTGATGCATGTTCATGTGTTCTTTTTCTTAAACTGTCAGTCATTATTTGACTATGTTGTATTGCTGTTGGCATGTACCAATATTTCATGGCAAATCTTATATCCCAAGTTTTTTATATGCCACAGAGGACTAAGTACAACAACATGGAGCCGGATGCTGTTGATTTCTTTGGGGAATGTATGAATAGTCCCCGAAATGGTCGTACTCCGCTTGCAAATGAGATATATGTAAGTTACATGTACTACACTCAAGTAAATGCCTGGTTCAACACTTTTGTATGGCCTTGTTACTAAGTACATTCATTTTATGTAGGAGCAAATGGTTGCAGAGAAGGAAAGAGAGCTAGAAGAAGGAGAAGCACAAAAGTCACCCTCCAAGATTGTTGCTGATAGTCTCAGCCAGATCAGCCGCTCATCCACCTTCCTTCCAAACATTGGTGTCCCTACAACGTCCAAGACTGGTCGGTCCACATCGCTAGTTGCACAAGCACGCATGCAAGCTCAGTTTGAGGAAAAACTCCAAGCTGAAAGAGAGGAAGCTGCTAGGAAGCAGGAAGAGTTGCAAGCACAACTACAAGCTCAACAGGCCGCACTTAAAGAAAACCAAAGTTTGCTGCGCCAGACCCAAGAGGAAGTGAAGGGGATGCATACCAAGTTTGAAGAGACCAATGCACTGCTACGAGCTGTCCTGAAACTTCAGAAAGATTGAGGTAGGGATGCATACCAAGTCTGAGGCGACACAACCTTTGCTTAAGGTTTTTCTACCTTGCTAGAACATATCTGTGGTTAGAACTTTGTTAGAACTACGTGCAATCTGTTTGAATGCTTCAAACCTTTTGTGGTGGAACTTTTGTATGTTTGAACCCACAACAATCTGTTTGAATGCTTCAAACCTTTGTGGTGGAACTTCTGTATGTTTGAACCTCTGTTGTGGAAGAACTAGTGTGCTGGAATTGTGTATGACTTGTGATAAGAATGTTGTGTATGATGGCTTTTCTGTGTATTATGATTCTGTGAGCTATCATGAGAGCTCAGTGTGTCACTGTATGTGGGTGTCATATTAAACTAAACAAAACCAAGCTGTCACATTATCCACAGACTAATATATGACGGTCCTGGATCGTAAAAAAATACACAAAACTGCGACATATAACACCGCCATAAGTGACGATCCCAACATTAGTTGACGCGTTGTCTGGAAAAAATGTGACAGATAACACCGTCATACATAGCAGCAATATGTGACGGACTAACGCAGCCGTCACAAAAGGTAATGACATTATGTGACGGTACTCTAAAAAGTCGTCACAAGGTACATAATGTGACGGTCGTTATATGATGACCCTTATGACGCAGCGTTTTCGTCATAAGATGCTTTTTATGACCAATTTTGTACTAAACATGACACTTTACTTTTGTCATACAAAACCATTTTTTTGTAGTGATCTCTTAAACCCGGGTGTGACAATAGTATCACGTGATGAAATTGATCCTAGTGACCCAACAAGATTCTTAGCTAGATTCGCCGCTGATGACCGACTACTTTGTATTAGTGTAGTTGGTGTTGTATTAGACCTTATTTAGCATGATCTAAGATAATATAAATATATGTTGTGTCTTGGTGTTTGCTTGTGTTTCACATGAAAGTTGTATCCGATAAGACTATGATTGGCTCTCACATTGCATGCTTCGCTTCGTACCATGTGTCAGGTCGACCATTGTGCCTAAGTTTGAGGTACGGTATGATCCGACCATTAGGATCGTGTCGGCCTGGGCCATCTTCTTCGTGCCGTGTCTTAGGCTTTTATTTTCAGATCGTGTCTAGGCGGCCCTAAATAGCCTGACCTAAACTTTTACGTCTAATCTTAAGCGATATAGGAGCATGTACAAGCAGATATGCGATAGCCAGAGTCTTAAGCAATATACAAACATGTACAAGCAGATATGTGATAACCAGACACGATCGAGTAAATTATAGTAGTACACAGGCAACATAGATACACATATCGATGTAAGCAACCAATTAAGGCCTTGTTCGGTTATGATATTACATGTGTATTGGAGTGTATTAGGTGGGATCGGCATGTATTTTGACTTGCTATGGATTTAATCCGACTCAATCTCATCCAATCCACGTGAATTAGCGCAAAAACGAACAAGCCCTAATGGATGTTATTTTTGTTGTCACATGCATACGTATATGTGACCACTGATTAGGTCTATAAGAGAAGAAAACTAAATGGACTAAAGTTGTAAACTTTAGTAACTAAAATTTAGTTATTTTTATTGCTAAAATACTAAACTAAAATAGATATTTTAAATAAGAGTTTTATAGACTAAAGTTTAGTAAAGAAACTAAACAACACCTAAGGTGATGATAGCAGATGAGGCCATTTGACCCTGCACCAAGCAGCCTAGAGACGATTGGGAATTTTGGATTATTCTTATTACGAGTCTATTGACACCGCTGCACGTTTTAATTTGTGGAAGTACACTCTACTATGTAGCACTTTCTAGGAAACTGCGTCCCTGGCCGTTGACCTTTAATTTAGATGGTTGTAATAGCAAGTTTAATAATACAGTGAGCCGTAAAAATACTTGTAGTTGCAGCCTACCTCCCCATGTATATAGTGGCTAACTCTTCACCACTGACACCGCAGCACTAATAATAAAGCGGCTCTATTTTTATTTTCTAAATATTTGATTTCCAATAAAAAGCAGCGGAACGACTTCTGAAGTCTCTATATGAAAATTTATCATAAATATATAGAATACTCCCGCTCTACTAAAACGACCAGACGCGGACGCTCTCATCCCCCTCATCCTCTCTACACTGATACGGTTCTCCAACTAAACAAAGAACAGAGCGGCACCGCTATATTTTACTCTTCAACCAAACAAAAAAATGGAGCGACTCTGTTCTACTTACCAAACGCAGAATAGAACGACTATATTCTCAAAATCTGGATGGAGCCGCTCCATTTTAGTTGACTCTCCAACCAAACACACCCTTACAAAAATTCTTGGTTCCTGTGCGCAAGCCGGCTCGCTTCTTCTCTCTCCTCTTCTCTCTCGTCTACACCTCAACATTTTGCTTACAACCTTTTGTTATACTTGTTGTAAGACACTCAAACAGGCATCGAATGAAACACATTTCCCAACTTTTGTTTGCCACTTGGCAACAAAATATACAGAGAGGAGTAGGATCGAAGTACTTAGAAATTGCTGCACGAATCGATTGCATTAAAGCAAGTATAATAAAAAAAAGTTAATGTAGATGGACTGTAAGAGATGACCATATCAAATTTATAACGATATGAAAGAAAGAGAAATAGAGATAGCAGGAAAGTGGGCTACTCAGCTAAAAAAACAGATAAAGACTCATTATTAAATGTATAGCTTATATTATTAGATAATTATTATATTAATATACTTTTAGTTATCTATATGTGATATGATAACATCGTAAAGTTTACTGTGTTGACTATATTGTTAACCCTGCTCTTACGGCTAATAACAAGTTTTGACGCAAATTACTAAAATGAAAGAGTAAAACGTAGCAATTAAGATTGGCAACCGGCCGCGCGGACGTACACTAGCTGGATTGCTTTGCTGGGGACGGAGGACCTTGCTTGGATTCATCAGGCATCTGGGCACATGCAGGCACGCATCATCATCTAGCTCAGCGATCCCATATGTAAACCAAAATTATTATTATTATTATGCACGTAATCTTTTCTTTGACCTAAAATAAATTTATTATTATGCACGTAATCTTTTCTTTGGTCTAAAATAAATATACATACGAATGATTACGAGAGACGAAGCGACCGATGGCACATGGCACCTCCAGAGGATATGCATGTGTATATCCACATCTCTGTGGTCGCCATGCCTCGTCGTCCTCCTACATGTTAATTACTCTTGCTCCACCTACTAGGACTACTATGTTCATATATCCTTGTTTTGCTACGAGTTTCAAAATCCACACAGTCATATACTTCTTTCGTCCCAAAATAAAATCCGGTTTAATTTTTTAGTGGATTCATGTAATACATACTTGGTAAATTTGTTTTATATACGTGACTATATTCATCATCATCCACTAGCTGAATACCTGTGCGTTGCAACGGGAATATATAATATCAGTATACTACGATAACTTATATACAAAATGTGTGTTATACCGTTATGAGAAAATGTTTCATAATCAATTTATGATTCTGGTCATACATAAATTTTGTTATTTATAATCTATCTGTTTCATCACTACATTTCAAACATTAGTATCATGCAGACTTCGATATATGTCACGATTTTCATGGTCTCATCATTGGAGAGCACGTTTCACACATACCAGAAGAAATTCCCTCGTACATCGTTAGTCATCAGACACGTACCACCATACGCTTTTGCTTAAACAAAAAGGCAAGTGTGTGTTTGCGAAGAGAAATAAAGGCAAGCCGGCACAAAAGCTACACCAATGGTGGCGAGGATGACGAACTGGTCATTGTTGTCGGTCCTCCTCTGCGTCACCTCTAGCGTCAAGATGACGCCACAGTCCTCGATATAGTAGTCGTCGAACGCGCGTGACATAGCGAGTACTGATGACTCTTGGTTGGACTGTAAAACAAAGTGCACCCCGGGCTCATCAGCAAGGTAGTACCCCTGACCGTTGCACCACCGGATGCGCTACTCCTCTACATACATCGTGTTCGAGGACACTCATACAACGTCAGCAACGGCCATCGTCTCAGCGCACAAGAATTCATGGCCAGTCAGTAGCGACTTACGTGGCAGGTTGGGCTTCAGGTGGACAATGAGCTGGACGACGTGATGGCGTCGTCGTCGAATGTGGTGCCCAGAACAACCCGAGAGTCGCCGACGTTGGCGACGACCATGAGGTCCCCTGCTTGACGATGGATAGCGCGGAGCAGTCGCTCTGTACCGCGTCCAAGCGACGGCTGTGCCGGAGCTTGTCATACATAGCGGCACATGCGGCCACGTAGGACTGTTTCTAGAGGTCGAACTGGCAGTCGCCAAGTTTCTTCTTATCGTCGATGAACGACCCCAACGCGAGTGCCTCCTGCTAATGGTGTTTGTTCGGGGTTTTCAAGTAAGAAATATGGATTCATGTTTGGGCGTTGGTTTATAAAAATGACTCACAAGTCAGATCCATAGAAAAAATATTATGAAGAATAAATGTCACGTATGCAAAAAAGGAATTTAAGTTGAAAACATTATTCAAACAAAAGAAATTGCATGCAAGACTCTTCTTTAAATACTACTCCCTCCATCCAAAAATATAATTCAAGAATCTCGGTGATACTTATCTACTATCACGCATTGTGCAAGGGTAGCAGGTGGACTTGAGAGAGATGTAGTAGATGTGTTTTCTATTATAAATGTAGACATAAACACACATGTGGTGTAGTGGTAGCTACTACTAGCATTTGTTTGAGAGGTCGTGGGTTCGAATCTCCTTGGGGGCATGTGCATGTGTGTATTTTTTTAATTTTAGCTAGGCGTCGGTTGTACGGGGGAATGAGAATGAGCTTTGCGGGAAGAGGGAATGAGAATGATAGAATGGTGGCAGAACATGGGAATGGACTGTGCGTGGAAGGAGGGAATCGGATTTAATATAGACATAAAAATTAATAGCAAAAATAAATACTATTTTAGAACTGATGAAGTATTTTTTTCCTCTTAACCAACACATGCATACATTATGTAAAGAAATGTCTCGTGTGCATCTTGGTTTCGGTTTAAGTACAGACATGGCCCATGTCACATGGGTAACCAAAATGCGTTGTACAGTCAAACGTCTTGCATGCAAACACAACCTGTTCGCTTTAGTTATTTGAAAGCCAATGATGCAAAGCCTACCGTGAAAACCTAGAATTATTTTTAGTTTGCTGAGTAGATATTGTCTTTGTGAACTGCAATATTACTTCTTTCAGATCAACCCTGTAACTTTTTGAATCCCCGCAAAAGATATCAACTTCCAAACAGTTGAAAATGATACTTACATGTCTTTGCAAAATGTATGTAACTTAACTTTCTATTTGGTTGTACTATCTTTCAGGTGCTTAGCTCAATCGCGTCGGCAAATATAAGGATGGAAATAATTAAGGGCATGTTCGGTTGTTTCGGAATGCAATCAGAATTCATTCTAATTCATCAATACTTATATTAATTAGGCAAGCAATCCGATCTGAAATCTTTCAGGGCCACCGTTCCTACGGAACCGAACAGGCTCTAAGGGGAATCGAACATGACTTAGAATTAGACTTTCAATACAGTTTTAGAATCACCTACGTAAATGTGCTACATCAATTCACAATTAGGTGAAAGTCTGCTCGTTGTTGCAATAGAATATTCATGTATACATGGATAGTATGTTCAGGTAATGCCATCAACAATCAACACAACCAACTATGACGCATGAGAATTCGACTCGATGACGAAAACTCAATTAGAATTTAAAACCTAGATGTTTGGTGTGATGATATTGGTTTTCGACATTGGCATGGAGGATCTTGCGGAAACTCACATGCTAATGAGGCTATGACCAGTAGATCATACATATTTAGCTGTATAAAACACTATTTTACACACTAAACAGTGTAAAGTTTGAATTAGGAGATGATATAGCCCCAGGGCACCACATGCGAGCGCCAAGAGAGTTAGATCAAAATCAGGGGCACCTTGGCGCGAGTGAGGGCGATTAGGGATGATTTCTCTGCGTATTTTTTCAGTTGCAGAGACTAGCTCGCATGATAACAATGAGTGTGCAATCAGGTCTGAGGTGCAAGCGTGCAAGCAAGCATCCCGTTAGGTCATGATTCAACCGTAGATATAATTGTAGTTTGTTAGATTTTTATAAAGCCACACGAGCTGGTAGTGGAAGTGCTCAAGTGTTGAATGCTGAAAGGGAAATAGGGTCAAACCTTTTCCTAAATGATTTTGTTGGTTGAAATGCTTAACACAAATAATTGGACTAACTAGTTTGCTCTAGATTATACATTCTACAAGTGCCAAAGGTTCAACACAAACCAATAAAAAGATCAAAGTTAGGGTTCAAAACAAAGGAGCAAAAGAAACTGAAGAGAACCCTGGTCTGGCGCACCGGACAGTGTCCGGTGCACCAGGGGCGATCGACTCAAACTCTTTACCTTCGGGTTTCTGGAGAGCCGCTTCGCTATAATTCACCGGACTATCCGGTGTGCCAGCGGTGCAACGACTGGCAAGCACAACGGTCGACTCCAACGGTCGCCTGCAACGTGAACAGTGCGGATAGTTCGCGCAGAGTCAGAGCAGCGCCAGAAGGCGCACCAGACAGTGAACAGTGCATGTCTGGTGCGACTGTCCGGTGCGACACCGGACTGTCCGGTGCCCCAAGAAGTCAGAGCTCCAACAGTCGAAACCGTCAGAACCCTAACGGTTGGGTGATGTGGCTGGCGCACCGGACAGTGTCCGTTGGCGCACCGGACTGTCCGGTGCACCCATTGACAGCAGCCCTCCCCAACGGCTGTTTTGGTGATTGGGGCTATAAATACCCCCAACCACCACTATTCAAGACACCCAAGCATTCACTACTCATTAAATATAAGAGCAATACACAACACTCCAAGACACAAATCAAAGCCTCCGATCAAATCAAAGTCCACAATTCAACTCTAGTTTTTAGGACTTGTGAGAAGATCGACTTGTGTTCTTTTGTTGCTCTTGTTGCTTGGTTGGCTTTCTTCTTTCTCTCATTCTTACTCTCAAAGCCTTGTAAGCAAAGCAAGAGACACCAATTGTGTGGTGGTCCTTACGGGGTCTAAGTGACCCAGGAAATCAAGGAAGGAAGCTCACTCGGTCTAGGTGACCGTTGGAGAGAGGGAAAGGGTTGAAAGAGACCCGATCTTTGTGACCACCTCAACGGGGATTAGGTTTGCAAGAACCGAACCTCAGTAAAATAAATCACCGCGTCACTCTCTTCATTTGCTTGAGATTTGTTTTCACCCTCTCTTTCGGACTTGATTTTATTCTAACGCTAACCCCGGTTTGTAGTTGTGCTTTAAGTTTGTAAATTTCAGTTTCCGCCTATTCACCCCCAATCTAGGCGACTTTCAATTGGTATCAGAGCCAGGTACTTCATTAGAGTTTAACCACTCGAAGTGATGTCGGGAGGTCACACCAAGAAGGAGATTGTGACCGGCGGTGACAAGTCTACAAGCCACGGGAAGGCTCCATCAGGGGAGTCTGGCAACAAAATGAAGGGATCCCCTTCACATGCCAAGTCACATCGGAGCGGCGACAAGAAAAAGAAGATGAAGAAGGTGGTCTACTACGAGACCAATTCTTCGTCACCCTCCACTCCCGGCTCCGACACGCCATCCGTCACTTCTAAGCGCCATGAGCGTAAGAAGTTTAGTAAGATCCCCCTACGCTACCCCCGCATTTCTAAATGCACTCCTTTACTTTTCGTCCCATTAGGCAAACCACCAGTTTTTGATGGTGAAGATTATTGTATGTGGAGTGATAAAATGAGGCATCATCTAACCTCACTCCACGCTAGCATTTGGGACATTGTTGAGTTTGGAGCGCAGGTACCATCCGTGGGGGATGAGGACTACGACTCAGACGAAGTCGCCCAAATCTAGCACTTCAACTCCCAAGCCACTACTATACTCCTCGCCTCTCTATGTCGAGAGGAGTATAATAAGGTGCAAGGGTTGAAGAGCGCCAAGGAGATTTGGAACGTGCTTAAAACCGCGCACGAAGGAGATGAGATGACCAAGATCACCAAGCGGGAGACGATCGAGGGGGAGCTTGGTCGATTCGTCCTCAACCAAGGAGAGGAGCCACAAGCCATGTATAACTGGCTCAAGACCTTGGTCAACCAAGTGCGCAACCTCGGGAGCACAAAATAGGATGACCATGAAATGGTCAAGGTTATTTTTAGATCACTCGTATTTCATAATCCTACACAAGTTCAATTAATACGTGGTGATCCTAGATACAAGCTAATGTCTCCCGAGGAGGTTATAGGGAAGTTTGTGAGCTTTGAGTTGATGATCAAAGGCTCCAAACAAATCATCGAGCAAGGCGGCACCTCCACACCTGAGGTGCAACCCGTCGCATTCAAAGCGATAGAAGAAAAGAAAGAAGAGTCTACATCAAGTAGGCTCCCCTTGACGCCTCCAAGCTCGACAACGAGGAAATGGCGCTCATCATCAAGAGCTTTCGCCAAATCCTCAAACAAAGGAGGGGGAAGGATTATAAACCCCGCTCCAAGAAAGTATGCTACAAATGTGGTAAGCCCGGTCATTTTATCGCTAAATGCCCTATGTCTAGTGATAGTGACAGGGATAACGACAAGAGGGGGAAGAAGTAGACGAAGAGGTATTACAAGAAGAAGGGCGGCGATGCCCACATGTGTTGGGAATGGGACTCCGACGAGAGCACCACCGACTCCTCCTCCGATGAGGACGCCACCAACATCGCTGTCAACAAGGGCCTCCTCTTCCCCAACGTCGGCCACAAGTGCCTCATGGCAAAGGACGACAAAAATAAGAAGGTAAAATCTAGAGCCTCCACTAAATATACAACATCTAGTGATGAGGGTAGCTCTAGTGATGATGAAGATGATTTGCTTGCTCTTTTTGCCAACTTAAACATGCAACAAAAAGAAAAATTGAATGAATTGATAGGTGCCATCATGAGAAGGATGAACTCTTGGATAGCCAAGAGGAATTCCTTATTAAGGAAAACAAAAAGCATGTTAAAGTAAAAAATGCTTATGCTCAGGAAATAGAAAAATGTGAAAAATTGACTAGTGAGCTTAGCGTTTGCCATGACACTATTTCCAACCTTAGAAATGAGAATGCTAGTTTAATTGCTAAGGTGGAAAAATCAAATGTTTGCAATGATTCAATTATCAATCTTAGAAATGAAAATGCTAGTTTGATTGTAAAGATTGATAAATTGAATGAATCTCTTTCTACCCTTAAGAATGAAAATGATAGCTTAATTTCAAAGGCTAAAGATTTAAATGTTTGCATTGCTTCTATTTCCAATCTTAGAGACGAGAATGCTATTTTACATGCTAAGATTGATGAATTAAAATCTTGCAAACCCTCTACATCCATTGTTGATCATGTTTCTATTTGTACTAGATGTAGAGATGTAAATGTTGATGCTATCCATGATCACCTTGGTTTAATTAAACAACAAAATGATCACATAGCTCAACTTACTGCTAAAATTAATGAGCATGAGATAGAAAATGAAAAATTTAAATTTGCTAGAAGCATGCTCTACAATGGGAAATGCCCTGGCATTAAGGATGGCATTGGTTTCCAACAGGGAAGCAATGTCAAGCTTAATGTCCCTAAAAGATTGTCTAATTTTGTTAAGGGCAAAGCTCCCATGACTCAGGATAACAAGGGTTACATTTTATATCCTGCTGGTTATCCTGAGCATAAGATTAGAAGAATTCATTCTAGGAAGTCTCATTCTGGTTCTCATCATGCTTTTATGTATAAGAATGAGACATCTAGTTCTAGGCATTCCACCCATGTTAAAATGCCTAAAAAGAAAACTCCAACTGCATCAAATGAACCTAATGTTTCATTTAAAACTTTTGATGCTTCTTATGTGCTCACTAACAAATTAGACAAAGTAGTTGCCAAATATGTTGGGGGCAAACACAAGGGCTCCAAGACTTGTGTTTGGGTACCCAAGGTGCTTGTTTCTAATGTGAAAGGACCCAAGACCGTTTGGGTACCTAAGAACAAGGCCTAAATTGTTTTGCAGGTTTATGCATCCGGGGGCTCAAGTTGGATAATTGATAGCGAGTGCACAAACCACATGACAGGGGAGAAAAGGATGTTCTCCTCCTATGAGAAAAGCGATGATCCCCAAAGAGCTATCACATTCGGGGATGGAAATCAAGGTTTGGTCAAAGGACTTGGTAAAATTGCTATATCTCCTGACCATTCTATTTCCAATATTTTTCTTATAGATTCTTTAGATTATAACTTGCTTTCAGTTTCTCAATTATGCAAAATGGGTTACAACTGTCTTTTTACGGATATAGGTGTTACTGTCTTTAGAAGAAGTGATGATTCAGTAGCATTTAAGGGAGTATTGGAGGGTCAGCTATATTTAGTTGATTTCAATAGAGCTGAACTCGATACTTGCTTAATTGCTAAGACTAATATGGGTTGGCTCTGGCATCGCCGACTAGCCCATGTTGGGATGAAGAATCTTCACAAGCTTCTAAAGGGATAACACATTTTGGGACTAACCAATGTTCATTTTGAGAAAGACAGGGTTTGTAGCGCATGTCAAGCAGGGAAGCAAGTTGGTACCCATCATCCACATAAGAACATCATGACGACCGACAGACCGCTTGAGCTACTCCACATGGATTTATTCGGCCCGATCACTTACATAAGCATCGGTGGGAGTAAGTATTGTCTTGTAATTATGGATGATTATTCTTGCTTCACTTGGGTGTTCTTTTTGCAGGAAAAATCACAAACCCAAGAAACCTTAAAGGGATTCTTAAGACGGGCTCAAAATGAGTTTGGATTAAGGATCAAGAAAATAAGAAGCGATAATGGGATGTAGTTCAAGAATTCACAAATTGAAGGCTTCCTTGAGGAGGAGGGCATCAAGCATGAGTTCTCTTCTCCCTACACACCTCAACAAAATGGTGTAGTGGAGAGGAAGAATAGAACTCTATTAGACATGGCAAGGACCATGCTTGATGAATACAAGACTCTGGACTGGTTTTGGGCTGAGGCGATTAACACCGCCTGCTACTCCATCAACCGGCTCTACCTTCACCGAATCCTCAAGAAGACATCTTACGAACTCCTCACCGATAAAAAGCCCAATGTTTCATATTTTAGAGTCTTTGGTAGCAAATGTTTTATTCTTGTTAAAAGAGGTAGAAAATCTAAATTTGCTCCTAAGGCTGTAGAAGGCTTTTTACTTGGCTATGACTCAAACACAAGGGCATATAGAGTCTTCAACAAATCCACTGGATTAGTTGATGTTTCTTGTGACATTGTGTTTGATGAGACTAATGGCTCCCAAGTGGAGCAAGTTGATCTTGATGAGCTAGATGATGAAGAGGCTCCGTGCGTCGTGCTAAGGAACATGTCCATTGGGGATGTGTGTCCTAAGGAATCCGAAGAGCCCACTAATGCACAAGATCAACCGTCATCTTCCATGCAAGCATCTCCACCAACCCAAGATGAGGATCAGGCTCAAGACAATGAAGAAGAAGATCAAGACAATGAGCCACCTCAAGAGGAGGACAATGATCAAGGGGGAGATGACAATAATCAAGACAAGGAAGATGATCAAGAAGTACAGGGTCAAAGACCGACACACCCAAGAGTCCACCAAGCGTTTCAAAGAGATCACCCTGTGAACTCCATCCTCGGCGATATACGTAAGGGGGTAACAACTCGATCTCGAGTCACATTTTTGTGAACATTACTCTTTTGTGTCTTCTATTGAGCCACACAGGGTGGAAGATGCATTAAGAGATTCGGATTGGGTGTTGGCAATGCAAGAGGAACTCAACAACTTTACAAGGAATGAGGTATGACATTTAGTTCCATGTCCTAACCAAAATGTTGTAGGAACCAAGTGGGTATTCCGTAACAAGCAAGATGAGCATGGTGTGGTGACAAGGAACAAAGCTCGACTTGTGGCCAAGGGCTATTCACAAGTCGAAGGTTTGGATTTCAGTGAAACCTATGCACCCTGTAGCTAGGCTTGAGTCAATTCGTATATTACTTGCCTATGCTACTTACCATGGCTTCAAGCTTTATCAAATGGACGTGAAGAGTGCCTTCCTCAATGGACCAATCAAGGAAGAAGTTTATGTTGAGCAACCTCCCGGCTTTGAAGATAGTGAGTACCCTAATCATGTCTATAAACTCTCAAAGGCGCTTTATGGGCTCAAGCAAGCCCCAAGAGCATGGTATGAATGCCTAAGAGATTTTCTTATCACTAATGGCTTCAAAGTTGGAAAAGTCGATCCTACTCTCTTTACTAAAACTATTGCAAATGATTTGTTTGTATGCCAAATTTATATTGATGATATCATATTTGGGTCTACTAACAAATCAACTTGTGAAGAGTTTAGTAGGATAATGATTCAAAAATTTGAGATGTCTATGATGGGGGAGTTGAAGTATTTTCTAGGATTTCAAGTCAAGCAACTCCAAGAGGGCACCTTCATCAGCCAAACGAAGTACATTCAAGACATACTTAACAAGTTTGAAATGAAGGATGCCAAACCCATCAAGACACCCATGGGAACCAATGGGCATCTCGACCTCGACACGAGAGGTAAATCCGTAGATCAAAAGGTATACCGGTCGATGATAGGATCTCTACTCTATTTATGTGCATCTTGACCGGATATTATGCTTTTTGTATGCATGTGTGCAAGGTTCCAAGCCGATCCTAAAAAAGTTCACCTTAGGGCCGTGAAAAGAATCATGAGATATTTAGTTTACACACCTAAGTTTGGTCTTTGGTACCCCAAGGGATCCACTTTTGATTTAATAGGATACTCAGATACTGATTGGGCAGGGTGTAAAATTGATAGAAAGAGCACATCATGGACTTGTCAGTTTTTGGGAAGATCCCTGGTGTCTTGGGCTTCAAAGAAACAAAACTCAATAGCTCTTTCTACCGCCAAAGCCGAGTACATTGCCGCAGGCCATTTTTGCGCGCAATTGCTTTGGATGAGGCAAACCCTTAGGGACTATGGCTACAAATTGAGCAAAGTCCCTCTTCTATGTGATAATGAGAGTACAATCCGCATGGCGGATAATCCCGTTGAACACAGCCACACTAAGCACATAGCCATTCGGTATCACTTTTTGAGGGATCACCAACAAAGGGGGGATATCGAGATTGCTTACGTTAGCACCAAAGAACAACTAGCCGATATTTTACCAAACCATTATATGAGAAAACCTTTACCAAACTTAGGAATGAGCTAAACATTCTTGATTCTCGGAACTTTGATTGACACTTTGCACACATAGCTCATTTATATACATTTGATCGTATCTCTTTTATGACTATGACTATTGTGTTTTCAAGTGTATTTCTATACTAAGTCATAGGTTGAAAGGGAAATAGAGTCTTCGGCGAAGACAAGGCTTCCACTCCGCTCTATCGGTATCACTTACCCTTCGCCGTTACTCCGCATCACTCTTCACTTTTGGTATAATCTTCACTCATATTCTTGTGTACCATTTGGGGAGAAAAGTAAAAGGGCCCACAAAGACTCCGTTTTTGGCGATTAATGCCAAAGGGGGAGAGAGTATTAACCCAAAGCAAAAGGACCACACCACCACCAATTTAAAAATTTTCAAAATAAAAGTTTTCAATTGGTATCTTGTTAATATCGTTCAAAATTGGTATTCCCCTAGAAATTATATCTCAATTGGTATCTCTATTGATATATTTAAATGAGGATTTTTCAATTGGTATCTAAATCTTTTTCATATTGGTAAAACCCTCTTGAACACTAAGAGGAGAATTTCATTCAGGGGAGTTTTGTTTTAGTCAAAGGAAAAGCATTTGAAACAGGGGGAGAAAATTTCAAATCTTGAAAATGCTTCTTGAAATCTTATTCATACACCTTTGACTATTTGCAAAAAGACTTTGAAAACATTTTCCAAAAGGATTTGCAAAAACAAAACAAGTGGTGCAAAAGTGGTCCAAAATGTTAAAAGAAAGAAAGCAATCCATGCATATATAGTGAAAGTATAAATTGGTTTAATTCCAAGCAACCTTTGCACTTGCCATATGCAAAATAGTTCAATTCTGCACTTATATATTTGCTTTGGTTTGTGTTGGCATCAATCACTAAAAAGGGGGAGATTGAAAGGGAAATAGGGTCAAACCTTTTCCTAAATGATTTTGATGGTTGAAATGCCCAACACAAATAATTGGACTAACTAGTTTGCTCTAGATTATACATTCTACATGTGCCAAAGGTTCAACACAAACCAATAAAAAGATCAAAGTTAGGGTTCAAAATAAAGGAGCAAAAGAAACCGAAGAGAACCCTGGTCTGGCGCACCGGACAGTCCGGTGCACCACTGGACAGTGTTCGGTGCACCAGGGGCGATCGACTCAAACTCTTCACCTTCGGGTTTCTGGAGAGCCGCTTCGCTATAATTCACCGGACTATCCGATGTGCCAACGGTGCAACGGCTGGCAAGCGCAACGGTCGACACCAACGGTCGCCTGCAACGTGAACAGTGCGCGGACAGTTGGCGCAGAGTCAGAGCAGTGTGAGAAGGCACACCGGACAGTGAACAGTGCCTGTCCGGTGCGGCAACGGACTGTCCGGTGCCCCAAGAAGTCAGAGCTTCAATAGTCGAAACCGTCAGAACCCTAACAGTTGGGTGACGTGGCTGGCGCACCGGACAGTGTCCCGGGGCGCACCGGACTGTCCGGTGTGCCCATCGACAGTAGCCCTCCCCAACGGCTGTTTTGGTGGTTGGGGCTATTGAAAGGGAAATAGGGTCAAACCTTTTTCGAAATGAATTTTGGTGGTTGAATTGCCCAACACAAATAATTGGACTAACTAGTTTGCTCTAGAATATATGTTCTACAGGTGCCAAAGGTTCACAACAAACCAATACAAAGTTAAAAGAAAGGGTTCAAAACAAAGGAGCAAAGTAAACCGAAGGCTACCCTGGTTTGGCGCACCGGACTGTCTGGTGTGCCACCGGACAGTGTCTGGTGCACCACCTGTTGGTGTTTCGAACCCGGGGGACCCTCAACCGGACCGACTAGTGAATTTGTTGCTGCGCGTCCCTGCCCAGATGGGTTGATGCAAGATGGAACACAAGAGGGAAATAAGGCTTATGTTATCTTGCACCGGGGTGCTCGTAGTAGGGGTTACAAGCATTGTGGGAGAGCGAGAACGAGTGAGAGAGAGGAGAGGGTTCGGCCTTGAGGCGAGCCGTATGAGGGATGCCTCTACCGCGTCTCTCCTACTCTGCCTGCCTCCGCTCGTCTACGTCGTGCGTCCGTGTGTTCGTACGTCGCGCGTTCGCTTTTCCCCCCTCCTCGTGGGGCCCTAGACATCCCCTTTTATAGATATAAGGAGATGCCCAGCTGTACAATGGGGGTGTAGCTATGTGCTAACGTGGCTGGCAGGGAAGTGCCTTGAGCCCTGTACAGGTAATAACGTGGCCTTGAGCCCTGTAGATGTACCAACGTGGCCGTCGAAGAAGTGCCTTGTGCCCTGTAGAAGCATAGCTGGCCGTGCGGCATGGATCTTGCTGACATTTCCTTGCTTCCGTAGGGGGTTTGAGAGCACCCAACGTCATGGGTGCACGCGAGGAACCATCATTACTTGTTACCAGAGTAACTTAGATGGGACACCGGTCTTGTTCCTTCGTAGCCTGAGGCGGCTAGCTAGGGATAGGGTAATGATGGGTCCCTAGTGGCGTAGCTGATACGGGGCCGAGGTCGGGCGAGGCGGCGACTCCTCCGAGGCCGAGGCTGAGGCTGAGGCCCAGGGTCAGGCGAGGCGGAGATCTTCCCCCGAGGCCGAGGTTGAGGCCGAGACCCAGGGTCGGGCGAGGCGGAGTCCTTCTCCTGGGGCCGAGGCTGAGGCCGAGGCCCAGGGTCGGGCGAGGCAGAGCTCCCTGTTGCGCCCGAGGCCAGACTCAGGGGAGGTCATGACTTGCTGTTGTCAGTCTTTCCCTGGTGGCTGGCACAGTTGCCGGAGCGGGGTGAACAATGCTGTTTTCCTGTCAGAACGGTCAGTAAGGGGGGCGAAGTGACTGCGGTCACTTCAACCTTGCCGATTGAGGCACGCGTGTCAGGATAAGGTGCCAGGCGATCCCTGCATTAAATGCGCATGTGCTACAGTCGGTTGGTAAGGCGAATTAGGCGAGGTCGCTGCACGACAAAGTCTGCCCGCGCTGGGCTTTGGGCGAGCCGGGGTTGCATCTGCTGACTGAGGGGACCCTCGGTCGAGACGTGAATCCGTCCGGGACTACCGTCCTTGCCCGAGGCTGGGCTCGGATGAGGTCGCGTCCCTTGGAGACAAGGCCTGTGCTTTATCAGTCGTTTATGGTTTGTTCTGAAGATGTTTTCCAGCCAGATTAAGGAGCATTGGGGGTACCCCTAATTACGGTCCCTGACAGTAGCCCCCGAGCCTCGAAGGGAGTGTAAGTACTCGCTTGGAGGTTCTGCCAGATTTTTTGCAAGGGGACTGGCCCTTCTCGGTTATGCTTTGTTCCGGTGGGTGCGCACGAGCGCACCCGCCGGGTGTAGCCCCCGAGGCCTCGGAGGAGTGGTTTGACTCCTCTGAGGTCTTAACCCTTTTTGCAATGCCTCGGTTAGCCTTGTTGTTCCCTCATGCTGCCTGGCCGCAGCCCGGGTGCACGGTCAGGCTCTGAGTTTTTGAGCTGGTTTGTTGACGTGGTCAACAGTTCGGCCGTAGCCTGGTGCGAGAGCAGCCCCCGAGCCTCTGCACGGAGCGAGAGGACGATCAAGGACCGTCTTGACTTTTATTTTACGCCTCTTCGTCGCCTCTCCGTGAGGAGGAAGGGGGAAAGCGCCGTGTTACCCCCGGGGGGCACCGAACATGGTGTTTCTGGTGAGTTGCTAACGGGTGATCCGAGTGGACGCCCGAGCCCCGTTCGATAAGGGTCGGCTAGTGGCCCAGAGGCGCGCTCCAAAAGTACCTGCAGGTGATTTGCCGGACCCGGACCCATTTGATAGGGTCCGAGGGCTCGATGCCTCCCTCCGGTGGGATTCCGTTACAAATCGTTCCCGCTAGTCTCGGAAATGTCCTAGGGTACCTCGGGAGCGTAGCCCAAGCCTCGGCCATGTAACAGACGTACCTAGGGTCATCCCTGACTTTGCGTGCTCTGGGGCGGCTGTCGAACCCTTCCGAGGGGCCAGCCTTCGAACCCCTGATCAGTAAAGGGCTCGGAGCCCGAGTGCTCTGGGGTGGTTGCCGAACCCCGGAGGGTGCAACCTTCGAACCCCTGAGCAGTAGAAGGGCTCGGGGCCCGTTTCCTTCGCCGAGAAGGATCCTTTTCGCAATATCCCCTTTTCCGGTCCCTGTGGCAAGAGAGAGAGAGAGAGGAAGAGGAAAAGGATATGAATTTAAATAAGGTGGCGCACCTTTTTTGACGTGGTCATCATGACGGAGACAAAACGGTGCCCGCTTCGCCTGCCGGAGGTGTCGCCTGTCCTGCCAAGGAGTTAATGCGACGGGACGCGCGATTCACGGGGCAGCTGTTGTGCGTGCGCGAGTCGTTCGAGGAACAAAACACGGGTGCGTCGTTTTTATGCTGTGGAAGAGGGTGCGAACCTGTAGGTGATCGGATCGCTGCTTCCGCACGCCTGTTGCTGCAATTACTGCCGGCCCGCCTCTGATCACATTGACCGTCGTGCCCATCTCCGCGTCTGAGTGACCCGTGATCGCCACACTTAATGGGCACTGTTGGGTCATGCGCAGGGGTGCCTTGAGTCGCTGCGCTGGTTCCGCAGTCGAGAAGACGCAGCATTGGCGCAAGCGGCGGTGCGGTTTCCTTGCACGTGGTGACCAGCGCGCCGGTTACATGACATGTGGGATTGGGCCTCCGTGCTGGACCACCGGATGCGATGAAGCCGAAAGGGTGCACAACCGTGGTGCGGTTGCATGCTCCCTGCGTGGCGGCTCGCCCTTTCGACCGCTGGTTTCAGCGAGGATGAGGGGACGCTTATAACCGCAGGGCGGTTACATGCCTCGCGTGCGGCGATTTGCCTCCTTCGCGTTTCGGGTCAGCTTGCATGACGTGTGGGACCCAGCCCCCGTGTCGTAGAGTGGGAACCCTGGAGCATGTCAGTGGAGACTTTGCCCGTGACGCTTAGGGGTGTGAGTGAGGAGATCTGCCTTTAAAAAGGGATCGACCCTCTGGGCGGTTGCCATGCCTTCACACTCCTCGCACCCATCGCGCCTTTCCACCTTCCGAGCCCCCAGATGGGGTGCACCTATGTTGCCTTCTTTTTGCTGCTGTTTGAGAAGCACGACCTCGTGGGGGTTAGCGCTCTTCGGTCATCGCTCGGCTTCAAGGATTTTCATCATGTAGCCCAGCTGCAGTCCCTCACCAATGGTCATCCGTAGGGATGATCATCGACCTTGTGGTGGGGAGAAGCAAGTCGGGCTGCGGCCTCTGCCCCGCCCTCAGCTTCAAGGATGTTCATCATCCGGGCTAAGGAGGAGGGCGCGCCGAGTTGGGTCCTGCCTCCGCGTGGGCCGGTGACACGCTTCTTCCTCCAGCATTCGGGGGAGAAGGGCATCCTCCAGCCCTGCGGAGGTGACGTCCTCTAGCCATGCGGGGGAAGGCGAACTGCTGCTGCCTGGTCAGGGTGTAGCAGTCCGTCCTCCACCCGGGTGACGGTCGTGCCGTGCGCAGGTGGCTGCTGTCACCGGTGCTGAAGTGGCGGCCGCCGCTAGTGAGGCTTCCCTCCGCAGCGGTTGCCTCCGCTGACGAGACCGTTAGTGCCACCTGTGCTCCGGACCTCCGGCTCTTTAGCTTTAATGGCTGGTTCTTGTCCCCCGTGAGGGGACGTGAACGAGGGCCTTTCAGTAGTAGCGTTTGCCCTCAGGCCATCGCTGCTGCTGTCTAGCCGCCCGAGGCGGAGGTCGTTGTCGTGCTGCTGGTGCAGTGGTCGTCGGCGAGCCGCTTGGAGCTCGTTATCCCGTAGGCCTTCTGGTGTGGAGGTTGTTCATTCCTGCGGGAATGGACCTAGAGTCCCTTTTGTAATGGTACCTTCTTGAGAGCAAGATGTAATAGCTTTAAGTACTAAGACATCTGCCGTAGGTTGGGAAAACCGCCGAGGGCGCTGTCGACGTCTAAGTCTAGGTACCATTTTGACGGCCGAGGCCTCCTCGGGCTCGGGCGCATCGTCCATTTTGACGGATGGCTGATATATATCCTTGGAGAAGACGTCCGGGGGAACCGTCGTTCGCCCCGAGGCTATTTTCACCAGCTCATTTGTGGTTTCGTTGTACCGTCGAGCAACATGGTTGAGTTCCAGCCCATAGAACTTATCCTCCAAGCACCGAACTTTGTCACAGTAGGCCTCCATTTTTTGGTCGCGGCAGTGGGAGTTCTTCATGACCTGGTCAATGACGAGCTGCGAGTCGCCACGAGCGTCGAGGCGCCAAACCTCTAGCTCAACGGCGATGCATAGGCCATTAACCAAGGCCTCGTACTCGGCCACATTTTTTGACGCCGGAAAATGGAGGCGCAGTACATAGCGCACATGTTTTCCGAGGGGTGAAACGAAGAGCAAGCCAGCACCTGCTCCTGTTTTCATAAGCAACCCATCGAAGTACATGGTCTAAAGTTCGGGCTGTATTGGGGCCGTCGGCAACTGGGTGTCAGTCCATTCAGCCAGGAAGTCGGCCAAGACTTGGGATTTTATGGCCTTCCGAGGGGCAAATGAAAGTGTTTCGCCCATGAGTTCCACTGCGCATTTTGCTATCCTACCCGAGGCCTCTCGGCTCTAGATGATTTCTCCCAGGGGAAAGATGACACCACAGTAATCGGATGAGACTCGAAGTAGTGTCGCAACTTCCGCCGTGTCAGAATCACTGCATAGAGCAGCTTCTGGATTTGCGGGTAGCGGACTTTGGTCTCGGATAGCACTTCGCTGATGAAGTACACTGGCCTCTGGACGAGCAGTGCGTGCCCTTCTTCTCATCTCTCGACTACGACCGCGGCGCTGACCACCTGAGTGGTTGTGGCGATGTAAATCAAGAGGGCTTCTCCCGCAGCGGGGGCACCAAGATGGGCGCATTTGTAAGGAGCGCCTTTAAGTTTCCGAGGGCTTCCTTGGCCTCGGGGGTCCAAGTGAAGCGCTCGGCCTTCCTTAAGATGCGGTATAAGGGCAATCCCTTCTCGCCGAGGCGCGAGATGAAGCGGCTCAGAGCCGCAAGGCATCCCATGACCCTTTGTACTCCTTTCGAATCTTTGATTGGCCCCATGTTGGTGATGGCCGCGATTTTCTCCGGGTTGGCTTCGATGCCTCGTTCGGAGACGATGAACCCTAAGAGCATGCCTCGGGGGACTCCGAAGACACACTTCTCAGGATTGAGTTTTACGCTCTTCGCTTTTAGGCAACTGAATGTTACCTCAAGGTCAGAGAGGAGATCAGAGGCTTTCCTTGTTTTGACGACGATGTCATCGACGTAAGCCTCGATCGTTCTGCTGATGTGTTCTCCGAACACATGGTTCATGCACCTCTGGTAGGTTGCACCTGCATTCCTCAAGCCAAATGGCATAGTAGTATAACAATACATGCCAAAAGGTGTGATAAAAGAAGTCGCGAGCTGGTCGGATTCTTTCATCTTGATTTGGTGATAGCCTGAATAGGCGTCGAGGAATGACAGGGTTTCGCACCCAGCAGTGGAGTCCACAATTTGATCGATGCGAGGCAAAGGGTAGGGAACCTTCAGACATGCTTTGTTTAAACCAGTGTAGTCTATGCACATCCTCCACTTCCCACCTTTTTTCTTTACAAGAACAGGGTTAGCTAACCATTCGGGATGGAATACCTCTTTGATGAACCATGCAGCCATTAGCTTGTGGACCTCCTCGCCTATGGCTCTGCGCTTCTCTTCATCAAAACGGCGCAGGTGCTGCTTCACGGGTCGGGCTCCAGCTCGGATGTCTAGTGAGTGCTCGGTGACATCCCCCGATATGCCTGGCATGTCTGAGGGACTCCACGCAAAAACTTCGGCATTTGTGCAGAGAAAGTCGACGAGCACTGCTTCCTATTTGGGGTCGAGCTCGGAGCTGATCCTGACTTTCTTGCCGGCATCATTGCTGGGGTCGAGAGAGACAGACTTGACCGCCTCAGTCGGTTCGAAGTTGCCGACGTGCCGCTTCGCGTCGGGCGCCTCTTTGGAGAGGCAACCAAGGTCGGCGATGAGGGCTTCGAACTCGGCGAGGGCCTCGGCGTACTCCACGCATTCCACGTCGCACTCGTAAGCGTGGCGGTACGTGGGCCCGACAGTGACGACTCTCTTGGGGCCAGACATCTTGAGCTTGAGGTAGGTGTAGTTGGGGATGGCCATGAACTTGGCGTAGCACGGTCTTCCCAGCACCGCGTGATAGGTCCCTTGGAACCCAACTAGCTACCTCGAAGGTGAGGGTTTCCTTTCGGAAGTTGGAGGGAGTTCCGAAGCGGACGGGCAAGTCAACCTGTCTGAGGGGCAGGATACGCTTTCCGGGTGCGATCCCGTGGAAGGGTGCTGCACCAGCCCGGATCTCGGACCGATCGACCCCCAAGAGCTCCAGGGTCTCAGCGTAGATGATGTTGAGGCTGCTGCCTCCGTCCATGAGGACCTTGGAGAGCCTAACGTTGCCGATGATTGGGTCGACGACGAGCGGGTACCTTCCTGGGCTCGGCACGAAGTCGGGGTGGTCGCCTTGGTCGAAGGTGATAGGCTTGTCGGACCAGTCTAGGTAGACCGGCGCTGCTACCTTCACCGAGCAGACTTCCCAGCGCTCCTGCTTGCGGTGCTGAGCCAAGGCGTTCGCCACCTGTCCGCCGTAGATCATGAAGCAGTTGTGGACCTCCGGGAACTCCTCTTCCTTGTCGCCCCCTGTTTGTTGCCTTGGTCTTTGCCACCTTCTGTCGAGGGTCCAGCCTTGTTGAAGTAACGCCGGAGTATGTCGCACTCTTCAAGGGTGTGCTTGACGGGACCCCGGTGATAGGGGCACGACTCCTTAAGCATTTTGTCGAACGCGTTGGCCCCTTCGGGAGGCTTCCGAGGGTTCCTGCGTTCGGCAACAGCGACGAGATCCGTGTTGACGGCGTTGCGCTTCGCTTGCACCTTCTTCTTGGCCTTCTTCTCCGTGCCACGCTGGGCGGACGCCTCGGGGGCGTCTTCCTTCTGCCCTCCCTGAGGCTGCTTGTCTTTCCGGAAGATGGCTTCGATCGCCTCCTAACCAGAGGCGAACTTGGTGGCGATGTCCATCAATTCGCTCGCCTTGGTAGGTGTCTTGCGTCCTTGTTTGCTCACCAGGTCTTGGCAAGTGGTGTCGGTGAGGAAAGCCTCGATGACATCTGAGTCGGTGATGTTGGGCAGCTCGGTGCGCTGCTTTGAAAACCGCCGGATGTACTCTCACAGGGATTCCCCGGGCTGCTGGCGGCAACTTTGGAGATCCCATGAGTTCCTAGGGCGCACGTACATACCTTGGAAATTTCCAGCAAAAGCCTTGACCAGGTCGTCCCAGTCGGAGATCTGCGCAGGAGGCAGATGCTCCAGCCAGGCCCGGGCAGCGTCGGAGAGGAAAAGGGGAAGGTTGCGGATGATGAGATTGTCGTCGTCCGCCCCTCCCAACTGGCATGCCAGCCGGTATTCCGCAAGCCACAACTCCGGCCTTGTCTCCTCTGAATATTTGATGATGGTAGTCGGGGTTCGGAACCGGGCCGGGAACGGCGCTCGGCGTATGGCCCGGCTGAAGACTCGCGGACGTGGTGGCTCGGGCGAGGGACTTCGATCCTCCTCGCTGTCGTAACGTCCCCCGCGCCTGGGGTGGTACCCTCGGCGCACCTTGTCCTCGAGGCAGGCTCGACGGTCGTGGTGGCGCTGATTGTCGCCGAGGCGATCCGGGGCCGCAGGCGTCCCGTCTGTGTGCGCTCGGTGTGGACCGAGGCCTCCCGCATGTGTCGGGAGGGTGCTGCGCTATGCTCCGAGGGGTCTCCTTGCCTCTGGGAGGCAGAGCTCTCAGCTTGCCGAACAGCGGCGTCTTCCAGGAGGCCCTTGAGCTCGCCCTGGATACGTCGTCCTTCGGTGGTGGATGGCTCCGGCATCGTCTGAAGTAACATTGCTGCTGCGGCTAGGCTCTGGCCAGCTCCGTTGAAGGCCGGGGGCGGCATCGCCCTGGCATCGTCAACAATGAGGCACTGGACGTCCTGGGCCCGATGACACGCTCCTCTGGCGAGTGCCTGGCCTGTACACTCCTGCTTTATGTTTTGCCGGAGCTGCACAAGTCGCCCCGCTTCTTCGTCGAGCTTGACCTGCATCTCGCGGAGTTGCTCAAGCTATGTGTCCTGACCCCCCACAGGGACTTGGACCACAGCTAACTCCCGCGGGATCTCAACGCGAGACGCAGGTGCAAGGGCGCTGTCCCTTCCTGGCATGCCAAGGTGGTTTTCTCCATGGTGATCCTCCTGATTGATGTGGTAGCACTCACGAGTTGGGTCGCAACCCTCGTCGTCAAGGCTGTGACCATTATCAGAGCAACCAGAGAGGCAGTGGTCACATGCAGACATGAAGTCGCGCATGGCACTAGGATCACGGAGCCTGGAGAAATCCCAACTGACATCGGGGTCGTCCTCTTCCTCGGAACCCGCAGGTCCGGAGGTTGAGACGGTCGTCAGTCGGTCCCAAGTTGACCACATATGGTACCCCGGAAGGTCAGGATATGCCCTAGCGAAAGCGCTCATCGAAGTGAGGTCGCTTGGCGGATCAAAACTGAATCTAAAGGGAACAGGGTGAAAAACGGATGGTACATCTTAGTTGATGGACGGTGGCGAAGTCGCATCAGGGACGGACTGCACTGTTATCTCAGGTACGAGGCTAACGCCCAACAAGTCCTTTGTGAGGGTGCTGGCGTCATCAGTCCGCTTGGGGTTGGCACGTTGCTAGGAAGCGACGCCCATCGTTGTCTCAGGTGCAAGGACGACACCTGACATGTCCCCCACAGGAGTGCCAGCGTCGTCGACTCGCTCTGGCCCGATAGCCGATGAGGTGCCGCCTCCTGCCTAGCCACGGTTGCCCCGTCTCGTCCTCCTCCGGCGAGGAGGGTTGCGGGGCAAACCCGGGTGTTCCTCTTCTGCCATGGGAGGAAGTCGTCGTCGAGTGCGCCTTCGCCGGGCGAGCCGACTGTCATCGTTGTTGCCGTGCTGCGAGGGGAGGAGTACCATGTCATAGCTACCGTCGAGGGACATGAACTCGAGACTCCCAAAGCAGAGCACCGTCCCAGGCTGAAGAGGCTGCTCAAAGCTACCCATCTGGAACTCAACGGGAAAGTATTCGTTAACACGCAGCGTCCCCCTACCTGGTGCGCCAACTGTCGGTGTTTCGGACCCGAGGGACCCTCAACTGGACCGACTAGTGAATTTGTTGCTGCGCGTCCCTGCCCAGATGGGTTAATGCAAGATGGAACACAGGAGGGAAATAAGGCTTATGTTATCTTGCACCGGGGTGCTCGTAGTAGGGGTTACAAGCATTGCGGGAGAGCGAGAACGAGTGAGAGAGAGAAGGAGAGGGTTCGGCCTTGAGGCGAGCCGTCTGAGGGATGCCTCTACCGCGTCTCTCCTACTCTGCCTGCCTCCGCTCGTCTGCGTCGTGCGTCCGTGTGTTCATACGTCGCGCGTTCGCCTCTCCCCCCTCCTCGTGGGGCCATGGACATCCCCTTTTATAGATACAAGGAGATGCCTAGCTGTACAATGGGGGTATAGCTATGTGCTAATGTGGCTGGCAGGGAAGTGCCTTGAGCCCTGTATAGGTAATAACGTGGCCGTCGGAGAAGTGCCTTGTGCCCTGTAGAAGCATAGCTGGCGATGCGGCATGGATCTTGCTGACATTTCCTTGCTTCCGTAGGGGGTTTGAGAGCACCTGACGTCATGGGCGCACGCAGGGAACCATCATTACCTGTTACCGGAGTAACTTAGATGGGACACCGGTCTTGTTCCTTCGTAGCCTGAGGCGGCTAGCTAGGGATAGGGTAATGATGTGTCCCCAGTGGCGTAGCTGATACGGGGCCGAGGTCGGGCAAGGTGACGACTCCTCCGAGGCCGAGGCCCAGGGTCGGGCGAGGCGGAAATCTTCCCCCGAGGCCAAGGTTGAGGCCGAGACCCAGGGTCGGGCGAGGTGGAGTCCTTCTCCCAGGGCCGAGGCTGAGGCCGAGGCGCTGGGTCGGGCGAGGCGGAGCTCCCTGTTGCGCCCGAGGCCGGACTCAGGGGAGGTCATGACTTGCTGTTGTCAGTCTTTCCCTGGTGGCTGGCACAGTTGCCGGAGCGGGGTGAACAGCACTGTTTTCCTATCAGAACGGTCAGTAAGGGGGGCAAAGTGACTGCGGTCACTTCGATCTTGCCGACTGAGGCACGTGTGTCAGGATAAGGTGCCAGGCAATCCCTGCATTAAATGCGCATGCGATACGGTCGGTTGGTAAGGCGATTTGGGCGAGGTCGCTGCATGACAAAGTCTGCCCGCGCTGGGCTTTGGGTGAGCCAAGGGTGCGTCTGCTGACTGAGGGGACCCTCGGTCGAGGCGTGAGTCCGTCCGGGACTACCGTCCTTGCCCGAGGCTAGGCTCAGATGAGGTCGCGTCCCTTGGAGACAAGGCCTGCGCTTTATCAGTCGTTTATGGTTTGTCCTGAAGATGTTTTCCAGCCAGATTAAGGAGCATTGGGGGTACCCCTAATTACGGTCCCCGACACCACCAGACAGTGTCCGGTGCACCAGGGAGAACGACTCCGAACTGCTCAGCTTCGGGAATTCGGGGAGCCACTCCGCTATAATTCATCGGACTGTCCGGTGTAGCACTAGACTATCCGGTGTGCCAGCGGAGCAATGGCTATCTGCGCCAACGGTCGTCTGCAAAAGTCTACAGTGAACGTGAACAGTGGAACTACACGCGCAGAAGTCAGAGCAGACACCAGAAGGCGCACCGGACAATGAACAGTGACTGTCCGGTGCACCACCAGACTATCTGGTGGCCGCACATGTCAGAGCTCCAGCGGTCAAACCCTAACGGTTGGGTGACGTGGCAGGCGCACCGGACTGTCCGGTGCGCCATACGACAGTAGCCATCCCCAACGACCACTTTGGTGGTTGGGGCTATAAATACCCCCCAACCACCATACTTCAAGGGATCCAAGTTTTTCAGCCAACACATTCAATACAAGAGCTATAGCATTCAATTCAAGACACAATTCGAGTGAATCAAAATCTCTCCAAGTCCCAATTCCACTCAAAGCAATACTGACTAGAAGAGAGAGTTTTGCCGTGTTCATTTGAGCTCTTGCGCTTGGACCGCTTTTCTTCTTCCCATTCTTGTTCCCTCAACATTTGTAATCAAAGCAAGAGACACCAATTGTGTGATGGTCCTTGTGGGGACTTAGTGTCCCGTTTGATTGAGAAGAGAAGCTCACTCGATCTAAGTGACCGTTTGAGAGAGGGAAAGGGTTGAAAGAGACCCGGTCTTTGTGACCACCTCAACGGGGACTAGGCCTTCGAGGGCTGAACCTCGGTAAAACAAATCACCGTGTCACTCTCGCTATTTGCTTGTGATTTGTTTTCGCCCTCTCTTTTGGACTCAGTTTTATTTCTAACGCTAACCCTGGCTTGTAGTTGTGCTTAAGTTTATAATTTTCAGATTCCGCCTATTCACCCCCCTCTAGGCGACTTTCAATTGGTATCAGAGCCTGATACTTCATTAGAGCCTAACCGCTCGAAGTGATGTCGGGAGATCACACCAAGAAGGAGATGGTGACCGGCGAGAAGCCCGCCACAAGCTATGGGAAGGCTCCATCGGGAGAGTCCCGCAACAAGAAGAAGGAGGAATCACCTCCTCACAAGTCGCATCGGAGTGGCGACAAGAAAAGAAGATGAAGAAGGTGGTCTACTACGAGACCGATTCTTCATCGCCATCCACCTCCGGCTCCGACGCGCCGTCCGTCACTTCTAAGCGCCATGAGCGCAAGAAGTTTAGTAAGATCCCCCTATGCTATCCTCGCATTTCTAAACATACTCCTTTACCTTCGGTTCCATTAGGCAAACCACCGGTTTTTGAAGGTGAAGATTATTCTATGTGGAGTGCTAGAATGAAAGGCCATCTAACCTCACTCCACAAAAGCATATGGGATGTTGTTGAGTATGGAGCGTAGGTACCTGAAGCGCCCCAATCCTCTGAGACTCAAATGTGATACAATTACTAGTTCCAGGAGGCTAGTAAACACATTTATACAACAGATGATTTCAGATCTGCTTAAACGAGACAAACCTATAAAGGTGGCGATCAACTTTAAGAGTTGGTCCACAACTCGGGACATATCATCAGAGTGGGGCTGAAGCAGCCCGATATACACAGCGAAGCAAATCAGCGGTCCAACAGCCACAGGCAAGGTTGGGAACAGTCGTAACTCTTACCCGATCTCCTTTTTCTAAAAAAAATAAATAAGCAAGGGTGAGTACAAACGTACTCAGCAGCCCACCTTCACCCGCGGAATGGGGAAATCAGATATAATGCATGGAATATGTGGAGCTCAGGATATTTGCAGAAACAACAATATTTTATGCAGGGTTGTTTTGTAAAACGTTTTGTATTTTTCAAAGCGCATCCTCTCCCAAAGGAGCAGGAAGTTTTTCAATATTAGAACAAAAATCCCCTGGCCTAAACCATCCAGGTATCTCAGCAATTTCCCACTGGTTTTCATTTTCAAAAATAGCTACTGGACTTCCCGTCCACCATAGCTCACGGCTCAACCGCCGAACCTTTAAAAAACATTTTCTCAAACACACCCTTTTTTGAAAACAAAACATTAATTGCCATACCATACCAGACTCGTCCATTCCTGTGGACACGGACTATTCAAATAGGTTTTCAAACTCTGCGCAGAGGTGTACACTTTACCCACTAGTCCGGCTCTGCGATCTCATGATCAGTGAGATCTGAATCCGAATCTCTTTCTTTCCTCGCACGTCCTAACCTTAACGGTTATCCGGAAGGAGTCAGGCCACCACCATGTCCAAACCGGACAAAACATTTCCCCCTCCTTATCCTCCCGGTGCTCCCCAGCCTTCATAACCCTGGGGTTGGACCATACGAGTTCAGATTGAGTGACTGCCCACACAGTCTCGAGTGGTTGTACTTGTCATGAGTACAGGTAGTGAAAGATGACAAACCGGTCCTTATACGAGGGGACAATCCTTCTGCTCACGCCTAAACCGGCTGAGCCATCACCTTAGGCCCTCCCCTAAACTAGGGAGTCCCTGATTATCCCACTCACAAGGTGATAAGGGTGAAAACCCTTCATCATACACATTTTGAAAAGCATTTTCTTTTGAAAACTCACACCTTTCCTCAAATCATTTGTAACAAATATATCAGGGATTGATTGCGGCAAGCGGCTGGGTGGCCATAATAACTTGTCTTAAAATCATATCATGCATAAAATAACAGGCTGAGGGTTGTGGTTGAAAAATCATAGGTAATTTATGCATCAAAGGGATCCAGTGAGCTTGCCGTGCTTATCCGGCGAAGGGGAAAGAGAGCTCGCGGAACTGGCTTCTGGCTCCTGGCGTAGACTTGTAGATCTGGCCTCCACGAGACAGTACGAACGCTCCGATAACTATGCAACATGAACAAGCAAACATACAAACCAACAAGTATACCAACAAATATTTAGTATAGTGGTCAGAATAGTGATATATGGATGGGTAGAGTCTTGAGTAGAATATGTGTCATGTGGTGTTGAGATACTGCTGGTGGTGGAGCGAAGGTGCTTACCACGAGGGTGGACTGGAGACGAACCGACACTATGCGTGTAGCTGGCAGAGCGGAGTAACTGAGTGAGTGGGGTGTTTGCCTTGGCTGAGGGTGTTGCGTGTGTGTGGAGAGGGAGAGGGTAGCTGGGTGTATTTATAGCTGGGTGTATGTGGTGTAGCACAGCGAAGTTCACTGTTGGTGAGAATAGTGACGAATGAATCGTCTGACTTAATATGAACAGGAGAGTTATAGGCAGAATATGGGACGAGAGTATTTTGGGATTTTTCTAGAACATGAACCATGCTTAAGGGATGGCATGGTTGGATAGGGAATAGTTTGATAAGAATTTAGAAACGAGAATTATTGGAATCTGAGTTTGGAAGCCTGGTTCGAAGGAATCTCAGTTAAGCGTGCTCAACTTGGAGAAACCTAGGATGGGTGACCAGATTAGAAGTTCCCTACTGGAATGAAAATCACAGTCACCGGAGTTTGTATAACTGGAATATGGGTCTGGCTGGTCTTAGGTGGACTGGACAGCATGATGGATGAGTAGTTGAAATTTGGGGTAATCGGATGATCGATGAATAGTAACGGTGAATAGTAACGGTGAATAGTAACGGTGAAAAGTAACGGTAAAAAGTAACGGTAAATAGTAACGGTAAAAAGTAACGGTAAATAGTAACGGTAAAAAGTAACGGTAAATAGTAACGGTAAAAAGTAACGGTAAAAAGTAACGGTTAAAAGTAACGGTAAATAGTAACGGTAAATAGTGACGGTAAATAGTGATGGTAAATAGTGACGATGAACGAACGATGAACGATGAATAGGAACTATGAACAAACGATGAACGATCGAATGATCGAACGAACGAACGATCGGAATTTTGGCAGCATAACGGCAGGAAAAGGATTATTTGGACGAACGAATGGACGAACGATCGAACGATCGAACGAACGGATGAACGAACCATGAACGATCGGACGAACGATCAAACGATCGGACGAACGAACGATCGGAATTTCGGCAGCATAACGGCAGGAAAAAGATTATTTGGACGAACGAACGGACGAACGATCGGACGAACGAACCATGAACGATCGGACGAACGATCGAACGATCGGACGAACGAACGAACAAACTAAGAACAGGGGGACGAACGATCGAAGAACGATCGAACGATCCTTGTGCTAGTGTGTGCTTGTGTGGAAGGTGGAGTGGGAGTGGGCGTGTGGGTGTGGGGGGGGGGAAGGGAGTTGCCATGAAATGGCTTGGGGTGGGATGAGAGGAGGCCCTTGCCCCTCTATTTATAGCCATGGTGGGGGGATTAGGGGGAGGGATGAGAGGATTAGTGGGAGGATGAGAGGATCAGTGGGAGATTAGCATGGATTTGTCTTATATGAGTGTAATTAGCTTGTAGAGCTCACCGTATGACACCGGAGGCATACGTATACGTATGAGCATGAAGAAAGTTATGAAGAAAATATTTGTAGGGACTTGAAAAATGATTCTGAAGGTATTTCTCAAGAGGAAAATACTTGGACATATATCGGTGGAATATTTGGGCAGTATTTCTCAAAGAGTTTGAGGGTGATCATTGGGGAAATATTTGTAGGATATTTTGAGGAGGATTTTAGAGAGAATATAGACCACTATATTTTATTTGTTGATATCAACTTGCAAACAAACATTTTGAAACGAAATTTGAAATTCATTTTGAATTTAGGGCAAGTTTGAGAAAATTTCAGAATTTGATTTTTTGGGATGCTACAGTACCACAGGTGGGGGATAAAGACTATGACTCGGATGAGGCCGACCAAATCCGGTACCTTAACTCCCAAGCAACAACTATACTCCTCACCTCTTTAAGTCGAGAGGAGTATAATAAAGTGCATGGGTTAGAGTCAGCCAAGGAGATTTGGGACGTGCTCAAGACTGCGCACGAAGGAGATGAGGTGACAAGAATCACCAAGAGGGAAACGATCGAGGGGGAGCTCGATCGGTTCATGCTCAACCAAGGAGAAGACCCACAAGCTATGTACAATCGGCTTAAGACCTTTGTGAACCAAGTGCGCAACCTTGGGAGCACCAAATGGGATGACCATGAAATGGTCAAGGTTATTCTTAGATCACTTATTTTTCTTAACCCTACTCAAGTTCAATTAATTTGTGGTGATCCTAGATATAAACTAATGTCTCCCGAGGAAGTGATAGGAAAATTTGTGAGCTTTGAATTGATGATCAAAGGCTCCAAGAAGATCATCGAGCAAGGCGCCTCCTCCGTACCCGAGGTACAACCCGTCGCGTTCAAGGCAACAGAGGAGAAGAGAGAAGAGTCTACATCAAGTAGACTCCCCATCGATGCCTCCAAGCTCGACAACGAGGAGATGACACTCATCATCAAGAGCTTCCGCCAAATCCTCAAGCAAAGGAGGGAAAGACTACAAGCCCCGCTCCAAGAAAGTTTGCTACAAGTGTGGTAAGCCCGATCACTTTATAGCAAAATGTCCTATTTCTAGTGACAGTGACAGGGGCAACGACAAGAGGGGGAAGAAGGAGAAGAAGAGGTACTACAAGAAGAAGGGTGGCGATGCCCATGTTTGCCGGGAGTGGGACTCCGATGAGAGCTCCACTGACTCCTCCGACGACGAGGACGTCACCAACATCGCCATCAACAAGGGCCTCCTCTTCCCCAATGTCGGCCACAAGTGTCTCATGGCAAAGGACAACAAGAAGAAGAAGGTAAAATCTAGATCCTCCACTAAGTATGCAACTTCTAGTGATGAGGATAATTCTAGTGATGATGAGGATAACTTGCTCACCCTTTTTGCTAACCTAAACATGCAACAAAAAGAAAAGTTGAATGAATTGATTAGTGCTATTCATGAGAAGGATGAACTCTTGGATAGCCAAGAGGACTTCCTAATTAAAGAAAATAAGAAGCATGTTAAGGTTAAAAATGCCTATGCTCTAGAGGTAGAAAAATGTGAAAAATTGACTAGTGAGCTAAGCACTTGCCATGACACTATCTCTAACCTTAGAAATGAAAATGCCAAATTAATTGCTAAGGTTGAGAAATCAAATGTTTGTGATGATTCAATTGTTAATCTTAGAAATGATAATGTTAGTTTAATTGTTAAGATTGACATGTTGAATGAATCACTTGCTAGCCTTAAGTTTGAGAATGAAAAATTAAGTGCTAAGGCTAAAGATTTAAATGTTTGCAATGATGTTATTTCCAATTTTAGAAATGAAAATGTCATATTACATGCTAAGATTGATGAATTGAATGTTTGCAAACCCTCTACATCTACCGTTGAGCATGTTTCTATTTGTACTAGATATAGAGATATTAATATTGATGCTATTCATGATCACCTTGCTATGATTAAACAACAAAATGATCATGTAGCTAAACTAGATGCTAAAATTGCCGAGCATGAACTAGAAAATGAGAAATTTAAATTTGCTCGTAGCATGCTTTATAGTGGGAGACGCCCTGGCATTAAGGATGGCATTGGCTTCCAACAGGGAGACAATGTCAAGCTTAATGCCCCTCCTAAAAGATTGTCCAATTTTGTTAAGGGCAAAGCTCCCATGCCTCAGTATAACGAGGGCTATATTTTATATCTTGCTGGTTATCCTGAGGATAAGATTAGGAGAATTCATGCTAAGAAGACTCATTCTGTTTCTCACCATGCGTTTATTTATAAGAATGAGGCTTCTAGCTCTAGGCGTTCTACCCATGTTAAAATGCTTAAAAAGAAATCTCCTATTGCATCAAATGAACCTAATATTTCATTTAAGACTTTTGATGATTCATATGTTTTAACTAACAAATCAGGCAAAGTAGTTGCCAAATATGTTGGGGGCAAACACAAGGGCTCCAAGACTTGTGTTTGGGTACCCAAGGTGCTTGTTTCTAATGTCAAAGGACCTAAGACCGTTTGGGTACCTAAGAACAAGGCCTAAACTTGTTTTGTAGGTTTATGCATCCGGGGGCTCAAGTTGGATCATTGATAGCGGGTGCACAAACCACATGACTGGGGAGAAAAAGATGTTCTCCTCCTATAAGAAAAACCAAGATCCCCAAAGAGCTATCACATTCGGGGATGGAAATCAAGGTTTGGTCAAAGGATTGGGTAAAATTGCTATATCACCTGACCATTATATTTCTAATGTTTTTCTTGTAGATTCTTTAGATTACAACTTGCTTTCTATTTCTCAATTATGTAAAATGGGCTACAATTGTCTTTTTACGGATGTAGGTGTTACAGTCTTTAGAAGAAGTGATGATTCAATAGCATTTAAGGGAGTGTTAGAGGGTCAGCTATACTTGGTTGATTTTAATAGAGCTGAACTTGACACTTGCTTAATTGCTAAGACTAATATGGGTTGGCTCTAGCATCACCGACTAGCCCACGTTGGGATGAAGAATCTTCACAAGCTTCTAAAGGAGAACACATTTTGGGACTAACAAATGTTTATTTTGAGAATACAGGGTTTGTAGCGCATGTCAAGCAGGGAAGCAAGTTGGTGTTCATCATCCACACAATAACATCATGACGACTGACAGGCCGCTTGAGCTACTCCACATGGATTTATTCGGCCAGATAGCTTACATAAGCATCGGCGGGAGTAAGTATTGTCTTGTAATTGTGGATGACTATTCTCGCTTCACTTGGGTGTTCTTTTTGCAGGAAAAATCACAAACCCAAGAGACCTTAAAGGGATTCTTGAGATGGGCTCAAAATGAGTACGGCTTAAGGATTAAAAAGATTAGAAGCGACAATGGAACGGAGTTCAAGAATTCACAAATCGAAGGCTTCCTTGAGGAGGAGGGCATCAAGCATGAGTTCTCTTCTCCCTACACGCCACAACAAAATGGTGTAGTGGAGAGGAAGAATAGAACTCTACTTGACATGGCAAGGACCATGCTTGATGAGTACAAGACTTCGGATCGGTTTTGGGCCGAGGCGGTCAATACCGCTTGCTACGCCATCAACCGGTTATATCTACACCGAATCCTCAAGAAGACATCATATGAACTCCTCACCGGTAAAAAGCCCAATGTTTCATATTTTAGAGTCTTTGGTAGCAAATGTTTTATTCTTGTTAAAAGAGGTAGTGTTGGGGCCATGCTTCGGTGCGCCGAAGGTCTTACACGAAGAAGCAGCTTCGGCTGAAATCGTCCCCAGGAGATGGCCGAAGGTTCCTTTTCATGGAGCTTCGGCGTTACAAACCGACATAGAGATAGAATGACCTTTTTATCCATAGAGGTCTGAGTCAATGTTGTAAACTTTTGTAAGGGGCATAATTGTAATTTGTCACAGGCTGCGACCTGTGTCTATAAATAGATGAACAGTACCTCTGTACTGTTCACGCGAACCTGTCATTTGCCTTCGCATCACACTTGTATTCTTGCTTTCCTCAGGACCGAAGGTACATTTGTAATTTAAAATCATTTATATTCATTCATGATAGTAAAAGTGGAAATGATTCTATGATAACATTCAAATGTTTATTTTGTACCTCATGATTTATATGAATACTTCGTTCCTTGCTATTATGCTTACGAAGGTATGTCCTTCGTAACCTTCGTCCGAAATTCGTTATATCCCGAAAGGATATAAAGTCTTGAAGGACGAAGGACTTTAACTCTTAACATTTTCTATGTTGCCTTGTTCTTAATTCTTAGCATTTGAGAACAAGCCCTCAACATTGGCGCCCACCTCCGGTGAACTCACTTCCACTTTTCTGAGCTGATGGCTTCGTTCAACAATCAAGCTGGAGCTGCTTCGGCTTCGAAGCTGGTGCTCCCGATAACAGGCGGTTCTTGCTCAGAGCCGGCTAACAAGAAGCAGAAGAAGGAGGCTCAGAGAAGGGTGCAGCATGTTGGAGTGCAGGGACCCTTCATCAAGTCAAAATGGTCCCACATTCCAATTACTTTCTCTCAGGAAGACCTTCAGCTTAAGGATTATCCTCACAATGATGCCATGGTTATCTCTTGCGTGATCAAAGGATTTCTGGTCCACAATGTCCTAGTTGATACAGGCAGTGCAGCTGATATTATATTTGCTAAAGCCTTCAGACAGATGCAAGAGCCCGAAGACAAGATTCATGATGCTACGCACCCTCTTTGTGGCTTCGGAGGGCGACAGATTGTAGCACTTGGGAAGATTACCATGCCGGTAACCTTCGGATTTGTCAACAACACAAGGACTGAGCAAATTGTATTTGATATTGTTGACATGGAGTATCCTTACAATGCTATCATTGGCCGTGGTACTCTTAATGCCTTCGAAGCAATTCTTCACCCAGCTTATCTCTGCATGAAGATACCTTCGGACCAAGGGCCTATCGCTATTCATGGAAGCCAGGAAGCTGCTAGAAGGGCCGAAGGAAGCTGGACTGACTCCAAGGCAATCCATAACATAGATGGAGCTGAAGCTTGTGAACAGTACAAATTCAGGAGGGAGAAGGCAGCTTCAGCGGATCAGCCGAAGCCCATGTTATTGTGTGAAGACATAGCAGACCAGAAGGTGTTGTTGGGCTCGCAATTATCTGAAGACCAGGAGAAAACCTTGATAAGGTTTTTATTCAACAACAAAGATGTTTTTGCATGGTCAGCTAATGATCTCTGTGGAGTAAATCGGGATGTTATTGAACATTCGCTCAATGTTGACCCATCCTTCAGACCCCGAAAGCAGAGGCTTCGGAAAATGTCTGATGACAAGGCCGAAGGGGCTCGCAATGAAGTAAAAAGACTCCTCAGTGCAGGAGTTATCAGAGAAGTGAAGTATCCAGAGTGGCTAGCTAACACTGTTATGGTGAAGAAGGCCAATGGCAAGTGGAGAATGTGTATTGATTTCACAGATCTCAACAAGGCTTGTCCGAAGGATGAATTCCCGCTGCCAAGGATAGACTCTTTAGTCGATGCAGCAGCTTCTTCAGAGCTCATGAGTCTCCTAGACTGCTACTCAGGCTATCATCAAATTTGGATGAAGAAGGAAGATGAGCCAAAAACTAGCTTCATAACCCCAAGTGGTACATATTGCTATCTTCGGATGCCTGAGGGGCTCAAAAATGCCAGAGGAAGTTTCAGCCGAATGACAGCGAAGGTTCTCCAGTCTCAGATAGGCAGAAATGTGTTGACTTATGTCGATGACATTATTGTAAAAAGCACGAAGCAGGAGAATCATATTGCTGATCTGCAGGAGACCTTCGCCAGCTTCAGACAAGCTGGTCTGAAGCTGAACCCAGAAAAATGTGTCTTTGGAGTGAAGAAGGGTAAATTTCTTGGATGCTTGGTTTCAACAAAGGGAATCGAAGCTAATCCAAATAAAATCGAAGCTATACTTCGAATGGAGCCACCAACCACAAGAAAGGGGGCTCAAAGATTGACAGGAAGGCTGGCATCTCTCAACAGATTTATATCCAGATCAGCAGAAAGAAACTTACCATTCTTCGAGGTGCTGAAGTCAGCTGAAGTCTTTCAATGGGGCCCAAGTCAACAAAAAGCCTTCGAAGAGCTGAAGCAATACTTAATAGATCTAACAACATTAACTCCACCAACGCCAGGGGCTCCTCTGTTGTTATATGTGGCAGCTTCGCACTCAGCAGTAAGTGTGGCACTTGTCCAGGAGAAGTTTGATGGACAAGTCAAGAAGCAGGTCCCAGTATATTTTGTATCTGAGGTCCTTAGTGTCTCAAAGAAGAATTATACAGAGCTGGAGAAGGTATTGTATGCCGTTTTAATGGCATCCAGGAAGCTTCGGCATTATTTTCAGGCATACAACATTATTGTTCCTTCTTCGCAGCCGTTGAAGGATATCATGAGAAATAGAGAAGCTACTGGGCGTATTGGAAAATGGGCTGCGGAGCTCAATGAATTTTACATTGATTATGTGCATAGATCCTCAATCCAGTCTCAAGCATTGGCAGATTTCATTGCCGACTGGACGCCAGGGGCTCAGGACGAAGAAGCAAATAAAGATGCCGAAGTATGGACAGTGTTTTGTGATGGCTCTTGGGGAACCTTCGGAGCAGGTGCAGCTGCTGTGTTGGTCTCACCATCCAAGGTTAAAACTTGCTATGCAGCAAGACTTGACTTCAGCTGCACAAATAATATAACTGAGTACGAAGCCCTGCTCCTGGGTCTTCGGAAACTAAAGGCAATGGGAATCAGAAGGGCGATTCTTAAAACTGATTCCCAGGTTGTTTCGGGTCATATTGACAAAAGTTGCAAGGCTAAAGACTCGAAGCTTGAAAAATACCTAGACACGGTCCGAAGGATCGAGGCCTCCTTCGAAGGATTTTCTGTCAAGAATATCCCTCGAGGACAAAACGAGCATGCTGATTTACTAGCCAAGTCTGCAGCACAGGGGCTGCCGTTACCTTCGGATGTCTTCTTCGAAACAATAAAGGCACCTTCAGTGGAGCTCCTTGAAAGAGCAGTCCTCAATATTTCTCCTGTTTACAGCGAAGATTGGAGAACTGAAATAATCTCTTACCTTCAGGGCAACTTCCTATCAGATGACGAAGCTTATAATAAAAGGATAGAGGCAAGAGCTCGTCCGTATGTCATAATAGAAGGGGAGTTATACAAGCATGGAGTTTGTGCCCCACTGCTCAAGTGCTTGTCCAGAACCGAAGGTATAGAGTTAATGAAAGAAATACATGCAGGCCTGTGTGGATCCCACATCGGATCTAGGCCGTTACTTGGAAAAGTTTTTCGCCAAGGGTTTTATTGGCCGAAGGCAGCTTCGGATGCAGCGGAGTTAGTTCAAAAGTGCGAAGGTTGTCAGAAATGTGCAAGAGATCAAAAGCAACCTTCGTCTTTGACACAGCTGATACAACCCATCTGGCCATTGCAAAGGTGGGGCCTTGACTTGTTGGGTCCATTACCACCGGCCCAAGGAAATCTAAGATATGTTATAGTAGCTGTGGAGTATTTTTCCAAGTGGATTGAGGCGAAGCCATTAGCCACAATAACTTCGGCCACTGTCCAAAAGTTTTTCTGGCAGAATATTGTCTGTCGCTTTGGGGTACCGAAGGCTATCACTGTAGATAACGGAACGCAGTTCGACTCCGAAGCTTTCAGAAATTTCTGTGATCAAATTGGAACGAAGATCCATTTTGCATCAGTCAGGCATCCGGAGTCGAATGGGCTTGTTGAAAGGGCCAACAGCATCATAATGACAGAAATAATGAAGTTAATCTTCAATCAATCAAGGGGAAAGTGGCCAGATCAGTTGACCAAAGTGGTGTGGAGCCACAATACAACAACATCAAGGTCTACAGGCTTTACCCCATTCAAATTATTATTCGGTGACGAAGCAATAACTCCGGAAGAAGCTAAAGCTGGGTCAATAAGGGTAGTAGCTTCGGCAGAATCAGGCCCCGAAGATGCTTGCCTTGTGGAAAAAGATGCTTTAGAGGGGATCAGGCTTCAGGCCGTGGAGAATATCAATAAATATCAAGCTGAAACGGTCAGGTGGCGAGATAGAAAGGTCCGCTTAAAAAATATTGAGCCGGGACACTTGGTGCTTCGGAGAGTGGCCAACCCAGATACAGTGGGCAAATTACAATTGAAATGGGAAGGGCCTTTCTTAGTAGCATCCTCGTCGAGGCCTGGTTCGTACAGATTAAAGGACATGGATGGCAACGAAATTCCAAGATCTTGGAATGCAGATGAGCTTCGGAGATATTATGTATAACTTGATGTAACTTTTTATGTTTTTCTTTTTCTTTTTCATGGCACCCTTTTCCTTTCTAAAGGGGGAGAAAGGTTTTTAATGGGGCCATCATATGTAATTTCCTTTTTAGTTTTATAAGAGCAAAATCCCCCAAAGAATGTAAATGTAAACGCTGAGAACGCACCATCGAGTGCCGAAACTGAAAAAGAGAAGAAGCTCCAAAGACGTCCCTAAGGGGATGCAGAGCTCACAGCGAAAAGTCAACGCTGATACCGCCTAAGTAAAAGGCGAAGAAGCTCCAAAGACGTTCCTAAGGGAATGCAGAGCTTATACCGCCTAAGTAAAAGGCGAAGAAGCTCCAAAGACGTTCCTAAGGGAATGCAGAGCTTATACCGTCTAAGTAAAAGGCGAAGATGCTCCGAAGTCGTTCCTAAGGGAATGCAGAGCTGATGTGTGGTTGTTTCTAAGGAAATGATGGCTGAGAGTGTGGCTTCGGATATATGCTTTGGACATTCATTCGCACATTACATTACATCATAACATTTGCATTCATAAGCATTCATTCATAGCATTTGTGTTCCTAAGTGGTTGCTTCGGCAAAAAAGAAGAAGTGGTCTCTTATGTTTTGTGTAAAAAAAAGAAAAGCTTCGGCAAAAAGAAGAAGTGGTCTCTTATGTTTTGTGTATAAAAAAGAAAAGCTTCGGCAAAAAGAAGAAGTGGTCTCTTATGCTTCGTTGTGTACGAAAAGAAGGGAAGGTGTTTTTTCGCCCTCGGCTCAAAATACTGATTTCGTCCACATCAAAGCACCTCAGTAGAAGGGTAAGAATATATTACAAGGTATGTACAAAGTCCCTTGAGAACAGTTTAATTGTATTTACAAAAGTTGTTACAAAAGTATCCTGAGTTTTTTCCTATAGTTTACTTCTACTGATCTTCATTAAGCTTCAGCTTCGGCGACAGCTTCGGCGACATATCTTAAGCATCATCTTCACCTTCGTCATCCTACATAAATCAAGGTATCGTGAGTAAAAATCAAGTGCAAAGGAGAAGGTAAGTACGAAGTATCATTTCTTACTGGTTCAAGATGACTTCGAGCTTCGTCTCCGGCCTTCTCCCGCCCGCCTTTTGTCCATATCATTTTTATAAATCTATTTGAGATGCTTCGGGCGAGGTCAGGTATATCGTCCAGGATTGATGGAGACAAGGTGAAGTTGGGCCTGTTGACGATTTTTCCATGCTCGCAGCCGGCCTTCAGGAATGCTGCAGCGGTACCCCGAGAAGCTACCCAGGCACAGAAGTCACCGTGCCCGGCTATAACTTCATCAAGTTCTTCGATCTCAGCTTCAATATGATCGAACGCTTGTGGTAAATTTTCTGCTGAAGGGTTAAACATCCCGCTGCTGGCTCCAACAGAGTAAAATATCTTTTTTAATCGTTCAATACAATTATTGCTAAATTTCAAGCATTTGTCTTGAAGGCTTGTTAATGATTTCTTCAAGTCTGAGCTGGCCCGGACTTCGGCTTCAAGTTTCGAATTTAGCTCTAGCTTCTCCTGTTCAAATTGTTTTGATTGACCGATGAGCTTCGAATTTAATTCTGATACCTTAGCCTCAGTCTCTGCCAGCAAGCCTTCGGTTGATTGGAGCTCGAAGTCTTTCTTCTCAATGATAGCTGATTGTTCTTTTATCTTGCTCTCTAAATTTTGAATTATAGCTTCGTGTTTTTTGTCCTCCAAATCTTGCTGCATCTTCAGAGCCTTGCTCAGTAGCATGCTCTGTACAGAAACAAATTTCGTTAGTAACATTTTCATTATTAACAACAATAAAAACCAGAGAAAAGGTTGTTTACCTTGAAGTTGGAATAAAATAAGCTCCCGACGATATGTTGTCGTCGATAGCGGCTGATATCTGTCTCTAGTTTCGGAAAACCAATACTCTTTGATAGAGTACCGATTACCTTAGCTCCAGTTTGGTCTCGAATGCAGCCCAATTTTTCATCGTCCACACCTCCGAAAAGAAGAGCTCCTGACTTGTATCCGCAGGATTTGGCGTATTCCTTGAGCTCTTCTATTTCGGCCTCCGTCAGTTTTTGCCCAACTAAATTTTGAAAAGAGTAGGCTTCGTCGTCCGAAGTGTCTTCGGCTATTTCTTTCCCTTTCTTAGGCACTGTGGCCATGGTTTTTTCAGTAGTAGTGGCAGCTTCTTCTGCAGCCATGTCTTCCAAAATCTTGTTGATGTCCTCAATGGTTGTTTCTAAGTTTACATCTTCGGCTGTAGCGGCTTCGGTAGCCGCGACCTCCGAAGGTGCGACTTCGACGTTTGTGGTGCCTTCAGCAGCTGGTGTTTTTTGAATTGACGCCCTCGGTGGCGTCTTGTCGATAACTTCAGTCACTGCAATAATCCTTTGCCGCTTTGGTTTGGTTACCTTCGTTTGTTCCGGCTCTTTCACCTTTCGAAAAAGCTTCGTCAGTTGGAGCCCTAATGGACTTAGCTTCGTGGGCATGGGTTCAGTCATTACCTTTAAAATTTCCTCCACGTCGCTGGCAGAAGGCGGTGTGGGGGTCCCCTCTTCTTCGGATAATTTTCGCTTCGGAGTAGATATTTTTCTTTTCTTGGGAATTTTCTTCTCCTTTGCTGGTCTTTCTTCATCCCTAATCAGAGTTTCGGCCACTCTTTTTCTTTTCTGGCCCTCAGCACCCTTGCTCAACTGCTCATAGTCAGGGTACTCGAAGCCCAGGGCATCAAGCACTCGGTTCAGCCTTCGCTTCGGGCGGGTGCCGAAGGCTGCTGTCATTAGTTGATCTTCTTTTTTGGAATAATTCCCCAGAATTTCATTACACATCACCTCGACTGTGTCCAGCCACTCTTGGCAGGGTTTCTTAAAGTATTGCTTGAATTTGAAGTGATATGGAAGCCGGACAAGTTCCCCCTCCTTCTTCTCCCCCTTCAACTTTGGCATTTCCCATTCTTTCAGAGTAGGGAAGACTCTGAATGCCAAGAATTCCTGAACCAGATCTCTGGTACTGATATGTTCTGCAATGATTCCGAATTCATCCATTGCCTGTTGTGTTTGACCCTCTGGTGTCATGTTGCAGCGGGGTCGGGTTTCTCCGAAGATCAGCTCGAGTGGACTTTGCACAAGCTTCTCCTTGTCGTCATCAACCTTGACATAGAACCATTCTGATTTCCAGCCTGCCGGCCATTTGGTTCGGTAGCTGATCACAGGAAACTTTGCGGTTTTCCGGTAGGCAAAATTGTAGCAGCCGAAGTTCTCATGTAACCCATCCTTTCTGGCCTTTGTTTGATAATGTAACTCATGAACTCGGCAGAAACTGTCGGCAAATGGCTCCACTGCTTGGCTTCGGAGGGCCCAAATATAAACGCTAAGCCTAACGATAGCGTTAGGAGTTAACTGGTGAAGATAGATACCAAACCTCTTCAGTATCTCCGCGATAATCTCGTGAAGAGGGAATCTCAGCCCAGCCTTTAAAAAGCTCTTGAAGATAACAATCTCGTCCTTCTCTGGCTTCGGGGTGGTTTCTTCTCCCCCGAAGCGAAGTAGCTTCTTCTGATTTTCATTGAAATAACCTGCTTTCACCATCTTCGAAAGATCAGCCTTTGAAACAGTTGATTTCCCAAAATCCAGGTGACTGGGCTTGCTGGGCATGGCAATACGGTAGTCATCTTCGGGATCAGTCCCTTCAATGTTTTCTTCTTCTCCTTCGGCAGTTGTCGGGTTTGCTTCAGCAGCGGGCATTTCTTCCGCAATCACCAGTCCGGAACGCTGCATCGCTTCGGAAATGGGCACAGTATTCGAACCTTCGGCTTCGTCTCCCTCACGTGCAACTTTGGCAGTAGATCGCACTCTAGCCATTTGATTCTGAGTTTGGGGAAGTTAGACACTTTTTTCTTTTTTCTTTCCTCCCGAAGCCTTTCTTTCTGACGAAGCAGACGTCAAGATGGACCTTCGTTCGATTCTGAGAGTCAAGCTTCGGCTATGGTTAAAAATTTTGGCAGCAAAACAGTGCAAATAGCAATGAATGCTGTGGTAACTTCACACCTACCCGTCTGTTTATATAGTGCTGCAGGTAAGAAGGCGAAGCGGCAGGATTTTTACACCAGGCGGGCAGTCACTTGTACTCGCTGTGCAGTGGACCGCAAAGATTAAACAGTAACTCTGCAAGGTGGGCCTGGCACGCGCTCGGAGGCCGGATCGTTTCTCAGCAACGAGCTCAGGGAAGGTGTTTTTTGGACCTTCGGCTTCCCGAAGCTGAAGAGGCTTTTTTCACGGGTCAAGCTCGTTACGAAAAACGATCTAGCACCGCGAAAGGGGCTACTGTTGGGGCCATGCTTCGGTGCGCCGAAGGTCTTACACGAAGAAGCAGCTTCGGCTGAAATCGTCCCCAGGAGATGGCCGAAGGTTCCTTTTCATGGAGCTTCGGCGTTACAAACCGACATAGAGATAGAATGACCTTTTTATCCATAGAGGTCTGAGTCAATGTTGTAAACTTTTGTAAGGGGCATAATTGTAATTTGTCACAGGCTGCGACCTGTGTCTATAAATAGATGAACAGTACCTCTGTACTGTTCACGCGAACCTGTCATTTGCCTTCGCATCACACTTGTATTCTTGCTTTCCTCAGGACCGAAGGTACATTTGTAATTTAAAATCATTTATATTCATTCATGATAGTAAAAGTGGAAATGATTCTATGATAACATTCAAATGTTTATTTTGTACCTCATGATTTATATGAATACTTCGTTCCTTGCTATTATGCTTACGAAGGTATGTCCTTCGTAACCTTCGTCCGAAATTCGTTATATCCCGAAAGGATATAAAGTCTTGAAGGACGAAGGACTTTAACTCTTAACATTTTCTATGTTGCCTTGTTCTTAATTCTTAGCATTTGAGAACAAGCCCCCAACAGGTAGAAAATCCAAATTTGCTCCTAAGGCTGTAGAAGGCTTTTTACTTGGTTATGACTCAAACACAAGGGCATATAGAGTCTTTAACAAGTCCACTGGACTAGTTGAAGTTTCTTGTGACATTCTGTTTGATGAGACTAACGGCTCTCAAGTAGAGCAAGTTGATCTTGATGAGCTAGATGATGAAGAGGCTCCGTGCGTCGCGCTAAGGAACATGCCATAGGGGATATGTGTCCTGAGGAATCCGAAGAGCCTCCACATGCACAAGATCAACCTTCATCTTCCACACAAGCATCTCTACCAACTCAAGATGAGGATCAAGCTCAAGATGATGTAAATGAAGATCAAGAGGAGCCACCTCAAGAGGAGGACAATGATCAAGGGGGAGATGCTAATGATCAAGACAAGGAAGATGATGAGGGTCCAAGACCGCCACACCCAAGAGTCCACCAGGCGATTCAAAGAGATCACCCCATGAACACCATCCTCAGCGATATTCATAAGGGGGTAACCACTCGATCTCGAGTCGCTCATTTTTGTGAACATTACTCTTTTTGTTTCCTCTATTGAGCCACACAGGGTAGAGGATGCACTTAAAGATTCGGATTGGGTGTTGGCGATGCAAGAGGAGCTCAACAACTTCACGAGGAATGAGGTATGGCATTTAGTTCCACGTCCTAACCAAAATATTGTAGGAACCAAGTGGGTATTCCGCAACAAGCAAGATGAGCATGGTGTGGTGACAAGGAACAAAGCCCGACTTGTGGCCAAGGGATATTCACAAGTCGAAGGTTTGGATTTTGGTGAAACCTATGCACCCGTAGCTAGGCTTGAGTCAATTCATATTTTACTGGCCTATGCTACTTACCATGGCTTTAAGCTTTACCAAATGGACGTGAAGAGTGCCTTCCTCAATGGACTAATCAAGGAAGAGGTCTATGTTGAGCAACCTCCCGGCTTTGAAGATAGTGAGTACCCTAATCATGTTTATAAACTCTCGAAGGCGCTTTATGGGCTCAAGCAAGCCCCAAGATCATGGTATGAATGCCTAAGAGATTTCCTTATCACTAATGGCTTCAAAGTCGGAAAGGCCGATCCTACTCTCTTTACTAAAACAATTGAAAATGATTTGTTTGTATGCCAAATTTATGTTGATGATATCATATTTGGGTCTACTAACAAATCTATTTGTGAAGAGTTTAGTAGGATCATGATACAAAAATTCGAGATGTCTATGATGGGGGAGTTGAAGTATTTTCTAGGATTTCAAGTCAAGCAACTCCAAGAGGGCACCTTCATCAGCCAAACAAAGTACATTCAAGATATACTCACCAAGTTTGGAATGAAGGATGCCAAGCCCATCAAGACACCCATGGGAACCAATGGACATCTCGACCTCGACACGGGAGGTAAATCCGTAGATCAAAAGGTATACCGGTCGATGATAGGATCTCTACTCTATTTGTGTGCATCTCGACGAGATATTATGCTTTCCATATGCATGTGTGCAAGGTTCCAAGCCGATCCTAAGGAAGTTCACCTTAGGGCCGTGAAGCGAATCTTGAGATATTTAGTTCATACACCTAAGTTTGGCCTTTGGTACCCCAAGGGATCCTCATTTGATTTATTAGGATATTTAGATGCTGATTGGGCAGGGTGTAAAATTGATAGGAAGAGCACATCAGGGACTTGTCAGTTTCTGGTGAGATCCCTGGTGTCTTGGGCTTCAAAGAAACAAAACTCAGTAGCTCTTTCTACCGCCGAAGCCGAGTATATTGCTGCAGGCCATTGTTGCGCGCAATTGCTTTTGATGAGGCAAACCCTTAGGGACTATGGCTACAAATTTAGTAAAGTCCCTCTCCTATGTGATAATGAGAGTGCAATCCGCATGGCGGATAATCCCGTTGAACACAACCGCACTAAGCACATAGCCATTCGATATCACTTTTTGAGAGATCACCAACAAAAGGGGATATTGAGATAGCCTATATTAACACCAAAGATCAATTGGCCGATATCTTTACCAAGCCACTAGATGAAAAAACCTTTACCAAACTTAGGAATGAGCAAAATATTCTTGATTCTCGGAATTTTGATTGATACTTTGCACACATAGCTCATTTGTATACCTTTGATCATATCTCTTTTATATCTATGACCAACGTGTTTTCAAGTGTATTCTTATGCTTAGTCATAGAATTGAAAGGGAAATGGAGTATTTGGCAAAAACGACGCTTCCACTCAACTCCATTGGTATTTGCCGGTATTCCGCATAGTTCTCCACTTTGGTATAATCTTCACTCATATTTATTTGTTTGCCATTGGGGAGAAAGTACAAAGGGCTTACATCTCACTCACAAGTATCCTTTTTTGGCGATTCATGCCAAAGGGGAGAGAGTATTAGCCCAAAGCAAAAGGACCGCACCACCACCGAATTTTTAAAAATAAAGTTTTCAAATTGGTACCTTATTATGTTCAAAAAGGGGGAATATCTTCAAAAATTTATAAAACCCTCTTCAACACTAAGAGGAGAATTTCATTGAGGGGGAGCTTTGTTTGAGTCAAAGGAAAAGCATTTGAAACAGGGGGAGAAAATTTCAAATCTTGAAAATGCTTCTTTAAATCTTATTCTCATACCTTTGACTATTTGCAAAAAGACTTTGAAAAGAATTTCCAAAAGAATTTGCAAAAACAAAACTAGTGGTGCAAGCGTGGTCCAAAATTTTAAATAAGAAGAAAACAATCCATGCATATCTAGTAGAAATAATTATTGGTTTCATTCCAAGCAACCTTTGCACTTACCTTATGCAAACTAGTTCAATTCTGCACTTTTATATTTGCTTTGGTTTGTGTTGGCATCAATCACCAAAAAGGGGGAGATTGAAAGGGAAATAGGGTCAAACCTTTTCCGAAATGAATTTTGGTGGTTGAATTGCCCAACACAAATAATTGGACTAACTAGTTTGCTCTAGAATATATGTTCTACAGGTGCCAAAGGTTCACAACAAACCAATACAAAGTTAAAAGAAAGGGTTCAAAACAAAGGAGCAAAGTAAACCGAAGGTTGCCCTGGTTTGGCGCACCGGACTGTCCGATGCACCACCGGACAGTGTCCGGTGCACCAGGGAGAACGACTCTAAACTGCTCAGCTTTGAGAATTCGGGGAGCCACTCCGCTATAATTCATCGGACTGTCCGGTGTAGCACCGGACTGTCCGGTGTGCCAGCGGAGCAACGACTATCTGCGCCAACGGTCGTCTGCAAAAGTCTACAGTGAACGTGAACAGTGGAACTGCGCGTGCAGAAGTCAGAGCAGGCGCCAGAAGGCGCACCGGACAGTGAACAGTGACTGTCCGGTGCACCACCAGACTGTCCGGTGGCCCCACATGTCAGAGCTCTAATGGTCGAACCCTAACGGTTGGGTGACGTGGCTGGCGCACCGGACAGTGTCCGGTGGCGCACAGGACTGTCCGGTGCGCCATACGACTGCAGCCATCCCCAACGGCCACTTTGGTGGTTGGGGCTATAAATACCCCCAACCACCACATTTCAAGGGATCCAAGTTTTTTAGCCAACACATTCAATACAAGAGCTATATCATTCAATTCAAGACACAATTTGAGTGAATCAAAATCTCTCCAAGTCCTAATTCCACTCAAAGCAATAGCGACTAGAAGAGAGAGTTTTGCCGTGTTCATTTGAGCTCTTGCGCTTGGATCGCTTTTCTTCTTCCCATTCTTGTTCCCGCAACATTTGTAATCAAAGCAAGAGACACCAATTGTGTGGTGGTCCTTGTGGGAACTTAGTGTCCCGTTTGATTGAGAAGAGAAGCTCACTCGGTCTAAGTGACCGTTTGAGAGAGGGAAAGGGTTGAAAGAGACCCGGTCTTTGTGACCACCTCAACGGGGACTAGGCCTTCGAGGGTCAAACCTCGGTAAAACAAATCACCGTGTCACTCTCGCTATTTGCTTGTGATTTGTTTTCGCCATCTCTTTGGGACTCGGTTTTATTTCTAACGCTAACCCCGACTTATAGTTGTGCTTAAGTTTATAATTTTCAGATTCCGCCTATTCACCCCCCTCTAGGCGACTTTTAGCTATAAATACCCCCCATCCACCACTATTCAATACACCCAAGCATTCACTACTCCTCATTCAATACAAGAGCAATACACAACACTCCAAGACACAAATCAAAGCCTCTGATCAAATCAAAGTCCCAATTCAACTCTAGTTTTTAGGACTTGTGAGAAGATCAACTTGTGTTCTTTTGTTGCTTGTTGCTTGGTTGGCTTTCTTCTTTCTCTCATTCTTACTCTCAAAGCCTTGTAAGCAAAGCAAGAGACACCAATTGTGTGGTGGTCCTTGCGGGGTCTAAGTGACCTGGGAAATAAAGGAAGGAAGCTCACTCGGTCTAGGTGACCGTTTGAGAGAGGGAAAGGGTTGAAAGAGACCCGGTCTTTGTGACCACCTCAACAGGGATTAGGTTTGCAAGAACCGAACCTCGGTAAAACAAATCACCGCGTCACTCTCTTCATTTGCTTGAGATTTGTTTTCACCCTCTCTTTCGGACTCGATTTTATTCTAACGCTAACCCCGGCTTGTAGTTGTGCTTTAAGTTTGTAAATTTTAGTTTCCGCCTATTCACCCCCCTCTAGGCGACTTTCAAATGCAACATGCAATTGGATCATAATCTAACGGACCAGGATGCTTGCTTGCACGCTTACACATAAAGCCTGATTGCATAGTAGTTGTTGCTAGCTCGTAGATGATTGATGAGCTCCGATCGGTCCTTCTCTCTCTGTAGTAGTTTCAGTCTTTCAGAATTATTATTAATTCACAACTAGTATATAACTTGTGCTAACCCTACGGCCCCGGGGAGGGATCGACGGTGGTGGCGGCGATGTGAGTGAGGGGGAGTGGGTGGCATGGATGGGGGAGGGGGAGGTTGGGGGCGGGGGGGGGGGGGGGGGGACGTGGGGAGGGGGAGATGGAGGGGAGGGATGATGGATCATCCCAACAATATTATCGGAGAGAAAACTCTAGCCGGGTGGCGGAGTACACCCGCCTAATCCTATGAACAGGGGACAACCTAGGTTTTGTGTAACGAGATGGATGGACATAAGAACACACAAGGATTTAGATTGGTTCAGGCCACCATAGGGTAATACCCTACTCCATTGTGAGCTGTATCGCTTGAGTGTGGAGAAGATGAGTTTGAGTGAACTCGTGTTCGCCTCCCCTTTGTAGCGCATGTGCCCTCCCTTTTATAGTTCAAGGAGGTATGTACGCGGTGATCGAGCCCCGACAAGTGGGCCCAACAGTCTAATACTTAAATGTATAGAAGATAGAGATATGGATCCTAGCAGACCAAGATCTCCTCCACAGTGATCAGATCTTTTCCCTTGGTCTTCACGCGGATCTCCTGGCATCCTACTCTCTTGCCCTGTCTAATCAGAACACAAGTGTAGGCCTTGGCGTAGGTTGCTACATAGTCTAGTATGTTGCCGTGCATAGGGGTGTATGGATGGCGTCGTCTCGTCCCCTCCGCTCGTCCCCTCATGCCTTGGTAACACACGAGAAATAGTAGAAGTCATAATGAAGGGCGCTCAAGTGACGTATTGAGTCAATGGTCTTGCCTTGGTAACATGCGGATAACAATGTAGCTCGTGTGTTGCAGACTGGGTGCGTCGCTTGCCACTAGAGTGGATAGGCGCACGTCGGATCCGTATTTGATGCATAGATGCCTCGTGCCAGAGGCTTGCATCTGGCTCTGCCTGTTGGCTTACGTCACGTGTCATAAGCCACGTGGCGGCACCGGGACTCCGCATGAGCGGGGAGCAAGGACCAAGAGCTACTAGGCACACGACAACCTCGGACCTCCCCCACCCGAGGATTCGGAAGTCACTTGGGGAGATCGGGCCTTATCCGTAGTAGCTTGGACACGTGGCAGCACCGGACTTCCCCCAATTGGGGGTCCAAATGGCACACGAATGGGTCTGGGACCGACCCGCGGGGGTCCGACCCCTGACTGTAATATGCAGAGTGCCCCTTATCTAGGGACACGTGGCACCTTCGGACCTTCCCTTGCTGGGGATCTGGAGGGCTTATGCGGAGGCCCGATCCCATGGCTGAAGTCACAAGACAATCTTTAACCTTGGGATACCTGGTGGCATCTCACCGATCTAGCGAGGCGGAGACTCAGGAATAGGTCCAACGGCTGGTGGCCCCGCCGGTGAGACCCCTACTCTGAGTTGGGTTGCTGAACTTCTTTTCACGTGGCTATAGATCGCCACATAGGTCCTCGTCTAGACCCAGCAGTAGTGGGTGCCCCAGTTCCAGGGTATCGACATTGAGTAAGAGAGAGAAGGTTATCTAACGATCTGAATCGTTGGTTTTGATGTGTTAAGTCTGGGTGCAAATTGTTTGATGGATTTATTTGAAGTTATGACACTAGTACACAGAAGTTCTATAGTGACGGTCCTAAAACTATTTTCACTGGCGTTTTTCAGTGCCACCAGTGCTAGGGGCCAGTGGAAATCGCCATTTCCACTGGCGGTTATTCAAGAACCGCTAGTGGAAATAGCATTTCCACTGGCGGTTTTCTTAAGAAACCGCCAGTGAAAATAGCATTTCCACTGGCGGTTTTATTAAGAAAACCGCCAGTGGAAATGCTATTTCCACTGGCGGTTTGTTTTATTTAGCCACCAGTGGAAATGTTTCCCGCCTTTTTTTAAATTTTCGTACTGAAATTTATATATTTACACACACAAACATATATATATATATTGATAAACATGTAGTATTGATATTAAAAGCAACATGGAATTAAATTCTATCATACATTTATATACATCAAAGTCTTGTTTACAACCATGTATGCATCACACATTATATACATCAAAGTTTTCACTTAAGCTCTAATAACTATCTCGGCTAAGAGATAGTCTACTAATTTCTGTTAGTATTCTAAACTCTGGCAAAGCTAATGTTCTGGAAGCATCGTGATATTTCCCTTCTGCGGGAATGACCTCTTTCAATATGAATGTGCACAGGTCCTCAACTATGCCATACAATGCACCTTCAGTCAAGTTCTCCGGGCTTCCTTGTTGAAATTGCTGTAAAGGAAGTTTATAAACATCATCTATTTATACTCAATAATAACACATTTGCATCTTTAATGACATAGATACATACGTGACTATTACTAATAATACCTTGCCAGGGTTCGTGATGTATCGTCCGTTCATTCTCATGAACTCGCACACGTAGAACCCACATAGGACCGATCCGGGTGGTTGCTTGTGGCACTACATAACGGGAGATTGGTTATTTAGTTGCAACATTGTCCTATGTACGTACATGTATGATATGTATTCATAAATTCACATACTTACCGACCAGTTATAATGGATGTCTAGTGGCACGCCTTTTTTGGACGTGTCGTACTTTCCACCTTGTAGCTTATAAAACCTAAATGCCCTGTGATCTCAAATAGAATCACCATGTTATTCTACAATTCTCATCGATATAAGTATGCATGCATAGAAAAGGCTTACAGCTCTAAGATGCCAAGGAATTTTGAATAGGCCGAAGGCTCAGTGTGCAAGGAGTCGAGCACCAGCACCTTTCCAACCTTAGGATAAATGAAGAAGCATATCCAGTGGTCCCTGTATGAATCAAACTTGTGATACATGTGTATTGAAATTATTGATTTTATTTATGCAAAATCACACTTACTTAAAGTTGTACGGGGCCACTATGGATTCCCTGTCTTGAAATTGAAGCATTGCGTGTCCTATGTAGGTGGCGTATCTTGCTTCAAAATCCTTCTTCAGATCCTGGATACACACCTCAATTTCTTCGTCCGTTAGTCCCTGTAATGCTTCGTTGCCTTTTCCGATTCTAAAAGTGTGGTTATCCTCGCATATCTTTATTGGGTTGAGATACCCAACCCTTTTACTGGCACTAGCATTGGGATTGGTACCATAAAGGATCTCCTGCTGATCATGTTGCATTCTGCAACGCACACGTGCATGTCAGATATTGAAAATTTATACAACTCACTAATAATAACACATATATGTGGAGTATGAGTGACACTTACAATGCAAATATGGTTACAAGTTGCACGTCGAGTCTCTGAAGGTTCATCATTAACCACATGTCCTCGAATGCAACAACGCCTTTTTGATTTGAACCAATAAAAGCATGGGCTGGTATATTAACACTGATGGTGTCGATGCCAACTGAAGATGCCCGCATGTACCAATCATGCAACCTTTTAATATTAGCCGGGACCTTCCTTAGTTTCTCAAAAGTGAGTAGTGGTCTGCCCGGCACATATTTTCTAGGCACATTTTTATAATCTGCCTTAGTTGGCTTCTTTATCTTTGCGGCCATTACCTCAGCCTTTTTTGCGGACTCCTCGAGATCGGCCAAATCAACAGTGTCTGACGTGAGGCTCCGTCCTATCCCTTTCAAAAAACGAGCTGTGCCAGCAGTGGATTTACTCTTCTTTTTCTTCTCGAACGGGGACACTAATTTTGGTATAGAAACTTTAGATTTCTTTGATGGTCGTGGAGATGGCTGTGGAGAAGGTGGATCCCTGAAGGGCAATGTATGTGGCGGAGACGGTGGGCCACCATGAGGATGAGGAGAAGGAGGGTCAGAAAGAGGATGAGGAGCAGCATGTGAAGTTTGAGGAGGTGATGATGGATGTACAATAGGAACAACAATTTGAGAAGGCGGAGACGGTTGGGCCTGTGACGAATTCGACCAATCAACCAATTCGACATCCCTTCGAGGCCAAAGGATAAAATTCTTGATAGCTTGTCCAAGTGTCTCGATACCTTCGGGCCCAGGGATGTCTAGCATGTCGTCCTCGTATCCTTGGACGACTGTCGTCACTTCTACCCTGCAATATTCTTCTGGAATGTCGTTTCCATGGAACTTGCGTCCTGGGATCGCAAGGCCTGTGGCTACTTTCTTTGTACGCTGATTGTTAATACCATATCTTATAACTAGTGTGCATGCCACAGGCCTTGTGATGTCATCAACTAGATAGCGGACCTTATTTCTCGTTGACGCGACAGAGCTTGGGATGGTCGTACCCTCGGTGGAAGCCGACGTTTGAGCTGCTGGAATTATTTGCATCTGTGGAGTGGTCATCTGTTGAACAGACATCACACTCGCCATCGCCAATTGCTGCATCAATTTTGGAGGAGGATTCGATAGCATTTCAGACATCAGGCCTTTGAACTCTTTCTTGGCCTCCTCCTTAAAATAATTCGCCATCTCTTCCTTGTATCGATCACGTTTCTTGTACAGACCTTCCCATTGTGGTCCGAATCCTTCCTTCCATCCTTCCTTAGATGAGATTCCTCGTACACGACCAGGATGCTCAAGGTTACCGAGACCAGCCGTTAGAATGTCTCTCTCCCTTTGCGGCTTAAATGTTCCTTGGCTCTGCTTAGCTGCAATTGCATATATGTTTTTTGTCGCTTCTTCGACAGTGGGATCATCAAAAGATACACCAGACTCAGTTTCCCTTGGTTTTCTAGCACGGATCCAATTAGCTGTCCTTTCACCAAGTTGCTCGGACAGCGTCGGCAACCCTGCAGCCTTCTTCTCGGCGTCTTCTTGTCTCCATTTAGGAACATGACGCTTGTAACCACCTGTGCCAAGGTGGTGGCGGTATTTGTTCTTCTTAGATAGTTCCGAATTTGCCTCACTTAGCGATATGAAATTAGGGCTGCTCCTCTGCTCTAGAAATACTGCCCACTGACTTGCTGAGATTTTATATTTTTCGTCGAGTCTAGGCCTTTCTTTGCAAACTTCGTATTCATCTCAGACCTCCAGTTTCGGAAATTGATTGCAAACTGCTTCATCGTGTATTTTTCACGAGTTCTTCTGAACCCCCAGGCAAAACGAACCTCGTTATTAGCTTATTCCACATTTGATTCTTGACATCATTTGATACATCTCTCCACTGTCGGATTGTGATGTTAAGATTATCTCTAACTAAGAACCCAAGTGCATTCCGGAACTTAGGCAGTGCCTCTTCTGGAGCTAGGGGCTGACCACTCGGACTCACGTCTGCGATTTTATATGTCTTGTCAGGAAACTTGTTTAGCCCCCTGTCACCTCTATTCCGATCGCTCTGCTTCCTTTTCCTTGACCTCTCGGTGGTTGTCTCGGTCGATTCCGGTGCGCCTTGGGTCGGTTCCGGTGCGCCTTGGGTCGGTTCCGGTGCGTCTTGGGTCAGTTTCGGTGCGTCTTGGTATCGTGCCGCAGCTTTTTCGAGCATCGTGCGAAATTGAGACAAGACCTCCTATTCATGTAATAAAATGCACAAGAAATCATGCATGTGTAATAGACATTATGAAATCAGCTAATTAATTAGGTACACACACAAAATTAAGGATGTGTAATTTACCTCATGGTCTTGTGGATCATAAGTAGGGTCACGTTGCAACTCACGCGCAGCGGCCCTATCTATCCTAGTGGTAGGAAAAGGGTCGCTAGGCGTTTCATATCCTTCACTGCTGGATTCTTCTTGAGCAACACTCTTGTCCATGTGGTCGGGCCCTAATCCTTGGTCCTTGGTTGGAGAACTCATTGAGCTATATATATACAAATACATATTAACACATATTAACATAAGCAATAATTAAATTCATATTAACAAATACCCTAACCCTTAACCACTAACACTAACCCTAAGCCCTAACCCCTAATATTGTGATACGGATATTATCGAGTTACGTATAGAGAGGGAGAGTCGTATATGACGTAGAGAGAGAGAGAGATGGAGAGTCGTATAGAACGTATAGAGAGGGAGAAAGGGAGAGTCATATAGAACGTAGAGAGAGATGGAGAGTCGTATAGAACGTATAGAGAGGGAGAGAGGAGGAGTCGTATAGGACGTAGAGAGAGAGAGATATGGAGAGTCGTATAGAACGTATAGAGAGGGAGAGAGGGAGAGAGGAGTCGTATAGGACGTAGAGAGAGAGAGATGGAGAGTCGTATAGAACGTACAGAGAGGGAGAGAGGAGGAGTCGTATAGGACATAGAGAGAGAGAGAGAGATGGAGAGTCGTATAGAACGTATAGAGAGGGAGAGAGGGAGAGTCGTATAGAACGTAGAGAGAGATGGAGAGTCGTATAGAACGTATAGAGAGGGAGAGAGGGAGAGAGGAGGAGTCGTATAGGACGTAGAGAGAGAGATGGAGAGTCGTATAGAACGTATAGAGAGGGAGAGAGGAGGAGTCGTATAGGACGTAGAAAGAGAGAGATGGAGAGTCGTATAGAACGTATAGGAGGAGTCGTATAGGACGTAGAGAGAGAGAGAGATGGAGAGTCGTAGGAAATGGCGTTGTTAATGAAGCTTTGAATTTTTTTTTGCTTTGCTAATGAAGCTTGATGCGTACTCTTTGTGTGAGAGAGACCAAGGACAGGTGATGAGAACAACTATTTGCCAGGGACATCTCGTAGAGCTCACATAACTCTATAAAGCTAAACGGATAAAAACTGAATTGCTCCGTGGCAGAAGTGAAGTGAATCTAGTCTACATTTTATACTAAAGAGTGGAAGCCAAAAAAACATGCTTTCCGCTGCTCTCTCCTCTCTCTCTCCCTCTCCCTCTTCCCTCCCTCCCTCTCCCTCTCTTTCCTCTCTCTTCCCTTTCCCTCTCTCTCCTCTCTCTCTCTCCCTCCACTCTCTTTCCTATATATACACTCCCTCTCCCTCCTCTCTCTCTTCTCTCTCTCCCTCCCTCCACTCTCTTTCCTCTCTCTTCCCTTTCCCTCTCTCCTCTCCTCTCTCTTCCCTCTCCCTCCTCTCTCTTCCCTCTCCCTCTCCCTCTCTCCTCTCCTCTCCCTCTCTCTCACTCTCTACAGAGACGCGCGCAGGGTTTACACCCTAAACCCTCTCCCTCTCTTCCCTCTCCCTCCTCTCTCTTCCCTCTCACTCTCTCACTCTTCCTAGGCCTAGGGTTTACACGCGCGGCGGCGGCGCGTGCACGGCGGCGGCGGCGTGCCCGAGCGATCATAGTCGAAGAAGGGAGAGAGAGGAGAACTTACCTACGGCGTGGGGACGACGGCGTGGACGACGGCGGTGCACGACGGAGAAGATCGCCGGGGCGAAATTTCGGCAGCCTGACAGCGGGAAGTGTAAAAGACAGGGCGCCAAAGACTTAGCGAAATTTTCGGCCCCGTGCGCGCTCCTTTATATAGGAGATATTTCTACTGGCGGTTCTCGATGACAACCGCCAGTAAAAATCATTTCTACTGGCGGTTGTCATCGAGAACCGCCAGTAGAAATGCCTTCCACAGACTGTGGAGGCCATTTCTACTGGCGGTTGTCATCGAGAACCGCCAGTAGAAATGCCTTCCACAGACTGTGGTGGCCATTTATACTGGCAGTTTTCGTTGTGAACCGCCAGTAGTAATATTTTTAGTATATTATTTTTTATTGTATATTCATACATTAAGTATATAAATTTTTATACATATTAAATATATAAATATATATATTTAGTATACATAATATATATATTTATATATTACTTCTCTCTCCCCTCTCTCTCTCCTCTCTCTCTCTCCTCTCCCTAGCTCCTCTCTCTTCCCTCTCTCTCCCTCCTCTATCTCTCCCTCTCTCTCCTCTCTCTCTCCTCTCTCTCTCTCCTCTCTCTCTCTCTTCTCTCTCTCCTCTCTCTCCTTTCTCTCTTCTCTCTTTCTCCTGTCTCTCTCCTCTCTCTCCCTCTCTCTCTCCTCTCTAGAAAGTCACTAGAATGCCTGTTCTTGCAGTGTTTAAATACTACGTCGTCTCCTGGCTTCGCGTCTCTCATCACCATTGGTGTGAAGTTCTTTCACAAGTATCAGATCTGGTAAACATCTTTCCAAGTTCTTTCACAGCATGTTCTTTGAAGATGCTTGTTTCTTACTGCCTGATATATATATATATATATATATATATATATATATATATATATATATATATATATATTAGTTGAATAGTCCTCCCTGCTTTTATTTTACCTCGTGTTCTAGGTGATAAACCATGACCGGGAAAAAGACCACGGCTTCCTCTGACGGCGGCACTCCAAAGAAAGCCAAGGTGGTGGTGGTGGATGAGGAAGAGGCGGGGTTGGAGGATGAGGAAGAGGCGACTGTGACACTATCCGTGGAGAAGGACGCGCTGAAGAACGGGCATTCTGGATGTGCAAAGTGCTGCATCCGCACGGACGGTAAGTGCTGGACCTGCTCCGAGCGCATTGGCAACAATAGCTCTCTCTCCCTCTCCCTCTCCTCTCTAGAAAGTCACTAGAAAGTCGTGTAAAATTACATGCTTCGGTTTGTCGCTAACAATAATCAATTACATGACATGTCCTAACAATAATCAATTACATGACAACTATATAATCTAGGGAGCTATTGTTCTGCCTTGTCCATCGTGGCGTACCCAGGGCATCGAATTGCATGGGATGCTTCGCTCAACGTTTCTTATCTTGGTTGGATGGTCTATGAAAAGAGACATGTCGTTGAACTGGTTAAAATCCTCTAAATCAGATACACCATCAACTCCTATAGCTTGTTGTTTTCCAGGAAAAACTACATGCTTCGGTTTGTCGGTGCTTTTCTTCTCATTGTTAGAAATGATCTGTTCAGCATAGAAGACCTGTGCAGCACGATTAGCAAGGATCCATGGGTCATCTTTGTAACCTACCTTACTTAGATCAAGAACTCTAACCCCATAGTTGTCTACCGTGACATGTTTGTCTTCAACCCATTGACATCGGAAAACCGAGATCTGAAATGTACCATAGTCTAGTTCCCATATGTCCTCAATAAAGCCAAAATATGTAATAATCTCACTAGTTTCATCATCTATGGCCTCGCATCAAACACCACTGTTTTGTGACATGCTCTTTTTGTCCTTGGACTTGGTACAAAATGTGAATCCACTAATGTCATAGGTTTGCCATGTTGTGACCTGGCGTGATGGTCCAGATGCCAACCCCTTGATGGTTTTTTCTTCTATTGTTTCTCCACGTGGAATGTCCTTCACCATTAGCCATGTGTTGAACCGCTGCTTATGTTGCTTCATTACCCAATCAACCGTATGCCCAGGATTTTGCTCGTGAAGCTCATTGATGTGTTGTTGGATACATGGCTCTATTATCGCTAGCTGATGTAGGATGCTGTGATGTGCCTCAAGTACTGTATTGTAATCTGGTGGGATGAAAGATTTCCGTCCCATCCTCCCGCTTCCATACAATCTACCCTTGTGTCGTGACGGAGGCAGACCTATTGCAACCTGGTCTTTTAGGATACTATTGCAGAATGGACCTTCGGACTCAATGGCCTCTTCGGTACAGTACCCCTCTATCATGGATGCCTCGGGACGAGCACGGGTTGATACATAGCCATTCAGTATTGACATGAAACATGAAAGGGAATTAGGCTTACACCTATTTTCTATTTGATTTTGGTGGTTGAATTGCCCAACACAAATTATTGGACTAACTAGTTTGCTCTAGTCGATAAGTTCTACAGGTGCCAAAGGTTCACAATAAGTCAATAAAAAGACCAAGAATGGGTTCAAACAGAGAGAGCAAGGGACAACCGAAGTGTGCCCTGGTCTGGCACACCGGACTGTCCAGTGCACCACCGGACAGTGTCCGGTGCACCAGGGGACTCCAAGCTGAACTCAGCGCCTTCGGGAATTCTCAGAGGCGCTCCGCTATAATTCACCGGACTGTCCGGTGTACCACCGGACAGTGTCCGGTGCCCCAAGGGAGAGCGACTCTGAACTCGCCAGCTTCGGGAATCGGCTCCGCTAAAATTCACCGGACTGTCCGGTGTAACACCGGACTGTCCGGTGAGCCAGCGGAGCAACGGCTACTTCGCGCGCAATGGTCGACTGCAACGCATTAAATGCGCGCCTGCGTGCGCAGAGGGATAGAGCACGCATGGTTGGCACACCGGACAGTCTACAGGACTTGTCCGGTGCACCACCGGACAGCCAGGCGGGCCCACAAGTCAGAGCTCCAACGGTCGGAACCCAACGACCAGGTGACGTGGCTGGCGCACCGGACAGTGTCCAGTGGCACACCGGACTGTCCGGTGCGCCATGCGACAGAAGCCTTCACCAAACGGCTAGTTTGGTGGTTGGGGTTATAAATACCCCCAACCACCCCACATTCAAGTCATCCAAGTTTTCCAACTTCCAACTACTTACAAGAGCTCTAGCATTCAATTCTAGACACACAAAAGAGATCAAATTCTCTCCCAATTCCACTCAAAGCTTTAGTGATTAGAGAGAGTGATTGTTGTGTTCATTTGAGCTCTTGCGCTTGGATTGCTTCTTTTTCTCATTCTTTCTTGCGATCATCTCAATTGTAATCAAGGTAAGAGACACCAATTGTGTGGTGGTCCTTGCGGGGAAGTTTGTTCCTGTTTGATTGAGAGAAGAAGCTCACTCGGTCCGAGGGACCGTTTGAGAGAGGGAAAGGGTTGAAAGAGACCCGGTCTTTGTGACCACCTCAACGGGGAGTAGGTTTGCGAGAACCGAACCTCGGTAAAACAAATCCTTGTGTCTCACTTCTCATTCGCTTACGATTTGTTTTTACACCCTCTCTCGGACTCGATTATATTTCTAACGCTAACCCGGCTTGTAGTTGTGATTAACTTTGTAAATTTCAGTTTCGCCCTATTCACCCCCCCTCTAGGCGACTTTCAATTAGTATCAGAGCCCGGTGCTTCATTAGAGCCTAACCACTCGAAGTGGTGTCGGGAGATCACGCCAAGAAGGAGATGGAGACCGGCGACAAGCCCACTACAAGCCACGGGAAGACTTCATCGGAAGAGTCCCACAACAAGGGGAAAGGGAAGGAGAAGAAATCCTCTTCCCACAAGTCGCATCGGAGTGGCGACAAGAAAAAGAAGATGAGGAAGGTGGTCTACTACGAGACCGATTCTTCATCGCCTTCCACCTCTGGCTCCGACGCATCGTCCATAACTTCTAAGCGCCATGAGCGCAAGAAGTTTAGTAAGATCCCCTTACGCTATCCTCGCATTCCTAAACATACACCTTTACTTTCCGTCCCATTAGGCAAACCACCAACGTTTGATGGTGAAGATTATGCTAGGTGGAGTGATACGATGCGATATCACCTAACCTCACTCCACAAAAGTATATGGGATGTTGTTGAGTTTGGTGTACAGGTACCATCCGTAGGGGATGAGGATTATGATGAGGACGAAGTGGCCCAAATCGTGCACTTCAACTCCCAAGCCACAACTATACTCCTCGCTTCTCTAAGTCGAGAGGAGTATAATAAAGTGCAAGGGTTGAAGAGCGCAAAGGAGATTTGGGACGTACTAAAGACCGCGCACGAAGGAGACGAGGTGACCAAGATCACCAAGCGAGAGACGATCGAGGGGGAGCTCGGTCGCTTCCGGCTTCGCCAAGGGGAGGAGCCACAAGACATGTACAACCGGCTCAAAACCTTGGTGAACCAAGTGCGCAACCTCGGGAGTAAGAAATGGGATGACCATGAGGTGGTTAAGGTTATCCTTAGATCACTTGTTTTCCTTAACCCTACTCAAGTTCAATTAATTCGTGGTAATCCTAGATATACACTAATGTCTCCCGAGGAAGTGATAGGAAACTTTGTGAGCTTTGAGTTGATGATCAAAGGCTCAAAGAAAATCAACGAGCTTGATGGCCCCTCCACATCCGAAGCACAACCGGTCGCATTCAAAGCGACGGAGGAAAAGAAGGAGGAATCTACATCATGTAGAACACCCACCGACGCCTCCAAGCTCGACAACGAGGAAATGGCGCTCATCATCAAGAGTTTCCGCCAAATCCTCAAGCAAAGAAGGGGGAAAGACTACAAGCCCCGATCCAAGAAAGTTTGCTACAAGTGTGGTAAGCCCGGTCACTTTATAGCAAAATGTCCTATTTCTAGTGACAGTGACAGGGGCGATGACAAGAAGGGAAGAAGAAAGGAGAAAAAGAGGTACTACAAGAAGAAGGGCGGCGATGCCCATGTTTGCCGGGAGTGGGTCTCCGACGAGAGCTCCACCGACTCCTCCGACGAGGACGCCGTCAACATCACCGTCACCAAGGGACTCCTCTTCACTAACGTCAGCCACAAATGCCTCATGGCAAAGGACAGCAAAAAGAAGAAAGTTAAATCCAAATCCTCCACTAAATATGAGTCCTCTAGTGATGATAATGCTAGTGATGAGGAGGATAATTTGCGTACCCTTTTTGCCAACCTAAACATGCAACAAAAAGAAAAATTAAATGAATTAATTAGTGCCATCCATGAGAAGGATGAACTCTTGGACACCCAAGAGGACTTCCTAATCAAGGAAAACGAAAAGCATGTTAAGGTTAAAAATGCTTACGCTCTAGAAGTTGAAAAATGTGAAAAATTAACTAGTGAGCTAAGCACATCACATGATTTAATTGCCAACCTTAGAAATGAGAATGCTAGATTAATTGCTAAGGTTGATTCAAATGTATGTGATGATTCAATTTCCAATCTTAGAGATGATAATGCTAATTTGCTTGCTAAGATTGAAAAATTGAATGATTCTCTTGCTAGCCTTAGAAATGAAAATGAAAAATTGATTGCTAAGGCTAAAGATTTTGATGTTTGCAATGTTACTATTTCTAACCTTAGAAGTGAAAATGATATATTACATGCTAAGGTTGTAGAACTAAAATCTTGCAAACCTTCTACATTACCGTTGAACATGTGTCTATTTGTACTAGATGTAGAGATGTTGATATTGATGCTATTCATGATCATATGGCTTTAATTAAACAACAAAATGATCATATAGCAAAATTAGATGCTAAAATTACCGAGCATGAACTTGAAAATGAAAAATTTAAATTTGCTCGTAGTATGCTTTATAATGGGAGACGCCCTGGCATCAAGGATGGCATTGGCTTCCAAAACGGAGACAATGTCAAACTTAATGCCCCTCCTAAAAAATTGTCTAACTTTGTTAAGGGCAAGGCTCCCATGCCTCAGGATAACGAGGGTTACATTTTGTACCCTGCCGGTTATCCCGAGCACAAAATAAGGAGAATTCATTCTAGAAAGTCTCACTCTGGCCCTAATCATGCTTTTATGTATAAGGGTGAGACATCTAGTTCTAGGGAAACAACCCATGCAAAATTGCCTAAGAAGAAAACTCCTAAGGCATCAAATGATTCTAACATTTCATTTAAAACCTTTGATGCTTCTTATGTTTTAACTAACAAATCCGGCAAGGTAGTTGCCAAGTATGTTGGGGGCAAACACAAGGGATCAAAAACTTGTGTTTGGGTACCCAAAGTTCTTGTGTCTAATGTCAAAGGACCCAAAACCATTTGGGTACCTAAAGTCAAGAACTAAACTTGTTTTGTAGGTTTATGCATCTGGGGGCTCAAGTTGGATCATTGATAGCGGGTGCACAAACCACATGACAGGGGACAAGAAAATGTTCTCCTCCTACGAGAAAAACCAAGATCCCCAAAGAGCAATCACATTCGGGGATGGAAACCAAGGTTTGGTCAAAGGCTTGGGTAAAATTGCTATATCTCCTGACCACTCAATTTCCAATGTTTTTCTTGTAGATTCTTTAGATTATAACTTGCTTTCAGTTTCTCAATTATGCAAAATGGGCTACAACTGTCTATTTACTGATGTAGGTGTCACTGTCTTTAGAAGAAGTGATGATTCAGTAGCATTTAAGGGAGTGTTAGAGGGTCAGCTATACTTGGTAGATTTTGATAGAGCTGAACTCGACACTTGCTTAATTGCTAAGACTAACATGGGTTGGCTCTGGCACCGCCGACTAGCTCATGTTGGGATGAAGAACCTTCATAAGCTTCTAAAGGAGAGCACATTTTAGGACTAACAAATGTTCATTTTGAGAAAGACATGATTTGTAGCGCATGCCAAGCAGGGAAGCAAGTTGGTGTTCATCATCCACATAAGAACATCATGATGACTGACAGGCCACTGGAGCTCCTACACATGGACCTATTCGGCCCGATACCTTACATAAGCATCGGCGGGAGTAAGTACTATCTAGTTATTGTGGATGATTATTCTCGCTTCACTTGGGTGTTCTTTTTGCAGGAAAAATCACAAACCCAAGAGACCTTAAAGGGATTCTTGAGACGGGCTCAAAATGAGTTTGGCTTAAGGATCAAGAAAATTAGAAGCGACAACGGGACGGAGTTCAAGAATTCACAAATCGAAGGCTTCCTTGAGGAGGAGGGCATCAAGCATGAGTTCTCTTCTCCCTACACCCCACAACAAAATGGTGTAGTGGAGAGGAAGAATCGAATTCTATTGGACATGGCAAGGACCATGCTTGATGAGTACAAGACTTCGGATCGGTTTTGGGCCGAGGCGGTCAACACCGCCTGCTACGCCATCAACCGATTGTATCTACACCGAATCCTCAAGAAGACATCATACGAACTCCTAACTGGTAAAAAGCCCAATATTTCATATTTTAGAGTCTTTGGTAGCAAATGCTTTATACTTGTTAAAAGAGGTAGAAAATCTAAATTTGCTCCTAAGACTGTAGAAGGCTTTTTACTAGGATATGATTCAAACACAAGGGCATATAGAGTCTTCAACAAGTCCTCAGAACTAGTTGAAGTTTCTTGTGACGTTGTGTTTGATGAGACTAACGACTCTCAAGTAGAGCAAGTTGATCTTGATGAGATAGGTGAAGAAGAGGCTCCGTGCATCGCGCTAAGGAACATGTCCATTGGGGATGTGTGTCCTAAGGAATCCGAAGAGTCTCCAAATGCACAAGATCAACCATCCTCCTCCACACTAGCATCTCCACCAACTCAAAATGAGGATGAGGCTCAAGTTGATGAAGAAGAAGATCAAAAGGATGAGCCACCTCAAGATGACGGCAATGATCAAGGGGGAGATGCAAATAATCAAGACAAGGAGGATGAAGAACCAAAACCGCCACACCCAAGAGTCCACCAAGCAATCCAACGAGATCACCCCGTCGACACCATCCTCGGCGACATTCATAAGGGGTAGGATCATGACACAGAAATTCGAGATGTCAATGATGGGGGAGTTGAAATATTTCTTGGGATTTCAAGTGAAGCAACTCCAAGAGCGCACCTTCATTAGCCAAACGAAGTATACTCAAGACATTCTAAACATGTTTGGAATGAAGGATGCCAAACCCATCAAGACTCCCATGGGAACCAATGGGCATCTCGACCTCGACACGGAAGGTAAATCCGTCGATCAAAAGGTATACTAGTCGATGATTGGTTCATTACTCTATTTATGTGCATCTCGACCGGACATTATGCTTTCCGTATGCATGTGTGCAAGATTCCAAGCCGACCCTAAGGAAGCTCACCTTACGGCCGTAAAACGAATCTTGAGATATTTGGCTTATACTCCTAAGTTTGGGCTTTGGTACCCTCGGGGATCCACATTTGATTTAATTGGTTATTTGGATGTCAATTGGGCGGGGTGTAAAATTAATAGAAAGAGCACATCAGGGACTTGCCAGTTCTTGGGAAGATCCTTGGTGTCTTGGGCTTCAAAGAAGCAAAATTCCGTAGCTCTTTCTACCACCGAAGCCGAGTATATTGCCGCAGGCCATTGTTGCGCGCAATTGCTTTGGATGAGGCAAACCCTTAGAGACTACGGTTACAAATTAACCAAAGTTCCTCTTCTATGTGATCATGAGAGTGCAATCCATATGGCGGATAATCCCATTGAGCATAGCCGCACTAAACACATAACCATTCGGTATCATTTCTTAAGGGATCACCAACAAAAGGGAGATATCGAGATTGCATATATTAACACTAAAGATCAATTAGCCGATATCTTTACCAAGCCACTAGATGAACAAACTTTTAACAAACTTAGGCATGAGCTCAATATTCTTGATTCTAGGAATTTCTTTTGATATTTTGCACACATAGCTCATAAGTATACCTTTGATCATGTCTCTTTTATGCTATGACTAATGTGTTTTCAAGTATATTTCAAACCAAGTCATAGGTGCATTGAAAGGGAATTGGAGTCTTCGGCGAAGACAAAGGCTTCCACTCGACTCCATAACTCATCCTTCGCCATCGCTCCGAGCATCTCTCCGTCTTTGGTATAATCTTCACTCATATTATTGTTTGCCAAAGGGGGAGAAAGTATTTCTAAAGGGCTTATATCTCACTCTAAGTATCCGTTTTTGGCGATTCATGCCAAATTGGGAGAAAATATTAGCCCAAAGCAAAAGGACCGCACCACCACCTAATTTTAAAACTAATGATTTTCAAATTAGTATCTTATTGTGTTCAAAAGGGGGAGTTTTTCAAAATTAATATCTTAAAACCCTCTTGAACACTAAGAGGAGGATTTTATTGAGGGAGAGTTTTGTTTAGTCAAAGGAAAAGCATTTGAAACAGGGGGAGAAATTTTCAAATCTTATAAATGCTTCTCAAAATTCTTATTCATTTATCTTTGACTATTTGCAAAAGGACTTTGAAAAGATTTTCCAAATCTTTGCAAAAACAAAACATGTGGTGCAAGTGTGGTCCAAAATGTTAAAAATGAAAGAAACAATCCATGCATATCCTATGATAAAATTTATTGACTCAATTCTAAGTAACCTTTGCACTTACAATTATGCAAACTAGTTCAATTATGCACTTCTATACTTGCTTTGGTTTGTGTTGGCATCAATCACCAAAAAGGGGGAGATTGAAAGGGAATTAGGCTTACACCTATTTTCTAATTGATTTTGGTGGTTGAATTGCCCAACTCAAATTATTGGACTAACTAGTTTGCTCTAGTCGATAAGTTCTACAGGTGCCAAAGGTTCACAATAAGTCAATAAAAAGACCAAGAATGGGTTCAAACAGAGAGAGCAAGGGACAACCGAAGTGTGCCCTGGTCTGGCACACCGGACAGTGTCCGGTGCACCAGGGGACTCCAAGCTGAACTCAGCACCTTCAGGAATTCTCAGAGGTGCTCCGCTATAATTCACCGGACTGTCCGGTGTACCACCGGACAGTGTCCGGTGCCCTAAGGGAGAGCGACTCTGAACTCGCCAGCTTCAGGAATCCGCTCCGCTAAAATTCACCGGACTGTCCGGTGTAGCACCGGACTGTCCGGTGAGCCAGCAGAGCAACGGCTACTTCGCGCGCAACAGTCGACTGCAACGCATTAAATGCGCGCCTGCGCGCGCAGAGGGACAGAGCACGCGCGGGTGGCACACCGGACAGTCTACAGGACTTGTCCGGTGCACCACCGGACAGCCAGGCGGGCCCACAAGTCAGAGCTCCAACGGTCGGAACCCAACGGCCAGGTGATGTGGCTGGCGCACCGGACAGTGTCTGGTGGCGCACCGGACTGTCCGGTGCGCCATGCGACAGAAGCCTTCACCAAACGGCTAGTTTGGTGGTTGGGGTTATAAATACCCCCAACCACCCCACATTCAAGTCATCCAAGTTTTCCAACTTCCAACTACTTACAAGAGCTCTAGCATTCAATTCTAGACACACAAAAGAGATCAAATCCTCTCCCAATTCCACTCAAAGCTTTAGTGATTAGAGAGAGTGATTGTTGTGTTCATTTGAGCTCTTGCGCTTGGATTGCTTCTTTTTCTCATTCTTTCTTGCGATCATCTCAATTGTAATCAAGGCAAGAGACACCAATTGTGTGGTGGTCCTTGCGGGGAAGTTTGTTCCCGTTTGATTGAGAGAAGAAGCTCACTCGGTCCGAGGGACCGTTTGAGAGAGGGAAAGGGTTGAAAGAGACCCGGTCTTTGTGACTGTAAGGAAAATGGACCCCGGGCCTTTTGGCTAACTGAGTTTTGGTGTTTGATGAACAACACAATCAGTGAACTAATATGTTTTCTAGTGTTTGTGTTTGTAGTTCACAGGATGCGAAGAGAATTGGACCAAGGCAATGAGGATGCAACACCTCAAAAGAAGACATAAAAAGATGCATAGGAGTCCAAGACTCAAGAACAAAGAAGCCCGAAGAAATCAGCGAAGAAATCCAAGATAAGGGCTGTCAGCCAGCGCCTGGTGGCGCACCGGACATTGGTGTCCGGTGTGCACCGGACTGTCTGCGCAGAGAGGCCACAGACAGGCGCTCTCTGGCTGTAGCACCGGACTGTCCGGTGTGCCAACGAGCAGACGGCAACGGTCGGATCCAACGGTCGACTGCTACAGGCGCCAACGGTCGGCTGACGTGGCGTGCACCGGACATCTACTGTGCAGTGTCCGGTGGTGCACCGGACTGTCCGGTGCACCCGACGACAGAAAGCTGCTGCTTTCTGTCCAACGGCTAGTTTGGGGTGTGAAGGCTATAAATACCACCCCAACCGGCCATTCTCAAGTGTGAGAGCCCAAGCAACATACCAATACACATAGTGCATATTTCCAAGAGCTCAAACACCCAAGTGCTTAATAGAATCACTCGGTGATTAGCGTAGGTGCTTTGCGAAGTGCTTAGGTTAGTTAGACCGCTTTAGCGCTTGCTCTAGGTGAATCCTAGTTAGTTGAGCGAGTTTTGTAAAACCACACAACCCCTCGGCTCTTGCGTGAGTCGTTGTAATTGTACCGAGTGGGGCGAGAGTCTTGCGAGACCGTGACAACCGCGTTTGTGTCACGGCCGCCACCGTGTACCGGAGGGAACGAGGCCCGCGGCGTTTCGGCCGGAAGCTCGATAGTGGAGACGGCGGGGAGCGTCCGAGAGGAGCCGGAAGCGGAGCACCACTTGCGCGTGGAGAAGGCCCGCGGCTCTCTACGGAGTTACTCGACCGTGGTGCTTGGCCCTCGCGTGGGCTTCCCTTTGCGTAGGGGCACCAACGAGGATTAGTCGGGACCTTGCGTGGTTCCGGATACCTCGGTAAAAATACCGGCGTCATCCACGAGAGTTTGCTTCTCTACTTAGCTCTTTACATTCCGCATTTATATTAAGCATTTAAGTTTCAATCTTGTAGTCATACTTATTTAGTATAGATTGAAACTTAGCCTTTTGCGGTAGAGATAGCAACACTTAGACAAAACCTAGTTTGCACATTCTAGTTTTGATTATTTGCATAGGTTTTGCTCTAGGGATTTAATTGTGGCCTAGTTTAGTAAAAGTTTTAGAAGTCCTAATTCACCCCCCTCTTAGGCGTCACCCGTTTCCTACAAGTGGTATCAAAGCCCGGTTTGGCTCATTTGAAACGCTTTAGCTTCACCGCTAAAAGAGCCGACACTTTTTAGAGGAAGGGATGGACACCCATAGGCCACCACACTTCGACGGCACTAACTTCCCATATTATAGTGCTAGAATGGCTTGTTACCTAGAGGCCATTGATCTAGGTGTTTGGAGAGTCACTCATGACGGGATGAAACCCCTCAAGAATCCCGAGAAACCCACCACGAGTGAGGAAAAAGAAATTCATTTAAATGCTAGAGCCAAAAATTGCTTGTATGAATCTCTTAGCATGGATATTTTTAATCAAGTATTTACCTTGAAAATTGCTAATGAGATTTGGCTAAAATTGCATGAGCTCCATGACGGCACATCCAATGTCCGTGAGCAAAAACATTGCCTAGTCTTAAATGAGTATAATTCTTTTGCCATGAAAGATGATGAGCTTGTTAGAGACATGTATTCTCGTTTGAATCTAATTATCAATGAGCTCAATTCTATTGGCATTAATAAGCTAGGTGATGCGGACATTGTGAGGAAGATTATCTCCCTGCTACCACAACAAAGATATGGGAGCATCATCACCATCCTTCACAACATGGAGGATTTGAGCAACATGACCCCGACCATTGTGATTGGGAAAATCGTGGCCTTTGAGATGTCGCGAAAAATGAGTCGGGGAGAGGAGCCAACTTCCTCAAGACCATATGCTTTTGCATGTGATGAAAGGAAGGGCAAAAAGAAGGCTCCCACTCCAAGTTCCTCAAGCGAAGAAGAGGAGGAAGAAGAAGAAAGTGATGATGATGAAGATAATCAACCGTGCACATCATCCTCCGAGGACGAAGAAACAATCCGACGCGTCGGAAAGGTAATGAGGATGATCCGCAAGATTAATCTAATAGGTGTGCCCCTGCAGGTCGAGGATCTTCTCTTTAACATTGACAGGAAAAAGCAAAGAAAGAGAGGATGCTTCGCATGTGGGGAGAAGGGCCACTTCAGAGACAACTGTCCAAATATGGCCAAACCCAAAAAGGAGAGGAGCAAAGGCAAGGCGCTCACAAGTGTTAGAACTTGGGATGATTCTTCAAGTGAAGATGAACCTCCAAGGACGCGCAGCCACCGGTCCTCGTCACGATCATCACGGTCATCACACAAATGCCTTATGGCAAGAGGTAACAAAAGCATTCCATCCTCTAGTGATGAAAGTAGTAGTGATGATGAAGGTGAAGGAAAGGCCTCTCTAGAAGAGCTTGCGGAAGCCGTAAAATTTTTCCAGGATGTTTGCACTAAGCAAAAAGCTCAACTTAAAACTTTGAAAAATAAGTTGGTTAGCTCTCAAAATGATTACAAAGGTTTGCTAGAAAAATTTGAAACTTTTGCAAACTTAAATAGTGAGCTATCAACTAAAATTGAGCTATTAGAATCTAGTGCTCCATCCACTGCTACCGATGATAGCCTTATTAAAAAGAATGAAAAACTTAAGGCTAAGTTAGCTAGCTCCCAAGAAGCTATTGAAAATTTGCTAGGGAAAATGGAAATTCTTAGCATACACAATAATGAGCTAACTACTAAGCTAGAAAACATTGGTAGCACCCCAGCAGCATCTTTAGTTGAAATACCTGAAATAATTAAGAAAGATGCTTCTACTTCCTGCTTTGATTTAATTGATGACTCTAACCCCTGCAACCAAGTCGTTGTTGAGAATATTGTTGTAGAGACATGTTCGGATGAGGTTGCAAAGGAAAATGAACAATTAAAGCAAGAAGTGGCTCGCCTTGGCAAGGCTTTGTATGACAAGAAAGGCAAAGCCAAACAAATCCGACCTCCACAGGATAACACCACTGCGGGAGTGAACAAGCCTGTAGAAGGAGAAACTGTGATTTGTAGGCTATGCCACATGGAAGGCCACAAGTCTTTCCAATGCAAGGCGATGACCGGGGATAAACAAAGGCAAAAGCTCAAGCAAAAGCCATCAAGCAAAATCTCCAACACCTACATCAAAAAGATGAACAAAAAGGATGCTACACCATATTTGATCAAGAAGAAAAAGAATGGAAAGGTGATAGCAATCAAGGCCAACAAGCAAGCCAACAAAGGAAAGGGGGCCAAACGCATCTGGGTGCCAAAGGAAATAATTTCAACCATGAAAAGCACCAAGAAGGTTTGGATCCCGAAAGGGAAGTGAGTGGACCGAAGGTCCTCGGGAAATTTGGAGACTTGGCTAAATTGGGATGTATATCATGGGATACATCATATTGGATCAAGTTTATTGCCAAGTGGGTTAGTGAAAATTTTGGACCCAAATTTCCCACCCATGACTAAGGTAACTAGTTTTATTGTATTTCTCGTGTTTAGATATGCGTATCTATTTACCTTGTATCTAGTTTACCTTTCTTGCCTAGTATTACATGTGTTATGTACTTTTGTTTAAAATCATGCATACTAGGTAAATCACATGGTAGGATTGCTTGCTTTCAATTCATATACTTAAGCAAACCTACATGGTTTAAAATGTTTATTTAAGCACGGCACATAGCTTCTATATCACTCCATAGTAAATGATGCATAAATTGAAAATTTTGATTTCTACAAAGTGTATCATTTAACTTATATGTGCCAAAGTTTGGATTATGGATAATTTGCCCCTCTTGATATCAAATCAAAGTGCATGTCTCCTACAAGTATTCAAAACTTGTATGCACACCTTTAGGGGGAGGTTACTCTATAATCTAACACTTTGAGACTAACACCTTTTCAAGTCTATTTCATGTGATAGTCTCATTGTAAGGAAAATGAAGTCCCCGGAGAAAGACAACAATCTTCCACTGCAAAATCTCCAAGAACTCTTATGTCTCTCAAGCTCACCATTGACTTTCAATTGGTATCTTTTGAGACTACATTCAGTATCATTTACATGTCTTCTCCAATATTTGATTAGACTATATTTCATATCATATGCTTCCATGTTGCAAAAATGCATAAGTAGTTAACTCATATTCTGTTACCTATGCATAAGGGAAGTTAGTCTTTTCAAATCATGTCTTGCACCTCTAATTTTCACATGCTTTTTCCTAAGTAGAGGATCTCTGTCAGGGGGAGTATTTCTTCATCTCTAAAGGGGGAGAAAACTCTTTCTAAAGGAGAATACTCATTTAGGGGGAGTAATCTTTTGAGGACTCCTTCAAGTGGTATCATTCACATAGTTTAATTTAATATCCTTCTAGTGATATCATTTGATACAATTCTTGATGAGGGCAAGCTTTTATTTACTTCCTACATGCTTTTAATGTCTTCCTTTTCGGTGGTTGATGCCAAAGGGGGAGAAGTTTAGAGACCAAAGCAATGAAAACTATATCAAACACCAAACACCACCAATTTAAAATTTTATATCTACAAATGGCTTTTCAAGTGGTTTTGGTCCAAAAATAGGAAGTAAGTGAATTATGGAGTTAGGGGGAGGCTTAAGTCCATAATATCACATTGTGGGGACAATCATGCATCTTAGCAAGTAGATTGCATATTTTCACTCAAATACTTGTATTATTTGCTTGCTTTGGTTGTGTTGTCATCAATCACCAAAAAGGGGGAGATTGTAAGGAAAATGGACCCCGGGCCTTTTGGCTAACTGAGTTTTGGTGTTTGATGAACAACACAATCAGTGAACTAATATGTTTTCTAGTGTTTGGTTTGTAGTTCACAGGATGCGAAGAGAATTGGACCAAGGCAATGAGGATGCAACACCTCAAAAGAAGACATAAAAAGATGCATAGGAGTCCAAGACTCAAGAACAAAGAAGCCCGAAGAAATCAGCGAAGAAATCCAAGATAAGGGCTGTCAGCCAGCGCCTGGTGGCGCACCGGACATTGGTGTCCGGTGTGCACCGGACTGTCCGGTGAGGCACCGGACAGTCTGCGCAGAGAGGCCGCAGACAGGCGCTCTCTGGCTGTAGCACCGGACTGTCCTGTGTGCACCGGACTGTCCGGTGTGCCAACGGGCAGACGACAACGGTCGGATCCAACGGTCGACTGCTACAGGCGCCAACGGTCGGCTGACGTGGCGTGCACCGGACATCTACTGTGCAGTGTCCGGTGGTGCACCGGACTGTCCGGTGCACCCGACGACAGAAAGCTGCTGCTTTCTGTCCAACGGCTAGTTTGGGGTGTGAAGGCTATAAATACCACCCCAACCGGCCATTCTCAAGTGTGAGAGCCCAAGCAACATACCAATACACATAGTGCATATTTCCAAGAGCTCAAACACCCAAGTGCTTAATAGAATCACTCGGTGATTAGCGTAGGTGCTTTGCGAAGTGCTTAGGTTAGTTAGACCGCTTTAGCGCTTGCTCTAGGTGAATCCTAGTTAGTTGAGTGAGTTTTGTAAAACCACACAACCCCTCGGCTCTTGCGTGAGTCGTTGTAATTGTACCGAGTGGGGCGAGAGTCTTGCGAGACCGTGACAACCGCGTTTGTGTCACGGCCGCCACCATGTACCAGAGGGAACGAGGCCCGCGGCGTTTCGGCCGGAAGCTCGATAGTGGAGACGGCGGGGAGCGTCCGAGAGGAGCCGGAAGCGGAGCACCACTTGCGCGTGGAGAAGGCCCGCGGCTCTCTACGGAGTTACTCGACCGTGGTGCTTGGCCCTCGCGTGGGCTTCCCTTTGCGTAGGGGCACCAACGAGGATTAGTCGGGACCTTGCGTGGTTCCGGATACCTCGGTAAAAATACCGGCGTCATCCATGAGAGTTTGCTTCTCTACTTAGCTCTTTACATTCCGCATTTATATTAAGCATTTAAGTTTCAATCTTGTAGTCATACTTATTTAGTATATATTGAAACTTAGCCTTTTGCGGTAGAGATAGCAACACTTAGACAAAACCTAGTTTGCACATTCTAGTTTTGATTATTTGCATAGGTTTTGCTCTAGGGATTTAATTGTGGCCTAGTTTAGTAAAAGTTTTAGAAGTCCTAATTCACCCCCCCTCTTAGGCGTCACCCGTTTCCTACAGTGACCACCTCAACGGGGAGTAGGTTTGCGAGAACCGAACCTCGGTAAAACAAATCCTTGTGTCTCACTTCTCATTCACTTACGATTTGTTTTTACACCCTCTCTCGGACTCGATTATATTTCTAACGCTAACCCGGCTTGTAGTTGTGATTAACTTTGTAAATTTCAGTTTCACCCTATTCACCCCCCTCTAGGCGACTTTCAAAACGCTCGTACGTCCACATTTCATGCAAGTACATAGGACCCAATGCCTCTATTTGTGGCACCAAGTGCACCACAAGGTGCACCATAATATCAAAGAACGATGGAGGGAAACACATCTCAAACTGTGATATTGTCTCCACTGTGAATTCCTAAAGAGATGCCAACTCATCACGGTCAATTACCTTTTGTGAAATTCTGTTGAAAAAGTAGCACAACCGTGTGATTGCCATCTTTAAAAACAAAGGATTTATAGCCCTGATGGCAATAGGTAGGAATGTAGTCAGCATGACATGACAATCATGTGAGTTGTAGTTGGTGACTATCAGGTCTTTCATTGACACAATACTTCGTATGCTAGAGCAGAATCCGGATGGGACTTTCAAATTCTTAAGCCAAACACACATCGCATGTTTCTCATCTACATTGAGATTGTAGCTTGCTGCTGGGAGATGATACTTCCCATTTTCTTGAAGAACAGGATGTAGTTCCTTTTTTATGCCTAAATTTACCAAGTCCATGCGTGAATTGAGCCCTTCTTTTGTTTTGCCCTTTATGTCTAGCAAGGTGCCAATTATGCTTTCAAACACGTTCTTCTGAACGTGCAAACCATCGATCGCATGCCGCACATCTAACTCTTTCCAGTAAGGCAAGTACTCGAAGAAAATAGACTTTTTCTTGAATATAGCCCCCGGAGCTGGTTTGGCATCCTTCCTTGTTTTTCCGTCTTTTGTCTTCTTCCCTAAAACAAACTTGATATTCCTGACTATTTCAAAAACTCTATGACCTTTATTGTTACCCGATGGAGCAGTAGAATGTAGTTCACCATTATTGTCAAAGTACTTATCCATCTTTCGCATGCGGTACCTGTGTCCTTCCAATAAAAAGCGTCTGTGCCTCATGTACACTATCTTCTTAGATGCAGTAAGGGACACGTAAGCAGTTTCATCAATGCATACTGTGCAGCCAACCTTTCCCTTAAACTGGCCTGATAATGTGAAGAGTGCAGGGTAATCATTGATCGTAACAAAAATAATTGCTCTCAGCGTGAATGAATATTTACGATACTCATCCAACATTTGAACACCCGTTACCCACAATATTTTCATATCCTCCATTAAGGGCTCTAAAAATACATCCATATCAACTCCAGGTTGTGTAGGTCCAGAAATAAGCATGGTTAGCAAAATGTACTTCCGTTTCTGCATGAACCATGAAGGAAGGTTGTATATGGTGAGGATCACTGGCCATGTGCTATGCTTGCTGCTCCTTTCAGCAAATGGATTCATTCCATCAGTACTCAGTGTGAACCTAACATTTCTTGGTTCATCGGCAAAGTCTCGGTGGTTCTCATTGAAATCTTGCCACTGCTTCCCATCGGCTGGATGTCGAAGCTTCCCATCGTTTTTGTGCTCATCAGAAGCATGCCAACTCATAAGTTTGGCATCCTCAGGGTTAGCGAACAAACACCTCAATCGATCGACGACGGGGAGGTACCACATCACCAAAGCAGGAATCTTTTTGAGCGCATAATAGTCTACTTCTTCTTTTTCTTTGCTCGTGGATTTTGAAGTCTTCTTTTTGGCTTTCTTTCGCTTCTTCCCTTTAGACACAGATGCAACACACTCTTCCTCTCGATAGCCTTTATTTGTCTTGTACCTACTTGCACCACACTTTGGGCAGCTCTCCAAGTCTTTATAATCATCACCTCGATAAAGGATACAATGATTTCTACATGCATGGATCTTCTCCACGCCCATAGTGAGTGGACTGATTAGTTTCTTTGCATAGTACGTGTTAGCAGGCACTTTGTTCTCCTTTGGAAGCATGTCTGCGACAATACTCAAGAACGCATCGAAGCCAGCATCAGACAGACCATATCTAGCTTTTAACATCAACAGCTTTAACACAGACCGGAGCGTCGTGAACTCTTTGGTACAACCCTTAGACTCGTCGTACAAAGGCTCTTCTGCTGCCTTCTTCAGGGACTCCATACCTTTCATGAAGAACATCAATGGATCTGTATGACGACGCAACATTGCCTCTAACAACTCTGCATCTTCCTCGTCCATAACATTTGGCAGAACATGGGTTCTTTCACGTTCATTTCCTCCGGCGTAACCATGATCAGTAACATTTGGCACTACATGTTCGCTCTGTGGAAGAGGTTGTTGTGTCTCGTGAACGAACTGAAAGCTGTCGTTGATGTTCGCAGGGTTTCCAGCTGTATAAGGCGAAGAGCTACCCTCTCCATGCTTTGTCCAAATTATGTAATCCTTCACAAATCCTCGGCATACCAGATGAGATATGATTTGTTCTGTGTCATCAAATACAACAGCATTTTTGCAGTCCATGCATGGACAATATATGTGCTTTGTCTTTGTTCTCCAAGCATGGTTCGTAGCGACAACAATAAACTTATGGACCTCAGATATGTATGATGGATCTAGCCTTGATAAGTTATACATCCAGGATATCCTCTCCATCATCACCTGTAAAAAAAGTAACATAAAACACACAAGGCACACAAATTGGCAAGAGAAACATATACCAATATTTCCTAACAACTAAATATATCATGGATAAAGAAAATTGGCAAAAGAAACATGAACAACCTTTCTTAGCGACCTTCTTCCAAAAAATAAAGATCAAAACCTCCCCTTGTATTTTGTGAAATCTGGCCTTCCAATAAAAGTTGGGCTGCGCGCGAGCTACACAGTTTTTGTCGGGAAGGACGAAGCATAGGCGGTTGGATCGATTAGGCAACCTAACTACTTTATCTCTTACACATGGTGAAACCCTAGATAAAAAATGTGGCTAAAATGGAGGAAAAATGAACAAAATTTGGCAAAAGAAACATAAGCCAAACTTTCCTATCAACTAATAAACAAAAAATCTTAATACCCAAACCTATCTCTAACACATGGTGAAAGCCTAGTTTCAAAATGTAGTTAAAATTGAGCAAAAATGAACAATAATTGGCAATTGAAACATAATTAAACCAACCTTTCATAACAATTAATAAAAACAATCTTAATTACCAAACCTATCATCCTCCCTCTCCATACAACACATTCACCATTCATTAAGCAACTAAATATGTGTCATGGATAAACTTATTTGAGAACTAAACATGAAAAAGGAGAGGGAATAGACAAAATCTAACCATCTTAAGAAACCTCATTTGAGGAAATAGAGAAAATAACCTAGCTATACTCTTCTCTCTCACATGTAAAACCCTAGATCCAAAATGTGGCTAAAATTGAGCAAGAATGAACAAAAATTGACAAAGAAACATAAACCAACCTTTCTTATCCACCTTCTTCCAAAAAATGAAGACCAAAACCTCCCCCTTGTATTTTGTGAAATCTGGACCTCCAAAATCGCCTCCAATGGAAGTTGGCTGCGAGCTACAGCTCCTGTCGGGGGGAGCAAGAGTGGTATTTATAACAGATAGTTCACTGGCGGTTGGCTTGAAAAACCGCCAGTGAAAACCTATTTTCACTGGCGGTTCTCTTAACACAACCGCCAGTGGAAATAGGATATTTCCACTGGCGGTTCTGTTACACCAACCGCCAGTGGAAACTAGATTTTCACTGGCGGTTCTGTTACATCCTATTTCCACTGACGGTTGTGTTAAGATAACCGCCAGTGGAAATAGGTTTCCACTGGCGGTTCCCAAGCCGGGCCCACCTGGTTTTTTTTACTGACGCACGGTAACTGAAACCGCCAGTGATAATTTATGGGTGCCGCAGGCTTTGAGCTCTTTTCTACTAGTGTGAGTGAGGGGGTGATTTGGTTGTGTGTAGTAGTGTAGGGGTGGTAATGGATCATGATTCAAATGCTTGTTCACAAAATAGTAGTGCCCTAAATAAATTTTAATTCAAAAATGAATAGAAATAGAGTCCGATCGTAATCTTAATCCGATCTAATCTTTAAATTTTATAGTGTAAAATTTAGGTTCTATTATCACCCATAAGTTTTGCCAAGTTTAAATTGATGATGGATTATATAGTGGTATAGATTAGTATTAATCCTCAATCATACACATGCACGCGGGGAAAAGACAGACAAGGCACTGATATAATAGAATATACTATATAATTATTATTGCGTAGGCGGATTTTCATCATACCGTATGTAATTATGTATGTACGTACTATATGGAGCTTGCATTGATGCAGTTGGTGGGTCGGTGAGAGGCTCGATCGGCAGCCGCGGCGCTGTCGTCGACTCGTTGTGTACTACTCATTCAAGTACGTGTTCCATGTGCTCTCGCATCATCTCCTTGGTTCTTTTGTTGGTATATATCGTAACAATATATCTTTCCTTCGTCCATCGATCGCCCACCACACACGCATCATCTGTCATCTCCTTTTCGCTCCTCGTTGGCAGGTCGGTAGCATCCAAGAATGCATGCATGCAGTGGCAGATACAGGATCGCAGCCCCCTGACCCGCCCTTTAATTCATGCGCGTATCGACATCAGATCACCGTTTTTGTACGTATGCACGCGATGGATCACCGTACGAGATCATTATCGGTCGATTCCCGGTAATATCTACTACCTATTAAGTAGCGTAGCTTAGACTACGACACTATCATAACTTCACCCTTCTCCTAGACCCTACCTCTACCCCCTCGTACGCAACAGCCGCCCCATGACACCCGTTGTGACCTCCGCCACGTGTCATCATCCAACCAGGCTGCCACCCCTCCACACACACTCAGCCTCGCACCCCTCGCCCTTGCCTCCCCGGACCCTGTCATCACCACCGAGTACGAGAGGATGAGGGTGGACGGGACCGTCGTGGGCTGCCCATTCGTTGTCATCGAGTACGAGAGGATGAAGGTCAAGGTGTACGCTCCGGAGACGGACTCATGGGACGCGGTCGACGGTGCCCCGATGCCCCAGTGCATCATGAAGCCCTTTTCAGTCACTTGCGCCGACAACAGGATCATTATCATAGGGCGAGGCCTCCACGTGACCACGTCACAATTGGCCATGTGCAGGAGGAACTCGCTGACGGTCATGGTAGCAGGGGGCATGCTACTCCGTCCGCTGGCAGGATGTGGATGCTTCAAAGGAGTTAAGTGAGAGCACCTAGAGGAGGGTGAATAGGTGATCCTGTAAAAATCAAATACTTGTAGCCACAAAACTTGGTTAAGTGTTAGCTCAATAGAATCAAGTGGCTAATGACCAAGCGCTTGTGAAACACAATGGACACAAAGAAAACAAACACAAGAGACACGATGATTTATCCCGTGGTTCGGCTAAGTATAGCACTTGTCTACTCCACGTTGTCGCGTCCCAATGGACGAGGGTTACACTCAACCCCTTTCAAGTGATCCAATGATCAACTTGAATACCATGACGTTTTCCTTTCTTTTACCATCTCCCATTCGCGAGGAATCTCCACAACTTGGAGTCTCTCGCCCTTCAATTGATGATCACAAAGAAGCACGGAAGTAAGGGAGGGGAGAGCAACACACACAAGACTCAAAGCACGAGCACAAACACGCACACAAGCCACAACTTGAGCTCACAACACAATGCGGGGAGTTCTCTACTCAACTAGAGTTCAAGTCACTATCACAAATAATCAAATGCGCGAGAATGGAGTCTTGGTGCTTAGAGATGATCAAAGAATGCTTGGGTGTCTCCTCAATGCGCATAGGGGTACCTTTTATAGCCCAAGGCAGCTAGGAGCCGTTAGAGGCAATCTGGGAAGGCAATTCTTGCCTTCTGTCGGGTGGCGCACCGGACAGTCCGGTGCACCACCGAACAGGCACTGTTCATGGTCCGGTGCAGATCGCCTTCCTAAAATGCCACAGCCGACCGTTGCAGAATTGTAGCCGTTGGCGCACCGGACACTGTCCGGTGCACACCAGACAGTCTGGTGCCTTCTTCCGACCGTTGGAGCGGGCCACGCATCGCCCGCGGATTTGGCGACCGACCGTTGCGCTGGCGGCCATTGGCTCACCGGAGAGTCCGGTGAATTATAGCCGTACGCCGCCGACGAATTCCCGAGAGTGGCCAGTTCGCCAAAAGCCAGCCTGGCGCACCGGACACTGTCCGGTGCACCACCGGACACTGTTTTGTGCACCACCGGACAGTCCAGTGTGTCAGACTGCGCTGAGTCTTGGCTGCTTCGAGCCAAGTTCTTTTCTTCTTCTCTTTTCTCTGATTCCAGCACTTAGACAAATATATTAGTACACAAAAACCAATGTACTAAGTCTAGAATCATACCTTCTTGTTGATTTGCACTTCATCCATCATTTGGCACATAATTACTCACTCAATATGTGTTGGGCACTTAATCACCAAAACACTTTAGAAATGGCCCAAGGGCACATTTCCCTTTCAATCTCCCCCTTTTTGGTGATTTATGCCAACACATCAAAAAGCAACTAAAAGAAGTGCAACATCAAAGCGATTGAGAACAAGAATTGTTTTTTATTCAAATTTGGCATATTTGGATCATTCTTTGCCACCACTTGGTTTGTTTTTGAAATCAAACTCATTTTCCTATCTCTAAGTCAAACACACTTGTTTAGGCATAAAGAGAGGTATTCCACGAGAAAAATTGATCAAGAGCCAGAAACTCCCCCTTTTCCCATAATCCTACATTCTCCCCACAAGAGGCCAAATTTTGCACATAAGAGTATTTTGACAAAACAAAAGTTCTAACTCTACTATTTTCAAAATTCTCAAGTGGTAGCTGATCCATTTGCTTTGGCCTTAATTTCTCCCCCTTTGGCATTAAGCACCAAAACGGGATCATTATTGGCCCTTAAACCCCATTGCCTCACCAAAATCGTCAATTAAGAGTAAAAAGGCAATAAGAGCATGGAGATGAACTTGGAGTAAATTACCCTCTCATCGGAGCGCAGTGGAAGTCTTGCATGGTCCAAGTTCACCTTTCCCTTTCAATCCACCTTTGAGACTAAATTAAGCAAACTCAAGCACACGATTAGTCTCAAAGGGTCAAGTTGTAGCATTTCTTCCCCTAAATATGTGCATCATTCACACATGGACTTGTGAGGTTCGGGGATCCCTTGCACAACTTGAGCACCATAAATAAAAATGCATAAAGGAACATGATCAAAGACATAAAACACATGTATGCTATAGATCAATCCAAGTTACGCGAATCTAAGACATTTAGCTCACTATGCAGCCTGCAAAAGATCTTCTCATCTAAAGGCTTGGTAAAGATATCGGCTAGCTGGTTCTCAGTGCTAACATAAAACACTTTGATATCTCCCTTTTGCTGGTGGTCTCTCAAAAAGTGATGCCGGATGTCTATGTGCTTTGTGCGACTGTGTTCAATAGGATTGTCCGCCATACAGATTGCACTCTCATTGTCACATAGGAGTGGGACTTTGCTCAGATTGTAGCCAAAGTTTCGGAGGGTTTGCCTCATCCAAAGTAGTTGTGCGCAACACTTTCCTGTGGCAACATACTCGGCCTCAGCGGTGGATAGGGCAACAAAAGTTTGTTTCTTTGAACTCCAAGACACCAGGGACCTTCCTAGGAATTCACACATCCATTATGTACTCTTCCTATCAACCTTGCACCCGGCATAATCGGAGTCTGAATATCCAATCAAGTCAAAGGTAGACCCCTTTGGATACCAGATCCCGAAGCAAGGCGTAGCAACTAAATATCTAAGAATCCGCTTAACGGCCACAAGGTGACATTCCCTTGGGTCGAATTGATATCTAGCACACATGCAAATGCTAAGCATAATATCCGGTCTACTAGCACATAAGTAAAGCAAGGAACCTATCATAGACCGGTATGCCTTTTGATCAACGGACTTACCTCCTTTGTTGAGGTCGACATGTCCGTCGGTTCCCATTGGAGTCTTTGCGGGCTTGGCGTCCTTCATCCCAAATCGCTTGAGTAAGTCTTGCGTGTACTTCGTTTGAGAGATGAAGGTGCCGTCCTTGAGTTGCTTCACTTGGAACCCAAGGAAGTCGTTCAACTCGCCCATCATCGACATCTTGAATTTCTGTGTCATCACCCTGCTAGACTCTTCACAAGACTTTTGATTAGTAGAACCAAATATCATGTCATCGACATAAATTTGGCACACAAATAGGTCACCATCACAAGTCTTAGTGAAAAGAGTTGGATCGGCTTTCCCAACCTTGAAAGCATTAGCAATTAGAAAATCTCTAAGGCATTCATACCATGCTCTTGGGGCTTGCTTAAGTCCATAGAGCGCCTTAGAGAGCTTACACACGTGGTCGGGGTACCGTTCATCCTCAAAGCCAGGGGTTGCTCCACGTACACCTCCTCCTTGATTGGCCCGTTGAGGAAAGCGCTCTTCACGTCCATTTGGAACAACCTGAAAGAATGGTGAGCGGCATAGGCTAACAAAATGCGAATCGACTCTAGCCTAGCTACAGGAGCAAAAGTCTCCTCAAAGTCCAAACCTGCGACTTGGGCATAACCTTTTGCCACAAGTCGAGCCTTGTTCCTTGTCACCACCCCGTGCTCGTCCTGTTTGTTGCGGAACACCCACTTGGTTCCCACAACGTTTTGCTTGGGACGTGGCACCAGTGTCCAAACTTCATTTTTCTTGAAATTGTTGAGCTCTTCCTGCATGGCCAACACCCAGTCCGGATCTAGCAAGGCCTCTTCTACCCTAAAAGGCTCAATAGAAGAGACAAACAAGTAATGCTCACAAAAATTAGCTAGACGTAAGCGAGTGGTTACTCCCTTGCTTATATCACCCAAAATCTGGTCGGCGGGATGATTCATTTGAATCGTCGCTCGAACTTGAGTTAGAGGGGCCCGTGGTGCTTCTTCCTCCACAACTTGGTCTTCTTGTGCTCCCCCTTGATCACACGCCTCCTCTTGAGGAACCTGTTCATCATCTTGAGTTGGGGGGTGCACCAATGTTGAGGAAGAAGGTTGATCTCGCACATCTCCAATAGCCATGGTGTGAATTGCGTCCGTTGGAACATCATCTTCATCTATATCATCAAGATCAACTTGCTTTCTTGGAGAGCCATTAGTTTCATCAAATACAACGTCGCTAGAGACTTTAACCAAACCCGATGATTTATTGAAGACTCTATACGCCTTTGTATTTGAGTCATAACCTAGCAAAAACCCTTCTACAACTTTGGGAGCAAATTTGGAATTCCTACCTTTCTTCACTAGAATGTAGCATTTACTCCCAAATACACGAAAATAAGACATGTTGGGTTTGTTACCGGTTAGCAGTTCATACGACGTCTTCTTGAGGAGGCGTTGAAGGTAGACCCGGTTTATGGCGTGGCAAGCTGTGTTTACAGCTTCTGACCAAAACCGCTCGGGCGTCTTGAATTCTCCAAGCATCGTCCTCGCCATGTCTAAAAGCGTCCTGTTCTTCCTCTCTACCACACTGTTTTGCTGTGGTGTGTAGGGAGCGGAGAACTCGTGCTTGATTCCTTCCTCCTCAAGGTACTCCTCCACTTGTAGGTTCTTGAACTCGGACCCGTTGTCGCTTCTTATCTTCTTCACCTTGAGCTCAAATTCGTTTTGAGCTCGCCTTAGAAAGCGCTTAAGGGTCCCTTGGGTTTCTGATTTATCCTGCAAAAAGAATACCCAAGTGAAGCGGGAAAAATCATCATCAACAACAAGACCATACTTACTTCCCCCTATGCTTAGGTAGGAGACGGGTCTGAAGAGGTCCATGTGAAGTCGCTCCAAAGGTCTTGATGTGGTCATCACGTTCTTGCTGTGATGAGCGCTTCCCACCTGTTTGCCTGTTTGACAAGCTGCACAAGGTCTATCTTTTTCGAAAACACATTTGTTAGACCTAACACATGTTCTCCCTTTAGAAGTTTGTGAACGTTCTTCATCCCAACATGTGCTAGACGGCGATGCCACAGCCAGCCCATGCTAGTCTTAGCAATTAAGCATGCATCTAGATCGGCCTCCTCTTTCAAAAAATCCACTAAATAGAGTTTGCCATCTAGTGCACCCTTAGAAGCTAGTGAACCATCACTGAGAGCACCTAGAGGGGGGGGGTGAATAGGTGATCCTGTGAAACTTAAACTTATAGCCACAAAAACTTGTTAAGTGTTAGCACAATAATAGCCAAGTGGCTAGAGAGGAGTCTCAACAAAACACAATACCACAAGAGATCAGACACAAAGATGACACAGTGGTTTATCCCGTGGTTCGGCCAAGACAAACGCTTGCCTACTCCACGTTGTGGCGTCCCAACGGACGAGGGTTGCAATCAACCCCTCTCAAGCGGTCCAAAGACCAACTTGAATACCACGGTGTTTTGTTTTGCCTTTCAATATCCCGTTTGCGAGGAATCTCCACAACTTGGAGCCTCTCGCCCTTACACTTGAGATTCACAAGAAATTCAGAGTAAGGGAGGAAAGCAACACACACAAATCCACAGCAAAATGCGCACACACACGGCCAAGAATCGAGCTCAAAAGACTATCTCAAAGTTCTCACTAGAACGGAGCTCGAATCACTGAGAATGACAAACGAATGCGCAAAGACTGAGTGTGGATGATCAAGAATGCTCTAAGGTTGCTTGGTTATCTCCTCCATGCGCCTAGGGGTCCCTTTTATAGCCCCAAGGCAGCTAGGAGCCGTTGAGAGCAAATCTAGAAGGCCAATCTTGCCTTCTGTCGTCGGGTGCACCGGACAGTCCGGTGCACACCGGACACTGTCCGGTGCCCGATTTCCTTCCTAAAATGGCGCTGCCGACCGTTGCAGATCTGGGAGCCGTTGGCGCACCGGACAAGTCCGGTGCACACCGGACAGTCCGGTGCCCCCTTCCGACCGTTGGCCCGGCCACGTGTCGCGCGCAGATTCCGCGGCCGACCGTTGGCCCAGCCGACCGTTGGCTCACCGGACAGTCCGGTGCACACCGGACAGTCCGGTGAATTTTAGCCGTACGTCGTCGGCGAATTCCCGAGAGCGGCCACTTCACGCCGAGCCAGCCTGGCGCACCGGACACTGTCCGGTGCACCACCGGACAGTCCGGTGCACCCAGACTGGACAGACTTTGGCTGCTCGAGCCATCTCTTTTCCAACTCGATTTTTTCTGTTTCCAGCACTTAGACACAATACATTAGTCCATAAAACAATGTACTAAGTCTGAGAAACATACCTTTATCCTTGATTTGTACTTTGTCTACCATTTTACAATTAGGCACCTGTGTTGGGCACTAGATCACCAAAATACTTAGAAATGGCCCAAGGGCACATTTCCCTTTCAATCTCCCCCTTTTTGGTGATTTATGCCAACACAACATAAAGCAAGTAGAACAAGTACAAAAACACTTCAAATAAGAACTCAAATTATTTTGATTCAATTTTGACATATATGGATCACTTTATGCCACCACTTGGTTTGTTTTTGCAAATCAAACTCAAATCTCTATCTCTAAGTCAAACACACATGTTGAAACATAAGGAGAGTCATTCCAAAAGAGATTGATCAAAGATTTCAAAAACTCCCCCTTTTTCCCATAATCAATACTTCTCCCCACAAGAAGCCAACTTTTGATAAGAGAGACAGCAAAAGAGTTTTGACAAACCAAAAGCTCTATTCTACTATTTTCAAAATCTCTCAAGTGGTAGCTGATCCATTTATCGCTTTGGCCTTTATTTTCTCCCCCTTTGGCATCAAACACCAAAACGGGATCAATCTTGGCTCTATAACCCCATTGCCTCACCAAAATCTTCAATTAAGAGCAAATGGCAATAAGAGTTCATGAGATGAACTTGGAATACGTTACCCTCTCATCGGAGTGCAGTGGAAGTCTTTCATGGTCCAAGTCCACCTTTTCCCTTTCAATTCTCCTTTGAGACTAAAACAAGCAAACTCAAGCATATGGTTAGTCTCAAAGGGTCAAGTTGTAACACATCTCCCCCTAAAACTGTGCATCATTTTGCCACGAACTTGTGAGGTCCAGGGAGTGTTTGTACAACTTGAGCACCACAATAAGCAACAAAATGCAGAATAAACAAGAACAAGTGCATAAACACATATATACTACAATTCAATCCAAGTTCCGCGAATCTAAGATATTTAGCTCACTACGCAGCCTGCAAAAGGTCTTCTCATCTAGAGGCTTGGTAAAGATATCGGCTAGCTGGTTCTCGGTGCTAACATGAAACACTTCGATATCTCCCTTTTGCTGGTGGTCTCTCAAAAAGTGATGTCGGATGTCAATGTGCTTTGTGCGGCTGTGCTCAACAGGATTTTCCACTATTCGGATAGCACTCTCATTGTCACATAGGAGTGGGACTTTGCTCAGATTGTAGCCAAAGTCCCTGAGGGTTTGCCTCATCCAAAGTAGTTGCGCACAACACTGTCCTGCGGCAACGTACTCGGCCTCAGCGGTGGATAGGGCAACGGAGGTTTGTTTCTTAGAGTTCCATGACACCAGGGACCTTCCCAAGAATTGGCACGTCCCCGATGTACTCTTCCTATCGACCTTACATCCAGCATAGTCGGAATCTGAGTACCCAATCAAGTCAAAGTTAGACCCCTTTGGATACCAGATCCCGAAGCAAGGTGTAGCGACTAAATATCGAAGAATTCGCTTCACAGCCACTAAGTGACACTCCTTCGGATCGGATTGAAATCTAGCACACATGCATACGCTAAGCATAATATCCGGTCTACTAGCACATAAATAAAGCAAGGAACCTATCATGGACCGATATGCTTTTTGATCAACGGACTTACCTCCTTTGTTGAGGTCGGTATGTCCGTCGGTTCCCATTGGTGTCTTTGCGGGCTTGGCGTCCTTCATCCCAAACCTCTTTAGCAAATCTTGTGTGTACTTTGTTTGGGAGATGAAGGTGCCTTCCTTGAGTTGCTTCACTTGGAACCCAAGGAAGTAGGTCAACTCGCCCATCATCGACATCTCGAATTTCTGCATCATTACCCTGCTAAACTCTTCACAAGACTTTTGGTTAGTGGAACCAAATATTATGTCGTCGACATAAATTTGGCACACAAAAAGATCACCATCGCAAGTCTTAGTAAAAAGAGTTGGATCGGCTTTCCCAACCTTGAAAGCATTAGCAATTAAAAAGTCTCTAAGGCATTCATACCATGCTCTTGGGGCTTGCTTAAGTCCATAGAGCGCCTTAGAGAGCTTACACACATGGTCGGGGTACCGTTCATCCTCGAAGCCAGGGGGCTGCTCCACATACACCTCCTCTTTGATCGGCCCGTTGAGGAAAGCGCTCTTCACATCCATTTGGTACAACCTGAAAGAATGGTGAGCGGCATATGCTAGCAAGATACGAATTGATTCTAGCCCAGCCACAGGAGCAAAAGTCTCCTCAAAGTCCAAACCTGCGACTTGGGCATAACCTTTTGCCACAAGTCGAGCCTTGTTCCTCGTCACCACCCCGTGCTCGTCCTGTTTGTTGCGGAACACCCACTTGGTTCCCACAACATTTTGCTTGGGACGAGGCACCAGTGTCCAAACTTCATTGCGCTTGAAGTTGTTGAGTTCCTCCTGCATGGCCAATACCCAATCCGGATCTAGCAAGGCCTCCTCTACCCTGAAAGGCTCAATAGAAGAAACAAAGGAGTAATGCTCACAAAAATTAACTAATCGAGATCGAGTAGTTATTCCCTTGCTAATGTCACCCAAAATTTGGTCGACGGGATGATCCCTTTGAATCACCGCTCGAACTTGGGTTGGAGGTGCCGGTTGCGCTTCTTCCTCCATCACGTGATCATCTTGTGCTCCCCCTTGATCACACGCCTCCTTTTGATGAACCTGTTCATCGTCTTGAGTTGGGGGATGCACCGTTGTTGAGGAAGAAGGTTGATCTCGTTCATCTTGTTCCTGTGGCCGTACTTCTCCAATCGCCATGGTTCGTATAGCGGCCGTCGGAACATCTTCTTCATCTACATCATCACAATCAACAACTTGCTCTCTTGGAGAGCCATTAGTCTCATCAAATACAACGTCGCTAGAGACTTCAACCAAACCCGATGATTTGTTGAAGACCCTATACGCCTTTGTATTTGAATCATAACCTAATAAAAACCCTTCTACAGCTTTGGGAGCAAATTTAGAATTTCTACCCTTCTTCACTAGAATGTAGCACCTGCTCCCAAATACACGAAAGTAAGATACATTGGGTTTGTTACCGGTTAGTAGCTCATACGACGTCTTCTTGAGGAGGCGGTGAAGGTAGACCCTGTTGATGGCGTGGCAAGCCGTGTTCACGGCTTCCGACCAAAAGCACTCAGGGGTCTTGAATTCTCCAAGCATAGTCCTCGCCATATCTATGAGCTTCCTGTTCTTCCTCTCTACCACACCATTTTGCTGAGGTGTGTAGGGAGCGGAGAACTCGTGCTTGATCCCTTCCTCCTCAAGAAACTCCTCCACTTGAAGGTTCTTGAATTCGGACCCGTTGTCGCTCCTTATCTTTTTCACCTTGAGCTCAAACTCATTTTGAGCTCTCTTTAGGAAGCGCTTGAGGGTCCCTTGAGTTTCAGACTTATCCTGCAAAAAGAACACCCAAGTGAAGCGGGAAAAGTCATCAACAATAACTAGACCATACTTACTTCCTCCTATGCTTAGATAGGCGACGGGTCCGAAGAGGTCCATATGCAGCAGCTCCAGAGGTCTTGACGTGGTCATCACATTCTTGCTGTGATGTGCTCCTCCCACTTGTTTACCTGCTTGACAAGCTGCACAAGGTCTATCTTTTTCGAAATAAACATTGGTTAGACCTATCACGTGTTCTCCCTTTAGAAGCTTGTGGAGGTTCTTCATCCCCACATGTGCTAAGCGGCGATGCCACAGCCAGCCCATGCAAGTCTTAGCCATTAAGCATGCATCTAGACCGGCCTCTTCTTTTGCAAAATCAACTAAGTAAAGCTTGCCGTCTAGTACACCCTTAAAGGCTAGTGAACCATCACTTCTTCTAATGACAGACACATCTACATTTGTAAAAAGACAATTATATCCCATATTGCATAGTTGACTAACAGATAGCAAATTGTAACCAAGAGACTCAACTAAAAACACATTGGAGATTGAGTGTTCATTAGAAATTGCAATTTTACCTAACCCTTTTACCTTGCCTTGATTCCCATCACCGAATATAATTGAATCTTAGGAATCTTTATTCTTGACGTAGGAGGTGAACATCTTCTTCTCCCCCGTCATATGGTTTGTGCATCCGCTGTCAATAATCCAGCTTGAACCCCCGGATGCATAAACCTGCAAGGCAAATTTAGGCTTGGGTCTTAGGTACCCAACTCATGTTGGGTCCTACAAGGTTAGCACAAATATCCTTAGGGACCCAAATGCACGTTTTGTCTCCCTTGCATCTTGCCCCTAATTTTCTAGCAACTATCTTCCTATCCTTTCTACAAATAGCAAAGGAAGCATTTAAAGCACAATAAATTGTAGAAGGTTCATTTACTACTTTCCTAGGAGCATGAATAATATTCTTTCTAGGCACATGATGAATAGCATTTCTCCTAGACATATTTCTATCACGCATATAGGAAGAACTAGAAGCAAACATGACATGAGAGTCAAAATCATCATAAGCATTATAACTCCTATAAGCATTTCTAGTTTGTCTCCTATCATGATACATAAAAGTATGGTTCCTTTTAGTACTACTAGCCATAGGAGCCTTCCCTTTCTCCTTGGCGGAGATGGGAGCCTTATGGCTTGTCAAGTCCTTGGCTTCCCTCTTGTAGCCAAGTCCATCCTTAATTGAGGGGTGTCTACCAATCGTGTAGGCATCCCTTGCAAATTTTAACTTGTCAAATTCATTCTTGCTAGTCTTAAGTTGGGCATTAAGACTAGCCAATTCCTCATTTAATTTTGAAATTGAAACTAAGTGATCACTACAAGCATCAATGTCAAAATCTTTACACCTATTACAAGTTTCAACAATTTCTACACAAGAATTAGATTTACTAGCTACTTCTAGTTTAGCACTTAAATCATCATTAACACTTCTTAAAGTAGCAATGGTTTCATGACAAGAAGATAATTCACTAGAGAGCATTTCATTCCTTTTAATTTCAAGAGCAAGAGATTTTTGTGCACTAACAAATTTATCATGCTCTTCATATAAAAGATCTTCTTGTTTCTCTAAGATTCTATCCTTTTCATTCAAGGCATCAATCAATTCATTAATCTTAGCTATCTTAGTTCTATCCAATCCCTTGAATAAACTGGAGTAATCTATTTCATCCTCACTAGACTCATCATCACTAGAAGAATCATAAGTATTAGCATTATGATTGATTACCTTTTTCTCCCTTGCCATGAGGCAAGTGTGATGCTCGTTTGGGAAGAGGGTCGATTTGTTGAAGGCAGTGGCGGCGAGTCCTTCGTCGTCAGAGTCGGACGAAGAGCAATCCGAATCCCACTCCTTTCCAAGGTGTGCTTCGCCTTTGGCCTTCTTGTAAACCTTCTTGTTCTCTCTCTTCCCATTTTTTCCTTGCTCCTGGTCACTATCATTTTCGGGACAGTTAGCAATAAAATGACCAACCTTACCACATTTGAAGCATGAGCGCTTCCCCTTTGTCTTGGTCTTCCTTGGTTGCCCCTTGCGACCATTTAGCGCCGTCTTGAATCTCTTGATGATGAGAGCCATCTCTTCATCATTGAGCCCGGCCGCGTCAATTTGCGCCACCTTGCTGGGTTGCGGCTCCTTGCTCCTTGTTGCCTTGAGAGCGATGGGTTGAGGCTCGTGGATTGGACCGTTCAACGCGTCGTCGACGTATCTCGCCTCCTTGATCATCATTCGCCCGCTTACGAATTTTCCGAGTACCTCCTCGGGCGTCATCATCGTGTACCTGGGATTCTCACGAATATTGTTCACGAGATGAGGATCAAGAACGGTAAAGGACCTTAGCATTAGGCGGACGACGTCGTGGTCCGTCCATCGCGTGCTTCCGTAGTTCCTTATTTTGTTGATGAGGGTCTTGAGCCGGTTGTACGTTTGGGTTGGCTCCTCTCCCCTTATCATGGCGAATCGTCCAAGCTCGCCCTCCACCAACTCCATTTTGGTGAGCATGGTGATGTCATTCCCCTCGTGAGAGATCTTGAGGGTGTCCCATATTTGCTTGGCATTGTCCAAGCCGCTCACCTTGTTGTACTCTTCCCTGCACAAGGACGCTAAGAGAACAGTAGTAGCTTGTGCATTCCTATGGATTTGTTCATTTATGAGCATAGAATTATCCGAGCTATCAAACTTCATTCCATTCTCTACAATCTCCCAAATGCTTGGATGGAGAGAGAATAAGTGACTACGCATTTTGTGACTCCAAAATCCGTAGTCCTCCCCATCGAAGTGTGGAGGTTTGCCAAGAGGAATGGAAAGCAAATGCGAATTCGAACTATGTTGAATACGAGAATAATCAAATGAAAAGTTCGAATTGACCGTCTTTTTGTAGTCGTTGTCGTCGTCCTTTTGGGAAGAGGAAGATTCGTCGCTGTCGTAGTAGATGATCTCCTTGATGCGTCTTGTCTTCTTCTTCTTCCCTTCTTTGCGTCTATGCCCTGAGCCTGAGTCGGTAGTCTTGTCGTCCTTTGGCTCGTTGACGAAGGACTCCTTCTCCTTGTCGTTGATCACGATTCCCTTCCCCTTAGGATCCATCTCTTCGGGCGGTTAGTCCCTTTCTTGAAGAGAACGGCTCTGATACCAATTGAGAGCACCTAGAGGGGGGGTGAATAGGTGATCCTGTGAAACTTAAACTTATAGCCACAAAAACTTGTTAAGTGTTAGCACAATAATAGCCAAGTGGCTAGAGAGGAGTCTCAACAAAACACAATACCACAAGAGATCAGACACAAAGATGACACAGTGGTTTATCCCGTGGTTCGGCCAAGACAAACGCTTGCCTACTCCACGTTGTGGCGTCCCAACGGACGAGGGTTGCAATCAACCCCTCTCAAGCGGTCCAAAGACCAACTTGAATACCACGGTGTTTTGTTTTGCCTTTCAATATCCCGTTTGCGAGGAATCTCCACAACTTGGAGCCTCTCGCCCTTACACTTGAGATTCACAAGAAATTCAGAGTAAGGGAGGAAAGCAACACACACAAATCCACAGCAAAATGCGCACACACACGGCCAAGAATCGAGCTCAAAAGACTATCTCAAAGTTCTCACTAGAACAGAGCTCGAATCACTGAGAATGACAAACGAATGCGCAAAGACTGAGTGTGGATGATCAAGAATGCTCTAAGGTTGCTTGGTTATCTCCTCCATGCGCCTAGGGGTCCCTTTTATAGCCCCAAGGCAGCTAGGAGCCGTTGAGAGCAAATCTGGAAGGCCAATCTTGCCTTCTGTCGTCGGGTGCACCGGACAGTCCGGTGCACACCGGACACTGTCCGGTGCCCGATTTCCTTCCTAAAATGGCGCTGCCGACCGTTGCAGATCTGGGAGCCGTTGGCGCACCGGACAAGTCCGGTGCACACCGGACAGTCTGGTGCCCCCTTCCGACCGTTGGCCCGGCCACGTGTCGCGCGCAGATTCCGCGGCCGACCGTTGGCCCAGCCGACCGTTGGCTCACCGGACAGTCCGGTGCACACCGGACAGTCCGGTGAATTTTAGCCGTACGTCGTCGGCGAATTCCCGAGAGCGGCCACTTCACGCCGAGCCAGCCTGGCGCACCGGACACTGTCCGGTGCACCACCGGACAGTCCGGTGCACCCAGACTGGACAGACTTTGGCTGCTCGAGCCATCTCTTTTCCAACTCGATTTTTTCTGTTTCCAGCACTTAGACACAATACATTAGTCCATAAAACAATGTACTAAGTCTGAGAAACATACCTTTATCCTTGATTTGTACTTTGTCTACCATTTTACAATTAGGCACCTGTGTTGGGCACTAGATCACCAAAATACTTAGAAATGGCCCAAGGGCACATTTCCCTTTCAATCACTCCTTCTAAAGATAGACACATCTACATTTGTAAATAGACAATTATAACCCATGTGGCACAATTGACTAACAGACAGCAGATTATAGCCCAGCGACTCTACTAGAAATACATTAGAGATAGAGTGCTCATTAGTGATGGCTATCTTGCCTAAGCCTTTGACCTTGCCTTGATTCCCATCTCCAAATATGATTGTATCTTGGGAATCCTTGTTCTTGATGTAGGAGGTGAACATCTTCTCCCCCGTCATGTGGTTTGTGCATCCGCTGTCGATAATCCAGCTTGAGCCCCCGGATGCATAAACCTGCTAGGCAAATTAGGCTTGGGTTTTAGGTACCCAACTCTTGTTGGGTCCTACAAGGTTAGTTATAATAGTCTTTGGGACCCAAATGCAAGTCTTGTCTCCCTTACACTTGGCCCCCAACTTCCTAGCAATCACTTTCTTATTCTTACAACAAATTGCAAAAGAAGTATTGCAAGCATGGTAAATTGTAGAAGGTTCATTACATACTTTCCTAGGCACATGAGCAACATTTTTCCTAGGCATATTTCTACCATGCACAAAAGAAGAACTTGAAGCAATCATAGCATGTGAATCATAAGCATAACTCCTATGAGCTTTTCTAGAAAATTTTCTATCACTATAGATGAAGGCATGATTCCTTTGAGCACTATTAGCCATAGAAGCCTTCCCTTTCTCTTTGGCAGAAATGGGAGCCCTTTGACTTGTTAAGTTCTTGGCTTACCTTCGAAAGCCAAGCCCATCCTTAATAGAGGGTGTCTACCAACACTGTAGGCATCCCTTGCAAATTTTAGTTTATCAAAATCCACCTTGCAAGTCTTAAGTTGAGCATTAAGACTTGCAACTTCATCATTTAATTTTGTAATGGATGCCAGATGTTCATTACAAGCATTAACATCAAAATCCTTGCACCTATTACAAATTACGACATGTTCCACACATGAACTAGACTTATTAGCTACTTCTAACTTAGCATTTAACTCATCATTAACACTCTTCAAATTAGAAATAGATTCATGGCAAGCAGAAATTTTAGAAGATAAAATCTCATTCCTTTTAGTTTCTAAAGCAAGAGATTTTTGTACACTAATAAACTTATCATGTTCTTCATACAATATATCCTCTTGCTTTTCTAAGAGTCTATTCTTTCATTTAAAGCATCAATCAATTCATTGATTTTTTCTACCTTGGCTCTATCTAAACCTTTAAATAAGCTAGAATAGTCTACTTCATCATCACTAGAATCTTCATCGCTAGAAGTAGTATATTTAGGAGTTTCTCGAACGCTTACCTTTTTCTCCTTTGCCATTAGGCAAGTATGACGCTCGTTGGGGAAGAGAGACGACTTGTTGAAGGCCGAGGCAGCGAGTCCTTCGTCGTCAGAGTCGGACGAAGAGCAATTCGAATCCCACTCTTTGCCAAGGTGCGCCTCGCCCTTCGCCTTCTTGTAGGACTTCTTTTTCTCCCTCTTCCCGCTCTTTTCTTGTCCCTGGTCACTATCATTATCGAGACAGTTAGCAATAAAGTGACCAGTCTTACCACACTTGAAGCAGGATCGCTTTCCCTTTGTCTTGCTCTTGTTGGGATGCTCCTTGCGTCCTTTTAGCGTCGTCTTGAAGCGCTTGATAATGAGGGCCATTTCATCCTCATTTAGCCCGCCGCTTCAACTTGCGCCACCTTGCTAGGTAGCGCCTCCCTGCTGCTTGTTGCTTTGAAAGCAACAGTTTGAGGCTCGTAGATGGGCATTGGGCCATTCAATGCCTCATCAACGTATCTTGCTTCCTTGATCATCATACGCCCGCTTACAAACTTTTCGAGTATTTCTTTGGGCGTCATCTTTGTGTACCTAGGATTCTCACGGATTGAGTTCACAAGATGAGGATCAAGAACAGTGAAGGACCTGAGCATAAGCCGGACGACGTCGTGGTCCGTCCATCTCGTGCTTCCATAGCTCCTGATCTTGTTGACCAGTGTTTTAAGCCTGTTGTACGTTTGTGTTGGCTCCTCTCCCCTGATCATTGCGAACCTCCCCAGTTCGCCTTCCACCAACTCCATCTTGGTGATCATGGTGGCATCGTTCCCCTCATGAGAAATCTTGAGGGTGTCCTAGATTTGCTTGGCGTTGTCCAAGCCGCTCACCTTATTGTACTCGTCCCTGCACAAGATGCTAGCAGAACAGTGGTAGCTTGTGCATTTTTATGGATTTGCTCATTAATGAAAACGGGGTTGTCAGTACTATCAAAAAGCATTCCGTTTTCAACAATCTCCCAAATACATGGATGGAGAGAGAATAGGTGACTACGCATTTTGTGACTCCAAAATGGGTAGTCTTCTCCATCAAAGTGTGGAGGTTTCCCAAGTGGAATTGAAAGTAAATGAGCATTGGAATTAAATGAAATACGAGAATAATCAAAAGAAAAATTCGAATTAACCGGTTTCTTTTTCTCGTCGTATTCGTCGTCTCTTGGGGAAGAAAAATACTCGTCACTGTCGTAGTAGACGATCTTCTTGATGTGCCTCTTCTTCTTCCCGTCCTTCTTCTTATGACTCGAGCCAGAGTCTGAGGGCTTATCATCTCTTGGCTCGTTGACGATGGACTCCTTTGTCTTTTCGTTGACCACCATCCCCTTTCCCTTAGAATCCATCTCTTCGGGCGATTAGTCCCTTGCGCGAAGAGAATAGCTCTGATACCAATTGAGAGCACCTAGAGGGGGGGGGGGTGAATAGGTGATCCTGTAAAAATCAAATACTTGTAGCCACAAAACTTGGTTAAGTGTTAGCTCAATAGAATCAAGTGGCTAATGATCAAGCTCTTGTGAAACACAATGGACACGAAGAAAACAAGCACAAGAGACACGGTGATTTATCCCATGGTTCGGCCAAGTATAGCACTTGCCTACTCCATGTTGTGGCGTCCCAATGGACGAGGGTTGCACTCAACCCCTTTCAAGTGATCCAATGATCAACTTGAATACCACGGTGTTTTCCTTTCTTTTACTATCTCCCGTTCGCGAGGAATCAACACAACTTGGAGCCTCTCGCCCTTACAATTGATGATCACAAAGAAGCACGGAAGTAAGGGAGGGGAGAGCAACACACACAAGACTCAAAGCACGAGCACAAACATGCACACAAGCCACAACTTGAGCTCACAATACAATGCGGGGAGTTCTCTACTCAACTAGAGCTCAAGTCACTATCACAAAGAATCAAATACGTGAGAATGAAGTCTTGGTGCTTAGAGATGATCAAAAAATGCTTGGGTGTCTCCTCAATGCGCCTAGGGGTCCCTTTTATAGCCCCAAGGCAGCTAGGATCCGTTGGAGGCAATCTGGGAAGGCAATTCTTGCCTTCTGTCGGGTGGCGCACCGGACAGTTCGGTGCACCACCGGATAGGCACTGTTCATGGTCCGGTGCAGATCGCCTTCCTAAAATGGCACAGCCGATCGTTGCAGAATTGTAGCCGTTGGCGCACCGGACACTGTCCGGTGCACACCGGACAGTCCGGTGCCTTCTTTCGATCGTTGGAGCGGGCCACGCGTCGCCCGCAGATTTGGTGGCCAACCGTTGCGCTGGCAGCCGTTGGCTCACCGGATAGTCCGGTGCACCACCGGACAGTCCGGTGAATTATAGCCGTACGCCGTAGACGAATTCCCGAGAGTGGCCAGTTCGCCAGAAGCCAGCCTGGCACACCGGACACTGCCCGGTGCACCAGCGGACACAGTCTGGTGTGCCAGACTGCGCTGAGTCTTGGCTGCTTCGAGCCAAGTTCTTTTCTTCTTCTCTTTTCTCTGATTCCAGCACTTAGACAAATATATTAGTACACAAAAACCAATGTACTAAGTCTAGAATCATACCTTCTTGTTGATTTGCACTTCATCCATCATTTGGCACATAATTACTCACTCAATATGTGTTGGACACTTAATCACCAAAACACTTTAAAAATAGCCTAAGGGCACATTTCCCTTTCATTAAGCACCTGACGCCTTCGAGGTGCCAGATTCTACATGCTTGAAGCTGTTGGTTGAGCGGTCGACTGTTGGAACTATCTGCTGCCCTCGCTTTGATGAGATGCGTGACTGATGTATCCTGCGCAGTAGGATCTTTTCGAGTCACTGTTAATTTGGAGAGAGCTGGAGATGCAAAGAAATAAGTCGACCATTTCATATCGGAGAGACGAGTTAAAACTCTTCAAACCTGGTTGTAAAGTAAGTAGATGCTTGTCAGTTTCTCGAACGTTGCTCTGTTTCACTCTCCGGTATTTCATTAGTCTGAAAAGAATTGTTGCTGAATCCAACCTGCAAAGTATTTGCTCCTTGCTTCTGTATCTGTGCTTCCTTTGTAGCATGTATCATTTCTTATTGGATAAATGTTGCTTAATGATAGTACACAAGTAGTTCTATGACTAAAACTACTTATTATTTGAGCTTAGGAGTTGGTTCTGTATCCTGATCCTACACACTAGCCTCGGAGTGTTACTGTTTTTTAGTATAGTAGGTAGGATCAAGGTCTCCCGAACTCTGCCACTCTGCAGGTGAATAGCAACAGTTCCTAAAAAGTCTAAGCCTGCAAATCTTCTGCTCGAATTAGCTTCTATTTTGTGCTTCATTGGTAGGAGATGCTTTTTAACTGAATAAAACAAAAATAAAAGGCGGAATGGGTAACTTTGTAAAGGATCGGAGAATGGAGCATATATTCGATCCTTACCTCATCGTCATGATATTGTGAACTATCTTTCGTTTTTCTCCATGCGAAACAAAACACTTTTGTCATGTTATCTGTACTAACATGACCCACGATGGCGTTAGAGACATGGAGTCAGTGTAGACATCCAATAACTAGAAGAATCCAATCCAGATGGAATGTTTACTGATGAAACAAACACGACTGCTCTTAGGCCCACTGCTCGACTTTGTGCTTGGTTTATGCAAAGAAGTTGATGAATTTAGACCCCTCTGCCACAAAAGTAACATGTGTTCCTTTCCTTGCATAGGAGACAAGGAGGAAGAGTGGGTCGAATCCTAGGTAGGTATCGCCGCTCCACATGCCCCGTATTCAGTTGATGCCCATCGTTTTAGTACTCCCTCCCCTCGTTTCGTTTATTTTTAAAAACAATCGGCTTGGCACTCAACCTGTATAAATATATGATTAAATCGGGAAATAGTTTACTAATATAAACACACATTTACATGGTAAAGAACTAAAATAATATACAATCACAAATTCACATCCATCTAAGCAAACAAAATATACATGTTCTTATGTTTTGTATACTCTCTTTCCTCGACCAGCAGTGTAGCCCCCCTCCCACGGTTGGTCACGCCCGCCATGGCGCCTCCCCGACTGCGCACATGGCCTTGCCCCACCCGCCCGCTCGCACCTCCCTGGCTACGCTCGCCTACTGCTCTCTTGATATTTTCTTACATGGATATGGAGTTGCTATATTTGCGACACAACGGTCTACCTCAAGAGTAAAATAGGCAATTCCAACTAAATTTCCCCTACATGGATATGGAGTTGCTATATTTATGAAACATTTTTATATTGGATCCCATATTCACTAGTGCGTGTGCTACTCTATAGTGAATTCCATATCTAGATTCAAATTTAAATTGACAAAGAAGTCTCAAATTTTAACTTTCACCTAGATCTACCGTGGATGTGGGATTTATCGAAGTGTATGGTACAACTACATTGTTTTTCTTTATATCATCAATATCCGGCCTCACATGTGAGGGAATAGAAAACACAACTCTATGGTGGCACACATAGTAGGGGATGGATACAACAAAGGACACTAGAGGAAGAAGCCAAGGTGGATGAACCGTTATTTTAGTGTAACGAGCGACCGTGACAGGTAGTGTTTTTAAACTATTAAATTTGGATTTTATGGAGGACCCATCCACTACCGGAATCCGAGGATTTGCCGAGTGTTGGCCTCTTTGCCGAGTGCCGCGCTCGGTAAAGCTAGGCACTCGGCAAACCGTGCTTTGCCGAGGGCTGAACACTCGGCACAGAACGACACTCGGCAAAGACAACTTTGCCGAGTGTTAAACACTCGGCAAAGGGGGCTCTCAGCAAATGGCCGTCAGCGGCCGTCCCAAAGCTGACGGCCGTCAGTCTTTGCCGAGTGCCAGCCGTTGGCTCTCGGCAAAGAGGTTCTGTACCGAGTGCCACATAGTAGGCACTCGGCAAAGCATACTTTGCCGAGTGCCATCTCTGGACACTCGGCAAAATATATTTTTATTTTTTTTTATTTTGTCTATCAAAATTTTTGTGGTATGTTCCTACACTATGTAGACCTACATGTATCATTTGTGGACAATTTTAACAGAGTTTTCAATCGTTAGTAGATTTAGTTCGTTTATTTGAATTTCTTCGGAAAATTTAGATTTGAACTGTAGGTCACTCGAAACTTGGAAAACCGTGCATGCAAAAATGATATTCATGTTACTTAGCATAAGTTACGACCGATTCCAGGAGCAGACCGAAAACTTCGAGCAACATGCTCACTAGACATGGCCGTGAACTTGCCATACACATGTTTAAAAATTGTATAAAACACAAACAAAGTCAGAAAATCCTGAAACTTGTCCACGTGTCATGATATCATATGTACAGGCTGCGATAAAAAATTGAAAAAATTTCGAGAAAACTATGACGTGCTATGTGTACAAACCTAAGAGATCCACATTGAAACTTTATGATTTCATGTGTAGTTCTCTTAGGTTTCTACACATAGTGTCTCACAACTTTGTCCAAACATTCTCAATTTTTTATCACAACCTGTACATATGATATCATGACACGTGGCCAAGTTTCATGATTTTCTGACTTTGTTTGTGTTTTATACAATTTTTAAACATGTGGATGGCAAGTTCATGACCATGTTTAGTGAGCATGTTGCTCAAAGTTTCCGGTCCGCTCATGGAATCGGTCGTAACTTGTGCTAAATAGGACAGATATCATTTTTGCATGCACGATTTCCCAAGTTTCGAGTGACCTGCAGTTCAAATATGAATTTTCCGAAGAAATTCAAATAAACGAACTAAATCTAATAGTTATAAAAAACACTTTTATAATTGTACCAAAATGGTACTTGTAGGTCTACATAGTGTAGGAACACACAACAAAAAGTTTGGTTGCCAAAAATAAAAAAAATAAAATATACTTTGCCGAGTGCTGGCCAGTTAGCACTCGGCAAAGATGGCGTTGCCGAGTGCCTGTCCTTGAGCACTCGGCAAAGTTTGTACAGTGGCACTTTGCCGAGTGCTCTACAGCTAGCACTCGGCAAAGGCGTCTTTGCCGAGTGCCCGCGATCCGGCACTCGGCAAAATTTATTTTTAAATTTAAAAAAAATCTTTGCCGAGTGCCGGATCGCGGGCACTCGGCAAAGAATGTAATTTAACCGCCCGATGGGCTCTCTTCTCTCTTTCTCTCCTTTCAGCTCCTCTCTTCAACCCGCCCGGCGCCGCCGCTCCCACCGCCGCCCGACACCGCCGCCCGCCCCACGCCCGCCCGCGACCGCCGCCCGCCCGCCCCTCGCCGCAGCTCCCACCGTTGCCCGCCCCTCGCCGCAGCTCCCACCGCCGCCCGCGAACGCCGCCCGCCCCACGCCCGCCCCACGCCCGCCCGCCCCTCGCCGCCCACCCCTCGCCGCCGCCCCTCGCCCGCCCCTCGCCGCCCGCGAACGCCGCCCGCTCCCACCGCCCGCCCCACACTCTCGGCTCGACGCCGGCGCCGCCCGTCAAGCCGCCCGGCCTCCCCACGCGCCGTTACGGTCGTCGCGCCGCCGTGCCCCACCACCGTCGGCCTCCCCACCGCCGTGCCCCGCCACCGTCGTCGCGCCGCCGCCATCGCCGACCCGTACATTAGTGAGTATAATAAGTTTAATTAGTTTAGTATGTATTTATTGAGTTTATAGTATATGTGTTTAGTGGATTTAGTGATTTTCGTGAGTTTAATTAGTTTAGTATGTGTGTTTAGAGAGTTTATACTATTTGTGTTAATTTGGCATAATGTGATGATGGATATGGATGTCGTTGAAATATGTGTGTTGGTGGATATGGATGCCACTTAGATGTGACTTGCATTCATCGTGTCGTTTGTATATGTGCGTGTCAGCCATCGTGTTGTTAGATCTATTTGCAGGTTTTGGAAATCTCCCCGTACAGGGGAAGTGCTGCCGATTTTTTGACATGCTTGTTTATTTTTTACAGAGAAGATACTTGTCTTCCTAGCCACTGCGGGTCTGCCTGCACCGTGTCGCGTCGCCACTGCACCAACCCGCCACAGCACCGTCACCTTAGGTATAACCTCAATTTTCTAGTACGTTGGTGTCTCTGGCTACTAATACCCTAGATGCTACAAGCATAACTAGGCAGCTATGGGTGAGGACGACAAGACCACTATGGAGAGACAAGAGAGAATATGGGGGGGGAGGGGGGGCAAGATTTCTTTCTTGGTAGGCATATGCCTGGGGAGGCCTCCAACCAAACAAGCCCTATGTGTATAGGAACCCTGCCACATGGCATCACGAGGGGGTCCCTTGCCACAGAAGCCTTCATCAGGCTCTCTTCTGCAAACGTCCTCACCACCGCCAAGGACTTTAAGGACCTCGAGGCTAGCAAAGAGCCCCTAACGTCCTCACCACCGCCAAAGACTTTAAGGACCGCCAAGGACTTCATCTAGGGCACTATGGACACTAGTTCTTATAGCAAAATAGGGCTCACTGGATGTCAGGTCTCTTAGTGGTTCTTTGAGACTTAGTGGTGTGGCATTTCCTTTGGGTGCCTCAATATCGAGTTACCCAGTATAAAGTCTCTTCCCTGGTTGGGGCCAAGAGAGGTCCGCTGAGCATGGTGCCTAGGGGTGGTGGTCCCACTAGGTGGGTCCCATGATAGATTCATATACTCGCCCGCGGCTTTCTTCCTCCTCCTTTCTCTGCTCTCGCTGTCTCCTCTCTATCGCGCCCACCGCAGTAGATTAGGAAAAACCATGAGCTTCTCGATACCTCGATTAAAATCGTCGTCCTCGATGTGGGTCTACATCATTTCTATCTCATTGATGCTTTTGTAGGTTACATGCTTACATTTGTAATTTAATTTGTAAAAGTCAGACTTGGAATCGAGTGTCGGTGATGTGAATTTTTTGTTGACAGGCATGTATTTTTTGCAGAGGTCTTCCTAGCCGCTGCGGGTCTGCCTGCACCGCGTCGCGTCGCCACTGCACCGACCCGCCACAGCCCCACTAGCCTGACTCCACCGCCACCCTAGGTATAACCTCTATTTCCGCATCATGGTCGTAGATCACGTAACCCAGTTAGGCGTCTCCCGTTCGAAAGAGATACGGTGTAGATATGCAGATCTTTGCATATCTACAAATGTATCAGTTTCGAATTGTCCACGTTTTTTGGACAGCCCGCGGTTGCGTAGATGGTATTAGTTTCCATGCTCTACTCCGGTCCGAGAAAGAGTTTCGGCGTCACCTCCCTGTTGTTCTCCGGACAGTACACTCTCCCTGCCAGGACGTGTATCCGGAGAACAGCGGGGAGGTGCTGCCGAAATTCTATCTCGGATCGGAGTAGAGCATGGAAACTAACTCCATCTACGCAACCGCGGGTGGGATTAGGACCTATCCTCACCTATTAGAAGGTAGGAACGTAGTGTACATGCATTACATGTCTATATTAAACTATACTCGGTTATATATGTTAGAGGATGGAGGACCGTGAGTGGATGTACACGGGCCGCGTTCGACGTAATGATGTCACCCCAGAATGGATTAGGAAGACCGATGCTTTCGTGGAACGGGCATATGGCGAAGCTGCTAAAGGAGCTAGCCTAGTCCCTTGTCCGTGCAGCAAATGTGACAACCGGAAAAGAAAACCAAAGAAGGCCATGGTAGAACATATTTGGAAGAATGGATTTACGCTGGACTATACTCGGTGGATCTTCCATGGTGAAGCGCATCGCACGAGAGAAGAGGTGGTGAGACAATGCGTCGAGGATTACGATGCTGATGCCGGGGTAGCAGACATGTTGAACGACTATCACGAGGCACAGTTCGCCGAAGGACGTACGGAGGACGAGCCAGAGGCGACCGCAAAGGCATTCTACGACATGTTTGACGCGGCACAGAAACCGCTTCACAGCAAGACAAAGGTTTCTCAACTGGATGCCATTGGGCGTATAATGGCGTTCAAGTCGCAGTATAGCATGAGTCGAGACGCCTTCGATGGTTTGTTGACAGTTATTGGCAGCCTGCTTCCGGAGGATCATGTTCTGCCAAAGAGCATGTACGAGGCACAGAAACTCCTTCGTGCACTCAAGATGACGTATGAGCAGATACATGCTTGTCCGAAGGGCTGCGTCCTATTTAGGAAAGAACACACTGAGGCAAAGTACTGTCCGAAGTGTAAATCGTCTAGGTTCATGGAGGTAGACTCTGGTGATGGACAGAAGAGGCAGCTCGACATCCCCGTGACAATCCTACGCCACCTTCCGTTCATACCGAGGATCCAGCGTCTATACATGACAGAGGAATCCGCGAATCAGATGACATGGCACAAAAAAGGCAAACGATACAATCCTTACAAGATGGTTCACGCATCCGATGGTGAAGCATGGACCCACTTTGATGCCATTCACCATGAGAAAGCCAAAGAGGCTCGACATGTTCGTGTTGCGCTGGCCACAGATGGGTTCAATCCCTATGGAATGACCGCTGCCCCATACACATGTTGGCCCGTGTTCGTTATCCCCATCAATCTCCCCCCCGGCGTATGCTTTCAAAGACAGAACATATTCGTGTCGTTGATAATTCCTGGACACCCGGGGAATAAAATGGGCGTGTACATGGAGCCTTTGATTGATGAATTGGTCCGTGCTTGGGAGGAAGGGGTATGGACGTACGACCGAGCTACGAAGACAAACTTCAAAATGCATGTTTGGTACCAGTACTCCATGCATGACTTTCCGGCGTATGGGCTATTTTGCGCCTGGTGTGTTCACGGTAAGTTCCCATGCCCAGTTTGCAAGGGAGCTCTTAGGTTCATTTGGTTGAAGAAGAGTGGCAAATATTCGTCATTCGATAAACATCGACAATTTCTCCCTCCTGACCATGCATTCCGACTAGACATCAAGAACTTTACGAAAGGTGTCATGGTGACAGACCGCCCACCTGCAATGATGACTGGTGCCGAAGTTCGCGAACAGATAGATGGTCTCGTGGCCAACCCAGAAGGTGGTTTTGTGGGATATGGTGAGCAACATATGTGGACACATAAGTCGGGCTTGACTCGGCTCCCCTATTATGATGACCTGCTCCTTCCACACAACATTGACGTGATGCACACTGAAAAGAATGTCGCCGAGGCACTTTGGGCAACAATTATGGAGATTCCTGATAAGTCAAAGGATAACGTAAAGGCAAGAGTGGATCTGGCAGAGTTATGTGATAGACCAAACCAAGAGATGAAGCCGCCTAGTGGTGGTAAGACATGGAGAAGGCCTAAGGCCGATTTCGTCCTGAGCAGGGCCCAGAGGAAGGAAGTACTACAGTGGATCAAGATGTTAATGTTCCCTGATGGGTATGCAGCTAACCTTAGTAGGGGGGTGAACTTATCTACTCTGCGAGTCTTAGGGATGAAGAGTCGTGACTTCCACATATGGATTGAACGAATTCTTCCGGCGATGGTTCGAGGCTATGTCCCTGAGCATGTCTGGCTAGCGCTTGCAGAGTTGAGCTATTTCTTCCGCCAGCTTTGTGCAAAAGAGTTAGCTCGGACCATGATTGCAGACTTGGAAAGGATGGCACCCGTGTTACTGTGTAAGCTAGAGAAGATCTTTCCACCCGGCTTCTTCAATCCGATGCAGCATTTGATTATTCATCTCCCGTATGAGGCACGAATGGGGGGCCCGTGCAGGGACGTTGGTGCTATCCAATCGAGAGATGTCTAAAGAGTATCCGAAAGAAATGTAGAAATAAATGCAAAATCGAGGCTTCCATTGCAGAGGCATACATACTGGAGGAGGTGTCAAACTTCACAACAACTTACTATGGTGACAAACTGCCGAGCGTGCATAATCCACCCCCTCGTTACAATGATGGCGGCAATGAATCGAACCTCAACATTTTTCGAGGGCAACTCGGAAGCGCGAGTGGTTCGACCACCAAGACCCTGAGACATGAAGAGTGGCGCCATATCATGCTATATGTATTGACCAACCTTGAAGAGGTGACGCCATACATGGAGCAATTTCTTCATGAATTCTGGCGTCGATCAAGGGACCCAACTCCACAGGAATATGATACCCTTCTTAGAAAGGGTGCGGGAAATGGATTGCCCGATTTCATTTCCTGGTTTAAACATAAGGTACGTGCTTAGTTTGTTATTCCAAGTTGCTCTTACGTGCGAATAATATAACAATCTAGCGTGTTTGAACTTGCAGGGCCAAAGAGAGCCGTCTATGAGTGCCGTGTTGAGACAAGTAGCCAATGGCTTTGCCTATAGGGTCAGAAAATTTTCTGGGTATGACGTCAATGGATACCGTTTTCGCACAACAAGCTACGACCAAAGTCGGCCCAATCGAAAAACCACGTGTTCTGGAGTCTTTACGCCCGGGCTTGACGAGGTCGAGTATTATGGAAGAATTGAAGAAATATATGAACTCAATTTTTATGGTTCCAAACCTCTTACTCCAGTGATATTCAAATGTCATTGGTTTGACCCTGAAGTTACGAGACGGACACATTCTAATCTTGGGATAGTCGAAATTCGACAGGATTCCACCTTAACAGGAGACGATGTCTATATTGTGGCCCAACAGGACACACAAGTGTATTATCTTCCATATGCGTGCCAAACGAAACAACATCTTAAGGGTTGGGATGTTGTGTATAAGGTATCACCGCACGCTAAATTACCTGTTCCAAACGATGAAGATTATAACTTAGACCCGGACACATATGACGGAGAGTTCTTCCAAGAAGATGGGCTCGAAGGGCAATTTGAGATAGACTTAACCGAAGCGATCGGAATGGAAGTAGATATTGAAATGGTTGTTGATGACGAGGATGATGAGGTGCAAAATGAGAATGACTTAGAAATACTTGAAGGCAATGCCAATGACGAAATTGCGCCTTCAGATGATGTTGACTATGAAATGGTTGATAGTGATGATGACACTTATGATCCGGCTAACCCGGACACATATGAAGATTATTTTTAATCGGTGTAATGCTATATTTCATTTATTTTGCATATGTTTCTAAATACATATTTTTTATCTGTGCTTAATTGTTTACTCTTAATTGCAGGTTGTTGGACAAAGATGGTGGGCGGTGGGACGAGGACGAGGAGGGGGAGGGGGAGGGGGAGGAGGAGCACCCGTAGGACGGAGGAGGAGGCGCAGCAGGACGACGCCGTACAACAGCAGGTGGAGCAGCAAGCCGCTGTCGATGCGGCACAGCAGGACGACGACGATGCGGCGCAGCAGGACGACGACGACGACGACGCCGCTCAGCAGGACGTCTCAGGTTCTGGCTCCTCAGGTTCGAGGAGTATCTACCTGCAAGGTCCCGCGAGCCTACCTAAGCGACCCATACTTCGTGACAGACGTCCGCTGATACGACCCGATGGAGAGAGGTAGGTAACTTTAGATGTTGTTGCTGCTTTTTCATATTATATGTTCAAATTAATAATAGAAACTAATACTTCATCTTAATCACTTCGACAGGTCTTGGATGGTTTTGGAGACTGCAGGGGGTCACGGCCGCAACCCCAATGGCATCCTCGGCCTTCTATGCCGGGAACACTTCCCTGGACTTGTCGAGTACGCCGGAGTGACGAGCCCAGCATACACCTTCGACCACTACGCCGTTGCCCCCAATGCAGTAGATCGGGACGGCAGACAATTCAACAACAAGGCGGAGCGGGTCAAGCAAGAGTTGTGGGTAAGTCTTCCTCGCACTATATTGTTTAATAAGTCGCATTTGTTGCATATTCTTGAAATAATGTATGGATACATCGTCTTTGTATGTAGGATTTCTTCAGGTGCGATGCTGGATACGAGGCCAGGGCGGATGTGGTGTCTACGACGTGCTGTAAGAAGCTCGTCGTGGACATGCACTACGAGGCGCGCATCCAGGCCATCGTCACTTACCACGGCTCCGTCCTTGGGGAGAAGGTGAACAAGAAGGACGCCCGAACCATGTCATTGACTGCGGACCAGTACTTGCAGGTAAATACAAAACTTTATTATTGGTACTAAATATGCTTATTCTTATCTTCTGATATGCGGTGTACTTATATTTTTTAGATAATTCCTCATTGGTGCGCCGCGCATCCTGAGTGCTGGGAGAAGATGGTGCAGAGGTGGTGCTCGGCTGAGTGGGACGAGGCGCACAACGCTAGCCAGGAACGGCGTTTGCTGATGCAAGGTCCCTCCCACCATCAAGGCAGCCGCAGCCTGGGCAAATACGCGGAAGCATGGGTACGCGCTCTTTTTTATTTAGGTATATAACTTTCGATTAGACATGATTTCTAACCATATCGTTGGTTTTCTCGCAGTCGGCGGCACATGGTGGCGCGCCTTGCTCCACGTTCTCGGCATATGCCATGGCCCACAAGGGGAAGGCGACGTCCGACGTCACCTACAACCCGGATGACGGGCCCGAGGCGTACACCAACCCCGCCATCCACAGCCGACTCAGTGAGTACACCGCCATGGCCAAGGAGGTCCATGGGCCAGATTACGATCCGAGGACCGAGGACATCGACGGAGATGTCCTCATGAGGGTCGGAGGAGGCAAGAGGCATGGGCGGTACTGGATTGCCGACGGGGCAATCGACTCGTCCTCCACTCCCACTCTCTCTTAGGTGCGAGCAAGGAGCACGAGCGCGAGCCCAGCCATACGACCTCGGCAGGACACCTCACAGCATCGTATCCAGCAACTCCAGGTTATTCCTTATCTATTCATTGTTCATTGATTTTTATATATCTTCTATTTGCATTATCGTAACATTAGGGCGAAATATTACAGACTCAGCTAGATGATGAGAGGAGGCAACGTGAGGAGCTGGAGAAGAGGATGGCGGAGATGTTCGCGTACATGCAGAGCCTTGGCGCCGCACAGGGTCATGCTCCACCACCTCCGTTGTTCCCTGCAGTTGACCCTACAGAGTTCACTACTCCTGTGAGTATCAAAATTTTAGTACTGCATGATATTTATTCATATGTTCTCACACATACAATCTCTTCTCTGTGCAGGGTCAATCGGCGGCGTCGAACAACCCTCATGCTTCGTCCAGCCCTTCGCCGAACCAGTCCAGATGCCCACCTCGTTGATGATCTGTTTTGTGATGATCCAGACTTACCTTTATGAGTGTTGGTGATGTTAGTTAAACTTTATCTTGTGAGATACTTGGTGATGTTAGTGATGACGCAGACTTATATCTGTTTTGTGATGATCCTTACTTATATTTGTGAGACTTTAGTGAGACTTTGTGATATATATGGTGTTGATGATAAATGTGTTCATTCTGTGATGTGATTGATATATAATGTGATGTGAATCATATATATCTTTTGTTTGTTTGGATGGAACAACAAAAGCAAATAAAAAAGGGACATTCTGGTCACTTTGCCGAGTGTTACACTCGGCAAAGGGGCGCTTTGCCGAGTGCTATGACCATGGCACTCGGCAAAGAAGACAACCTGGGAACCGGTAAAGCCATCTTTGCCGAGTGCTGACAATGGCACTCGGCAAAGAAGGAAACCTGGGAACCGGCAAAGACATCTTTGCCGAGTGCCATTGCCAAGGCACTCGGCAAAGACACTGGCAAAGGGGCCCACTGGAGGGTTCTTTGCCGAGTGCCTGTCCAACAGACACTCGGCAAAGAAGCTCCTTTGCCGAGTGCCTACTAGAGCTCTCGGCACAGGGACTGGCAGTGGGGCCCACTGGGTCAGTCTTTGCCGAGGGCCACTCGAGCAAATACTCGGCAACATTGACCTCTTTGCCGAGTGCCACAGACGGCACTCGGCAAAGGATCCGTCACCGTTACTTGGCACCGTGACGGTGACTTTTATTTGCCGAGTGCCGTTTGGCACTCGGCAAAGTCTTTGCCGAGTGCCCGACAAATAGTACTCGGCAAAGAGGCTGTTGCCGATGTACAGTTTACCGATCGTTCTTTGCCGAGTGTAACACTCGGCAAAGCATTTGCCGAGTGTAAATTTGCCTTTGCCGTGTGTCTGAGACACACGGCAAAGAAGCTGATTCCGGTAGTGATCAACCTGTCTCACTAATCTGGTGAATCTAAGGGTAGATCTACATGTGCGCCAATTGAACTTTCATGTTCAGACTAGTTGGACACACTTAAAAAATAATGAGTTCACACTGCAATATGCTGTTTCTATGAATTTTCTTTGGTTAGATTAGCCCATGAGTTGTACATTCCGTACATGATCATTTCTTGGCTGCTTGATGTTTCAAGAACAATGATGTGTTCGTCATGGATCTGTTGACGGAATAAGATCAAAGTTACACATGAAGTATGAAGCTGCAGTGAAGAGAGAAAGGACAATTGCTCTGTCACACTAGGTACATGTTGTTAGCACATATTTGTCATATGAAGTAGGGAACACTAGGTAATACTTCATAAACATATTCATGTTCATAACATGTCGATCATGTATTCGTTTCAGCCTGGGGGGTTCAAGACAGAAGGGGAGACCAAGCTATCATGCTAACTGCGTTAGAAGCCATGACCTTAACGGGAGCAATCAGGACTTCATTTACTTAGATGGATGGATGGCAACAAAGCCATGAGAGACCACATCTATGGAGCAAAACCATACCGATTCGCAGCTCGCGAAGAACTGCGAGGAGCTAAACTTGCCCGCCTCCAAGCTTTCTAATGCGCTTTCTAATGCGAGCTCAGTCAAGGTTAGAAGAAATAGTGTCACAACTAGGGTAGCAGCACCAAAACCTCCTCCTCCCTCAGTGCTAGCTGCAAGTGAGCTTCTGGTGCATCCAGGAGCAGTTGACGTAGCGGTCGTCCATGGGAAAGGTGGTGCAGATGCTAGACGGGGTTATGGGGCTCGAGAGGCCTCCTCCCCCGAAGTAATCGGTCCGCTTTTTAGCACCACCACCACGGCTACCGGCAACAACTCTAGCATGGTCTCTACGGTCACCTCGCCGGCAACCGCCACGACCGCGATGTTTGTCGTTCTGTATCTATGTTTCATACAATTTTTTACTCCCGTGGCAATACACGAGCACAAACCTAGTTTTAGTTTTATGCAGGGAGGGCCTCACTTTCTACCACCGGTAGGGCTTCCCTCTATTTAATATCTGCGTCCTAATTTATAATTCATTTTAATTTTTTTACCAAGTTTGATGGCTCATTTTATTCATTTTTATGAAAAATAAAAGAATTAAAGTCATAATTAAAGTATACTATGTGTTAGACGATACCATAGTAAAAAGTTAATAATTATTTTTTAATAAGACGAGCCGATAAAACATGAGATAAAAAAAGTAAAACAAATTATAAATTAAAATAAACAGAGTATTATAATATATACCATATAGTAGTAGCTATAAACACTACCTCTATCTATACCACTATATAATCTACTAGTTTAAAGTTTGCAAAACACACCCAACCAAATCACCCCACCCCATAACATGCACTAAATCCACCAAATAAACTGTACCTAGACTTAACATGTTATCAAAACCAACAATTCAGATTGTTGGATAACTCTGTCTCACTTACTCACTCAAATGCAATGGACAATATTATTTGGATAATCCCTCATCCCTTCTTCGCGTCCCACTGCCCCCCTCACTCGCGTCACCGTCGTCGACCGTTCCCCTCCCCTGGGATCGTAGCTGAAAGTCGCCTAGAGGGGGGTGAATAGGCGGAATCTGAAAATTATAAACTTAAGCACACACTACAAGCCGAGATTAGTGTTAGAAATAAAATCGAGTTCGAAAGAGAGGGCGAAAACAAATCACAAGCAAATGAAGAGTGTGACATGGTGATTTATTTTACCGAGGTTCGGTTCTTGCAAACCTACTCTCCGTTGAGGTGGTCACAAAGACCGGGTCTCTTTCAACCCTTTCCCTCTCTCAAACGGTCACCTAGACCGAGTGAGCTTCTCTTCTTAATCAATCGGGACACTTAGTCCCCACAAGGACCACCACATAATTGGTGTCTCTTGCCTTAATTATAAATGACTTGGGAACAAGAAATGGGGAAGAAGAAAAGCGATCCAAGCACAAGAGCTCAAAAGAACACGACAAAACTCTCTCTTCAAGTCACTATTGCTTTGAGTGGAATTGGGACTTGGAGAGATTTTGATTCACTCTAATTGTGTCTTGTATTGAATGCACTAGCTCTTGTATTGAATGTGTTGGCTGAAAACTTAGATGCCTTGAAGTGTGGTGGTTGGGGGTATTTATAGCCCCACCCACCAAAATGGTCGTTGGGGAACTCTGCTGTTGACGGGCGCACCGGACAGTCCGGTACGCCAGCCACGTCACCCAACCGTTAGGGTTCGACCGTTGGAGCTTCTGACAGTCTGGTGGTGCACCGGACAGGTCCTGTACACTGTTCGGTGCGCCTTCTGGCGCCTGCTCTGACTCTGCGCGCACAGGCGCGCACTGTAGCGTTTCACTGTTCACTTTTGCAGTTGACCGTTGGCGCAGTAGCCGTTGCTCCCGCTGGCACACCGGATAGTCCGGTGCTACACCGGACAGTCCGGTGAATTATAGCGGAGAACATTTTCCAGAAACTCGAAGCTGAGGAGTTCGAAGTGATTCTCCCTGGTGCATCGGACAGTCCTGTGCGCCAGACCAGGGCAGCCTTCGGTTGTCTTTGCTCCTTTAATTTGAACCCTTTCTTTTAACTTTGTATTGGTTTGTTGTGAACCTTTGGCACCTGTAGAACATATATTCTAGAGCAAACTAGTTAGTCCAATTGTTTGTGTTGGGCAATTCAACCACCAAAATCATATGGTTTGACCCTATTTCCCTTTCAATCTCCCCCTTTTTGGTGATTGATGACAACACAAACCAAAGCAAATATATAAGTACAGAATTGAACTAGTTTGCATAAGGTAAGTGCAAATGTTGCTTGGAATGAAACCAAATATAATTATTTCTACTAGATATGCATGAATGGTTTTCTTCTTATTTAAAATTTTGGACCACGCTTGCACCACTAGTTTTGTTTTTGCAAATTCTTTATAAAATTCTTTTCAAAAACCTTTTGCAAATAGTCAAAGGTATATAAATAAGATTGAAAGAAGCATTTTCAAGATTTTGAAATTTTCTCACACTGTTTCAAATGCTTTTCCTTTGACTAAAACAAAACTCACCCTCAATGAAATTCTCCTCTTAGTGTTCAAGAGGGTTTTACAAATTTTTGAAGATACTAGAACTTTCTCCCCCTTTTGAAAACACATTAAGATACAAATTTGAAAACTTCATTTTTAAAATTCGTTGGTGGTGGTGCTTCGTTGGTGGTGGTGCGATCCTTTTGCTTTGGGCTAATACTTTCCCCCCTTTGGCATGAATCGCCAAAAACGGATACTTGAGTGAAATATGAGCCCTTATAACATTTTCTCCCCATTTGGCAAACAATATATGAGTGAAAGATTATACCAATGTGGAGAGATGGCGGAATACCGACAAAGAGTAGATAATACCGATGGAGTTGAATGGAAGTGTCGTCTTTACCGAATACTCCATTTCCCTTTCAATTCTATGACTAAGCATGAAAATACACTTGAAAACACATTAGTCATAGACATAAAAGAGATATGATCAAAGGTATATAAATGAGCTATGTGTGCAATGTTTCAATCAAAATTCCTAGAATCAAGAATATTTAGCTCATTCCTAAGTTTGGTAAAGGTTTTCTCATCTAGTGGCTTGGTAAAGATATCGGCTAATTGTTCTTTGGTGTTAATATAGGCTATCTTGATACCCCCCCTTTATTGGAGATCTCTCAAAAAGTGATACCGAATGACTATGTGCTTAGTGCGGCTGTGCTCAACGGGATTATCCGCCATGCGGATTGCACTCTCATTATCACATAGGAGAGGGACTTTGCTAAATTTGTAGCCATAGTCCCTGAGGGTTTGCCTTATCCAAAGCAATTGCGCGCAACAATGGCCTACGGCAATGTAGTCGGCTTTGGCGGTAGAAAGAGCTATTGAGTTTTGTTTCTTTGAAGCCCAAGACACCAGGGATCTTCCCAGAAACTGACAAGTCCCTGAAGTGCTCTTCCTATCAATTTTACACCCTGCCCAATCAGCATCTGAATATCCTAATAAATCAAAAGAGGATCCCTTGGGGTACCAAAGACCAAACTTAGGTGTATGAACTAAATATCTCAAGATTCTCTTCACAGCCCTAAGGTGAATTTCCTTAGGATCGGCTTGGAACCTTGCACACATGCATACGAAAAGCATAATATCCGGTCGAGATGCACATAAATAGAGTAAAGATCCTATCATCAACCGGTATAACTTTTGATCTACGGATTTACCTCCCGTGTCGAGGTCGAGATGCCCATTGGTTCCCATGGGTGTCTTGATGGGCTTGGCATCCTTCATTCCAAACATGGTGAGTATATCTTGAATGTACTTCGTTTGGCTGATGAAGGTGCCCTCTTGGAGTTGCTTGACTTGAAATCCTAGAAAATACTTCAACTCCCCCATCATAGACATCTCGAATTTTTGTACCATGATCCTACTAAACTCTTCACATGTAGATTTGTTAGTAGACCCAAATATAAGATCATCAACATAAATTTGGCATACAAACAAATATTTTGCAATAGTTTTAGTAAAGAGAGTAGGATCGGCATTACCGACTTTGAAGCCATTAGTGATAAGAAAATCTCGAAGGCATTCATACCATGCTCTTGGGGCTTGCTTGAGCCCATAAAGCGCCTTAGAGAGTTTATATACATGGTTAGGATACTCACTATCTTCAAAGCCGGGAGGTTGCTCAACATAGACCTCTTCCTTGATTGGTCAATTGAGGAAGGCACTCTTCACGTCCTTTGATAAAACTTAAAGCCATGGTAAGTAGCATAGGCAAGTAATATACAAATTGACTCAAGCCTAGCTACGGGTGCATAGGTTTCACCAAAATCCAAACCTTCGACTTGTGAATAACCCTTGGCCACAAGTCGTGCTTTGTTCCTTGTCACCACACCATGCTCATCTTGCTTGTTGCGGAATACCCACTTGGTTCCTACAACATTTTGGTTAGGACGTGGAACTAAATGTCATACCTCATTCCTCGTGAAGTTGTTGAGCTCCTCTTGCATTGCCAGCACCCAATCCGAATCTTTAAGTGCATCCTCTACCCTGTGTGGCTCAATAGAGGAAACAAAAGAGTAATGTTCACAAAAATGAGCGACTCGAGATCGAGTGGTTACCCCCTTATGAATATCGCCGAGGATGGTGTTCACGGGGTGATCTTTTTGAATCGCCTGGTGGACTCTTGGGTGTGGCGGTCTTTGACCCTAATCATCTTCCTTGTCTTGATCATGGGCATCTCCCCCTTGATCATATCATAGTCCTCCTCTTGAGGTGGCTCATCTTCTTGATCTTCATTTTCATTATCTTGAGCTTGATCCTCATCTTGGGTTGGTGGAGATGCTTGCATGGAGGAAGATGGTTGATCTTGTGCTTGTGGAGGCTCTTCGGATTCCTTAGGACACACATCCCCAATGGACATGTTTCTTAGCGCGACGCATGGAGCCTCTTCATCATCTAGCTCATCAAGATCAACTTGCTCTACTTGAGAGCCGTTAGTCTCATCAAACACAATGTCACACAAAACTTCAACTAGTCCAGTGGACTTGTAAAAGACTCTATATGCCCTTGTGTTTGAATCATAACCAAGTAAAAAGCCTTCTACAGCCTTAGGAGCAAATTTAGATTTTCTACCTCTTTTAACAAGAATAAAACATTTGCTACCAAAGACTCTAAAATATGAAACATTGGGCTTTTTACCGGTGAGGAGTTCATAGGATGTCTTCTTAAGGATTCGGTGAAGGTATAACCAGTTGATGGAGTAGCAGGCTATGTTGATTGCTTCCGCCCAAAACCGGTCCGAAGTCTTGTACTCATCAAGCATGGTCCTCGCCATGTCAAGTAGAGTTCTATTCTTCCTCTCCACTACACCATTTTGTTGTGGTGTGTAGGGAGAAGAGAACTCATGCTTGATGCCCTCCTCCTCAAGAAAGCCTTCAATTTGAGAGTTCTTGAACTCCGTCCCATTGTCGCTTCTAATCTTTTTAATCCTTAAGCCGAACTCATTTTGAGTCCGTCTCAAGAATCCTTTCAAGGTCTCTTGGGTTTGAGATTTTTCCTGCAAAAAGAACACCCAAGTGAAGCGAGAATAATCATCCACAATAACTCGACAGTACTTACTCCCGCCGATGCTTATGTAAGCTATCGGGCCGAATAGGTCCATGTGGAGTAGCTCAAGTGGTCTGTCGGTCGTCATGTTGTTCTTGTGTGGATGATGAACACCAACTTGCTTCCCTACTTGACATGCGCTACAAACCCTGTCTTTCTCAAAATGAACATTTGTTAGTCCCAAAATGTGCTCTCCCTTTAGAAGCTTATGAAGATTCTTCATCCTAACGTGAGCTAGTCGGCGATGCCAGAACCAATCCATATTAATCTTAGCAATTAAGCAAGTGTCGAGTTCAGCTCTATTAAAATCAACTAAGTATAGCTGACCCTCTAGCACTCCCTTAAATGCTACTGAATCATCACTTCTTCTAAAGACAGTAACACCTATATCTGTAAAAAGACAATTGTAGCCCATTTTGCATAATTGAGAAACCAAAAGCAAATTATAATCTAATGAATCTACAAGAAAACATTAGAAATAGAATGGTCAGGTGATATAGCAATTTTACCAAGTCCTTTGACCAAACCTTGATTTCCATCCCCGAATGTGATAGCTCTTTGGGGATCTTGGTTTTTCTCATAGGAGGAGAACATCCTTTTCTCCCCAGTCATGTGGTTTGTGCACCCGCTATCTGTCGGCGTTTCGAGACCGGGGGGTCCCCGAGCCGACGAGTGAGAGTGCCGCGTGCCCCAGCCCAGATGGGTCGAGCGCGTGGGCGAGCGTGAAGGGGGGAAAGAGCGAGGTCGGTGGCCGGAGCCGGGTCGTGACGAGGGAGACGGAGATCCCGCGGCCTTTCGTGTTCGCCCCGCGCCCAGGTCGGGTGCGCTTGCAGTAGGGGGTTACAAGCGTCCGCGCGGGTGAGGGGAGCGAGCGGCCCCAAGAGAGCGCCTGCCCCTGCCCTCGTTCCCGTGAGGCCAACCCTTCTCTAAGAAGGCCCTGGTCCTTCCTTTTATAGTCGTAAGGAGAGGATCCAGGTGTACAAAATGGGGGTGTAGCAAGGTGCTACGTGTCTAGCGGGGGAGAGCTAGTGCCCTAAGTACATGCCAAGGTGGCAGCCGGAGAGATCTTGGCACCCAGCCGGTGTGGCGTCGTGGCTGTCGGAGGAGTAACGGAGCCTGATGGAGGGACATCTGTTGGAACAGCTGTGCTCTTGCTGACGTCTCCCTGCTTTCATAAGGGAGCCGAGAGTCACCATCGTCATGGGTCTAGTGGGGCGCCATCATTGCCTATCTGGCGGAGCTGGCCAGATGGGACGCCGGTCTTGTTCTCTGCGACCCAAGTCGGCTCAGGGCAGGGTGATGATGACGCTTCCTGTTGACGTGGCGGTCTTGTGTCCTAGGTCGGGCGACGTGGAGGCTCCTCCGAAGTCGAGGTCGAGTCCGTCCTGCATGGCCGAGGCCGAACCTGAGCTCCTGGGTCGGGCGAGGCGGAGGTCGTTCGGCAGAGGCCAGGGCGGAGTCCGAGCCCTGGGTCGGGCGAAGCGGAGTTCGTCGTCTTCCGGGGCCTTAGCCCGAGTCCGAGCCCTGGGTCGGGCGGAGCGGAGTTCGTCGTCTTCCGGGGCCTTAGCCCGAGTCCGAGCCCTAGGTCGGGCGGAGCGGAGTTCGCCGTCTTCCGGGGCCTTAGCCCGAGTCCGAGCCCTGGGTCGGGCGGAGCGGAGTTCGCCGTCTTCCGGGGCCTTAGCCCGAGTCCGAGCCCTGGGTCGGGCGGAGCGGAGTTCGCCGTCTTCCGGGGCCTTAGCCCGAGTCCGAGCCCTGGGTCGGGCGGAGCGAAGTTCGCCGTCTTCCGGGGCCTTAGCCCGAGTCCGAGCCCTGGGTCGGGCGGAGCGGAGTTCGCCGTCTTTCGGGGCCTTAGCCCGAGTCCGTCGTCTTCCGGGGCCTTAGCCCGAGTCCGCCGTCTTCCGGGGCCTTAGCCCGAGTCCGAGCCCTGGGTCGGCGCGGAGCGGAGTTCGCCGTCTTCCGGGGCCTTAGCCCGAGTCCGAGCCCTGGGTCGGGCGAAGCCTCCTATGGCACCTCTGGCAAAGCCTGGTCGCCCGTCGGTCTCACTCTTTGCGTTAAATGCCCCGGTGACTTGGTCGGTTGGCGCGGTGATTTAGTCAGGGTTGCTTCTCAACGAAGGCAAGGCCTCGGGCGAGCCGGAGATGCGTCTGCCGTAAAAAGGGGGGCCTCGGGCGAGACGGAAACACCTCAGGGTCGGCTGCCCTTGCCCGAGGCTAGGCTCGGGCGAGGCGCGATCGAGTCGCTCGTATGGACTGATCCCTGACTTAATCAAACCCATCAGGCCTCTGCAGCTTTATGCTGATGGGGGTTACCAGCTGAGAATTAGGCGTCTTGAGGGTACCCCTAATTATGGTCCCCGACAGTAGCCCCCGAGCCTCGAAGGGAGTGTTAGCACTCGCTTGGAGGCTTTCGTCGCACTTTTTTGCAAGGGGACCAGCCTTTCTCGGTTGCACTTTGTTCCGGTGGGTGCGCGCGAGCGCACCCGCCGGGTGTAGCCCCCGAGGCCTCGGAGGAGTGGTTTCACTCCTTCGAGGTCTTAATGCCTTGCGTAATGCCTCGGCTGGTCTGGCGGTTCCCTCATGCGAACAGGCCGTAGCCCGGGTGCACTGTCGGGGCCCAAGTTCTCGGGCTGGTATGTTGACGCTGTCAACGGTTCGGCCGGAGCCGGGTTTGCGAGAGCAGCCCCCGAGCCTCCGCACAGGGCGAGAGGACGATCAGGGACAGACTCGGCTTTTTTACATACGCCCCTACGTCGCCTTTCCGCAAGGAGGAGGGGGGGAGAGCGCCATGTTACCCTCGATGGGCACCGAACATGGTGTCTCCGGTGAGCTGCAATCGGGTAATCCAAGTGGACGTCCGTGCCCCGTTCGTTGGGGGTCGGCTAGGGGCCCGGAGGCACGCCCAAAAGTACCTGCGGGTGATCTGCCGGACCCGGTCCCCTGGCGACGGGGTCCGAGGGCTCGTTGCCTCCCTCCGATGGGATTCCGTTACAGGATCGTTCCCGCTGGTCTCGGAAATGTCCTAGGGTACCTCGGGAGCGCAGCCCGAGCCTTGGTTATGTATCGAACGTACCCCTGGTCATCCCTCGCTCGGTGTCTGAGGCGACTGTGAACCCTTCGGAGGGCCAGCCTTCGAACCCCTGATCAGTAATGGGCGTGGAGCCCGAGTAGCCTGAGGCGGTCGTGGAACCTTTCGGGGGGCCGACCTTCGAACCCCTGACCAGTAGTGGGTGTCGGGCCCACGCGATCTGAGGCGGCCGTTGAACCCTTCGGGGGGCCAGCCTTCGAACCCCTGATCAGTAAGGAGGCTCGGAGCCTAGTTCCTTCACGGGGAAGGATCCCTTTGGGGGTATCCCCCTTCCCGGTCCCTATTGCAAGAGATAGAGAAAGAGGAAAAAGGGAAAAAAGGATACGAAACCGAGCGACGTGGCGTACCTTTTTTGGTGTGGTTGTGTTGGCGAGGGCGAAGCGTCGCCAGCTGCTCCCGCCAGGAACGTCGCCTGTCCAGCCGCGGAGTTAATGCGCCGGGGCAAGTAGTTGGCGAGGCTGCCGTTGCGCGTGCGCGAGCCGTTCGAGGTACGGGTCACGGGCGCGTCGTCTTCACACCGTGAGAGGGGGTTCTTTCGCTGCCTCCGGATGGGACATGAGCTTGGCCGATGGCGTGACCGCTGCTCTCACGCGCCTGCCACCGTCATTACTGCCGGCCCACTTTTGACCGCGTTTGACCGCTGCGTCAGGCTGGCGCTGCTGGGTCGCGTGCTGGGTCGCCTCGAATCGCGGTATCGGTTCCGCAATCGAGGAGGTGCGGTGGTGGCGCAAGTGGTACAGCGGCCTGCATGCAGCACTCGGCGCGCCAGTTGCGCGACGCGTGGGCTTGGGCCTCCGCGCTGGCCTGTCAGGAGTCGGAGAGGCGCGTCCACTTGGCGCGGTTGCATGCCGCTCGCATGGCTGCCTGCCCCTTTCGCCCGCTGGTCTGGGCAAAAGCGGAGGGTTACTTGTAACCGCTGGGTGGTTGCGCGTGCCGTGCGCGGCGGTCTGGCTTCTTCTGCTCGGAGCCAATCTTGTATGACATGCGGGACCCAGCCCCCGCACCACAAGGGAGGGCTTTGGAGGCGTGCTGGAGAAGACTCGGTCCGCGACGGTTGGGGGCGCAAGCAGGGAGAGTTGCCTTTAAAAGGAGGGCGACCCCTTTCGTAAGGCAACCATGTCTTCTTCCTCCCTTATGCATCGTGTCTTTCCACCTCTCAAGCCCCCGGATGGGGGAAACCGCCGTCTTTTCGCTCCATCGTTGGAGAAGCGCAACTCCGTGGGAGTTGGTACCTTTCAGCCATCATTCGGCTTCAAGGATTTTCATCACACAGCCCGGTTGCTCCCCCCCGCTGGTGATCACCCAAGGTGGTGACCTCCAGCTCCCGGAGGGGGAAAGGCAAATTGGGCTGTGGTCCCGGCCTCGCCCTCAGTGTTGAGGGTGTTCGTCATCCTCGCAGGGGCGGGGAACGAGGTGAGCCGGGGCTCCACCTCCTGCACGGGTTGGCGGACCACCTCATCCTCCAGCTTTTGGTGGCGGCAATCGCCCTTCAGCCCCACGGCGGAGACATCCTCCAGCCATGCCGGGGAAGGCGAACTGTTGCTTCCCAGCTAGGATGCAACATTCCGTCTTCCTCCTCGCATTCGCGGCGAGGACGGCTGCGAGGATCTGCCGGGGTGCTTGAGGGCGTCCCGCGTTTGCTGGTGATTCGCCCAGAGCTTGTCGCTTCACGGGCTTCCCGAGCGGGGAGGTCGTCCATACCCGTGGAGACCGAACCGGAGTTCCGTCTGTGATGGCACCTTGGATGCCGGGTTTTTTGTTCATTTCGGCTTTCGGGGCCTGAACATGTATGTAACTTCGGCACGGAGCCGTGTTTTTTCCTCATTTTCGAGCACTAAGATTCGTCTGCTGATTATCTGAACCGCTTCACCAAGCATGAGTCGCCCCGTGTCAAGGTGACGAGTGAGGTATCCGTATCCCGGAGGCGTAGGAGTCCCTCGGCTCGGTCGGACCTGCTGTCCGAGGCTCCTCTAGCTTAGTTAAAGAGACCCCTCGGCCGCTCTTCGACGAGCCGAGGCCAGGGGTAGCGATATCAGCATGAGCAGAGGCGGAGTCGGCTCGAAAATAAAACCTGTTTGGCCGGAGCCTAGCCGGGTTGTCCGTCGGCTGGATCGATGTCGGAGTTGATCAGCCGAGGCTTCGGACCGGGCTGGCGCCCTCGGAAGGTGGTGGGCCGAGGCCCCAGGGGTGACCGGCTGAGCCACCTGCTCGGGCCGGGTTCTCGGAGAAGTCCCTGGCAGAGATTGCTCGGGCGTGGTGATGACGTCGTCCTTCGGAGCGGAGGCCCTCGGACCGCGTCGCCGTCCGAGGCTAGGTCGGGCCTCGCCGAAGATGCCGTCGATGCCGAGGGCGTCGCCGCCCCCTTCCAGCGTTAAGACCCGAGCCTGCAGGATCAAATTGTCTTGTAGCGTGGGCCTTGTGCGGCCGCCGAGGCCAGAACACACACCCTTGCTGCGTTGTAAAGCCGCGTCTCTTTTCCTCTTGTTTCGGGTATCTGGACTTTTTGTCGGTAACAGGGATGTTTGTGCGAGCGAAAGTTGCTTCTCGCGGAAGGTGAGGAGTGAGGTATCCGTATCCCGGAGGCGTGGGAGTCCCTCGGCTCGGTCGGCCTTGCCGCTTACGTGCACTTTTACTCGTCCATGAGGCCCTGCCGCCGACTCGGTCGAGAAGGCCCGAAGGATCGCTTTGACAGAAGGGCTTCCAAACGTAGAGACTTGTTCGATCCGCGGAGTCACCTTATCCGAACGCGAGTTACTTATCGCAGAAGGTGATGAGTGAGGTATCCGTATCCCAGAGGCGTAGGAGTCCCTCGGCTCGGTCAGCCTTGACTGCTTACGTGTACCCCGTCGTTTCCAGGATCCACTTTTCGAAGTAGTCAAAAAGCACGAAAGATGTTCTGGTAAAAGAGATTTTCTTTTCGAGGAAAATTTTGACGCAGAGGGGGTTTCCCCCCTTTTAGCCCCCGAGGGAGGGTCGGGCCTTGCCGAGGCGAGGCCGACCCTTCCTTGTTGACTAAACTTTGCGTGGGTGCGAGGTATATGAACAACTTGGAAACATCTTAAGGGTAGAAGCGACGTAGCTGTTGGATGTTCCAAGCATTGCCGTAGACCTCGCCTTGACTGTTGGCCAGCTTGTACGTTCCAGGCTTCAGAACTTTGGCGATGACGAATGGCCCCTCCCAGGGGGGCGTGAGCTTGTGCCTCCCTCGGGCGTCTTGCCGTAGCCGAAGCACCAGGTCGCCCACCTGGAGTTCTCGGGGTCGGACCCCTCGGGCGTGGTAGCGTCGCAGGGACTGCTGGTACCGCGCCGAGTGTAGTAAGGCCCTGTCCCGAGCCTCGTCCAGCTGGTCCAGCGAGTCTTCTCGGCTAGCTTGGTTACTTTCATCGTCGTAGGCCCTCGTCCTCGGGGAGCCGTATTCCAGGTCCGTGGGCAAGACGGCCTCGGCCCCGTAGACCAGGAAGAACGGCGTGAAACCCGTGGCTCGGCTCGGCGTCGTCCTCAGGCTCCAGACCACCGAGGGGAGTTCCTTCATCCACCGCTTGCCGAACTTGTTGAGGTCGTTGTAAATCCGAGGCTTGAGCCCTTGTAGGATCATGCCATTGGCGCGCTCTACTTGCCCATTCGACATGGGATGAGCTACGGCGGCCCAGTCCACCCGGATGTTGTGACCCTCGCAAAAATCCAAGAATTTTTTGCCGGTGAACTGGGTGCCATTGTCGGTGATGATGGAGTTCGGGACCCCGAAGCGATGGATGATGTTGGTGAAGAACGCCACCGCCTGCTCGGACCTGATGCTGTTCAGGGGTCGGACCTCGATCCACTTGGAGAATTTGTCGACAGCGACCAGCAGGTGCGTGTAGCCCCCGGGCGCCTTCTGCAGAGGGCCTACGAGGTCCAGACCCCACACAGCGAAGGGCCAGGTGATGGGTATCATTTGCAGAGCCTGAGCGGGCAGGTGGGTCTGCTTCGCATAGAATTGGCACCCTTCGCAGGCGCGGACAATCCTAGTGGCGTCAGCCACCGCTGTCGGCCAGTAGAAGCCTTGGCGGAAAGCGTTCCCGACGAGGGTTCGAGGTGCTTTATGATGGCCGCAAGCCCCCGAGTGTATTTCCTGCAGGAGTTCCTGACCTTCGGCGATGGAGATGCATCGCTGGAGGATGCCCGAGGGGCTACGGTGGTAGAGCTCCTTCTCATCGCCCAGCAAGACGAACGACTTGGCGCGTCGCGCTACCCGCCGAGCCTCGACTCGGTCGAGGGGCAGTTCTCCTTGGTGGAGATATTGCAGGTACGGGGTCCGCCAATCTTGATCTGGCGCGACCCCGCTCCACTCCTCCTCGATGCGTAGGGCTTCGCCCTCGGGGGCCGAGGGCTCCTCGGGCTGAGCCGAGGATGGCTCGGGCTGGGCCGAGGTCACCTCGGACGGGGCCGAGGACGCCTCAGGCTCGGACGTGTCGCCGATCTTGACGGAGGGTTGGTGCAGATCCCGGGAGAAGACGTCCGAGGGAACCGTCGTTCGCCCCGAGGCTATCTTTGCCAGCTCGTCCGCAGTCTCGTTGTAGCGCCGGGCGATGTGGTTAAGCTCGAGCCCGTAGAACTTGTCTTCTAGGCGTCGAACCTCATCACAATAGGCCTCCATCTTCGGGTCGCGGCAGTGGGAGTTCTTCATGACTTGGTCGATGACGAGCTGCGAGTCGCCGCGAGCATCGAGGCGTCGGACCCCTAGCTCGATGGCGATCCACAATCCGTTGATCAGAGCTTCGTACTCAGCCACATTGTTGGACGCCGGGAAATGAAGGCGCAGCACGTAGCGCAGGTGTTTCCCGAGGGGCGAGACGAAGAGCAGACCCGCGCCGGCTCCCGTCTTCATTAGCGACCCGTCGAAAAACATGGTCCAGAGCTCCGGTTGGATCGGAGCCGTCGGCAACTGGGTGTCGACCCATTCGGCTACGAAGTCCGCTAGTACCTGGGACTTGATGGCCTTCCGAGGGGCGAACGAGATTGTCTCGCCCATGATTTCCACCGCCCACTTTGCGATCCGTCCCGAGGCTTCTCGGCACTGGATGATCTCCCCCAGGGGGAATGATGACACCACAGTCACCGGATGAGACTCGAAGTAATGTCGCAACTTTCGCCTCGTCAGGATCACTGCATACAGCAGCTTCTGGACTTGTGGGTAGCAGATCTTGGTTTCGGACAGCACCTCGCTGATGAAGTAAACCGGCCTCTGAATGGGCAATGCATGCCCCTCTTCCTGCCTTTCGACCACGATCGCGGCGCTGACCACCTGAGTGGTTGCGGCGACGTAGACCAAAAGGGCTTCTCCATCAGCTGGGGGTACCAAGACGGGCGCCTGGGTGAGGAGCGCCTTCAGGTTCCCGAGGGCTTCCTCGGCCTCGGGAGTCCATGTGAAGCACTCGGCCTTCCTTAAGAGACGGTATAGGGGCAGGCCTCTTTCGCCGAGGCGCGAGATGAAACGGCTCAGGGCCGCGAGACATCCCATGACCCTCTGTACGCCTTTTAGGTCCTTGATGGGCCCCATGCTGGTGATGGCTGCGATCTTCTCCGGGTTGGCTTCGATGCCCCGCTCGGAGACGATGAATCCCAAGAGCATGCCTCGGGGCACCCCGAAGACGCACTTCTCGGGGTTGAGCTTGACGTCCTTCGCCTTGAGACACCGGAATGTCACTTCAAGGTCGGAGAGAAGGTCGGAGGCTTTCCTCGTCTTGACTACGATGTCATCGACGTAGGCCTCGACCGTGCGACCGATGTGTTCGCCGAACACATGGTTCATGCACCGCTGGTACGTTGCACCCGCGTTCCTCAAACCGAACGGCATGGTGACATAACAGTACATGCCGAAGGGCGTGATGAAAGAAGTCGCAAGCTGGTCGGATTCTTTCATCTTGATTTGATGATACCCTGAGTAGGCATCGAGGAAAGACAGGGTTTCGCACCCTGCGGTGGAGTCCACGATTTGATCGATGCGAGGTAGAGGGTAGGGAACCTTCGGACATGCTTTGTTGAGACCAGTGTAGTCTACACACATCCGCCATTTCCCCCCTTTCTTCCTCACAAGCACAGGGTTGGCAAGCCATTCGGGATGGAATACCTCTCTGATGAACCCTGCTGCCATCAGCTTGTGGATCTCCTCGCCTATCACCCTGCGCCTTTCCTCGTCGAATCGGCGCAGAGGCTGTCTGACCGGTCGGGCTCCGGCCCGAATATCCAGCGAGTGCTCGGCGACATCCCTCGGTATGCCGGGCATGTCCGAGGGACTCCACGCAAAGACGTCGGCGTTTGCGCGGAGAAAGTCGACGAGCACTGCTTCCTATTTGGGGTCGAGCCCGGAACCGATCCGAATCTGCTTGGAGGTGTCGCCACTGGGGTCGAGCGGGACGGCCTTAACCGTCTCCACCGGCTCGAAGTTGCCGGCATGTCGCTTCACGTCCGGCACCTCTTGGGAGAGGCTTTCCAGGTCGGCGATGAGGGCCTCGGACTCGGTGAGGGCCTCAGCGTACTCCACGCACTCCACATCGCATTCGAACGCGTGTTTGTACGTGGGGCCGACGGTGATGACCCCGTTGGGGCCCGGCATCTTGAGCTTCAGGTAGGTGTAGTTGGGGATGGCCATGGACTTTGCGTAGCATGGCCTTCCCAGTACCGCGTGGTAGGTTCCTCGGAACCCGACCACCTCGAACGTCAAAGTCTCCCTTCGGAAGTTGGAGGGTGTTCCGAAGCAGACAGGGAGGTCGAGCTGTCCGAGGGGCTGGACGTGCTTCCCAGGAATGATCCCGTGGAAGGGCGCAGCGCCTGCTCGGACGGATGACAGATCGACGCGCAGGAGCCTGAGGGTCTCGGCATAGATGATATTGAGGCAGCTGCCCCCATCCATCAGGACCTTGGTGAGCCTGACGTCGCCGATGACGGGGTCGACGACGAGCGGGTACTTCCCCGGGCTCGGCACGTGGTCGGGGTGGTCGTCCTGGTCGAAGGTGATGGGCTTGTCGGACCAGTCTAGGTAGACTGGTGCCGCCACCTTCACCGAGCAGACCTCCCGACGCTCTTGCTTACGATGCCGAGCCGAGGCATTCGCCGCATGCCCTCCGTAGATCATGAAGCAGTCGCGGACCTCGGGGAACTCTCCTGCTTGGCGATCTTCCCTTTTGTCGTCGTCGCGGGCCCTGCCACCCTCTGCGGGTGGCCCGGCCCTGTGGAAATGGCGCCGAAGCATGACGCACTCTTCGAGGGTGTGCTTGACGGGCCCCTGATGGTAGGGGCACGTCTCCTTGAGTGCCTTGTCGAAGAGGTTAGCACCTCCGGGGGGCTTCCGAGGGTTCTTATGCTCGGTGGCGGCGACAAGGTCTGCGTCGGGAGCGTCGCGTTTCGCTTGCGACTTCCTCCTGCCTTTCTTCTTGGTGCCGCGCGGAGTAGACGCCTCGGGAGCATCTTCCGATGGGCGGCCCTGGGGCTGCTTGTCCTTTCGGAAGATGGCCTCGACCGCCTCCTGGCCGGAGGCGAACTTGGTGGCGATGTCCATCAGCTCGCTCGCCCTGGTGGGGGTCTTGCGACCCAACTTGCTCACCAGGTCACGGCAGGTGGTGCCGGCAAGGAACACGCCGATGACATCGGAGTCGGTGATGTTGGGCAGCTCGGTGCGCTGCTTCGAGAACCGCCGGATGTAGTCCCGAAGAGACTCTCCCGGCAGTTGCCGACAGCTTCGGAGGTCCCAGGAATTCCCGGGGCGCACGTACGTGCCCTGGAAGTTGCCGGCGAAAGCTTGGACCAAATCCTCCCAGTTCGAAATCTGCCCCGGAGGCAGGTGCTCCAACCAAGCACGAGCAGTGTCGGAGAGGAACAGGGGGAGGTTGCGGATGATGAGGTTGTCGTCGTCCGTTCCACCCAGTTGACAGGCCAGGCGGTAGTCCGCGAGCCACAATTCCGGCCTCGTTTCCCCCGAGTACTTTGTGATAGTAGTCGGGGGTCGGAATCGGGGCGGAAACGGCGCCCGCCGAATGGCTCGGCTGAAGACCTGCGGACCGGGTGGTTCGGGTGAGGGACTCCAATCCTCCCCGCTGTCGTAGCGTCCCCCACGCCTGGGGTGATAGCCTCGGCGCACCCTTTCGTCGAGGCGAGCCCGACGGTCGCGATGGGGGTGCTCGTCGCCGAGGTGGCCCGGGGCCGCAGGCGCGGTGTTGCGCGTGCGCCCGGTATAGACCGAGGCTTCCCGCGTGAGTCGGGAAGTCGCGGCGCGAGGTTCCGAGGGGTACCCCTGCCTTCGGGAGGCAGAGCTCTCGGCCCGCCGGGCCGCAGCGCCTTCCAGGAGATGCTTGAGCTCTCCCTGGATTCGCCGACCCTCGGTGGTTGATGACTCCGGCATCGTGCGGAGGAGCATCGCCGCGGCTGCCAGGTCCTAACCGGTTCCGCCGGATGCGGGTGGCGGCCTGTCCCTGGCCTCGTTGGCGATGCGGTGCTGGAGACCCTGGGGCAGGTGACGTATTTCTCCGGCCGGGGGCTGGCTTGCCCATACCTGCCCGGCGTCCCGGCGGATTGCCTCGAGCGCTCCTGCTCCCTCATCGAGCCCGGCCTGCGCCCCACGGACTTGCTCGAGCTGTGGGTCGTGACCCCCGCCGGAACGGGGACCACAGCTTGCTCCCGCGGGATGTCGGCGCGAGGCGCTGGCCTAGGGAGATCGCCATCCTCCGGCATGCCGAGACGGCTGCCTCCGGAGGGATCCCCTAGCTCAACGTGGAAACATTCGCGGCTCGGGCCGCAGTCCTTGTCGTCAAGGCTGCGGCTGCCGTCGGAACAGTCGGAGAGGCAGTAGTCACATGCGGTCATGAAGTCCCGCATGGCACTGGGGTTGCCAGATCCGGAGAAATCCCAGCAGATGCTGGGGTCGTCATCTTCCTCGGACCCAGAGGGCCCGTAGGTCGAGACGCCCGTCAATCGGTCCCAAGGCGACCGCACATAAAACCCCAGAGGGGTTGCACTCGCCTCAACGTGAGTGCCCGCCAGGACGAGGTCGCTAGGCGGGTTGAGGTCGAGTCGAAATGACGAAGGATGGGAAGCAGTCGGTACCTTTTGGTCGACGAAGAGCGACGAAGTCACGTCGGGGGCTGATCGCGCCGTCGTCTTGGGTACGAGGGCGACGTCCTGCAGGACCTTCGTGAGCGTGCTGGCGTCGTCCACCTGCTCAGGGTCGACGTGTTGCGGGGGGATGGCGCTCGCCTTCGCCTCGAACGCGAGGGTGACACCTAGCGTGTCCTCCGTTGGGGCACTGGGGATGTCGATTTGCTCGACAGCCGTCGGAGCGCAGCCTCCCGCTCGGCCCTGGTTGCCCCGCCTCCTCCTCCGATGGCGAGGGAGAGGATGGGGCGAGCTCGAATGTTGTTCTTCCCCCACGCGGGAAAGGCGTCGTCGGTTCCGCCGCCGGCAGGCGGGCTGTCGACCGCCATTGTCGCCGCCGCACGGCGGTGGAAGGAGTACCATGTCGTAGCCACTGTCGAGAGACATGAACTCGAGGCTCCCGAAACGGAGCACCGTCCCGGGTTGGAGAGGTCATCGGAGACTGCCCATCTGGAGCTTGACGGGAAACTGCTCGTCAACACGCAGCGTGCCCCTAACTGGCGCGCCAACTGTCGGCGTTTCGAGACCGGGGGGTCCCCGAGCCGACGAGTGAGAGTGCCGCGTGCCCCAGCCCAGATGGGTCGAGCGCGTGGGCGAGCACGAAGGGGGGAAAGAGCAAGGTCGGTGGCCGGAGCCGGGTCGTGACGAGGGAGACGGAGATACCGCGGCCTTTCGTGTTCGCCCCGCGCCCAGGTCGGGTGCGCTTGCAGTAGGGGGTTACAAGCGTCCGCGCGGGTGAGGGGAGCGAGCGGCCCCAAGAGAGCGCCTGCCCCTGCCCTCGTTCCCGCGAGGCCAACCCTTCTCTAAGAAGGCCCTGGTCCTTCCTTTTATAGTCGTAAGGAGAGGATCCAGGTGTACAAAATGGGGGTGTAGCAAGGTGCGGGAGAGCTAGTGCCCTAAGTACATGCCAAGGTGGCAGCCGGAGAGATCTTGGCACCCAGCCGGTGTGGCGTCGTGGCTGTCGGAGGAGTAACGGAGCCTGATGGAGGGACAGCTGTTGGAACAGCTGTGCTCTTGCTGACGTCTCCCTGCTTTCGTAAGGGAGCCGAGAGTCACCGTCGTCATGGGTCTAGTGGGGCGCCATCATTGCCTATCTGGCGGAGCTGGCCAGATGGGACGCCGGTCTTGTTCTCTGCGACCCAAGTCGGCTCAGGGCAGGGTGATGATGACGCTTCCTGTTGACGTGGCGGTCTTGTGTCCTAGGTCGGGCGACGTGGAGGCTCCTCCGAAGTCGAGGTCGAGTCCGTCCTACATGGCCGAGGCCGAACCTGAGCTCCTGGGTCGGGCGAGGCGGAGGTCGTTCGGCAGAGGCCAGGGCGGAGTCCGAGCCCTGGGTCGGGCGAAGCGGAGTTCGTCGTCTTCCGGTGCCTTAGCCCGAGTCCGAGCCCTGGGTCAGGTGGAGCGGAGTTCGTCGTCTTCCGGGGCCTTAGCCCGAGTCCGAGCCCTGGGTCGGGCGGAGCGGAGTTCGCCGTCTTCTGGGGCCTTAGCCCGAGTCCGAGCCCTGGGTCGGGCGGAGCGGAGTTCGCCGTCTTCCGGGGCCTTAGCCCGAGTCCGAGCCCTGGGTCGGGCGGAGCGGAGTTCGCCGTCTTCTGGGGCCTTAGCCCGAGTCCGAGCCCTGGGTCGGGCGGAGCGGAGTTCGCCGTCTTCCGGGGCCTTAGCCCGAGTCCGAGCCCTGGGTCGGGCGGAGCGGAGTTCGCCGTCTTCCGGGGCCTTAGCCCGAGTCCGCCGTCTTTCCGGGCCTTAGCCCGAGTCTGCCGTCTTCCGGGGCCTTAGCCCGAGTCCGAGCCCTGGGTCGGGCGGAGCGGAGTTCGCCGTCTTCCGGGGCCTTAGCCCGAGTCCGAGCCCTGGGTCGGGCGAAGCCTCCTATGGCACCTCTAGCAAAGCCTGGTCGCCCGTCGGTCTCACTCTTTGCGTTAAATGCCCCGGTGACTTGGTCGGTTGGTGCGGTGATTTAGTCAGGGTTGCTTCTCAACGAAGGCAAGGCCTCGGGCGAGCCGGAGATGCGTCTGCCGTAAAAAGGGGGGCCTCGGGCGAGACGGAAACACCTCAGGGTCGGCTGCCCTTGCCCGAGGCTAGGCTCGGGCGAGGCGCGATCGAGTCGCTCGTATGGACTGATCCCTGACTTAATCAAACCCATCAGGCCTCTGCAGCTTTATGCTGATGGGGGTTACCAGCTGAGAATTAGGCGTCTTGAGGGTACACCTAATTATGGTCCCCGACACTATCAATGATTCAACTTGAGCCCCCAGATGCATAAACCTACAAAACAAGTTTAGGCCTTGTTCTTAGGTACCCAAACGGTCTTGGATCCTTTGACATTAGAAACAAGCACCTTGGGTACCCAAACACAAGTCTTTGACCCCAACATATTTGGCAACTACTTTGCCTGATTTGTTAGTAAGAACATAAGAAGCATCAAAAGTCTTAAATGAAATATTAGGTTCATTTGATGCAATAGGAGATTTCTTTTTAGGCATTTTAACATGGGTAGAACGCCTAGAGCTAGAAGCCTCATTCTTATAAATAAAAGCATGGTGAGAAATAGAATGAGTCTTTTTAGCATGAATTCTCCTAATCTTATCCTCAGGATAACCAGCAGGATATAAAATATAGCCCTCGTTATCCTGAGGCATGGGAGTCTTGCCCTTAATAAAATTAGACAATCTTTTAGGGGCATTAAGCTTGACATTGCCTCCCTGTTGGAAGCCAATGCCATCCTTAATGCCAGGGCGTCTCCCACTATAGAGCATGCTTCTAGCAAATTTAAATTTTTCATTTTCTAAGTCATGCTCACTAATTTTAGCACTAAGTTGAGCTATGTGATCATTTTGTTGTTTAATTAAAGCTAGGTGATCATGGATAGCATCAACATTAATGTCTCTACATCTAGTACAAATGGAAACATGATCAACAGTAGATGTAGAGGGTTTGCATGCATTTAATTCATCAATCTTAGTATGTAAAATAGCATTCTCATTTCTAAGATTAGAAATAGAAACATTGCAAACATCTAATTCCTTAGCCTTAGCAATTAATTTATCATTCTCAAACTTAAGGCTAGAAAGTGATTCATTCAACTTGTCAATTTTAGCAATCAAACTAGCATTATCATTTTTAAGGTTGACAAGAGAATCATCACAAACATTTAATTTCTCAACCTTAGCAATTAATTTGGCATTTTCATTTCTAAGGTTGGAGATAGTGTCATGGCAAGTGCTAAGCTCATTAGTTAATTTTTCACATTTTTCTACTTCCTGAGCATAAGCATTTTTAACTTTAACATGCTTCTTGTTTTCCTTAATGAGGAAGTCCTCTTTGCTATCCAAGAGTTCATCCTTCTCATGAATAGCACTAATCAATTCATTCATTTTTTCCTTTTGTTGCATGTTTAGGTTGGCAAAAAGTGTAAGCAAATCATCTTCATCATCACTAGAACTAGCCTCATCACTAGATGTTGTATATTTTGTAGAGGCTCTAGATTTTACCTTCTTCTTCTTGCCGTCCTTTGCCATGAGGCACTTGTGGCCGACGTTGGGAAGAGGAGACCTTTGTTGACGGCGATGTTGGCGGCGTCCTCGTCGTCGGAGGAGTCGGTGGAGCTCTCATCGGAGTCCCACTCCCGGCAAACATGGGCATCGCCTCCCTTCTTCTTGTAGTACCTCTCCTTCTTCTTCCCCCTCTTGTTGTTGCCCCTGTCACTGTCACTAGAAATAGGACATTTTGCTATAATGTGACCGGGCTTACCACACTTGTAGCAAACCTTCTTGGAACGGGGCTTGTAGTCTTTCCCCTTCCTTTGTTTGAGGCTTTGGCGAAAGCTCTTGATGATGAGTGCCATTTCCTCGTTGTCGAGCTTGGAGGCATCGATGGGGACCCTACTTGGTGTAGAATCCTTCTTTTCTTCTTCCGTCGCCTTGAATGCAACGGGTTGCACCTCGGGTGTTGAGGTGGCGCCTCGCTCGATGATTTGTTTGGAGCCTTTGATCATCAATTCAAAGCTCACAAACTTTCCTATCACTTCATCGGGAGACATTAGCTTATATCTAGGATCACCACGAATTAATTGAACTTGAGTAGGATTAAGAAAAACAAGTGATCTAAGAATAACCTTGACCATTTCATGGTCATCCCATTTTGTGCTCCCGAGGTTGCGCACTTGACTCACCAAGGTCTTGAGCCAGTTGTACATGGCTTGTGGCTCCTCTCCTCGGTTGAGCATGAATCGACCGAGCTCCCCCTCGATCGTCTCCCGCTTGGTGATCTTTGTCACCTCATCTCCTTCGTGCGCGGTCTTGAGCACGTCCCAAATCTCCTTGGCGCTCTTCAACCCTTGCACCTTATTATACTCCTCTCGACTTAGAGAGGCGAGGAGTATAGTAGTGGCTTGGGAGTTGAAGTGCCGGATTTGGGCAACCTCGTCCTAATCATAATCTTCATCCCCTACGGATGGTACCTATACTCCAAACTCAACAACATTCCAAATGCTAGTGTGGAGTGAGGTTAGATGGTGCCTCATTTTATCACTCCACATACAATAATCTTCACCATCAAAAACGGGTGGTTTGCCTAATGGGACGGAAAGTAAAGGAGTACGTTTGGAGATGCGAGGATAGCGTAGGGGGATCTTACTAAACTTCTTGCGCTCATGGTGCTTAGAAGTGATGGACGGCGTGTCGGAGCCAGAGGTAGATGGCGATAAAGAGTCGGTCTCGTAATAGACCACCTTCTTCATCTTCTTTTTCTTGTCGCTGCTCCGATGCGACTTGGTGTGTGAAGGGGATCCCTTCCCCTTGTTGCTGGACTCTCCCGATGGAGTCTTCCCATGGCTTGTGGCGAGCTTCTCACCGGTCACCACCTCCTTCTTGGCGTGATCTCCCGACATCACTTCGAGTGGTTAAGCTCTAATGAAGTACCAGGCTCTGATACCAATTGAAAGTCGCCTAGAGGAGAGGGTGAATAAGCGAAATCTAAAAATTATAAACTTAAGCACACACTACAAGCCAGGGTTAGTGTTAGAAATAAAATCGAGTCTGAAAGAGAGGGCGAAAACAAATCACAAGCAAATGAAGAGTGTGACACGGTGATTTGTTTTACCGAGGTTCGGTACTTGCAAACCTACTCCCCGTTGAGGTGGTCATAAAGATCGGGTCTCTTTCAACCCTTTCCCTCTCTCAAATGGTCACCTAGACCGAGTGAGCTTCTCTTCTCAATCAATCGGGACACTTAGTCCCCATAAGGACCACCACACAATTGGTGTCTCTTGCCTTGATTACAAATGACTTGGGAACAAGAAATGGGGAAGAAGAAAAGCGATCCAAGCACAAGAGCTCAAAAGAACACGACAAAACTCTCTCTTCAAGTCACTATTGCTTTGAGTGGAATTGGGACTTGGAGAGATTTTGATTCACTCTAATTGTGTCTTGTATTGAATGCACTAGCTCTTGTATTGAATGTGTTGGCTGAAAACTTGGATGCCTTGAAGTGTGGTGGTTGGGGGGTATTTATAGCCCCACCCACCAAAATGGTCGCTGGGGAACTCTCCTGTCGACGGGCGCACCGGACAGTCCGGTGCGCCACCGGACACTGTCCGGTGCGCCAGCCACGCCACCTAACTGTTAGGGTTCGACCGTTGGAGCTTCTGACAGCTGGGCCACCGGACAGTCTGGTGGTGCACCGGACAGGTCCTGTACACTGTCTGGTGCGCCTTCTGGCGCCTGCTCTGACTCTACGCGCGCAGGCGCGCACTGTAGCGTTTCACTGTTTACTTTTGCAGTCGACCGTTGGTGCAGTAGCCGTTGCTCCCGCTGGCACACCGGACAGTCCGGTGCTACACCGGATAGTCCGGTGAATTATAGCGGAGAACATTTTCCAGAAACCCGAAGCTGAGGAGTTTGGAGTGATTCTCCCTGGTGCACCGAACACTGTCCGGTGGCACACCGGACAGTTCGGTGTGCTAGACCAGGGCAGCCTTCGGTTGTCTTTGCTCCTTTAATTTGAACCCTTTCTTTTAACTTTGTATTGGTTTGTTGTGAACCTTTGGCACCTGTAGAACATATATTCTGGAGCAAACTAGTTAGTCCAATTGTTTGTGTTGGGCAATTCAACCACCAAAATCATATGGGAAAAGGTTTGACCCTATTTCCCTTTCAGTAGCGTTATCACGGGCTATGGTAGTGTTACTTTAATTAGGGTCATATGAGTCTAATAGTAATAGCAAGATTGATTCTAATCTAATCATTTTACCACTCAAACTACTAACGACTAGATTATACTAGAGAGCAACTAATTACACTAGCAATATAGACTACACTAGAGAACAACTAATTACACTAACAATATCTACATGCCGCTCTATACCACTACAAAAGATCTACTACTCTATTAAAACAAGCAAACAAGCACTACACAAGTGATAGAATGAATGAAAATCAAGTGTAGACCTTTATACCAAACCAAACAAGAGAGATGACACAATAAATTTTTCTCTCATGGTTCGATTGCTTGTCAACAACGTAATCCCTGTTGTGGTAAGTCTCATTTTGATTGATTCACGTGCTAACTAGCATCACATGTTAGACCCACACAATGTTGTCACACGAATCAATCCCACAAACCCTCTTCTAACCACGAGGATACCAATAGTGTATCCCTTTTGCACTCCATGAGGGGTATCAAGTTTCTCAGCTAATCAACTTGATTGGGAACAGAAACAATCACTGATTCCCCACCATCTAGGTATCACCAAGAGTAACAAAAATTCCAACCTTCACAATCACTAGTGCCACAAGAATGCAACTCACAAATGCAATGCCTAGTGATGAATATATCCCTCTCTCAAAGTTTTTTTGCAAGATGAAAGGGAAATGTGCTAAATAGTCATTTCTACCTGTTTTGGTGATTAAGTGTTCAACACACCAATATGTACTAACTAGTTTGGTATGAGTATGAGCACAGGTTCACTTGAAGGCAATTTGAAGATTCTAAGTCCTAAAGAGCTAAATTGGAGGCTATAAAGTGCAACTTTGGGTAAAATGGTAAAACCATGAGGTTTGAGTACTTAGATAAGTTGCATATTCCTAATACTGTGTTTCTAAAACTTTTGTTTGATCTATAATTCAATTCTGTGAGAAAAGTGCTTCTAAAACTTAGTTTAAGCCAAAATGCAAATCCTGGCGAAACTTTGGTGAAAATGTGAGTTTCCCACACTTAGTCAATTTGATTATGTGCTAGCTATGTTTGTCTAAGTCATGGAGAAGCTCACAAGAAAGGCCAAGTAAAATGGAATAAGTTTTGGCAGAAAAAGACTTATACGTCCAGGTTTGGGACTCACTGGATTGATCCGGTGGCGTACTGGCGCACCGAATCGTGTTTGCAGTGAGCCCAAACTTAGGCTTTGGGCGGCCTGGTGTACCGAACCCTTCCGATGGTGCACCGGACAGCCGTTCGTATGAACTCTACATTGTTGGGAATTATTTTTAATAATTCATAGGGCCTTCTACAGGAACTGGTGAAGTGGTTCACCAAGCCGTCTCCAACGACTCTCTCCCATGGGCGCGAGCTGGCTAACGGCTAGCTGACGTGGAACCCGGTTTGGAGGTGCATCGGACCGATCCGGTGCTAGACATCTAAAGAAGGACGACAGTCAAATCCTAGAGATGGGGCTACAAGTCTGGTTTGGTGGTGCACCGAACAGGTCCGGTGCCCCCGAGATGGGGCTACAAGTCTGGTCTGTGTGTGTACTCTCTCTCCTCTCCTGTTCTAAGTTGTAACTCTGATCTTGTGTACGGCTGCAAGAGACTCCAATTTGTGTAGATTCCTTGCGATAGGGATTCTATTGATATAAGGAAGACAGGGACACTCAAGTTCAATCTTCGGATCACTTGAGAGGGGTTGAAAGCAACCCTTGTCCAAAGGGATACCACAACATGGATATATGCAAGCATTTCAGGATTGGCCAAACCACGAGATAAAATCACATGTCTCACTTGTGCACTTACTTTCTTGCAATTTTATTGCTTCCTAAGTTCTCCAAATTCACTTGTGATATTCCTCTTAGTCTAATTTATATTTTGAAAGAGAAATCAAGTGAATATGGCTTTCTATCTTCTTCTCACCTCAACCTTGGTTTAGTTTTGCGCTAAATCCTAATTTTAGACCAAGTTTGTGTTTTGAGTTATTTTTACAGGATCACCTGTTCACCCCCTCTAGTTGCTCTCATAACAGCATAAGAGCAAGAGAGAGCTAGGATGCCTTTTCTAGCTTTCAAAGGAGAAAACACTATTTCAAGGTTCCAAGATCGCTCACAACCTCGTGCACAAGCTGATTGATAGAGAAGGACATATGATATAATTGGCATGCCTTGCAGTCACTAACGACAAATACTATCGGTCCCACTATGGACCTAGTGGTCCCACCACTAGACATACAACAATCACTAATAGGACACCAATAGTAAGTTTTCAAAACCCCAACTTATAGTCTCATGCAAACTCGAACTAATCCGATGCTTAGAGTCTAATGTCTTCCAGAAAGGTCTAGAGAGGGCCAAATCCACATTAGATTGGTTTGATGGATTGCATCAGATCATATGCCAGTTTGATGCCTCCATTGTAGCTTGACCGGTGTTTGGCATTCCCACCATGGCATATGGTGGTTCCACTACCAATGCTAGTTAACATGGTTAGTCAAGGAACAATACACATGTATGTACCAATGCACCCCTGTGTGTTAGTTTGATGGTCAAACCATCATGCACCCTCTTTAGTCTGGCCCACAATCGCACCACACCTACCCATGGTGCCACTACGAAAGATAGCCAGCCCTCAAATAGCTTTTATGTGCGCACATTATCTCATGTGGCATATAGCTTGATGTAGGGCTGAACATTTTTTCAATGAAACCAAAAAATTGAACCAACTTTGAAAAAACAAAGCGAACCTTCGGTGTTCGGTTTTGGTTTTTGTGAACTTCGGTGTATGGTGCCGACTTCGGTTTTTCTCTAGAATTAAACCAAATTACCGAAAAACCAAACCGAACTTAGTTTTATGTTGATCAACTATGAATATTTTAAACTCAATAACTATGTCATGTTATGAATTATGATGTACTTATGTTGGACAACTAGGAGTAGAGGTATAATTTTAATTATTAATATTATTGTGATCTACTGTTATTTATTTGTTTCTTGTCTGTATAGAACATTATATATGTGACTGCCCAAATATTCTATTTTTGGTTTGAACCAAAAACGGAATCGAAAAACTAAACAGCGGACTAGTCGATTTTTGTTTCCATAGCGCACCAATCAGTTTAGAGTTTTTAAAAACCGAAGTTTGTAAAATCGAAAAAACCAAACCGAACCTTCGGTTTAAACCAAATGCCCAGCCCTAGCCTGATGCCAACAGTGCTTAGTCCGATGGACACCAAACTGTTGGGTGCCAAAACGCCCCCATCAACTTCATTAGGCCCTTTCCAAATGTGCTCAACTCCACCAAGTGATTTAACATTTCTTGTTTATAAGTAGGATTTTCAAGCATGTTGAAATAATTTTCACTTGCAACTCTCCGCGTCACTAAGTGTTATGCATATGCAAATGAAATCACACCTAGTGGCACCAAATAACCATTCTAGTTGAGAGCTACTCTGTTAATAGTACACATCTCCACGTCACTAAGTGTCATCGATGGGAGTCGGTAGATCTTTTGTCGGAGTCCCATTCTCGCCCCATGTGCGCCTCACCAACCTTCTTCTTGTTGTAGTATCTTTTTCTTTTCCATCTTCTTCTCCCCTTTCTTGTTGTCATCCCTGTCACTATCACTTATATATGGACATTTAGCGATAAAATGACCGGACTTACCACACCTATAGCAAACCCTCTTGGAGCGGGGTTTGTAGTCCTTCCCCTTCCTTTGTTTGAAGATTTACTGGAAGCTCTTGATGATAAGAGCCATCTCCTTATTGTCGAGCTTGGAGGTGTCGATTGGGAGTCTACTTGGTGTAGACTCTTCCTTCTTCTCTTCCATTGCTTTAAATGCAATGGGTTGCACCTTGGGTGTGGAGGTGGCACCTTGCTCCAAGTTGACAATATGTTTGGAGTCTTTGATCATAAGTTTAAAGCTCATAAACTTGCCAATTACCTCCTTGGGAGACATCTGTCTATATCTAGGATCTCCATGGATTAGTTGAACTTGAGTGGGATTACGAAAAACAAGAGATGTTAGAATAACCTTGACCATCTCATGGTCATCCCACTTAGTGCTCCCGATGTTGTGGACTTGGTTGACCATCGTCTTGAGCCAGTTGTACATTGCTTGTGGCTCCTCTCCTTTGCTGAGGACGAATCGACCAAGTTCTCCCTGGATCGTTTCACGCTTGGTGATTTTGGTCACCTCGTCCCCTTCATGCGCCGTTTTGAGGACGTCCCAAATTTCTTTGGCACTCTTCAACCCTTGCACCTTGTTGTACTTCTCTCGACATAAGGAAGCGAGGAATATAGAGGTGGCTTGGTAGTTGAAGTGCCTTATTTGGGCGGCCTCATCGGAGTCGTAGTCCTCGTCGCCCACCTATGGTGCCTGCGCTCCAAAGTCAACAATATCCCATATACTTTCGTGGAGTGAGGTTAGATGGAGCCTCATTTTATCATTCCACATACAATAATCTTCACCATCAAAATATGGTGGTTTGCCTAAGGGTACGGAAAGTAGAGGAGTGTGTTTAGGAATGCGAGAATAGCGAAGAGGCATCTTACTATACTTCTTACGCTCTTGGCGCTTCAAAGATGTGGACTCGGCGCTGGAGGTGGAAGGTGAGGAAGAATCGGTCTCGTAGTAAACCTTCTTCATTTTCTTTTTCTTCTTGTCACCCTTCCTATGTGACTTGATGGAGCCGACAGATTCCTCCTCGTGCTCCTTTTGCTTGTCACCGGCCTCCTTCGATGGAGTCCTTTCTTCATTCTTCTTTCATGAAGATCCGGGTTTTCCCCCATCACCATCTCCCTTTTGGCGTGTTCTCCCAACATCACTTCAAGTTGTTAAACTCTAATGAAGCACCGGTCGAGTGCTTCTTCTTAATCACATGGGTCACTAAGACCCCGTAAGGATCACCACATAATTAGGTGCCTCTCGCTAACTTTACAAAGCACTTGAAAAGGCTAGAGTGAGAAGAATAAAGCAACCAAGCAACAAGAGCAACAAAACAAACACAAATCACCCTCTCAGAAGTCACTAAGCACTTTTGATCACTTGAATTGATTTTGGAGCTTAGAGAGGATATGATGCTTTGATTATACATTTGGAGTGTATTCTTTTGCTTTAGTATTGAATGTGGAAGTTGCAATTCTTGGATGGCTTGAATGGTGTTGGTTGGAGGGTATTTATAGCCCTAATCACTATTCCAGTCATTGGTGTCGATGGGCACACTGGACAGCCCGGTGGTGCATCGGACACTATACTATTCACTGTCCGGTGGGTGCTACGTCAGCCGATCGTTGGGGTTTGGAGCTGTTGACCGTTGAAGTCTTCTATGTTCTTGCGACACCGGACAGTCTGGTGGCACACCGGACAGTCCGTTGCGATCTGACATCGCAGACTGTCTTCTGACTTCTGACGGTCAGACTATTTCACAGTCGACCGTTGGCGAAGTTGACTGTTGCTCCGCTGTCTCACCGGACAATCCGGTGGTGCACCGAACAGTCCGATGAATTACAGTGGACGAGCATTGAGAAAACCCGAGAGCGGCTAGTTCGTGGAGGGCTCCAGCCTGGGTACTGGACAGTGTTCGGTGCGCCACAGGCTATGCCAATTCTATTTTGCTCCAACCGTGTAGAATTCCCCAATTCATTTTCTTTGTATGTTTATGTGAACTTTATGCACCTGAGAAAAAACATCCACTAGGTAAACAAGTTAGTACATATGGTTTGTGATGGACGTCAAACACCAAAATCGATTATAGGAAATGTTGAGACCAATTCCCTTTCAATCATATGCATAGAATTTTATCTTATTTTTTCTGTATCTGATTATATGCATGGAAGCTTATCTAGTTATTAGGTGAGACACGAGGAAAGAAACAGATGTATGCGCTTTGCGCATGACGTACGACGGTGAAAACTTGTGCATTGAAGTAGTATATATATATAGTCATGTAGAGATTGACCCTTCATGAAAACACCATACCTTGCACTTTCGTTTAGCCTCCTAAATACTCCTCAAAAGCCCTAATATTAATTAGGATTCTACATGCCATCATCTCCCTCTACCCTCTCTGCCTTTATGATAACTAGTACAATATCCGCGCATTGTGACGGTAGATGAATATTACACCAATCATATTTGATGGTAGTGTAATAGTTGTACTACATCCGAGGGTCCAGAAGATAGACCCTCCCTCACAAAAATAAGCTTTAAAATTAAAGTGAACCCTACCAAAAAAATTTAAAATTAAAGTGGATATATGACCATATCAGATATTAAACTATAAATACCATGCTTTATCTTACCTAAAAGGCCAAGAAAGATGAGTTGAAAAGTAGACCTGCCCTGTTTTTATAGCTTGCTCAGTCTCTCGTTCTACTTTAGCTAGTGAGGTGGTACTATCAGGAGCGCTTCACTGCGTGTGGCTTCGTGTCATGTTGAGTTTGATTGTTTTTTTTCTCATGATCTATCTGAGAAATAACGGTCTGGTTGTTAGACAAGACACAGAGGAGAAAATAGAACGCCGAAAAATAAATCTACTCTACATGCTTCGCATATGAAGCACACCACACAAAACTGATAATTTAAAGGAGTATAGATAGAAATTAATATGTATATAACAGATTGAGGTAAGTGTCGGGGACCATAATTAGGGGTACCCTCAAGACGCCTAATTCTCAGCTGGTAACCCCCATCAGCATAAAGCTGCAGAGGCCTGATGGGTTTGATTAAGTCAGGGATCAGTCCGTACGAGCGACTCAATCGCGCCTCGCCCGAGCCTAGCCTCGGGCAAGGACAGCCGACCCCGAGGTGTTTCCGTCTCGCCCGAGGCCCCCTTTTTACGGCAGACGCATCTCCGGCTCGCCCGAGGCCTTGCCTTCGTTGAGAAGCAACCCTGACTAAATCACCGCGCCAACCGACCAAGTCACCGGGGCATTTAACGCAAAGAGTGAGACCGACGGGCGACCAGGCTTTGCCAGAGGTGCCATAGGAGGCTTCGCCCGACCCCAGGGCTCGGACTCGGGCTAAGGCCCCGGAAGACGGCGAACTCCGCTCCGCCCGACCCAGGGCTCGGACTCGGGCTAAGGCCCCGGAAGACGGCGAACTCCGCTCCGCCTGACCCAGGGCTCGGACTCGGGCTAAGGCCCCGGAAGACGGCGAACTCCGCTCCGCCCGACCCAGGGCTCGGACTCGAGCTAAGGCCCCGGAAGACGGCGAACTCCGCTCCGCCCGACCCAGGGCTCGGACTCGGGCTAAGGCCCCGGAAGACGGCGAACTCCGCTCCGCCTAACCCAGGGCTCGGACTCGGGCTAAGGCCCCGGAAGACGACGAACTCCGCTCCGCCCGACCCAGGGCTCGGACTCCGCCCTGGCCTCTGCCGAACGACCTCCGCCTCGCCCGACCCAGGAGCTCGGGCTCGGCCTCGGCCATGCAGGACAGACTCGACCTCGACTTCGGAGGAGCCTCCACGTCGCCCGACCTAGGACACAAGACCGCCACGTCAACAGGAAGCGTCATCATCACCCTGCCCTGAGCCGACTTGGGTCGCAGAGAACAAGACCGGCGTCCCATCTGGCCAGCTCCGCCAGATAGGCAATGATGGTGCCCCACTAGACCCATGACGACGGTGACTCTCGGCTCCCTTACGAAAGCAGGGAGACGTCAGCAAGAGCACAGCTGTTCCAACAGCTGTCCCTCCATCAGGCTCCGTTACTCCTCCGACAGCCACGACGCCACACCGGCTGGATGCCAAGATCTCTCCGGCTGCCACCTTGGCATGTACTTAGGGCACTAGCTCTCCCCCGCTAGACACGTAGCACCTTGCTACACCCCCATTTTCTACACCTGGATCCCCTCCTTACGCCTATAAAAGGAAGGACCAGGGCCTTCTTAGAAAAAGTTGGCCTCGCGGGGACGAGGGCAGGGGCAGGCGCTCTCTTGGGGCCGCTCGCTCCCCTCACCCACGCGGACGCTTGTAACCCCCTACTGCAAGCGCACCCGACCTGGGCGCGGGGCGAACACGAAAGGCCGCGGGATCTCCGTCTCCCTCGTCACGACCCGGCTCCGGCCACCGACCTCGCTCTTTCCCCCCTTCGCGCTCGCCCACGCGCTCGACCCATCTGGGCTGGGGCACGCGGCACTCTCACTCGTCGGCTCGGGGACCCCCCGGTCTCGAAACGCCGATAGTTGGCGCGCCAGGTAGGGGCACGCTGCGTGTTGACGAGCAGTTTCTCGTCAAGCTCCAGATGGGCAGTCTCCAACGACCTCTCCAACCCGGGACGGTGCTCCGTTTCGGGAGCCTCGAGTTCATGTCTCTCGACAGCGGCTACGACATGGTACTCCTTCCACCGCCGTGCGGCGGCGACAATGGCGGTCGACAGCCCGCCCGCCGGCGGCGGAACCGACGACGTCTTTCCCGCATGGGGGAAGAACAACATTCGAGCTCGCCCCATCCTCTCCCTCGCCATCGGAGGAGGAGGCGGGGCAACCAGGGCCGAGCGGGAGGCTGCGCTCCGACGGCTGTCGAGCAAATCGACATCCCCAGTGCCCCAACGGAGGACACGCTAGGCGTCACCCTCGCGTTCGAGGCGAAGGCGAGCGCCGTCCCCCCGCAACACGTCGACCCCGAGCAGGTGGACGACGCCAGCACGCTCACGAAGGGCCTGCAGGACGTCGCCCTCGTACCCAAGACGACGGCACGATCAGCCCCCGACGTGACTTCGTCGCTCTTCGTCGACCAAAAGGTACCGACTGCTTCCCATCCTTCGTCATTTCGACTCGACCTCAACCCGCCTAGCGACCTCGTCCTGGCGGGCACTCACGTTGAGGCGAGTGCAACCCCTCTGGGGTTTTATGTGCGGTCGCCTTGGGACCGATTGACGGGCGTCTCGACCTACGGGCCCTCTGGGTCCGAGGAAGATGACGACCCCAGCATCTGCTGGGATTTCTCCGGATCTGGCAACCCCAGTGCCATGCGGGACTTCATGACCGCATGTGACTACTGCCTCTCCGACTGTTCCGACGACAGCCGCAGCCTTGACGACGAGGACTACGGCCCGAGCCGCGAATGTTTCCACGTCGAGCTAGGGGATCCCTCCGGAGGCAGCTGTCTCGGCATGCCGGAGGATGGCGATCTCCCTAGGCCAGCGCCTCGCGCCGACATCCCGCGGGAGCTAGCTGTGGTCCCCGTTCCGGCGGGGGGTCACGACCCACAGCTCGAGCAAGTCCGTGGGGCGCAGGCCGGGCTCGACGAGGGAGCAGGAGCGCTCGAGGCAATCCGCCGAGACGCCGGGCAGGTATGGGCAAGCCAGCCCCCGGCCGGAGAAATACGTCACCTGCCCCAGGGTCTCCAGCACCGCATCGCCAACGAGGCCAGGGACAGGCCGCCACCCGCACCCGGCGGAACCGGTCAGGACCTGGCAGCCGCGGCGATGCTCCTCCGCGCGATGCCGGAGTCATCAACCACCGAGGGTCGGCGAATCCAGGGAGAGCTCAGGCATCTCCTGGAAGGCGCTGCGGCCCGGTGGGCCGAAAGCTCTGCCTCTCGAAGGCAGGGGTACCCCTCAGAACCTCGTGCCGCGACTTCCCGACCCATGCGGGAAGCCTCGGTCTACACCGGGCGCACGCGCAACACCGCGCCTGCGGCCCCGGGTCACCTCGGCGACGAGCACCCTCATCGCGACCGTCGGGCTCGCCTCGACGAAAGGGTGCGCCGAGGCTATCACCCCAGGCGTGGGGGACGCTACGACAGCGGGGAGGATCGGAGTCCCTCGCCCGAACCACCCGGTCCGCAGGTCTTCAGCCGAGCCATTCGGCGGGCGCCGTTTCCGCCCCGATTCCGACCCCGACTACTATCACAAAGTACTCGGGGGAAACGAGACCGGAATTGTGGCTCGCGGACTACCGCCTGGCCTGTCAACTGGGTGAAACGGACGACGACAACCTCATCATCCGCAACCTCCCCCTGTTCCTCTCCGACACTGCTCGTGCTTGGTTGGAGCACCTGCCTCCGGGGCAGATTTCCAACTGGGAGGATTTGGTCCAAGCTTTCGCCGGCAACTTCCAGGGCACGTACGTGCGCCCCGGGAATTCCTGAGACCTCCGAAGCTGTCGGCAACTGCCGGGAGAGTCTCTTCGGGACTACATCCGGCGGTTCTCGAAGCAGCGCACCGAGCTGCCCAACATCACCGACTCCGATGTCATCGGCGCGTTCCTTGCCGGCACCACCTGCCGTGACCTGGTGAGCAAGTTGGGTCGCAAGACCCCCACCAGGGCGAGCGAGCTGATGGACATCGCCACCAAGTTCGCCTCCGGCCAGGAGGCGGTCGAGGCCATCTTCCGAAAGGACAAGCAGCCCCAGGGCCGCCCGTCGGAAGATGCTCCCGAGGCGTCTACTCCGCGCGGCGCCAAGAAGAAAGGCAGGAGGAAGTCGCAAGCGAAACGCGACGCTCCCGACGCCGACCTTGTCGCCGCCACCGAGCATAAGAACCCTCGGAAGCCCCCCGGAGGTGCTAACCTCTTCGACAAGGCACTCAAGGAGACGTGCCCCTACCATCAGGGGCCCGTCAAGCACACCCTCGAAGAGTGCGTCATGCTTCGGCGCCATTTCCACAGGGCCGGGCCACCCGCAGAGGGTGGCAGGGCCCGCGACGACGACAAAAGGGAAGATCGCCAAGCAGGAGAGTTCCCCGAGGTCCGCGACTGCTTCATGATCTACGAAGGGCATGTGGCGAATGCCTCGGCTCGGCATCGTAAGCAAGAGCGTCGGGAGGTCTGCTCGGTGAAGGTGGCGGCACCAGTCTACCTAGACTGGTCCGACAAGCCCATCACCTTCGACCAGGACGACCACCCCGACCACGTGCCGAGCCCGGGGAAGTACCCGCTCGTCGTCGACCCCGTCATCGGCGACGTCAGGCTCACCAAGGTCCTGATGGATGGGGGCAGCTGCCTCAATATCATCTACGCCGAGACCCTCAGGCTCCTGCGCGTCGATCTGTCATCCGTCCGAGCAGGCGCTGCGCCCTTCCATGGGATCATTCCTGGGAAGCGTGTCCAGCCCCTCGGACAGCTCGACCTCCCTGTCTACTTCGGAACACCCTCCAACTTCCGAAGGGAGACTTTGACGTTCGAGGTGGTCGGGTTTCGAGGAACCTACCACGCGGTACTGGGAAGGCCATGCTACGCAAAGTTCATGGCCATCCCCAACTACACCTACCTGAAGCTCAAGATGCCGGGCCCCAACGGGGTCATCACCGTCGGCCCCACGTACAAACACGCGTTCGAATGCGATGTGGAGTGCGTGGAGTACGTTGAGGCCCTCGCCGAGTCCGAGGCCCTCATCGCCGACCTGAAAAGCCTCTCCTGAGAGGTGCCGGACGTGAAGCGACATGCCGGCAACTTCGAGCCGGCGGAGACGGTTAAGGCCGTCCCGCTCGACCCCAGTGGCGACACCTCCAAGCAGATTCGGATCGGTTCCGGGCTCGACCCCAAATAGGAAGCAGTGCTCGTCGACTTTCTCCGCGCAAACGCCGACGTCTTTGCGTGGAGTCCCTCGGACATGCCCGGCATACCGAGGGATGTCGCCGAGCACTCGCTGGATATTCGGGCCGGAGCCCGACCGGTCAGACAGCCTCTGCGCCGATTCGACGAGGAAAGGCGCAGGGTGATAGGCGAGGAGATCCACAAGCTGATGGCAGCAGGGTTCATCAAAGAGGTATTCCATCCCGAATGGCTTGCCAACCCTGTGCTTGTGAGGAAGAAAGGGGGGAAATGGCGGATGTGTGTAGACTACACTGGTCTCAACAAAGCATGTCCGAAGGTTCCCTACCCTCTACCTCGCATCAATCAAATCGTGGATTCCACTGCTGGGTGCGAAACCCTATCTTTCCTCGATGCCTACTCAGGGTATCATCAAATCAAGATGAAAGAATCCGACCAGCTCGCGACTTCTTTCATCACGCCCTTCGGCATGTACTGTTATGTCACCATGCCGTTCGGTTTGAGGAACACGGGTGCAACGTACCAGCGGTGCATGAACCATGTGTTCGGCGAACACATTGGTCGCACGGTCGAGGCCTATGTCGATGACATCGTAGTCAAGACAAGGAAAGCCTCCGACCTTCTCTCCGACCTTGAAGTGACATTCCGGTGTCTCAAGGCGAAGGACGTCAAGCTCAACCCCGAGAAGTGCGTCTTCGGGGTGCCCCGAGGCATGCTCTTGGGATTCATCGTCTCCGAGCGGGGCATCGAAGCCAACCCGGAGAAGATCGCAGCCATCACCAGCATGGGGCCCATCAAGGACCTAAAAGGCGTACAGAGGGTCATGGGATGTCTCGTGGCCCTGAGCCGTTTCATATCGCGCCTCGGCGAAAGAGGCCTGCCCCTGTACCGTCTCTTAAGGAAGGCCGAGTGCTTCACTTGGACTCCCGAGGCCGAGGAAGCCCTCGGGAACCTGAAGGCGCTCCTCACCCAGGCGCCCGTCTTGGTACCCCCAGCTGATAGAGAAGCCCTTTTGGTCTACGTCGCCGCAACCACTCAGGTGGTCAGCGTCGCGATCGTGGTCGAAAGGCAGGAAGAGGGGCATGCATTGCCCATTCAGAGGCCGGTTTACTTCATCAGCGAGGTGCTGTCCGAAACCAAGATCCGCTACCCACAAGTCCAGAAGCTGCTGTATGCAGTGATCCTGACGAGGCGAAAGCTGCGACATTACTTCAAGTCTCATCCGGTGACTGTGGTGTCATCATTCCCCCTGGGGGAGATCATCCAGTGCCGAGAAGCCTCGGGACGGATCGCAAAGTGGGCGGTGGAAATCATGGGCGAGACAATCTCGTTCGCCCCTCGGAAGGCCATCAAGTCCCAGGTACTGGCGGACTTCGTAGCCGAATGGGTCGACACCCAGTTGCCGACGGCTCCGATCCAACCGGAGCTCTGGACCATGTTTTTCGACGGGTCGCTAATGAAGACGGGAGCCGGCGCGGGTCTGCTCTTCGTCTCGCCCCTCGGGAAACACCTGCGCTACGTGTTGCGCCTTCATTTCCCGGCGTCCAACAATGTGGCTGAGTACGAAGCTCTGATCAACGGATTGCGGATCGCCATCGAGCTAGGGGTCCGACGCCTCGATGCTCGCGGCGACTCGCAGCTCATCATCGACCAAGTCATGAAGAACTCCCACTGCCGCGACCCGAAGATGGAGGCCTATTGTGATGAGGTTCGATGCCTAGAAGACAAGTTCTACGGGCTCGAGCTTAACCACATCGCCCGGCGCTACAACGAGACTGCGGACGAGCTGGCGAAGATAGCCTCGGGGCGAACGACGGTTCCCCCGGACGTCTTCTCCCGGGATCTGCACCAACCCTCCGTCAAGATAGGCGACACGCCCGAGCCCGAGGTGCCCTCGGCCCCGTCCGAGGTGACCTCGGCCCAGCCCGAGCCATCCTCGGTTCAACCCGAGGAACCCTCGGCCCCCGAGGGCGAAGCACTGCGCATCGAGGAGGAGCAGAGCGGGGTGACGCCAGATCAAGATTGGCAGACCCCGTATCTGCAATATCTCCACCAAGGAGAACTGCCCCTCGACCGAGTCGAGGCTCGGCGGGTAGCGCGACGCGCCAAGTCGTTCATCTTGCTGGGCGATGAGAAGGAGCTCTACCACCGTAGCCCCTCGGGCATCCTCCAGTGATGCATCTCCATCGCCGAAGGCCAGGAACTCCTGCAGGAAATACACTCGGGGGCTTGCGGCCATCATGCAGCACCTCGAACCCTCGTCGGGAACGCTTTCCGCCAAGGCTTCTACTGGCCGACAGCGGTGGCTGACGCCACTAGGATTGTCCGCGCCTGCGAAGGGTGCCAGTTCTATGCGAAGCAGACCCACCTGCCCGCTCAGGCTCTGCAAACGATACCCATCACCTGGCCCTTCGCTGTGTGGGGTCTGGACCTCGTAGGCCCTCTGCAGAAGGCGCCCGGGGGCTACACGCACCTGCTGGTCGCTGTCGACAAATTCTCCAAGTGGATCGAGGTCCGACCCCTGAACAGCATCAGGTCCGAGCAGGCGGTGGCGTTCTTCACCAACATCATCCATCGCTTCGGGGTCCCGAACTCCATCATCACCGACAATGGCACCCAGTTCACCGGCAAAAAATTCTTGGATTTTTGCGAGGGTCACAACATCCGGGTGGACTGGGCCGCCGTAGCTCATCCCATGTCGAATGGGCAAGTAGAGCGCGCCAATGGCATGATCCTACAAGGGCTCAAGCCTCGGATTTACAATGACCTCAACAAGTTCGGCAAGCGGTGGATGAAGGAACTCCCCTCGGTGGTCTGGAGCCTGAGGACGACGCCGAGCCGAGCCACGGGTTTCACGCCGTTCTTCCTGGTCTACGGGGCCGAGGCCGTCTTGCCCACGGACCTGGAATACGGCTCCCCGAGGACGAGGGCCTACGACGATGAAAGTAACCAAGCTAGCCGAGAAGACTCGCTGGACCAGCTGGACGAGGCTCGGGACAGGGCCTTACTACACTCGGCGCGGTACCAGCAGTCCCTGCGACGCTAACACGCCCGAGGGGTCCGACCCCGAGAACTCCAGGTGGGCGACCTGGTGCTTCGGCTACGGCAAGACGCCCGAGGGAGGCACAAGCTCACGCCCCCCTGGGAGGGGCCATTCGTCATCGCCAAAGTTCTGAAGCCTGGAACGTACAAGCTGGCCAACAGTCAAGGCGAGGTCTACGGCAATGCTTGGAACATCCAACAGCTACGTCGCTTCTACCCTTAAGATGTTTCCAAGTTGTTCATATACCTCGCACCCACGCAAAGTTTAGTCAACAAGGAAGGGTCGGCCTCGCCTCGGCAAGGCCCGACCCTCCCTCGGGGGCTAAAAGGGGGGAAACCCCCTCTGCGTCAAAATTTTCCTCGAAAAGAAAATCTCTTTTACCAGAACATCTTTCGTGCTTTTTGACTACTTCGAAAAGTGGATCCTGGAAACGACGGGGTACACGTAAGCAGTCAAGGCTGACCGAGCCGAGGGACTCCTACGCCTCCGGGATACGGATACCTCACTCATCACCTTCTGCGATAAGTAACTCGCGTTCGGATAAGGTGACTCTGCGGATCGAACAAGTCTCTACGTTCGGAAGCCCTTCTGTCAAAGTGATCCTTCGGGCCTTCTCGACCGAGTCGGCGGCAGGGCCTCATGGACGAGTAAAAGTGCGCGTAAGCGGCAAGGCCGACCGAGCCGAGGGACTCCCACGCCTCCGGGATACGGATACCTCACTCCTCACCTTCCGCGAGAAGCAACTTTCGCTCGCACAAACATCCCTGTTACCGACAAAAAGTCCAGATACCCGAAACAAGAGGAAAAGAGACGCAGCTTTACAACACAGCAAGGGTGTGTGTTCTGGCCTCGGTGGCCGCACAAGGCCCACGCTACAAGACAATTTGATCCTGCAGGCTCGGGTCTTAACGCTGGAAGGGGGCGGCGACGCCCTCGGCATCGACGGCATCTTCGGCGAGGCCCGACCTAGCCTCGGACGGCGACGCGGTCCGAGGGCCTCCGCTCCGAAGGACGACGTCATCACCACGTCCGAGCAATCTCTGCCAGGGACTTCTCCGAGAACCCGGCCCGAGCAGGCGGCTCAGCCGGTCACCCCTGGGGCCTCGGCCCACCACCTTCCGAGGGCGCCAGCCCGGTCCGAAGCCTCGGCTGATCAACTCCGACATCGATCCAGCCGACGGACAACCCGGCTAGGCTCCGGCCAAACAGGTTTTATTTTCGAGCCGACTCCGCCTCTGCTCATGCTGATATCGCTACCCCTGGCCTCGGCTCGTCGAAGAGCGGCCGAGGGGTCTCTTTAACTAAGCTAGAGGAGCCTCGGACAGCAGGTCCGACCGAGCCGAGGGACTCCTACGCCTCCGGGATACGGATACCTCACTCGTCACCTTGACACGGGGCGACTCATGCTTGGTGAAGCGGTTCAGATAATCAGCAAACGAATCTTAGTGCTCGAAAATGAGGAAAAAACACGGCTCCGTGCCGAAGTTACATACATGTTCAGGCCCCAAAAGCCGAAATGAACAAAAAACCCGGCATCCAAGGTGCCATCACAGACGGAACTCCGGTTCGGTCTCCACGGGTATGGACGACCTCCCCGCCCGGGAAGCCCGTGAAGCGACAAGCTCTGGGCGAATCACCAGCAAACGCGGGACGCCCTCAAGCACCCCGGCAGATCCTCGCAGCCGTCCTCGCCGCGAATGCGAGGAGGAAGACGGAATGTTGCATCCTAGCTGGGAAGCAACAGTTCGCCTTCCCCGGCATGGCGGGAGGATGTCTCCGCCGTGGGGCTGAAGGGCGATTGCCGCCACCAGAAGCTGGAGGATGAGGTGGTCCGCCAACCCGTGCAGGAGGTGGAGCCCCGGCTCGCCTCGTTCCCCGCCCCGGCGAGGATGACGAACACCCTCAACACTGAGGGCGAGGCCGGGACCACAGCCCGGTTTGCCTTTCCCCCTCCGGGAGCTGGAGGTCACCACCTTGGGTGATCACCAGCGGGGGGGAGCAACCGGGCTGTGTGATGAAAATCCTTGAAGCCGAACGATGGCTGAAAGGTACCAACTCCCACGGAGTTGCGTTCCTCCAACGATGGGGCGAAAAGACGGCGGTTTCCCCCATCCGGGGGCTTGAAAGGTGGGGAGACACAATGCATAAGGGAGGAAGGAGACATGGTCACCTTACGAAGGGGGTCGCCCTCCTTTTAAAGGCAACTCCCCCTGCTTGCGCCCTCAACCGTCACGGGCTGAGTCTTCTCCAACACGCCTCCAAAGCTCTCCCCCGCGGTGCGGGGGCTGGGGCCCACAAGTCATGGAGACTGGCTCCGAGCAGAAGAAGCCGAACCGCCGCGCGCGGCGCGCTCAACCACCCAGCGGTTACAAGTAACCCTCCGCTTTTGCCCAGACCGACGGGCGAAAGGGGCGGGCAGCCATGCGGGCGGCATGCAACCGCGCCAAGTGGACGCGCCTCTCCGACTCCTGACAGGCCAGCACGGAGGCCTAAGCCCACGCGTCGCGCAACCGGTGCGCCGGATGCTGCATGCAAGCCGCTGTACCATTTGCGCCGCCACCGCACCTCCTCGATTGCGGAACCGATACCGCGATTTGAGGCGACCCAGCGCGCGACCTAGCAGCGCCAGCCTGACGCAGCGGTCAAACGCGGTCAAAAGTGGGCCGGCAGTAATGACGGTGGCAGGCGCGCGAGAGCAGCGGTCACGCCATCGGCCAAGCTCATGTCCCATCCAGAGGCAGCGAGAGAACCCCCTCTCACGGTGTGAAGGCGACGCGCCCGTGACCCGTTCCTCGAACGGCTCGCGCACGCGCAACGGCAGCCTCGCCAACTACCCGCCCCGGCGCATTAACTCCGCGGCTGGACAGGCGACGTTTCTGGCAGGAGCAGCTGGCGACGCTTCGCTTTCGCCAAAACGACCACACCAAAAAAGGTACGCCACGTCGCTCGGTTTCGTATCCTTTTTTCCCTTTTTCCTCTTTCTCTATCTCTTGCAACAGGGACCGGGAAGGGGGATACCCCCAAAGGGATCCTTCCCCATGAAGGAACTAGGCTCCGAGCCTCCTTACTGATCAGGGGTTCGAAGGCTGGCCCCCCGAAGGGTTCAACGGCCGCCTCAGATCGCGTGGGCCCGACACCCACTACTGGTCAGGGGTTCGAAGGTCGGCCCCCCGAAAGGTTCCACGACCGCCTCAGGCTACTCGGGCTCCGCGCCCATTACTGATCAGGGGTTCGAAGGCTGGCCCTCCGAAGGGTTCACAGTCGCCTCAGACACCGAGCGAGGGATGACCAGGGGTACGTTCGATACATAACCAAGGCTCGGGCTGCGCTCCCGAGGTACCCTAGGACATTTCCGAGACCAGCGGGAACGATCCTGTAACGGAATCCCATCGGAGGGAGGCAACGAGCCCTCGGACCCCGTCGCCAGGGGACCGGGTCCGGCAGATCACCCGCAGGTACTTTTGGGCGTGCCTCCGGGCCCCTAGCCGACCCCCAACGAACGGGGCACGGACGTCCACTCGGATTATCCGATTGCAGCTCACCGGAGACACCATGTTCGGTGCCCATCGAGGGTAACATGGCGCTCTCTCCCCCTCCTCCTTGCGGAAAGGCGACGTAGGGGCGTATGTAAAAAAGCCGAGTCTGTCCCTAATCGTCCTCTCGCCCTGTGCGGAGGCTCGGGGGCTGCTCTCGCAAACCCGGCTCCGGCCGAACCGTTGACAGCGTCAACATACCAGCCCGAGAACTTGGGCCCCGACAGTGCACCCGGGCTACGGCCTGTTCGCATGAGGGAACCGCCAGACCAGCCGAGGCATTACGCAAGGCATTAAGACCTCGAAGGAGTGAAACCACTCCTCCGAGGCCTCGGGGGCTACACCCGGCGGGTGCGCTCGCGCGCACCCACCGGAGCAAAGTGCAACCGAGAAAGGCTGGTCCCCTTGCAAAAAAGTGCGACGAAAGCCTCCAAGCGAGTGCTAACACTCCCTTCGAGGCTCGGGGGCTACTATCGGGGACCATAATTAGGGGTACCCTCAAGACGCCTAATTCTCAGCTGGTAACCCCCATCAGCATAAAGCTGCAGAGGCCTGATGGGTTTGATTAAGTCAGGGATCAGTTCGTACGAGCGACTCGATCGCGCCTCGCCCGAGCCTAGCCTCAGGCAAGGGCAGCCGACCCCGAGGTGTTTCCGTCTCGCCCGAGGCCCCCTTTTTACGGCAGACGCATCTCCGGCTCGCCCGAGGCAAGACGGCGAACTCCGCTCCGCCCGACCCAGGGCTCGGACTCGGGCTAAGGCCCCGGAAGACGGCGAACTCCGCTCCGCCCGACCCAGGGCTCGGACTCGGGCTAAGGCCCCGGAAGACGGCGAACTCCGCTCCGCCCGACCCAGGGCTCGGACTCGGGCTAAGGCCCCGGAAGACGACGAACTCCGCTCCGCCCGACCCAGGGCTCGGACTCCGCCCTGGCCTCTGCCGAACGACCTCCGCCTCGCCCGACCCAGGAGCTCGGGCTCGGCCTCGGCCATGCAGGACAGACTCGACCTCGACTTTGGAGGAGCCTCCATGTCGCCCGACCTAGGACACAAGACCGCCACGTCAACAGGAAGCGTCATCATCACCCTGCCCTGAGCCGACTTGGGTCGCAGAGAACAAGACCGGCGTCCCATCTGGCCAGCTCCGCCAGATAGGCAATGATGGCGCCCCACTAGACCCATGACGAGGGTGACTCTCGGCTCCCTTACGAAAGCAGGGAGACGTCAGCAAGAGCACAGCTGTTCCAACAGCTGTCCCTCCATCAGGCTCCGTTACTCCTCCGACAGCCACGACGCCACACCGGCTGGATGCCAAGATCTCTCCGGCTGCCACCTTGGCATGTACTTAGGGCACTAGCTCTCCCCCGCTAGACACGTAGCACCTTGCTACACCCCCATTTTGTACACCTGGATCCCCTCCTTACGCCTATAAAAGGAAGGACCAGGGCCTTCTTAGAAAAAGTTGGCCTCGCGGGGACGAGGGCAGGGGCAGGCGCTCTCTTGGGGCCGCTCGCTCCTCTCACCCGCGCGGACGCTTGTAACCCCCTACTGCAAGCGCACCCGACCTGGGCGCGGGGCGAACACGAAAGGCCGCGGGATCTCCGTCTCCCTCGTCACGACCCGGCTCCGGCCACCGACCTCGCTCTTTCCCCCCTTCGCGCTCGCCCACGCGCTCGACCCATCTGGGCTGGGGCACGCGGCACTCTCACTCGTCGGCTCGGGGACCCCCCGGTCTCGAAACGCCGACAGTAAGAGACTTAATTAAAATAAAATATAGAGACTAAAAATTAGTTCCCATAAAACAAATATCCCCTAACTAATCACGTCCTGGCCAGACAACATCACCAACAACCACATGTAGGGGTGGATATCGAGCCAACTCGGCTCGTTATGGCTCGGCTCGTTCTGGCTCGTTATTGTAACGAGCCAGCTCGGCTCGGCTCGTTAGTATAACGAGCTAAACAGCTGGCTCGGCTCGGCTCGTTAGGAAGCTCGAGCCAGCTCGTTAGGCTCGCGAGCCACACAACTAAATACAAAGATCTATGTACATAATATATATATATATATATATATATATAATCGAAAAATCATATTTTAAGTGTTTAACACTATAAACCCAAAACCTTTATAGTATTATTATCATATCATCGTCCTAGCGCTTCTAACTTTTAATATTAAATTAAATAACCAAATATGTATTAACTTACAGATTTATAAACCCTTATTATAATAAGATAGCAACAAGCATCATTATAAAGCAATTCATCATTCATTCCACAAACATGTAACATTTCATTGCACAACACTAATATAATATGCTGCTAGAAACAAGGTTCACAAAACCATAACCAATAATCAAATATTAAATATGCAATGTACATATGTAGCCATGCAACAATGCAAATTTTTAAGCATATGACACATCCACACATGTCCATATCACAGATCATAACTACGAGAAAACAAGACTATAAGAGATGAGACGACACTAACGACTAGACAAACTTATGTTATGGCTTAGCTCGTTTGGCTCGCGAGCTAGCTCACGAGCTCACCCGAGCTGGCTCATTAGAGAACCGAGCTAGAATGCTAGCTTGGCTCGCTACAAAATTAAAACGAGCCGAGTCGAGCCGAGCTACTAACGAGTCGAGTCGAGCGAGTTATCGAGCCACGAGTATTTCGTCCAGCCCTAACCACATGTCCATCTCCCGTCATCTACTCGAACTCAACTCATCGCCTCATCCGTGTCTCATCCCATTCCGTCTCCGTCTCCGTCTGAACTCTCCATCTATAAAGCTTCTCTGAGGCACAAGACGAGAAGGCCACAGCCCACAAGCGTGCCCGGCGAGTTGGAAAAGCGCAGAATCTGCGAGACAAGAAAGCACTAGGAAGGGAGAAACAGGGGAGAGAGGTTGCGTCCCAGCCCCACCTGCCATCGCCTCTTCTTCCGCTCCCTCGGCGGCTTTCCAAGATTCAGATTCAGATTGGGGGGCCTTTTGCTGCTGCGCGGCAATTCTCGTCGCTCCAGTCCCCACTTCGCTGTTCCTGAGCGGGAGGCGCCGGCCGGACTCGCGATGGGGCAGGACGGCCAGCAGATCCGCCGTGACAAGCTCATCATCGACACGGATCCCGGCATCGGTGCGTCCCCCTCACTTCCTCCTCCTCCGTTTCCTTGCCTTGCGCTCGTCCCCTGCACCATTGTTTCGTTTCTTGAAAGCTCCTATATCTATGTTTCCTATCCACGAACTCGAAGAGGATGAAATTCCAACTCCCAACCACATTAGAGTCAGACGGAGAGCGAGAGAAACAGACGGCAACTTCTTCGTTTCCTTCTTCGACCACTCGTCAAAATTTTGTCGTCCTACAGATTATTTACTTTGGACGCACGTGATGATGTGGCGATGGTTTTTCGGCCTTGGGAATCCTATCCGCCCGTCGATGAAAACGGTGGCGTCGCGCCACCCACCAACACGACCACTATGCGTCATCTTCTTCTCTTCGCTGCTGAGTAATCGATCACTCGACTCGACAGTGGGCAGTAAAGCTAAAATCGTGTCTATAATCTGATTAGTAACACTGCTGTCCTATTAGGTCCGCAGTCGTGCTTTTTTCCTTTTCTTTTCACCAATCAATTTCCGGTCACGCGCCTGCTACAATCTGACAGCACAGTTACTGATGCTACGAGGTAATGAACTGCAACAGTTTTGTGCCTAATGGCAATGATCCTATTGTCGACAGTTGTCAGCGCTGCGATTTCCATGCACCACTTGTCTGTTGGATCCTAGCCCAATCATATGGTTGCACACATGCTGTGTTTAAACAATGAGCCGTATGAGTGTGACACACTGTCAACTCGGTACATGATTCTGATTTAGCAGTATACATGATTCTGATTTAGCAGTATACATGATTCTGATTTAGCAGTATACATAATTACATATATCTGTTGGCTCACAAAAGAGATTTCCCAAGGCACAGCTTGTTGACTGCGTAATCGATATGCATATTTATAACAATATGCTCGGGTACTCTTACGCTTAACATTCCCTAGAAAGCTTCTTTTATTCAGTTTTTTGAATAATCTATCCAAATCTATTGCGAAGTTTCAAGGGCGAATAAATATTCTTAGGCCTTTGAAAATTCCAAGTAATCCGAATTTATTGACCTGCTACGAGGATACATTCAATCAAATCACTGATAGGCCTAAGTATACGTTATTTGCAAATGCTACAATATGTAACATTAAAAGCCAAAAGGCTATAACTGTACAACTTAATATAAGGCTGTTAAGATTAGTATTGTAGTACAATGTAATGGTATCATTTGCTACCCATTTGCAATATCTGAATTCTTAATTGTAAGTCCTTTTCCTAGAAGGCATTTCAAGTTGTAAGGAGTAGGCTGCAATTTTACTGTATTTTGTCTCCACAATCCTATTTCTAGATGATAGCATGACGATCCTAATGGCGTTCAGAGCACCTAGTGTGGAAATCATTGGGCTCACGACCATATTCGGCAACGTCGACACAAAGGGTGCAACACGTAACGCGCTATTGCTGGTAAGTATTTGAGATGGTTGAGCTTTATTTCTTCATTTCCTTAGATTAGATTCTCTAACAGTGTCAAGTCTTACATGTGCAGTGTGAGAGAGCAGGATGCCCTGAAGTTCCAGTAGCAGAGGGCAGCCATGAGCCCCTAAAGGTTGTTTGCTCATGATACAATCTTGTATGGTTTTCATGATGCACTGCAAGAAACTTGCTACTCTTTCCTTAGTTTGCATTTCATATTATCAATTTGCAACGACTGAAATTTCTGACTTGATCTTCATCCATCAGAAGTTCCGCTAAGTGAAACTTTATATACCAATACTATATGACAAAGTTGTTTTTCCAATGTATTGGATGGAAACACTTGCTAGGATACCTTTTCTTTTACGGTACAACATGATGTTTCACTCTGTATCGTTTATAATATTATATTACTTACATAGTTTGCTTGTTGATAATTGTTAGTTAATAGATGTAGCAAGATAATCACATTTAAGTTGTAATAATACTATGTTACTTGCTCAGTACTTTTATCTGTAGAATCCACAAAACACTGCATTTGTCTATATGAACTGAATGATCGATACTTTGTGTTCATTAGGGAGGAAAGCCCCGTGTTGCTGATTTCGTTCATGGGTCAGATGGCATTGGGAATCTGTTTCTTCCTGCACCCTCTGCTAAGAAGGTTGAGGAAAGTGCTGCTGATTTCCTGATTAATAAGGTCTCTGAGTTTCCAGGAGAGGTCTCTGTGCTTGCGTTGGGACCCCTGACAAATGTAGCATTGGTATGTTCAGGATCATAGGACTAAACCTATTTATCGTGCTGTCTATGCTGTGCTATATGTTATAAGTCAGTGTCTCTGTTCTTTGCTTAGGCCATCAAAAGAGACCCTTCCTTTGCAAGCAAGGTTAAGAAAATAGTTGTACTGGGTGGAGCTTTCTTTGCGGCTGGAAATGTCAACCCTGCTGCTGAAGCAAATGTATGATAACATGCTGCATTATACTTGAGGAGGCTAATACTTTAACATAAGTATTGAACCTTGAGTGCATTACACTGCAGATCCATGGAGACCCAGAAGCAGCTGACATAGTTTTTACTTCAGGAGCAGATATCGTTGTGGTTGGCATTAACATAACAACACAAGTCTGCCTGACAGGTTGGTTCATTAGTAGTCTATTGTGTATAGTTCAAGTTCTGGGGTAAACTATATTCACCATGTGAGATTCATTGTTTTAGATGAGGATCTCTTGGAGCTAAGAAACTCGAAGGGGAAGCATGCAGCGTTCTTATATGAGATGTGCAAGTTCTACAGAGATTGGCATGCCAAGTCTGATGGTTTTCATGGTATTTGAAATTAATAATATACTACTGTTATATGCTTTTGCCAATTACCATCAAATATGAGAAGAAACACGCTTCTGACAGAAAATCGCTTTCTGTTCAGGAATTTTCCTTCATGATCCTGTGAGCTTCACTGCCGTACTTCATCCAGAGTACTTCACATTCAAGAAGGGTGTGGTGAGAGTAGAGACCCAGGGCATTTGCACTGGCCACACTTTGATGGATCAGGGATTGAAAAAGTATGTTTTTTTTTCTCTGAGTAACTCATAAAAGATTGACCCGTCTGATGTTTTTTAGTTTCAGCATTCTTACATACACCACATTGATATGACATAAATCTCACCAAATTACTTTATAACTCTTGGAGTAAGCAAACCAAGGCAAAAGTTACCCCACATGATCTATATGTTTCAGCAGATTTCACACTTGTTTCTTCTTGTTCCTCCTATGCTGCAGGTGGAATTCAGAGAACCCATGGTCAGGGTATAAACCGATTTCAGTTGCATGGACGGTTGATGTGCCAAAGGTCATCAGCTTTATAAAGAAGCTGCTCATGGCACCATGAGCAAAGTACAACCATTTAACGACATGTCAACATCAGCGCTCTCTGATGTCCAAGAAAATTTGATTAGTACAGATGCTCTTTCTCAGCTGCACTGTAATTAGTTCCTGGACCTAGGATGGTTCCTATTCCTCCAATAGTAAGAGGAACCTTTCATTGTGAAAGGTCATGCAGCAGTCTCGAATACCATGAAGCAAATTCTGGCATACGACATCATGTCTCACACATTTGTATCAATACATTTCGAATCAATAAAGTTTCCCTCACTCTTTACTGTGCACTTTTCTCAAAGATCACAATCTTGTTGTAATGTGCCTCTCATGTAAAGCAAACTGCCAACAAGGCATATGATAGTTTTGATACAACATTCTTCTGTCTGACACTACTTTCTGATCACTTATTTTTCTCATTTTCATTGTCAATGCAGATAGATATTACAGAGCGCTTTAATTGTAACCAGCGACAGATCACAAGAGTTGCATAACTCAGATATTCAGATAGGCTACCAGATAACACAATCACACATTTTTCACTAATACATCTGACAATCCAGTCGATAGATAAACATATTAACATCCTTTTGCAATTACCATTAGTAAACAATTTTTTTGAAATCGCCGGTAGGACTCTACATTGCCTATACTAATATAGAAGGGTGTTTCTCAAAACAAAGTACACAGTATTTAAGGGAGAATAAAAGAACTTAGCCGAGGATGGTTTGGCCAAGGTGAACCACTCAGCACAAACTTGGCAAAAGGTGCCTGAATGTACCAGAAGTCCTGCTTCATCTTTTATTTTTCGCGAAGAGAATGTGTGGTGGGCTAAATTTCCTCTTAAAAAGTCTTGCATGGTATCCCAACTTCAGAACCCATCATGCGCCACTACTGAGACACTGAAGCAAAATTATGCCACTGCTCTGTGCTTAGGGCTGGACGAAATACTCGTGGCTCGTTAGCTCGTTTGGTTCGTGGTCATTTCGACTTGGCTCGAATCGGCTCGTTTGATTTTTTTTCATGAGCTGAAATGACATCCTAGCTCGGTTCGTTAACGAGCTAGCCGACAAACTACCACATTTCAGCAAAAAAACGGAATTATATGCATATCATTTACGTAATAATTCATTAACATGTTATATATATGTGGTATTTATGACCTATGAGTTAAATTAATGATTGATAAACTATGTCTATGTGTTGAATTGGTCTATGTGAATATAATTGTGGATTAAACTGGTGAACATGTGTGTGAACTATAAATTGATGAGTTGTATTAATTCAGTGTTTACATTGGCGTGGTCTGTAAAACTATGAGTATAATTACTATTTTTATTGTTAAATTAGTTTGAAATTAACTAGAAATTGATTATTATATACATACTATTTTTCTACTCTAGCTCGCGAACTAAACGAGCCAGCTCGAGCTCGTAAAAGAGTCAAGTTGACTTTGTGACTCGTAACCTTAACCGGCTCGATATCCAACCCTATTTGTGCTTGGAGAACTTCCATTAGTCCATGAGCGAATATCATCTCAGATCCTTTGACAACCGAAGATGGCAACAACAATACTCCATCCATTTTAAAATAGCAGTCCTTTTAGATCTAGGTTTTTTATGTCTATTTTTAAATGAATAATAATAAATCTAGACACATATATGAAACACATACATCAAATATTGTATGAATTCTCTATTTCGTAAAACAAATTTTATTTCAGAACTAAGGGAGTATGCATTCTACGAAAAACAATCGTACTAACCAAATAGCCTTTTGGATCAAACATGAATATATATATATACACACACACGGGGCTAGTTTGAGAGCCTGAAAACTAGAGGAGATTGGAGGGGCTATAATCCCCTTCTAGCCCCTCCAATCCTCTTCGGTTTTCGGTCTCCCTAACTAGAGTTTGTTGTGCGTCATAATTATTTACTCCTCCTCTAAGGCATCGTCTATGGATGACGTTCTGTAAACACTCCACATATAGTGAAGGTTTCGTCTGGCTGATGTCTATTTTTTATTTTATATTGAAGGTTTTCCATGTAAATCAGTGTGTCGTGCTCTGTGATTTGTTGGGCTGAATGAAAGAGAGGGCATAAGGACTACAACTACTTAAAGGAGCAGAGATATGTGACCTTAGAGCTGCTAATCGCAGTCTTGTCTACAGAGGTGTTAAGAAGGCAAACAACAAGTTGGGCGTAGGAGTCGTCTGGCATCACGTAGTTATCAGTTATTGTTGTAAATTTAGAGAAATAAGTGACATGCTTCCTTCAGATTTAAATAAATTAAATATTCTAATTCCGAATAAAACAAGCATATAACTCAGATAAATGCCATATATAATTATTGCAGCAATAAACAATAGCAATTCTAGAACATGTAAACATGTAAAATAGCATCTCAGGTCCATCTTATAATTAAACATGGCTTGCAGATGAAGAAGGCAAATTAAACAAATAAACATAATTGTTTATCTTAAACTCTTGCTCTCAAAATAGCGGGTTGTTGTGATAAACAGCCCTCTAACGCTAAAAGGTGATCAGAGATCCTCGACTAACGCGACAGTCCTATCTTACCAAATCAGGGTTTTATATCAGATGTAATAAGCCTAATAACCAAATGTAAATACTAATAGTAAGGAGCTGTGTACTAAATAAAATAACAGAATTTGACGCAGGTAAACAGACTCAACAAAGAGAGATTTAATTAGGCACAAATAGTATCAATGCTGAAAATGACAATACACTAAAATCCAGACTGTCACATTGTCTCACTACACCGCTATTGTCATCGAGCACACAAATCCGCCCACAACAGTGCAATCACACCCAAGTAATTAATACTAGCAGATTGCACAAAATTAAACAGTAAATAAAGTGAGGCAACGAATAACTCACAACACGTAGATTGTCTACGTGGGAAGACCAGCTCAGCAAACACAAGGTTCTGTCCCAGAAAACCAATTCTGCCGCCCACGTCCGGGCCTGCACGGCGGGAGGTTGACGGAGATACTAGAGCCGCTGCCGGAGCCGAGGGAGACGTCCACGGCACCAGCCCGAGAAGACGAACACCGCGCAGCAGGGAGCACAGGCACCAGGCCACGGTGGACAATAATTAGAACAGACAGAGCACCACACAGGTTCACTGGTGAGACAACGGAGCGCAGAACCTCGCTGTGCACAAGCAGTGCCACCTCCACCTTCCACTAGCAGGATTAACACCAGAACACCAAGAATCGAAGGAAACGATCCAAATCGCGACTGGAACCGAGAGGAGGAATAGGAACAGAGAGCTGGGATTTTGGCGAGTGCTTGAGCAGGGAGCAAGTCTCCATATTTCAAGAGCCGAGGGACAAGCAGTTGCAGAGAGAGAGAGAGGGCGTAGAGATCGGCGAGAGCTGAACAACCGGCCCCTGCACGCCGCCGCCAGCACGCACGATGCCCTGCTCGCTCGCTCGCTGTAACGCCCCGAATTTTGCAGTTGAATTTTTTCTTTTCTTTACTCGCCAAAATTCGGGCGTTACCTTTTCTTTTTCTTTTTCCCCTCGCTAGACCTTGACCTTTTCCAAAGTTAGCGAGATTCGGTTTGGAATTCCCGTGTAAAGAAAAACTCTAAAATACTTTATGTTGTTTGATGCACCATGCCGAACCATGCATTTTTTTGATTGCTTTGAAAGTGCAAATGCATTCAGGTAGAAAGATCGGATTTCGAAAATGAGGAGAAAATCTTTTCTTTCTTTTTCTCTCTCTTTCTCTCTCTCCTCTTTTTCTCTCTCTCCCGCGCCGTGGGCCGACCCTGGCCGGCCCAAGCCCCCTGCGCGCCCCCCTCTTGGGCCTTGGCAGGCCCAGCCGCCCCCCACCCCCTCCCTTTTTCCCCAATTCCCCTCTCTCTCCCTCTCATTTTCCCTCTCTCTCTCCCTAAGCCACCGCCGCCCCTACCCCCTGCCCAACCGCCGCCCTCGGCCGCCCCCTGCCGCCGGCCGCCCCTCGCCGTCGCTCCCCGACGCCGGTGAGCCCCCCTTCCCTCTCCTCCCTCCCTCTCCCCTCCCCCCCCTCCTCTCTCCTTGGCCACCGCCCCGGCCGTGCCCCCAGCCGGCCGCTGGCCACCCCCAGCCCGGCCGCTGGCCGCCCCCGGCGCGCCCCCTGGCCGCCCGGCCGCGCCCCAGCCCGCCCGGCCGCGCCTTGGCCCCGGCCGCGCCCTGGCCCGGCCGCGCCTAGCCCCGCCCCCCTGGCCGCGTCCCCCTGCGCAGGACCGGCTCAGCCGCCCTGGCCGGCCGGCTCAGCCGCCCCGGCCGCCCAGCTCGGCCGCCAGCGCCCGCGCCCGCCCCCAGCCCAGCCGCCCTGCCTAGGGCCGGTTCAACCGCCCTAGGGCTGGTTCAACCGCCCCCCCCTGTTTTTTTTATTTTTTTTATTTTTATTTTATTTACTTTCTGTGATCATAATTACTTTATTTTAGGTAGGCTAATCATTGTTCATGCTATTGAAATAGGAAGTTTAATTTAGAATTTCGTTGCTCTAGTTGATTCATTTAGTTAATTGTTTATCTCATTCAATGTTGATCAACTTAAAAATGATTAGGTTTCCATTAGTGCATATAACAGAATTCTTTTGTTAAAGAACCAATTGTAATTGATCATTAGTGCATAAGATTTAACCCCCTGCGAGACCCTTTCCTGTTTCTTTCTAACCGTAACAAATGCGATATCGAATGCCATACTTGATGCATATTCACTTTATTTGTTCCCTTGTATGGTGTACTGTTCTTTTGTATTAAATATGTGGATGGATGTATGTATGTTTGCGCTCGCATAGAGAACGATCCGGTCGAAGAGCCCGAGGAATTCGCAGGAGAAGCCCCTGAGTAGCAGTCGGTTGGTGGAGGCAAGTGTCCTTTGACCTATCTCTGTCCTATTCATTCTCTAATTCACCTCCCGCATTACACATTTATACCTAAGGATTGACTAGCTTTTGTTATCCATGTCCTTGTTTACCTATTTGGGTCAGATTATTACTGCTTAGTTTGATGCTATTGCTCAACTCTAATCAATGAACATGATGTGATTATCTATGATACGCTGTTTTCCCTTCTTATTTATGATCATACTTGTGGCATTTAAGGGGACTCGAGCGGTTTCTCGAGTGCCTCTCCGTAAGGACCTGTTCAATGGATGACCGCCCGGGAAAACAGTGCAACCATGAGGGTGGAATGGGACGCCCTTAGCTGAATAATTGGAGGAACCGGGGTGTAGTTCGCTTAGCCGTTGTGCCGTCAATGGGGCTCGGTGTATGCGGCTCGCTCTGCCAAGGTTGATTTGTCCCTTGGGGAGGAGTGCGGTACATTTAGGAAACCTAACGGGTGGCTACAGCCCCGGGGAATCTTTGTAAAAGCTTCGTAGTGAATCCCTAGCCATTCACCTTGGTAGTGAATAAGGGTCTTGCAAGCCCGGGCTAGAGAGGGAATCACGGCTTATGGGTAAAGTGCGCAACCTCTGCAGAGTGTTATGAAACTGATATATCAGCCGTGCTCATGGTTATGAGCGGCCAAGGGAGCTCCAGAGATTAGTGATACTTGATCAGAGATACTTTGGTACAGGTGGCAATGAGATTGATGGTTCTGATTATGATTATGGTATTGGTAAGTGGTATTCTTTCCGTTTGGAAAGGATACATTGGGCTAATAACTTGGGTTAATGTTAAAACCTGGCTTTCTACTAGTAAGTAATAACCTGACCAACTAAAAGCAACTGCTTGACTTACCCCCACATAAAGCTAGTCCACTACAGCCAAACGGGATGCTTGCTGAGTATGTTGATGTGTACTCACCCTTGCTCTACACACCAAACCCCCCCAGGTTGTCAGCATTGCAACCACTGCTCAGGAGAAGATGAAGCTGTGGAAGGAGACTTCCAGGAGTTCCAAGACTACGATGAGTTCTAGGCGTGGGTTAGCGGCAACCCCCAGTCGGCTGCCTATGAAGGCCGTGTTATCTACGTTTCTTTTCCGCACTTTGATTTATTGTAAGAACTATATGGACGTCTCAGACGTATGATGTAATCGACTATTATTTCCCTTTTAATACTATTTGAGCACTGTGTGATGATGTCCATGTTATGTAACTGCTGTGTACGTGAATAACTGATCCTGGCACGTACATGGTTCGCATTCGGTTTGCCCTCTAAAAACCGGGTGTGACATAAGTGGTATCAAAGCCGTGCTGACTGTAGGACCGCTAACCTAGAGTAGAATGGTCGTTCTAAGGATTATAGACCTCTGTCCCTGCCTTGACTTTGGTATCCCTTCAAAAGTTGGTCCTACTGACCAAACCTATGTTCTACTATATATTATACCTTGCTGAAAATTATGTTTTATTCTGATCCTTCATTTATTTATGATTCATTACTTGCTGGTCATATTAATTCTGTTCTCACCCTTTTGCTTGCGATGTCTTTTGTAGATGGCTCGACTTAGACACACTGCACGAAAGTCCGTCATCCCCTTCTTACCCTCCCGCCTTGCTGAGCGTCCGCTTCGCCGTCCCGTGGCCGGACAGTCCAGCCACTTGGAGAGACTGCACCACCGCCTGCATGAGGAGCAGGAACGTCGACGACAGGAGCAGCAGGGCTCTTCCTTCTCGCTCCAGCAGGAGATAGAGTCTGTGAGGAGCTGCTCTCCTGTGCTTCCCCTGGAGGCGCCCCCTGCACCACCACTGGGCGTCCCAGCTTCTGGAGTAGCTGTTGGAGGAGACCCAGACGACGGAGATGGTGACGACAGCTTGAGCCACGACATCGACTTCTCTGCTGACCATGAGCCGGAAGGATGGGTTGCTCGACCCATCACTCGCGACGCTGCTCGCGGGTGTCACTTCCACGACGCGCTCGACACCCTGCTACGTCGGGCACTTGACCGGCGTACTTGGTCCATCGAGTATCGCTGTGTGGTCTACCAGCATAGTCGCGGGGTCTACCCGGACCGCTGGGAGGCGACCTGCTTGGTGCGCCGTCCGGAGAACAGTCTCCAGGGCGCGGAGGCTTGCTCAGAGCACTATTCTATCTCTGAGCGGGACTCAGCTGAGGCAGCCATGCAGGATGCTGCACGGCGTGCGCTTTCGCACTACTGCTCGGTTCTCGGTGGGGTAGCTGACGGTCTCGACCTGAAGTATTACCCCCGCCGTCCATCTGGCAGCACAGGAGGCGTGATTGTTTCGCCTGCTGGTGAGGACAATCCTAGGTTGAGCAGCACAGTCAACCTAGCCGCCGTGCTAAACACGGAGCTGGATCATGCATTAGACGAGCTGAGTAGGGCTCGTGCTGAGATCGCCCTGCTGCGGGCTGAGCGCGCGGAACGTCGTCACTTGGATGATGGTTCCCCCGCCCCCGTTGGGACTCAGCACCCGTACCGCTCACCTCGGCGTGGACTCCAGTCTTATGGCAATCCCGACTGCAAGACCAAGATAAATCTAGAACCATAGATCGTTAGAGTTGGATCTTGTAATTAATACGAAATATATATACATAGAAGCTTCAGTCTTAGCGTTAGTCTCGGTCTTAGTTAGTCTTAGTTAGACAGGGTAGTTTGCTATATCCTGTGCATTTATGTTTGTCATGATGAACTATGTTTGGTTTGGATCTTTGTAATGATTGTCACCAGAGTGTGGGTATCCCCTGCATTTTGGTTTACCTATTATGTTAATGGAGTTAGTTATATAGTTGGGAAAACCTTTATTCCACTTTCCTCTTTATCTGAGAAGCTGTGTGGTCTGTGTTGGAGATCAGTGAAGATGCTCATCTGTTCAGTGCTGTTGGAGAATTCTATACTCTTTTCTTATGCTGCAAGATTTGCCAGATCAGTTCTGATGTGTGGTTGCGTTCTGCAGATGTCAGAGAACAGGCGCAGAGGAGGAAGGCGTGCTCAGCAAGAGCAAGCTGGACAGCAAGATGAGGCGCCCCAGCAGCAGCAGCTGCCGCCCCCGCCCCCGATGTCGATCGAGCAGATGTTTCTGATGCAGACTCAGGCAGTTCAGGCCATCGGTCAGACTCTGGCCGCCATTCAGCAGCAGCAGCAGCAGCAAGCACCACCCCAGCCTCAGATGCCTCAGATGCCCAGAGACAAGCGTGCTGAATTCATGAGAGGTCATCCCCCAACGTTCGCTCACTCTTCTGACCCCATGGATGCTGAAGATTGGCTGCGCACTGTGGAGCGGGAGTTGCATACCGCTCAGTGTGACGACAGGGAGAAAGTCTTGTATGGTCCCCGTCTGTTGAGAGGAGCAGCCCAATCATGGTGGGAGTCTTACCTCGCCACCCATGCCGACCCCGACACCATCACTTGGGAAGAATTCAGAGGTAGCTTTCGTCAGTACCATGTGCCTGCAGGTCTGATGACAGTGAAGAAGGAGGAGTTCCTGGCCCTTAAGCAAGGGCCGATGTCAGTCAGTGAGTACCGGGACAGGTTTCTGCAGTTGTCCCGCTATGCTCCCGAAGATGTCAACACCGACGCCAAGCGACAATACCGTTTTCTGAGAGGCTTGGTTGACCCTCTGCAGTATCAGCTGATGAATCATACCTTCCCGACATTCCAGCACCTGATTGATAGAGCAATCATGACAGAAAGGAAGCGTAAGGAGATGGAGGATCGTAAGCGCAAGATCAGTGGACCCCAGCCTGGAAGTAGCAGCCGTCCTCGTTTTTCAGGCAATCAACCTCAGCAGTTCAGGCAGAACCAGCGTCCACATCAGCAGCATCAGCAGCGTCAGCAGTATCAGCAGTTCCAAAGGCAGTATCCTCAGCATCAGTACCAGAACCGTCAGAGCAATCAGTCAGGAGGAGGTCAGTTTCAGAGGCAGAATCAGCAGCCACCTCGTCTTCCTGCCCCCCGCAACTCAGCAGAGCAGTCAGGCAGCACCAGCTCAGGTTGGAAACAGAGCATGTTTCCACTGTGGAGAGCAAGGCCATTGGGTGATGCAATGTCCGAAGAAAGCAGCCCAGCAGCAGTCAGGCCCCAATGCCCCAGCAAAGCAGAATGTGTCCCAGCCTGGATCAGGCAACCGCTCTCAGCAGCGCTATAATCATGGGAGATTGAATCACTTGGAGGCACTATCTGTATGGACAGAAATGCGATGTCTACACAGATCACAAGAGTCTGAAGTACATATTTACTCAGACAGAGTTGAACATGAGGCAGCGAAGATGGTTAGAGTTGATCAAAGACTATGAGTTGGAGATTCATTACCATCCAGGCAAAGCAAACGTAGTGGCAGATGCTTTGAGCAGAAAGAGTCAAGTCAATCTGATGGTCGCTCGTCCGATGCCTTATGAGTTGGCCAAGGAGTTCGACAGGTTGAGTCTCGGATTTCTGAACAGTTCGCGAGGAGTCACAGTTGAATTGGAACCTACCTTGGAGCGAGAAATCAAAGAAGCGCAGAAGAATGATGAAAAGATCAGTGAGATTCGGCGACTGATTCTAGATGGCAGAGGCAAAGATTTTCGAGAAGATGCAGAAGGTGTGGTATGGTTCAAAGACCGCTTGTGTGTTCCCAATGTCCAGTCCATTCGGGAGTTGATTCTCAAGGAGGCCCATGAGACAGCTTATTCGATTCACCCTGGCAGTGAGAAGATGTATCAGGATCTGAAGAAGAAATTCTGGTGGTACGGAATGAAGAGGGAAATCGCAGAGCATGTGGCTAAGTGCGATAGTTGTCGAAGAATTAAGGCCGAACACCAGAGACCTGCTGGATTGTTGCAACCGTTGCAGATCCCTCAGTGGAAATGGGATGAAATCGGCATGGATTTCATAGTCGGATTGCCTCGCACTCGAGCCGGCTACGATTCTATTTGGGTAGTAGTGGACCGTTTGACCAAGTCAGCCCACTTCATACCTGTCAAGACCAGCTACAACAGTGCAGTATTGGCAGAGTTGTATATGTCTCGGATCGTTTGTCTTCATGGTGTGCCAAAGAAGATAGTGTCAGACAGAGGAACGCAGTTCACCTCTCATTTCTGGCAGCAGTTGCATGAAGCCTTGGGCACACATCTGAATTTCAGTTCAGCTTATCACCCGCAGACAGATGGCCAGACCGAAAGAACCAACCAAATTCTTGAAGACACGTTGAGAGCCTGTGCGTTGCAAGATCAGTCCGGATGGGACAAGCGATTGCCTTATGCAGAGTTTTCCTATAACAACAGTTACCAGGCCAGTTTGAAGATGTCACCATTTCAAGCGCTCTATGGAAGGAGTTGTAGAACTCCGTTGCAATGGGATCAGCCTGGAGAAAAGCAAGTGTTTGGACCAGATATTTTGCTTGAAGCCGAAGAGAACATCAAGATGGTCCGAGAGAATCTGAAGATAGCGCAATCAAGGCAGCGAAGCTATGCAGACACAAGAAGAAGAGAGCTGAGTTTCGAAGTCGGAGACTTTGTCTATCTGAAAGTGTCACCGATCAGAGGAGTCAGAAGATTCGGAGTGAAAGGCAAGCTAGCACCCCGCTACATCGGTCCGTATCAAATTCTCTCAAAGCGTGGAGAAGTGGCTTATCAGCTCAGCCTGCCAGAGAATTTGTCTGCTGTGCATGATGTCTTTCATGTGTCTCAGTTGAAGAAGTGTTTGCGTGTGCCAGAAGAGCAGTTGCCAGTGGAAGGTCTTGAAGTCCAGGAGGACTTGACCTATGTTGAGAAGCCAGCTCAGATCCTTGAGGTTGCAGATAGAGTCACCCGAAGGAAGACCATCAGAATGTGCAAAGTCAGATGGAGTCATCACTCTGAGGAAGAAGCAACCTGGGAGCGTGAAGATGATCTAATGGCCAAGTACCCAGAGCTCTTTGCTAGCCAGCCCTGAATCTCGAGGGCGAGATTCTTTTAAGGGGGATAGGTTTGTAACGCCCCGAATTTTGCAGTTGAATTTTTTCTTTTCTTTACTCGCCAAAATTCGGGCGTTACCTTTTCTTTTTCTTTTTCCCCTCGCTAGACCTTGACCTTTTCCAAAGTTAGCGGGATTCGGTTTGGAATTCCCGTGTAAAGAAAAACTCTAAAATACTTTATGTTGTTTGATGCACCATGCCGAACCATGCATTTTTTTGATTGCTTTGAAAGTGCAAATGCATTCAGGTAGAAAGATCGGATTTCGAAAATGAGGAGAAAATCTTTTCTTTCTTTTTCTCTCTCTTTCTCTCTCTCCTCTTTTTCTCTCTCTCCCGCGCCGTGGGCCGACCCTGGCCGGCCCAAGCCCCCTGCGCGCCCCCCTCTTGGGCCTTGGCAGGCCCAGCCGCCCCCCACCCCCTCCCTTTTTCCCCAATTCCCCTCTCTCTCCCTCTCATTTTCCCTCTCTCTCTCCCTAAGCCGCCGCCGCCCCTACCCCCTGCCCAACCGCCGCCCTCGGCCGCCCCCTGCCGTCGGCCGCCCCTCGCCGTCGCTCCCCGACGCCGGTGAGCCCCCCCTTCCCTCTCCTCCCTCCCTCTCCCCTCCCCCCCCTCCTCTCTCCTTGGCCACCGCCCCGGCCGTGCCCCCAGCCGGCCGCTGGCCACCCCCAGCCCGGCCGCTGGCCGCCCCCGGCGCGCCCCCTGGCCGCCCGGCCGTGCCCTGGCCAGCCTCGGCCGCGCCCCAGCCCGCCCGGCCGCGCCTTGGCCCCGGCCGCGCCCTCGGCCGCCCGCCCGGCCGCGCCTAGCCCCGCCCCCCTGGCCGCGTCCCCCTGCGCAGGACCGGCTCAGCCGCCCTGGCCGGCCGGCTCAGCCGCCCCGGCCGCCCAGCTCGGCCGCCAGCGCCCGCGCCCGCCCCCAGCCCAGCCGCCCTGCCTAGGGCCGGTTCAACCGCCCTAGTGCTGGTTCAACCGCCCCCCCCTGTTTTTTTTTATTTTTTTTATTTTTATTTTATTTACTTTCTGTGATCATAATTACTTTATTTTAGGTAGGCTAATCATTGTTCATGCTATTGAAATAGGAAGTTTAATTTAGAATTTCGTTGCTCTAGTTGATTCATTTAGTTAATTGTTTATCTCATTCAATGTTGATCAACTTAAAAATGATTAGGTTTCCATTAGTGCATATAACAGAATTCTTTTGTTAAAGAACCAATTGTAATTGATCATTAGTGCATAAGATTTAACCCCCTGCGAGACCCTTTCCTGTTTCTTTCTAACCGTAACAAATGCGATATCGAATGCCATACTTGATGCATATTCACTTTATTTGTTCCCTTGTATGGTGTACTGTTCTTTTGTATTAAATATGTGGATGGATGTATGTATGTTTGCGCTCGCATAGAGAACGATCCGGTCGAAGAGCCCGAGGAATTCGCAGGAGAAGCCCCTGAGCAGCAGTCGGTTGGTGGAGGCAAGTGTCCTTTGACCTATCTCTGTCCTATTCATTCTCTAATTCACCTCCCGCATTACACATTTATACCTAAGGATTGACTAGCTTTTGTTATCCATGTCCTTGTTTACCTATTTGGGTCAGATTATTACTGCTTAGTTTGATGCTATTGCTCAACTCTAATCAATGAACATGATGTGATTATCTATGATACGCTGTTTTCCCTTCTTATTTATGATCATACTTGTGGCATTTAAGGGGACTCGAGCGGTTTCTCGAGTGCCTCTCCGTAAGGACCTGTTCAATGGATGACCGCCCGGGAAAACAGTGCAACCATGAGGGTGGAATGGGACGCCCTTAGCTGAATAATTGGAGGAACCGGGGTGTAGTTCGCTTAGCCGTTGTGCCGTCAATGGGGCTCGGTGTATGCGGCTCGCTCTGCCAAGGTTGATTTGTCCCTTGGGGAGGAGTGCGGTACATTTAGGAAACCTAACGGGTGGCTACAGCCCCGGGGAATCTTTGTAAAGGCTTCGTAGTGAATCCCTAGCCATTCACCTTGGTAGTGAATAAGGGTCTTGCAAGCCCGGGCTAGAGAGGGAATCACGGCTTATGGGTAAAGTGCGCAACCTCTGCAGAGTGTTATGAAACTGATATATCAGCCGTGCTCACGGTTATGAGCGGCCAAGGGAGCTCCAGAGATTAGTGATACTTGATCAGAGATACTTTGGTACAGGTGGCAATGAGATTGATGGTTCTGATTATGATTATGGTATTGGTAAGTGGTATTCTTTCCATTTGGAAAGGATACATTGGGCTAATAACTTGGGTTAATGTTAAAACCTGGCTTTCTACTAGTAAGTAATAACCTGACCAACTAAAAGCAACTGCTTGACTTACCCCCACATAAAGCTAGTCCACTACAGCCAAACGGGATGCTTGCTGAGTATGTTGATGTGTACTCACCCTTGCTCTACACACCAAACCCCCCCCCCAGGTTGTCAGCATTGCAACCACTGCTCAGGAGAAGATGAAGCTGTGGAAGGAGACTTCCAGGAGTTCCAAGACTACGACGAGTTCTAGGCGTGGGTTAGCGGCAACCCCCAGTCGGCTGCCTGTGAAGGCCGTGTTATCTACGTTTCTTTTCCGCACTTTGATTTATTGTAAGAACTATATGGACGTCTCAGACGTATGATGTAATCGACTATTATTTCCCTTTTAATACTATTTGAGCACTGTGTGATGATGTCCATGTTATGTAACTGCTGTGTACGTGAATAACTGATCCTGGCACGTACATGGTTCGCATTCGGTTTGCCCTCTAAAAACCGGGTGTGACACTCGCTCTCTGGTACGCCACCTCCGTGCCCTACGCTCGCTCTTGCCGGTTGGCCTTGCTGGGCTGCTCGGCCAAGCGGCCTGGTAGCGGCCCAGCTGCCTGGCCATTTTTTTTAATTCATTTCTTATATTTTCAATAAAGAAAATAAAGGGAAAACCCCTCAAATGAACAGCAATCCCCACTATTTTCACTCTTATTTTCTGATCAATGTCATTGAGCTCCCGTACTGTTTATATACTACTTTTCGGCAGAGGTACTTGTTAGGTTTGAACCAAAGCCTATCCCAGTGTACTCCAACCCTGCACGAGTAAGCGGAGGACTACGCCTTGATCCACAAACCCTAGTGTGAGAATCTTCGCACAAAAGGCACATAGTACTAGGAAGATTATCTGCTTCTCTTACGGGGCAGGGCGTTACGATCATGCCCTTTAATATCTATTCATGAACTCACTAGAGAGAAAACCCCATTCTCTCCCAGACTGCGACCCCACAGTCAGCTCATATAGGTGAAATCATTAAGGAAATTCTGTAGGATAATTTCCCTGCTTATAGCATTGACTTCATTAAGAGCATATCGCTCAACCTGCCATACAGATAGAGCACAGCAGCTAATGAGACCCTTTGACTTTTGTGCTCTTGGTTCCACAGTGCTTCGTTTCCTGGAGCCTGGATCTCGGGATCTCCGGTCACACAGGATAGTTATCCGCAGTTGAAACCGCTAACAAGGTATGAGTCCCATTCCCATGCACGCTGCTTGGATTGGCTTTTGAGCCAGTCCTTTGGTGAAAGGATCAACAAGGATCCTTTCAGACTTGATGTAATCTACTGTTATTACACACTACACGACGGTTGATCTTTAGCGACCCTTATTAGGGACCGACGGTTGGTCGCTAAAAGTTATGGACCGACGGTTGGTCGCTAAATGTGTTTATAGCGACGGTCTGTGGGTCGCTAAAAGTCTAGAAATTTAACGACTTATGGTCGGTCGCTATATAGGTAAGTGTGTGACTGATGGTGGGTCGCTATAGGGGTACGTAATTTTTGTGTTTCTTATTTACTCACCAAAGTCCATCTAAAGGCCTACTAAACAAATGAAACCCTATTTCACACACCAAACCACAAGTGCAGCTGCCGTCACTGAAACTCCCTCCCACGCCGTGCCTGTCTCCTCCTGCCGTCGTCGCCCCCATCCCCGCAGTCGCTTGTGCTCCGCCCGCTCCACCAGGGCGCCTCGCCCTGGGGGACGGTCTCCGACCACTGGCCTCCCTTCACCGCCGACCACGTGCTTCAAGAACGCCTCTATGTGTCACTTCGTCCATGGCCTGACTACATCGGTGTGGATTCCAGATCCTCGCTGCTAGGAAGCCAGTGGAGTCCTCCACCGCCATCAGCGGCAGCCGCAGAGGCGGAGCAAGGGGGCTGGGCTTCTATCAGTGTTGGACCACGCGATGGCGGACGTGGAGGAGTACCAACGTCCCTTTCTCCTCCCCCCTCCGTCGCCGCCTCGAGCGAGCTCCACCACTTGCTCCTGCGCGAGGTGAACACTGGGTTAGGGCCACTGCCACCGCTGGGCTGCCTCTGCCTCTGCCTCTCCCGCCAGCGCGCGAGCCCGGGGGCGATTCGGCGCCGGCACACGGGAGGGGAAGTCGAGGAATGCGGTGAGTCGGCGGGGGTCCGACGTTTGTGAACTCGTGGAGGGCTCGGATTGGCGCGCCATGGACGGCGGCGACGCCGCAGTGAGTGGCACGCATTTCGGGGGACGGGGGTTGGGGGAATTCTATGAGTAGCAGGAGGGTTTTCTCCCAGCGGTTTGTTCGTTACTGAAGGTGTTTTCGTGTGTGTGCCTTTTGGGTTTGCTTTATCTACGCGCGTGTGAAGAATTCGGGGAAGCATGTGGCTGGGCAGGTGTGCTAGATCTGCGGCGACGGCGTGGGCACCGTGGTGGACGACGACCTCTTCACCGCCTGCGACATCTGTGGCTTCCCCGTGTGCCGCCCCTGCTACGAGTACGAGCGCAAGGACGACACCCAGGCGTGCCCGCAGTGCAAGACCAAGTACAAGCGCCACAAAGGTTTGACCAACCGCCACCATTTCCACCGATTTCCATGTACTTCAGGTTAAGTGCAGCAGGCTAGGCTGCAATAGCCACTGAAATCAAGCAGGTACGTTGATGTTTTTTTGCCACATTGGTGTCTTTCAAGCATCAGTATTCAATAATCTATTGCATGGGAATCAAGGTTCTGAGGCTCAAATATATTTGGCAGTTTGAGGAAGGAAAATTTTCTCCTGTTACTGAAATTACACCGCCTCTCATTCCTGAGGACCTTAAAACTGCAATCAAGAGTGGGAAGGTCCGAGCTCCTACCCACATCATCTCCACTATTTCTGACGACAGAGGTTAGGTTGCTGGTGGCATGTTATTCTATTTATGCTCAATTTTTTATCATCTGTATGAGTCTCTCTTTGTCTCCGCTCTCAAAGCTGAGGAAGTAATATTGGGTGCATGCTTGTGACGCAGGCGATGAACCATGCTATGCTGGTGTCCCTATGTCTACAATTATTGAACAGGGTTATGGAGTTGGTGATGTTATTTCTCTTTTGTGGTTCAAGCGCAGCCTTCCTCGCTATTGCACTCAGTTTATTGAGGTAAGTTAATGGGCATATATGATATACTGATATTGATATCATATTTTCTTTACAGAGTTCAAGTTGTAGTGCCTGTTGATAATCCTGAACAACAGTGGTTATGTATATCTGGAGCTCAATCAATCTAAAAGTTTTTTTTCATGTGACACATAGATATGCGTCATGCTTTGTGCTGACCATGGTCCCTGTGTATCTGGTGCTCATAACTCTATAGTTACTGCTAGGGCCGGAAAGGACCTCGTTTCCAGCTTGGTGTCTGGTGAGCAATTTGATCTCTACGTGCAAAACTTCTACCCGTTGATTTCATAGATTGCCAATACTTACAGTTGAGACATTAAAATGGAATTCTGTTATCACAGGATTATTGACGATTGGTCCCCGTTTCGGTGGAGCAATTGATGATGCAGCCCGATACTTCAAAGATGCATGTGATAGGGTGAGCCAACTTAGATTTTCCTTTAGGTTTAAGCATCTCCATGTTCTTTTCATGAGTCAATCATAAATGATCTTTGCACCTGAATGGTTTTGTGAGACGAATGGTATTTATGAAGGTAGCACAGTTGTGCATAAATGAGGATATTTAGAACTTTTGGTGCACACAGATGAATGTGTACTAACTATTATTTGAAATGGTTAGGAATTGCAATTGGAGGGGATGTTTTCCCTGGATCAACTCTATCAGACCACATTCTGCGTTTTAATAACATACCACAGGTTTGGCATTTATGCTTTCAATTTCTATTTCCTTAACAAAACCTCAGGCACCTTAAAGACAGCTTGGATGATTAGTTTCATGAACAGCTAAAGAACTTCTTGGATGATGATTATCTTGTGTTTGATTGCCCTAATATATTCTCAAATCATCTTTTCATGCTTTAGTTGTTTCTTAATAGTTGCACAGTTTCATCTCTCATATTCTTGCCACTTACATGTATGTGACAAAACAGACAATCCGTCTTTTTTATTGCTTATGGCGTTGTGCATTATACATGTCCACCAATTATATTCAAATACAATTTGTGGGTTACCTCTGGTGTGTTTAGGTATTCCTCAGATTCCTGACATTTTTTCTATCTTTAAATGTCATATCACTATTACAAAATTGATTTTTGTTGTCTAAAATACCACAACTACTTTTCTAGGTGCGAGCTGCAATCAAAGTTAAGGCATTAGTCATCATTTGCTTCACCTCTTCTGGACAGGCTTCAAGGTATATGCTACACAAATGAATATTGTTTGTGCATACATATGCTATGCAATTTGCTAGTGATAGGATAAACCAAACTGCACTATACTGATCAGATGGGACGACACATACTAAAATCAATATAACAGTAACTTGCTTGGACCAATAATGACTAACCATTAGAAATGTTGTAATTCTGTCACTTCTTTAAACATTTTTACATTGTAATTTTTACATTGTGAAGTTATTGTAACTTGTGTGCTAAAACGAGATACAGTTTTGCCTCACACTAATTTGATGTACTTTTTTCTAGGGTGTTCTAGACAAAGAAAGCTTGTACTTTAAAACAGGAGGATACAAGCTGGAGTGGTTGTCTGAAGGCTTTTGAACTGCTTGAAGCATTAGTGTAGCTTTGGTGCTTTTGTGACTGATCAGCTCTGGAGTAGCTAGAGTGATGTCGCTGTGGTGCTTTTGTGACTGATCATCTCTGGAGCTTTTATGGATGGTCTAGCTAGCTATCAGTAAATGATCTAGTTGTGAATGATATTATAATTGTGATGCTTTTGTGAATATATAATTGTGGTGTGCTTTTGTGTTTATGTGATGGATCTATGACTGTGGTATACTGATTAACTGTGTATGTCTTTATGATTTGTGTATAAAAATCTGTGATTTATTGTGCTTAATTAAATGTATATTATTATTAATAACAACTGTAAAAGGGCGATTTTCTGTTGATTGCTAAATGTATAGTATGACGACTTATGGTTGGTTGCTAAATCTATAGTACAGCAACCCACTATTGGTCGCTAAATATACAATATTAGCAACGGACGGTCGGTCGCTAAAAAGATGTTGGTCGCTAAAGCCTTTAGCGACGGCACTTACAGCGACCATCTTTATGGGTCGCTAAAAGTTTTTAGCGACCAATCGTAGGTCGCTGAAGGCCGCTTTAGCAACCAACCGTAGGTCGCTGTAAGTGAATCGTCGTGTAGTGACACCCGTCTCTCTAGCATGCCGACATGAATCAAGTCGTCTTCTGATATGCCTCGAGGATTTTTGGTTGTCCTTTCTACTGTTCACTTTCAGCAACACAGATGTATTGTCGCAGTATACTAGGACAGTCAGTATCGGCTTTGCTAGCATTGGAAGGTCTGACAACAGGTCTCTTAACCATTCAGCCTCCAATTCTGCTGAATCAAGTGCAACTAATTCAGCCTCCTTGGTGGAACGTGTCGGCACTGATTGTTTAGACGATCTCCATGACACGGCCCCACCAGCTAAAGTGAACACATAGCCACTTGTAGACTTCATTTGATCCGAGTCAGAGATCCAGTTTGCATCACTTAATCCTTCAAGCACTGACGGAAATCTAGTATATTTAATACCAAGATTCATCGCTCCCTTCAAATACCGAAGCACTCTGTACAAGGCTACCCAGTGTCTATCTCCTGGACTGGCCGAATAACGAGCTAGTCTGCATACTGCATATGAGATATCTGGTCTAGTTGCACTGCTCAGGTACATGAGAGATCCGATGATCTACGAATATAGTAGCTGGTTCACAGGCTCGCATTCATATTCTGAGCGTGTAGGATAGATCATAAGGCGTGGTGACTGGTTTACAATTCATATGTCCAAATCGAGTTAGGACCTTTTCCACATAATGGGATTGTGACAAAGTAATCCCATCCTCACCCTTTATCAGCTTGATGTTTAGTATAACATCAGCTTCACCCAAGTCCTTCATATCAAAGTTCTTGGAGAGGAATAATTTTGTCTCCATGATAGCCTCCAAATCGGTCCCAAATATCAATATGTCATCAACGTATAAACACATGATGACACCTTTGCCCCCAGAGAAGCGATAATACACACACTTGTCGGCTTCGTTTACACAAAACCCGGCAGTGGTCAGAGTATTATTAAACTTCTCATGCCATTGTCTGGGAGCTTGCTTAAGACCATATAAGGATTTAATCAAGAGGCACACTTTGCTTTCTTGTCCTTTAACCACAAATCCTTCTGGTTGCTGCATATAAATTTCCTCTTCCAGCTCTCCATTTAGGAATGCTGTCTTTACGTCCATTTGATGGACAATAAGTTTATAAGCAGCTGCCAGCGCTAAAAGCACATAGATTGTGGGCAATCGAGCCACCGGAGAATAAGTATCAAAATAATCCTCCTCTTTCTTTTGAGTAAAACCCTTAGCCACAAGACGGGCCTTGTACTTTTCAATAGTACCATCGGGTCTCCTCTTCCTCCTAAAGATCCATTTGCAGCCCACAGGCTTGCAACCAGCTGGGAGATCAGTTATCTCCCAAGTTCCATTCGAGATGATTGAATCCATCTCGCTACGGACAGCCTCCCTCCAGTACTCTGCATCCGGAGATGTATATGCCTCTATGAGGGAGCGTGGTTCTTCATCCACTAGATAGATAATATAATCATCACCCAGAGAATTTTCAGTCCTTTGTCTTTTACTCCTCCTTAACTCCAAATCTGGAGTCTGGTCATTGACACTCGAGGGCAGAGAATATGTCCGAGATGGACCATCTGGGGCTACTACTTCCTTATCCCGCATAGGGAAGATGCTCTCAAAGAATGTCACATCCCGAGACTCCATTATTACATTTATAGCAATTTCGCTTGTCTCGGAATGGACCACTAGAAATCTATAAGCTGCACTGTTATGTGCATAACCCAGGAAGACACAGTCTACAGTCTTAGGGCCTAGCTTTCTCTTCTTCGGCAACGGGACATTCACCTTTGCAAGGCAGCCCCAAGTCCGAAGATGTGAAAGATCTGCCTTCCTTCCTTTAAATCCTTCATAGGGCGTGGCCTCACGGTTGCGAGGCGGCACCCTGTTCAAGACATAGCATACTGTGAGTACTGCCTCGCCCCACCAGATGCCAGGCATCCCCGAACTTTGCAACAAAGCATTAGCTAAGTCACACACCGTTCGGTTCTTCCTTTCAGCTACCCCATTTGACTGAGGTGAATATGGAGCGGTGGTTTCATGAATGATTCCACACTCTTTGCAGTACTCATCAAAAAGGTTGGAAAGGTATTCACCTCCTCTATCAGACCGTAGCCTTTTAATTTTCTTGTCTAACTGGTTTTCAACTTCAGTCTTATAGATCTTAAAGTGTTCTAGTGCCTCATCTTTAGTTCTGAGTAAGTAAATATAACAGAACCTGGTAGCATCATCTATCAAGGTAAGAAAGTATCTTTTACCGCCTTTTGTGATTATACCATTCATCTCACAGATATCTGAGTGAATTAGTTCTAAAGGAGTGGTACTTCTGCCTTCAACCATATGAAACGGTTTTTCTAGGCTGCTTAGCTTGCACACAAATACCACATTTTACACCTTTAACATGTTTATATTCAGGAATTAAAGACATGTCACTTAATCTCTTAATGGCCTCAAAATTCACATGACACAAACGGGAATGCCATATATTATTAATGGAATCGTTATTACAGACCACATTAACATGGTAAGAAGAATGATTATTCAAAATAGAAAGACGGAACAAACCGCCTGACTCATACGACTTTCCAACAAAAGTACCAAACCTAGACAGGACCACTTTATTAGACTCAAACACTAATTTGAGACCCTATCGACATAGCAGTGACACTGAAATGAGGTTCCGGCTCATCGAGGGCACATAGAGTACGTCCTTCAGCACGAGCGTCTTTCCTGAAGTTAACTTCAGGTAGACCTGTCCAGTACCTCGAACTGCTGCCGGAACACCATTTCCCATCAAGACTGGTGCACTGTTGTATCCCTGGAATGAAGAGAACATGGATCGATCAGCACAAATATGAACAGTAGCACCAGAATCCATCCACCAGTCATCTGATGGACTTGCCATAAAGGCCTGAAGTGCATACCCTGGGGTGGAGTTAACCACCACGTTCCCTTCTTTGCGTTGAGGTGGAGGACCTTTTCCCTTCCTAAGTTTGCACCTTTGAGCTGTATGCCCGGAGACACCACAAACGTAGCAGATAAAGTCCTCCTTTTTCTTCTTCATCTTTTTGGACTTAGGTTGGTTCAGATTCTTCTGTGGAGAGTTCTTCTTCTTTTTCTGGAATTTTCTATCTCCACCCTTCTCAACAACGTGAGCCTGGAGTTGCTGGGATGGCTTGTTACTAGACCTTGCACGCTCTTCCACATTAATCACAGCTGACAACTCAGAGAGAGAGTCATTTGCTTCTTCATGTGGCGGCGTGAAGTCACAAAGTCTCGCCAAGAAGGCGGGAGCTTTGCCAGTATTGCATTCACCTGAAAACTGTCTGGTAGGAGGCAGCCATATTGGACCAAGTCCCTAACAAGGAGTTGAATCTCCTGTAGCTGCTCCATAACAGACCTTCCCTCAACCATTTTATAGTTGAGGTAGTTTTCTGTTGTGAATGACTCATTGCCATTGTCAACTTCAGAGAACTCGTTCTCAAGTTCAGTCCATAGACCCTTAGCGGAGGTAAAACCAGAGTACACGTCAAATAAGCGGTTCGACAAGACGTTCAACAGATGAGACAAGCATGCCTCATTGGCTTTGTCCCACTTGGCCTTCTCCGCTAGTGCGGCGCCCTTCGCTGCATCATCAGCATTATCTGATGCAGCCTCGGGAACAGCCGACGTCACTACCCAAAATAATTTTAGGTCAGTGAGCCACATGCGAGTCTTAATCTGCCAGCGCTTAAAGCTAGCACCGTCGAACGCTTCAGGCTTAATGACATCAGAACTGGAGGCCATAATACGAATTGGTTTTCTGGATTGTTTTAAATTTAGAGAAATAAGTGACATGCTTCCTTCAGATTTAAATAAATTAAATATTCTAATTCCGAATAAAACAAGCATATAACTCAGATAAATGCCATATATAATTATTGAAGCAATGAACAATAGCAATTCTAGAACATGTAAACATGTAAAATAGCATCTCAGGTCCATCTTATAATTAAACATGGCTTGCAAATGAAGAAGGCAGATTAAACAAATAAACATAATTGTTTATCTTAAACTCTTGCTCTCAAAATAGCGGGTTGCTGTGATAAACAACCCTCCAACGCTAAAAGGTGATCAGAGATCCTCGACTAACGTGACAGTCCTATCTTACCAAATCAGGGTTTTATATCATGTAATAAGCCTAATAATCAAATGTAAATACTAATAGTAAGGAGCTGTGTACTAAATAAAATAACAGAATTTGACACAGGTAAACAGCCTCAACAAAGAGAGATTTAATTAGGCACAAATAGTATCAATGCTGAAAATGACAATACACTAAAACCCAGACTGTCACGTTGTCTCACTACACCGCTATCATCATCGAGCATACAAATCCGCCCACAACAGTGCAATCACACCCAAGTAATTAATACTAGCAGATTGCACAAAATTAAACAGTAAATAAAGTGAGGCAACGAATAACTCACAGCACTGAGAGCACCTAGAGGGGGGTGAATAGGTGATCCTGCGAAACTTGAAACTTAAGCCACAAAAACTTGGTTAAGCGTTAGCACAATAATCAACAAGTGGCTAGAGAGGAGTCTCAACAAAACACAATAACCACAAAGATATCAATCACAGAGATGGCACGGTGGTTATCCCGTGGTTCGGCCAAGACCAACACTTGCCTACTCCACGTTGTGGCGTCCCAACGGATGAGGGTTGCAATCAACCCCTCCCAAGCAGTCCAAAGACCCACTTGAATACCACGGTGTTTTGCTTTGCTTTTCTTAATCCCGTTTGCGAGGAATCTCCACAACTTGGAGCCTCTCGCCCTTACACTTGAATTTCACAAAGAAGCATGGAGTAAGGGAGGGATGAGCAACGCACACAAGACACAAAAATCAGAGTGTTACCATGCACACAAGTCGCAACAAGAGCTCGCAACAAATCCCGACTAGTTCACAACTCAACTAGAGCTCTAGATGCTATCACGAAGAAACAAATGCGTGGAATCGAAGTCTTGATGCTTAGGAATTCTTTGAGAATGCTTGGTATCTTCCTCCATGCGCCTAGGGGTCCCTTTTATAGCCCCAAGGCAGCTAAGACCGTTGATAGCATTCCAGGAAGGCAGAGCTTGCCTTCTGTCGCCTGGCGCACCGGACAGTCCGGTGCACCACCGGACACTGTCCGGTGCGGATATCCTTCCTTATTTGGCGAAGCCGACCGTTGGGATTTGAGAGCCGTTGGCGCACCGGACACGGTCCGGTGCACACCGGACAATCCGGTGCCTCCTTCTAGCCGTTGGCTCGGCCACATGTCCCGCGCAGATCGCGCGGCCGACCGTTGGCCCGGTCGACCGTTGGCTCACCGGACAGTCCGGTGCACCACCGGACAGTCCGGTGCACCACCGGACAGTCCGGTGAATTTTAGCCGTACGCCGTTAATCATCTCCCGAGAGCGACGAGTTCGTCTGTGAACGGCTCACCGGACAGTCTGGTGCACCACCGGACAGTCCGGTGAATTATAGCCATACACCGCCGTCGAAGTCCCGAGAACAGCAAGTTCGCCAGAGTCAGCCTGGCGCACCGGACACTGTCCGGTGCACCACCGGACACTATCCGGTGCACCCAGACCGAGCTAACTTTGGCTGAACAGAGCCATCTCATTTCCAACTCGATTTTTCCTGTTTCCAGCACTTAGACACAATACATTAGTCCATAAAACAATGTACTAAGTCTAGAAACATACCTTTTGACATGATTTGCACTTTATCCATCACTGTGCATAGATTAACACAAAAGCACTTGTGTTGGCACTCAATCACCAAAATACTTAGAAATGGCCCAAGGGCACATTTCCCTTTCAATCTCCCCCTTTTTGGTGATTTATGCCAACACAACATAAAGCAACTAGAACAAGTGCAATATCCATGCAAATGAAAACTCAAGGTTGTTTTGAATCAAATTTGGCATATATGGATCACTCTTTGCCACCACTTGGTTTGTTTTTGCAAATCAAACTCAATTTCCTCTCTCTAAGTCAAATTCACTTGTAGAGACATAAAGAGAGGTATTCCAAAAGAAATTGATCAAGGATTTCAAAAACTCCCCCTCTTTCCCATAATCAACACTTCTCCCCACAAGAGGCCAACTTTTGACAAAAGAGACAATAAAAGAGTTTTGACAAACCAAAAGCTCTATTCTACTATTTTCAAAATTTCTCAAGTGGTAGCTGATCCATTTATTGCTTTGGCCTTTATTTTCTCCCCCTTTGGCATCAAGCACCAAAACGGGATCAATCTTGGCCCTTTAACCCCATTGCCTCGCCAGAGTCTTCAAATAAGAATACAAAGGCAATAGGAGTACATGAGATGAACTTGGAATAAGTTACCCTTTCATCGGAGTGTAGTGGAAGTATTTCATGGTCCAAGTCCACCTTTTCCCTTCCAAACCTTCTTTGAGACTAAATCAAGCAAACTCAAGCACAGGGTTAGTCTCAAAGGGTCAAGTTGTAACACAACTCCCCCTAAATATGTGCATCACTTGCACAAGGACTTGTGAGGTTCGGGGAGTGATTGTACAACTTGAGCACCACAGAAAGCAACAAAATGCATAAGGAACATGATCAAAGGCATAAACACACGTATGCTATAAATCAATCCAGGTTCCGCGAATCCAAGACATTTAGCTCACTACGCAACCTGCAAAAGGTCTTCTCATCTAAAGGCTTAGTGAAGATATCGGCTAGCTGGTTCTCGGTGCTAACATGAAACACTTCGATATCTCCCTTTTGCTGGTGGTCTCTCAAAAAGTGATGCCGGATGTCAATGTGCTTTGTGCGGCTGTGCTCAACAGGATTTTCCGCTATTCGGATAGCACTCTCATTGTCACATAGGAGTGGGACTTTTCTTAGATTGTAGCCAAAGTCCCGGAGGGTTTGCCTCATCCAAAGTAGTTGCGAGCAACACTGTCCTGCGGCAACGTACTCGGCCTCAGCGGTGGATAGGGCAACAGAAGTTTGTTTCTTGGAGTTCCACGACACCATGGACCTTCCTAAGAATTGGCACGTCCCCGATGTACTCTTCCTATCTGAGAGCACCTAGAGGGGGGTGAATAGGTGATCCTGTAAACTTGAAACTTAAGCCACAAAAACTTGGTTAAGCGTTAGCACAATAATTGCCAAGTGGCTAGAGAGGAGTCTCAACAAAACACAATAACCACAAGAGATCAATCACAGAGTTGGCACAGTGGTTATCCCGTGGTTCGGCCAAGACCAACACTTGCCTACTCCACGTTGTGGCGTCCCAACGAACGAGGGTTGCAATCAACCCCTCTCAAGCGGTCCAAAGACCCACTTGAATACCACGGTGTTTTGCTTGCTTTTCTTAATCCCGTTTGCGAGGAATCTCCACAACTTGGAGCCTCTCGCCCTTACACTTGAAGTTCACAAAGAAGCACGGAGTAAGGGAGGGATTAGCAACTCACACAAGACACTAAGATCATAGCAAATACACACACACAAGACCCAGACTTAAGCTCAAAAGACTAGCACACTAGAACGGAGCTTAAATCACTAGAATGTCGAACAAGTGCGTAAGAATGGAGTATGAGTGATCAAGAGTGCTCTAGGAATGCTTGGTATGCTCCTCCATGCGCCTAGGGGTCCCTTTTATAGCCCCAAGGCAGCTAGGAGCCGTTGAGAGCAATCCTAGAAGGCAGATCTTGCCTTCTGTCGACTGGCGCACCGGACAGACCGGTGCACCACCGGACACTGTCCGGTGCAGATATCCTTCCTTATTTGGCGAAGCCGACCGTTGGAGTGTGAGAGCCGTTGGCGCACCAGACACTGTCCGGTGCACACCGGACAGTCCGGTGCACCAATGTGACCGTTGGCTCGCCCATGCGTCATGCGCGGAATCCTCGGCTGACCGTTGCCCCGGCTGACTGTTGACTCACCGGACAGTCCGGTGCTCCACCGGACAGACCGGTGAATTTTAGCCGTACACCGTTAATCATCTCCCGAGAGCGACGAGTTCGCCTGCGAACGGCTCACTGGACAGTCCGGTGCACCACCGGACAGACCGGTGAATTATAGCCGTACACCGCCGTCGAAGTCCCGAGAGCAGCTTGTTCGCCAGAGTCAGCTTGGCGCACCGGACACTGTCCGGTGCACCACCGGACAGTCCGGTGCACCCAGACTGGTCAGACCTTGGCTGAACAAAGCCATCTCATTTCCAATTCAATCTTTCCTGTTTCCAGCACTTAGACACAATACATTAGTCCATAAAACAATGTACTAAGTCTAGAAACATACCTTTTGACAAGATTTGCACTTTGTCCACCACTTTGCATAGATTAGCACAAAAGCACTTGTGTTGGCACTTGTCGGAGACCATAATTAGGGGTACCCTCAAGGCTCCTAATTCTCAGCTGGTAACCCCCATCAGCACAAAGCTGCAAAGGCCTGATGGGTGCGATTAAGTCAGGGATCAGTCCATTCAAGGGACTCGATCACGCCTCACCCGAGCCTAGCCTCGGACAAGGGCAGCCGACCCCGGAGGATTTCCGTCTCGCCCGAGGCCCCCCTTCAGCGGCGAACATATTCCCGGCTCGCCCGAGGCCCTGCCTTCGCTAAGAAGCAACCCTGACCAAATCGCCGCACCGACCGACCAAGTCGCAGGAGCATTTAATGCAAAGGTGGCCTGACACCCTTATCCTGACGCGCGCCCCCCAGCCGGCAGAGCCGAAGTGACCGCCGTCACTTCGCCGCTCCACTGACCGGCCTGACAGAAGGACAGCGCCACCTGCGCCACTCCGACTGCGGTGCCACTTGATAGAGTAAGACTGACAGGCAGCCAGGCCCTGCCGAAGGCACCATAGGAAGCTCCGCTCCGCCCAACCCAGGGCTCGGACTCGGGCTAAGTCTCGGAAGACGGCGAACTCCGCCCGACCCAGGGCTCGGACTCGGGCTAAGTCCCGGAAGACGGCGAACTCCGCCCGACCTAGGGCTCGGACTCGGGCTAAGTCCCGGAAGACGGCGAACTCTGCTCCGCCCGACCCAGGGCTCGGACTCGGGCTAAGTCCCGGAAGACGGCGAACTCCGCCCGACCCAGGGCTCGGACTCGGGCTAAGTCCCGGAAGACAGCGAACTCCGCCCAACCCAGAGCTTGGACTTGGGCTAAGTCCCAGAAGACGACGATCTCCACCTCGCCCGACCCAGGGCTCGGACTTGGGCTCGGCCCTAGAAGACGACGATCTCCGCCTCGCCCGACCCAGGGCTCGGACTTGGGCTCGGCCCCAGAAGACGAGGAACTCCGCTTCGCCCGACCCCAGGGCTCGGACTCCGTCCCAGCACCAGCCGGCAATCTCCGCCTCGCCCGACCCGGGGGCTCGGACTCGACCTCGGCTTCGGAGGAGCTTCCACATCGCCCAACCTAGGGCGCAGACCAGCCACGTCAATAGGAGGCGCCATCATCACCCTACCCCGAGCTGACTCGGGCCGCAGAGAACAAGACCGGCGTCCCATCTGGCTCGCTCCGCTAGATAGGCAATGATGGCGCCCCGCACGCTCTATGACGACGGTGGCTCTCAGCCCCCTTACGGAAGCAAGAGGACGTCAGCAAGGACTCAACCGCTCCGATAGCTGTCCCTCCATCAAGCTCCATCGCTCCTCCGACGGCCACGACATCACACCAGCTGGGTGCCAAGATCTCTCCGGCTGCCACAACGGCATGTACCTAGGGCGCTAGCTCACCTCCGCTAGACACGTAGCACTCTGCTACACCCCCCATTATACACCTGGATCCTCTCCTTACGCCTATAAAAGGGAGGACCAGGGCCCTCTTAGAGAGGGTTGGCCGCGCGGGGACGAGGACGAGACACGCGCTCGCTTGGAGCCGCTCGCTCCCTCTCCCACGTGGACGCTTGTAACCCCCTACTGCAAGCGCACCCGACCTGGGCACGGGACGAACACGAAGGCCGCGGGATTCCCACCTCTCTCACGCCGGTCTCCGGCCGCCTCGCTCTCCCCCCTTCGCGCTCGCCCCCATGCTCGACCCATCTGGGCTAGGGCACGCGGCGACATTCACTCGTCGGCTCAGGGACCCCCCGGTCTAGGAACGCCGGCAGTTGGCGCACCAGGTAGGGGCCTGCTGCGTGTTGACGAACAACTTCCCGTCAAGCTCCAGATGGGCAGTCTCCAGCGACCTCTCCAACCCGGGACGGTGCTCCGTTTCGGGAGTCTTGAGTTCATGTCCCTCGACGGCAGCTACGACATGATACTCCTTCCACCGCCGTGCGATAACGACAGTGGCGGCCAGCAGCCCGCCTGCCGGCGGCGGAATCGGCGACGTCTTCCCCACATGGTGGAAGAACAATCTTCGAGCTCACCCCGGCCTCTCCCCCGTCGACGGAGGAGGAGGCGGGGCAACCAAGGCCAAGCAGGAGACAGCGCCTCGTTGGCTGTCGAGCGAGTCGATGGCCCCAGCGCCCCAACGGGGGGCGCACCGGGCGTCGACCTCGCGTTTGAGACGAAGGCGAGCGCCGTCTCCCCGCGACACGCCAACCCCGAGCAAGCGGACGATGCCAGCACACTCGCGAAAAGCTTGCTGGACGTCGCCCTCGTACCTGAGACGATGGCGCAGTCAGTCCTCGACGTGACCTTACCGCCGCCCGTCGACCAAAAGGTACCGATCGATTCCCATCCCACGTTTTTCGGATCCAGCCTCAACCCGCCTCGCGACTTCGCTTTGGCGGGCGCTCTCGTAGAGGCAAGGCCAGACCCTCTGGGGTTTCGTATGCGGTCACCTTGGGACCGGCTGACGGACGTCTCGACCTACGGGCCCTCTGGGTCCGAGGAAGACGACGAGCCTAGCATCTGTTGGGATTTCTCTGGACTTGGCAACCCCAGTGCCATGCGGGACTTCATGACCGCATGCGACTACTGCCTTTTCGACTGTTCCGACGGTAGCCATAGCCTCGGCGACGAGGTCTGCGGCCCAAGTCATGAATGCTTCCACGTCGATCTAGGGGGTCCCCCCGAAGGCAACCATCTCGGCATGCCGGAGGACGGTGACCTCCCTAGGCTGGTGCCTCGCATTGACATCCCACGGGAGCTAGCTGTGGTCCCCGTTCAGGCGGGGGGTCATGACCCATAGCTCGAGCAAATCCGCGGGGTGCAGGCCAGGCTCGACGAGGGAGCAGGAGCGCTTGAGCCGATCCGTCGGGACGTCGGGCAGGCATGGGCGGGCCAACCTCCGGTCGGAGAGATACGTCATCTACCCTAGGGCTTCCAGCACCGCATCGCCGACGACGTCAGGGTCAGGCCACCACCCGCTTCCAGTGGGGTCGGCCAGAACCTGGCGGCAGCAGCAATGCTTCTTCGCGCGATGTCGGAGCCATCAACCACCGAGGGGCGGCGAATCCAGGGAGAGCTCAAGAATCTCCTGGAAGGCGCCGCGGTCCGACGGGCCGAGAGCTCCGCCTCCCAAAGGCAGGGGTACCCCTCGGAACCTCATGCTGCGACTTCCCGATTCATGCGGGAAGCCTCGGTCTACACCAGGCACACGCACAACACAGCGCCTGCGGCCCCGGGTCGCCTCGGCAACGAGCACCGTCACCGCGACCAACGGGCCCACCTCGACGAGAGGGTGCGCCGAGGCTACCACCCCAGGCCTGGGGGACGCTACGACAGCGGGGAGGATCGGAGTCCCTCGCCCGAACCACTCGGTCCGCAAGCCTTCAGCCGAGCCATCCGACGGGCGCCGTTCCCGACCCGGTTCCGACCCCCGACTACTATCACAAAGTACTCGGGGGAGACGAGACCGGAACTGTGGCTCGCGGACTACCGTCTGGCCTGCCAACTAGGTGGAACGGACGAAGACGACCTCATCATCCGCAACCTCCCCTTGTTCCTCTCCGACTCCGCTCGCGCCTGGTTGGAGCACCTGCCTCCGAGGCAAATCTCCAACTGGGACGACCTAGTCCAAGCTTTCACCGGCAATTTCCAGGGCACGTATGTGCGCCCCGGGAATTCCTGGGACCTCCGAAGCTGCCGACAGCAGCCGGGAGAGTCTCTCCGAGACTACATCCGGCGATTCTCGAAGCAGCGCACCGAGCTGCCCAACATCACCGACTCGGATGTCATCGGCGCGTTCCTCGCTGGCACCACCTGCCGCGACCTGGTGAGCAAGCTGGGCCGCAAGACCCCCACCAGGGCGAGCGAGCTGATGGACATCGCCACCAAGTTCGCTTCCGGCCAGGAGGCGGTCGAGGCTATCTTCCGAAAGGACAAGCAGCCCCAGGGCCGCCCATCAGAAGGTACTCCCGAGGCGTCAACTCAGCACGGCGCCAAGAAGAAGGGCAAGAAGAAGTCGCAAGCGAAACGCGACGCCGCCGACGCGGACCTTGTCGCCGCCGCCGAGTACAAGAACCCTCGGAAGCCCCCCGGAGGTGCCAACCTCTTCGACAAGATGCTCAAGGAGTCGTGCCCCTATCACCAGGGACCCGTCAAGCACACCCTTGAGGAATGCGTCATGCTTCGATGCCACTTCCATAGGGCCGGGCCACCCGCGGAGGGTGGCAAGGTCCGCGACGACGACAAGAAGGAAGACCACCAGGCAGGAGGGTTCCCTGAGGTCCGCGACTGCTTCATGATCTATGGTGGCCAAGCAGCAAACGCCTCGGCTCGGCATCGCAAGCAAGAACGTCGGGAGGTCTGCTCAGTCAAGGTGGCGGCGCCAGTCTATCTAGACTGGTCCGACAAGCCCATCACCTTCGACCGAGACGATCACCCCGACCATGTGCCGAGCCCGGGGAAATACCCGCTCGTCGTCGACCCCGTCATCGGTGACGTCAGGCTCACCAAGGTCCTCATGGACGGAGGCAGCAGCCTCAACATCATCTACGCCGAGGCCCTCGGGCTTCTGCGTATCGATCTGTCCTCTGTCCGGGCAGGCGCTGCGCCCTTCCATGGGATCATCCCCGGGATGCGCGTCCAACCCCTCGGACAGCTCGACCTTCCCGTCTGCTTCGGAACACCCTCCAACTTCCGAAGGGAGACCCTGATGTTCGAGGTGGTCGGGTTCCGAGGAACCTACCACGCGGTACTGGGGAGGCCATGCTACGCGAAGTTCATGGCCGTCCCAAACTACACCTACCTGAAGCTCAAGATGCCGGGCCCCAACGGGGTCATCACCGTCGGCCCCACGTACAAACACGCATTCGAATGCGACGTGGAGTGCGTGGAGTACGCCGAGGCCCTCGCCGAGTCCGAGGCCCTCATCGCCGACCTGGAGAGCCTCTCTAAGGAGGTGCCAGACGTGAAGCGTCATGCCGGCAACTTTGAGCCAGCGGAGACGGTTAAGTCCGTCCCCCTCGACCCCAGCGGCGACGCCTCCAAGCAGATCCGGATCGGCTCCGGGCTCGATCCCAAATAGGAAGCAGTGTTCGTCGACTTTCTCCGCGCGGACGCCGACGTCTTCACGTGGAGTCCCTCGGACATGCCCGGCATACCGAGGGATGTCGCCGAGCACTCGCTGGACATCCGAGCCGGAGCCCGACCCGTCAAGCAGCCGCTGCGCCGATTCGACGAGGAGAAGCGCAGAGCCATAGGCGAGGAGATCCACAAGCTAATGGCGGTAGGGTTCATCAAAGAGGTATTCCATCCCGAATGGCTTGCCAACCCTGTGCTTGTGAGAAAGAAAGGGGGGAAATGGCGGATGTGTGTAGACTACACTGGTCTCAACAAAGCATGTCCGAAGGTTCATGTCCGAAGGTTCCCTACCCTCTACCTCGCATCGACCAAATCGTGGATTCCATAGCTCGGTGCGAAACCCTGTCTTTCCTCGATGCCTACTCAGGGTATCATCAAATCAGGATGAAAGAGTCCGACCAGCTAGCGACTTCTTTCATCACACCCTTTGGCATGTACTGCTATGTCACCATGCTGTTCGGCTTGAGGAATGCGGGCGCGACGTACCAGCGGTGCATGAACCATGTGTTCGGCGAACACATTGGCCGCACGGTCGAGGCCTACGTCGATGACATCGTAGTCAAGACGAGGAAAGCCTCTGACCTCCTTCCCGACCTTGAAATGACATTCCGATGTCTCAAGGCGAAAGGCGTCAAGCTCAACCCCGAAAAGTGTGTTTTCGGAGTACCCCGAGGCATGCTCTTGGGGTTCATCGTCTCCGAGCGGGGCATCGAAACCAACCCGGAGAAGATCGCAGCTATCACCAGCATGGGGCCCATCAAGGACTTGAAAGGCGTACAGAGGGTCATGGGATGCCTCGCGGCTCTGAGCCGCTTCATCTCACGCCTCGGCGAAAGAGGTCTACCTCTGTACCGCCTCTTAAGGAAGGCCGAGTGCTTCACTTGGACCCCTGAGGCCGAGGAAGCCCTCGGGAACCTGAAGGCGCTCCTCACAAAGGCGCCTATCTTGGTGCCCCCAGCTGCCGGAGAAGCCCTCCTGGTCTATGTCGCCGCGACCACTCAGGTGGTTAGCGCCGCGATTGTGGTCGAGAGGCAAGAAGAGGGGCATACGTTGCCCGTTCAGAGGTCAGTCTACTTCGTCAGCGAGGTACTGTCCGAAACCAAGATCCGCTACCCACAAGTTCAGAAGCTGCTGTACGCGGTGATCCTAACACGACGGAAGCTACGACAGTACTTCGAGTCTCATCTGGTAACTGTGGTGTCATCCTTCCCCCTGGGAGAGATCATCCAGTGCCGAGAGGCCTCGGGTAGGATTGCAAAGTGGGCGGTGGAAATCATGGGCGAGACGATCTTGTTCGCTCCTCGGAAGGCCATCAAGTCCCAGGTCTTTGCGGACTTCGTAGCTGAATGGGTCGACACTCAGCTACCGACGGCTCTGATCCAACCGGAGCTCTGGACCATGTTCTTCGATGGGTCGCAGATGAAGACAGGAGCCGGCGCAGGCCTACTCTTCATTTCACCCCTCGGATAGCATCTACGCTACGTGCTACGCCTCCACTTCCCGGCGTCCAACAATGTGGCCGAATATGAGGCTCTGGTCAACGGGTTGCGGATCGCCATCGAGCTAGGGGTCCGACGCCTCGACGCTCGTGGTGACTCGCAGCTCGTCATCGACCAAGTCATGAAGAACTCCCATTGCCGCGACCCGAAGATGGAGGCCTACTGCGATGAGGTTCGGCGCCTGGAAGACAAGTTCTACGGGCTCGAGCTCAACCACATCGCTCGGCGCTACAACGAGACTGCGGACGAGCTGGCTAAAATAGCCTCGGGGCGAACGACGGTTCCCCCGGACGTCTTCTCCCGAGACCTGCATCAACCCTCCGTCAAGATCGACGACACGTCCGAGCCCGAGGTAACCTCGGCCCAGTCCGAGGCACCCACGGCTCAACCCGAGGCGCCCTCGGCTCAGTCCGAGGTACCCTCGGCCCAGTCCGAGGCACCCACGGCTCAACCCGAGGCGCCCTCGGCTCAGTCCGAGGTACCCTCGGCCCAGTCCGAGGCACCCTCAGCTCGGCCCGAGGCACCCTCGGTTCAGTCCGAGGTACTCTCGGCCCCCGAGGGTGAGGCACTGCGCGTCGAGGAGGAGCGAAGCGGGGTCGCGCCTAATCGAAACTGGCAGACCCCGTACCTCCAATATCTCCACCAAGGAGAGCTACCCCTCGACCGAGCCGAGGCTCGGCGGGTGGCGCGGCGCGCCAAGTCATTCGTCTTGCTGGGAGATGAGAAGGAGCTCTACCACCGCAGCCCCTCAGGCATCCTCCAGCGATGCATCTCCATCGCCGAAGGTCAAGAACTCCTGTGATAGATACACTCGGGGGCTTGCGGCCATCACGCAGCGCCTCGAGCCCTTGTCGGGAACGCTTTCCGGCAAGGCTTCTACTGGCCGACGGCGGTGGCCGACGCTACCAGAATCGTCCGCAGCTGCGAAGGGTGTCAATTCTACGCGAGGCAGACCCACCTGCCCGCTCAGGCTCTACAGACGATACCCATCACCTGGCCTTTTGCGGTGTGGGGTCTGGACCTCGTCGGCCCCTTGCAGAAGGCACCCGGGGGCTACACGCACCTGCTGGTCGCCATCGACAAATTCTCCAAGTGGACCGAGGTCCGACCCCTGAACAGCATCAGGTCCGAGCAGGCGGTGGCGTTCTTCACCAACATCATCCATCGCTTCAGGGTCCCGAACTCCATCATCACCGACAACGGCACCCAGTTCACCGGCAGAAAGTTCCTGGACTTCTGCGAGGATCACCACATCCGGGTGGACTGGGCCGCCGTGGCTCATCCCATGACGAATGGGCAGGTGGAGCGTGCCAACGACATGATTCTACAAGGGCTCAAGCCTCGGATCTACAACGACCTCAACAAGTTCGGCAAGCGATGGATGAGGGAACTCCCCTCGGTGATCTGGAGTCTGAGGACAACGCCGAGCCGAGCCACGGGCTTCACGCCGTTCTTTCTAGTCTATGGGGCCGAAGCCATCTTACCCACAGACTTAGAATACGGTTCCCCGAGGACGAGGGCCTACACCGACCAAAGCAACCAAGTCAGCCGAGAAAACTCGCTGGACCAGCTGGAGGAGGCTCGGGACCAGGCCTTGCTACACTCGGCGCGGTACTAGCAGTCCCTGCGACGCTACCACGCCCGAGGGGTCCGGTCCCGAGACCTCTAGGTGGGCGACCTGGTGCTTCGGCTGCGACAAGACGCCCGAGGGCGGCACAAGCTCACGCCTCCCTGGGAGGGGCCATTCGTCGTCGCCAAGGTTCTGAAGCCCGGAACATACAAGCTGGCCAACAGTCAAGGCGAGGTCTACGGCAACGCCTGGAACATCCGACAGCTACGTCGCTTCTACCCTTAAGATGTTTTCAAGTTGATCATATACCTCGCACCCACGCAAAGTTTAGTCATCAAGGAAGGTTCGGCCTCGCCTCGGCAATGCCCGACCCTCCCTCGAGGGCTAAAAGGGGGGGAACCCCCTCTGCGTCGAAATTTTTCTCGAAAAAAGATCTTTTCTGCCAGAATGTCTTTCGCGCTTTTTGGCTACTTCGAAAGTGGATCCTGAAAACGACAGAGTACACGTAAGCAGCCAAGGCTGACCGAGCCGAGGGACTCCTACGCCTCCGGGATACGGATACCTCACTCATCACCTTCTGCGATAAGTAACTCACGTTCGGATAAAGTGATTCTGCGGACCGAACAAGCCTTCACGTTCGAAAGCTCTTCTGCCGAAGCGATCCTTCGAGCCTTCTCGACTGTGTCGGTGACAGAGCCCCATGGACGGGTAAGAGTGCGCGTAAGCGGCAAGGCCGACCGAGCCGAGGGACTCCAACGCCTCCAGGATACGGATACCTCACTCATCACCTTCCGTGAGAAGCAACTCTTGCTTGCACAAACATTTCTGTTACCAACAAAAAAGTCTAGATACTCGAAACAAAAGGAAAAGAGACGCAGATTTACAACACGGCGAGGGTGTGTTTAGGCCTCGGCGGCCGCAGGAAACACACGCTACAAGACGATCCGATCCTGCAGGCTCGGATCTTGACGGCTGAAGGGAGTAGCAGCACCCTCGGCATCGACGACACCTTCGGCGAGGTCCGACCTAGCCTCGGACGGCGACGCGGCCTGAGGATCTCCACTTTGGAGGACGACGTCATCACCACGCCCGGGCCATCGCCGCCAGGGTCTTCTCCGGGAATCCGGCCCGAGCAGGCGGCTCGGCCGGTCACCCCGGGGCCTTGGCCAGCTGCCCTCCAAGGACGTCAGCCCGACCCGAGGCCTCGGCTGGTCAATTCCGGCGTCAGTCCCACTAACGGACGACCCGGCCAGGCTCAAGCCAACCAGGTTTTCTTTTCGAGCCAACTCTGCCTCTGTTCATGTTGACGCCGCTACCCCTGGCCTCGGCTCATCGAAGAGCGGCCGAGGGGTTCCTTTAACTAAGCTAGAGAAGCCTCGGACAACGAGGCCGACCAAGCCGAGGGACTCCTACGCCTCCGGGATACGGATACCTCACTCGTCACCTGTACACGGGGCAACTCACGCTTGGTGAAGCAGTTCAGACAACCAATAGGCGAGTCTTAGTGCTCGAAAAGGAGGGAAAAAAGGCTCCGTGCTGAAATCACCTACATGTTTAGGCCCCGACAGCCACAATGAACAAAAACCCTAGCATCCAAGGTGCCATTACAAACGGAACTCTGGTTCCGCCTCCGCAGGTACGAACAACCCCACTCAACGGGGGGAAGCCTGCGGAGCGACAGAAGACCGACGAACGGCTCGCCGTCGCCCGCCCCAGCAACGGCGACGATGGAGACTTTTGCCCGCCCGTGCCCAAACTCGAGAGGCAAGGACGGGCAGAAGGCCGTAGAGTTGGAGGTCGGTCCGCGGGTGGCGCCGGCAAACTCGTCGGCGGCGGAACCTCTTCCAGCTGCCGTGGCGGGAAGCGGCACTGGGAGCGGCTCCGAAGCCGCTCGGCTCAGAGGGCCGGGCACGGTGCAGCTGTCAGCGCCACGGACGACTCCCGCCCTTCCCCCGATCACTGAGGGAAGGAGCGGGCCACCGCCCACGCATGGGCCGACCCCAACTCGGCACACTCCCCTCCCCAGCACTAGTGATGAAAATCCTTGAGGCTGAGGGAGGGGCAGAGATCGCAGCCTGGCTCGCTTTCCCCCACCATCAAGCTGGAGGTCACCATCTTGGGTGACCGCCGGCGGAGGGGTGCAGCCGGGCTGCATGATGAAAATCCTTGAAGCCGAACGATGGCTGAAAGGTACCAACTCCCGCGGAGTTGCGTTCCCCCAACGACGAGGCGGAAAGACGGCGGATCTCCCCCATCCGGGGGCTTGGAAGGTGGAAAGACACGATGCATAAGGGAGCGCGAAGACATGGTCGCCTTCCAAGGGGGTCACCCTCCTTTTAAGGGTGGTTCTCCCTACTCGCGTCCCCAGCCGTCACGGGCTGAGTCTTCTCCAACACACTCCAAGGTCCTCCCCTGCGGCGCGGGGGCTGGGTCCCACACGTTATGCAAGCCGGCTCAGAGCAGAAGAAGCCGAACCACCGCGCGCGGTGCGTACAACCGCCCAGCGGTTACAAGCGACCCTCCACTTTTGCCCAGACCAGCGGGCGAAAGGGTGGGCAGCCATGCAGGCGGCATGCAACCGCGCCAAGTGGGCGCGCTTCTCCGACTCCCAACACGCTCGGCATGGAGGCCCAGGCCCACGCATCATGCAACCGGCGCGCCGAATGCTTCGTGCATGCAACTGCACCGCCACTTGCGCCACTACCCGCGCCTCCTCGACTGCGGAACCAATACCGTGACTCAAGGCGACCCGGCGCGCGACCCAGCAGCACCAGCCTGGCGCGACGGTCAACACGGCCAAAAGTGGGCCGGCAGTAATGGCGGTGGCAGGCGGGCAGGAGCAGCGGCCACATCGTCAGCCAAGCTACGTCCCATCCGGGGGCAGTGAGAGAACCCTCTCCCACAGCGTGAAGACAACGCGCCCGTGATCCGTTCCTCGAACGGCTCGCGCACGCGCAACGGTCGCCCCTCCAACCACTCGCCCTGTCGCATTAACTCTGCGGTGGGACACGCGGCGCCTCTGGCAGGAGAAGCGGGCGACGCTTCGCCTTCGCCATAATGACCACGTCCAAAAAGGTACGTCGCGTCGTTCGATTTCGTATCCTTTTCCGTTTTTCCTCTTTCTCTCTCTTGCAACAGGGATCGAGAAAGGGGGATACCCCGAAAAGGATCCTTCCCCGAGAAGGAACCAGGCTCCGAGCCCCCCTACTGATCAGAGGTTCGAAGGCTGGCCCCCCAGAAGGGTTCAACAGCCGCCTCAGATCACGTGGGCCCTACACCCACTACTGGTCAGAGGTTTGAAGGCCGGCCCCTCGAAAGGGTTCCATGGCCGCCTCAGGCTACTCGGGCTCCGTGCCCATTACTGATCAGGGGTTCGAAGGCTGGCCCCCGAAGGGTTCACAGCCGCCCAGACGCCGAGCGAGGGATGACCATGGGTACGTTCGATACATAACCGAGGCTCGGGCTGCGCTCCCGAGGTACCCTAGGACATTTCCGAGACCAGCGGGAACGATATTGTAACAGAATCCCATCAGAGGGAGGCATCGAGCCCTCGGACCCCGTCACCAGGGGACCGGGTCTGGCAGATCACCCGCAGGTACTTTTGGGCGTGCCTCTGGCCCCTAGCCGACCCCTAACGAACGGGGCACGGACGTCCACTCGGATTACCCGCTTGCAGCTCATCGGAGACACCATGTTTGGCGCCCATCGAGGGCAACATGGCGCTTTCCCCCCTCCTTCTTGTGGAGAGGCGACACAGGGGCGTATGTAAAAAAGCCGAGTCTACCCCTGACCGCCCTCTCGCTCTGTGCAGAGGCTCGGGGGCTGCTCTCGCAAACCCGGCTCCGGCCGAACCGTTGACAGCGTCAACATACCAGCCCGAGAACTTGGGACCCGACCGTACACCCGGGCTATGGCCAGCTCGCATGAGGGAACGACCAGACCAGCCGAAGCACTACGTGAGGCAGTAAGACCTCGAAGGAGTGAAACCACTCCTCTGAGGCCTCGGGGGCTACACCCGGCGGGTGCGCTCGCGCGCACCCACCGGAACAAAAGCGCAACCGAGAAAGGCTGGTCCCCTTGCAAAAAAGTGCGACGAAAGCCTCCAAGCGAGTGCAAACACTCCCTTCGAGGCTCGGGGGCTACTGTCGGGGACCATAATTAGGGGTACCCTCAAGGCTCCTAATTCTCAGCTGGTAACCCCCATCAGCACAAAGCTGCAAAGGCCTGATGGGTGCGATTAAGTCAGGGATCAGTCCATTCAAGGGACTCGATCATGCCTCACCTGAGCCTAGCCTCGGACAAGGGCAGCCGACCCCGGAGGATTTCTGTCTCGCCCGAGGCCCCCCTTCAGCGGCGAACATATTCCCGGCTCGCCCGAGGCCCTGCCTTCGCTAAGAAGCAACCCTGACCAAATTGCCGCTCGGACCGACCAAGTCGCAGGAGCATTTAATGCAAAGGTGGCCTGACACCCTTATCCTGACGCGCGCCCCCCAGCCGGCAGAGCCGAAGTGACCACCGTCACTTCGCCGCTCCACTGACCGGCCTGATAGAAGGACAGCGCCGCCTGCGCCACTCTGACTGCTGTGCCACTTGACAGAGTAAGACTGACAGGCAGTCAGGCCCTGCCGAAGGCACCATAGGAAGCTCCGCTCCGCCCGACCCAGGGCTCGGACTCGGGCTAAGTCCCGGAAGACGGCGAACTCCGCCCGACCCAGGGCTCGGACTCAGGCTAAGTCCCGGAAGACGGCGAACTCCGCTCGACCCAGGGCTCAGACTCGGGCTAAGTCCCGGAAGACGGCGAACTCCGCTCCACCCGACCCAGGGCTCGGACTCGGGCTAAGTCCCGGAAGACGGCGAACTCCACCCGACCCAGGGCTCGGACTCGGGCTAAGTCCCGGAAGACGGCGAACTCCGCCCGACCCAGAGCTCGGACTCGGGCTAAGTCCCAGAAGACGACGATCTCCGCCTCGCCCGACCCAGGGCTCGGACTTGGGCTCGGCCCCAGAAGACGACGATCTCCGCCTCGCCCGACCCAGGGCTTGGACTTGGGCTCGGCCCCAGAAGACGACGAACTCCGCTTCGCCCGACCCCAGGGCTCGGACTCTGCCCCAGCACCAGCCGGCAATCTCCGCCTCGCCCGACCCGGGGGCTCGGACTCGACCTCGGCTTCGGAGGAGCTTCCACATCGCCCAACCTAGGGCGCAGACCAGCCACGTCAACAGGAGGCGCCATCATCACCCTACCCCGAGCTGACTCGGGCCGCAGGGAACAAGACCGGCGTCCCATCTGGCTCGCTCCGCTAGATAGGCAATGATGGCGCCCCGCACGCTCTATGACGACGGCGGCTCTCAGCCCCCTTACGGAAGCAAGAGGACGTCAGCAAGGACTCAACCGCTCCGACAGCTGTCCCTCTGTCAAGCTCCATCGCTCCTCCGACGGCCACGACATCACACCAGCTGGGTGCCAAGATCTCTCTGGCTGCCACAACGGCATGTACCTAGGGCGCTAGCTCACCTCCGCTAGACACGTAGCACTCTGCTACACCCCCATTGTACACCTGGATCCTCTCCTTACGCCTATAAAAGGGAGGACCAGGGCCCTCTTAGAGAGGGTTGGCCGCGCGGGGACGAGGACGAGACACGCGCTCGCTTGGAGCCGCTCGCTCCCTCTCCCGCGTGGACGCTTGTAACCCCCTACTGCAAGCGCACCCGACCTGGGCGCGGGACGAACACGAAGGCCGCGGGATTCCCACCTCTCTCACGCCGGTCTCCGGCCGCCTTGCTCTCCCCCCTTCGCGCTCGCCCCCGCGCTCGACCCATCTGGGCTGGGGCACGCGGCGACATTCACTCGTCGGCTCAGGGACCCCCCGGTCTCGGAACGCCGACAGCACTCAATCACCAAAATACTTAGAAATGGCCCAAGGGCACATTTCCCTTTCAATCTCCCCCTTTTTGGTGATTTATGCCAACACAACATAAAGCAACTAGAACAAGTGCAATTTCAATGCAAATGAAAACTCAAAGTTGTTTTGAATCAAATTTGACATATATGGATCACTCTTTGCCACCACTTGGTTTGTTTTTGCAAATCAAACTCAATTTCCTATCTCTAAGTCAAATCCACTTGTAGAGACATAAAGAGAGGTATTCCAAAAGAAATTGATCAAGGATTTCAAAAACTCCCCCTTTTTCCCATAATCAACACTTCTCCCCACAAGAGGCCAACTTTTGACATAAGAGACAATAAAAGAGTTTTGACAAACCAAAAGCTCTAATCTACTATTTTCAAAATTTCTCAAGTGGTAGCTGATCCATTTATTGCTTTGGCCTTTATTTTCTCCCCCTTTGGCATCAAGCACCAAAACGGGATCAATCTTGGCCCTAGAACCCCATTGCCTCACCAAAATCTTCAATAAGAATATAAAGGCAATAAGAGTACATGAGATGAACTTGGAATAAGTTACCCTCTCATCGGAGTGCAGTGGAAGTCTTTCATGGTCCAAGTCCACATTTTCCCTTTCAAACCTCCTTTGAGACTAAATCAAGCAAGCTCAAGCAAACGGTTAGTCTCAAAGGGTCAAGTTATAGCACAACTCCCCCTAAATATGTGCATCACTTGCAAAGGGACTTGTGAGGTCCGGGGAGTGATTGTACAACTTGAGCACCATACATAAGCAACAAATTGCATAAGGAACATGATCAAGGGCATGTACACATGTATGCTATAAATCAATCCAAGTTCCGCGAATCTAGGACATTTAGTTCACTACGCAGCCTACAAAAGGTCTTTTCATCTGAAGGCTTAGTGAAGATATCGGCTAGCTGGTTCTCGGTGCTAACATGAAATACTTCGATATCTCCCTTTTGCTGGTGGTCTCTCAAAAAGTGATGCCGGATGTCAATGTGCTTTGTGCGGCTGTGCTCAACAGGATTTTCCGCTATTCGGATAGAACTCTCATTGTCACATAGGAGTGGGACTTTGCTCAGATTGTAGCCAAAGTCCCGGAGGGTTTGCCTCATCCAAAGTAGTTGCGCACAACACTGTCCTGCGGCAACGTACTCGGCCTCAGCGGTGATAGGGCAACGGAAGTTTGTTTCTTAGAGTTCCACGACACCAGGGACCTTCCTAAGAATTGGCACGTCCCCGATGTACTCTTCCTATCGACCTTACATCCAGCATAGTCAGAATCTGAGTATCCAATCAAGTCAAAGTTAGACCCCTTTGGATACCAGATCCCGAAGCAAGGCGTAGCGACTAAATATCAAAGAATTCGCTTTACAGCCACTAAGTGACACTCCTTAGGATCGGATTGAAATCTAGCACACATGCATACGCTAAGCATAATATCTGGTCTACTAGCACAGAAATAAAGTAAAGACCCTATCATAGACCGGTATGCCTTTTGATCAACGGACTTACCTCCTTTGTTGAGGTCGGTGTGCCTGTCGGTTCCCATCGGCGTCTTTGCGGGCTTGGCGTCCTTCATCCCAAACCGCTTTAGCAAGTCTTGTGTGTACTTTGTTTGGGAGATGAAGGTGTCGTCCTTGAGTTGCTTCACTTGGAACCCAAGGAAGTAGTTCAACTCGCCCATCATCGACATCTCGAATTTCTGCGTCATCACCCTGCTAAACTCTTCACAAGACTTTTGGATAGTAGAACCAAATATTATGTCATCGACATAAATTTGGCACACAAAAAGATCACCATCGCAAGTCTTAGTGAAAAGAGTTGGATCGACTTTCCCAACCTTGAAAGCATTAGCAATTAAAAAGTCTCTAAGGCATTCATACCATGCTCTTGGGGCTTGCTTAAGTCCATAGAGCGCCTTAGAGAGCTTACACACGTGGTCGGGGTACCGTTCATCCTCGAAGCCAGGGGGTTGCTCCACGTACACCTCCTCCTTGATCGACCCGTTGAGGAAAGCGCTCTTCACATCCATTTGGTACAACCTGAAAGAATGGTGAGCGGCATATGCTAGCAAAATATGAATTGATTCTAGCCTAGCCACAGGAGCAAATGTCTCCTCAAAGTCCAAACCTGCGACTTGGGCATAACCTTTTGCCACAAGTCGAGCCTTGTTCCTTGTCACCACCCCGTGCTCGTCCTGTTTGTTGCGGAACACCCACTTGGTTCCCACAACATTTTGCTTGGGACGAGGCACCAGTGTCCAAACTTCATTGCGCTTGAAGTTGTTGAGTTCCTCCTGCATGGCCAACACCCAGTCCGGATCTAGCAAGGCCTCTTCTACCCTGAAAGGCTCAATAGAAGAGACAAAGGAGTAATGCTCACAAAAATTAACTAATCTTGAACGAGTAGTTACTCCCTTGCTAATATCACCCAATATTTGGTCGACGGGATGATCCCTTTGAATCGTCGCTCGAACTTGAGTTGCAGGTGCCTGAGGTGCTTCTTCCTCTTCAACTTGATCATCCTGTGCTCCCCCTTGATCATGCGTCTCTACTTGAGGTACCTGTTCGTCATCTTGGGTTGGGGGATACACCATAGTTGAGGAAGACAGATGATCTTGCTCCAATTGTTCCTGAGGCCGCACATCTCCAATCGCCATGGTGCGTATCGCGGCCGTTGGAACATCTTCTTGATCTACATCATCAAGATCAACAACATGCTCTCTTGGAGAGCCATTAGTCTCATCAAATACAACGTCACTAGAGACTTCAACCAAACCTGATGATTTGTTAAAGACCCTATACGCCTTTGTATTTGAGTCATAACCTAATAAAAACCGTTCTACAGCTTTGGGAGCAAATTTAGAAGTTCTACCCTTCTTCACAAGAATATAACACTTGCTCCCAAATACACGAAAATAAGACACATTGGGTTTGTTACCAGTCAGCAGCTCATATGAAGTCTTCTTGAGGAGGCGGTGAAGATAGACCCTGTTGATGGCGTGGCAAGCCGTGTTCACGGCTTCCGACCAAAAACGCTCGGGGGTCTTGAACTCTCCAAGCATAGTCCTCGCCATATCGATGAGCGTCCTGTTCTTCCTCTCTACCACACCATTTTGCTGAGGTGTGTAGGGAGCGGAGAACTCGTGCTTGATCCCCTCCTCCTCAAGGAACTCCTCCACTTGAAGATTCTTGAATTCGGACCCGTTGTCGCTCCTTATCTTCTTCACCTTGAGCTCAAACTCATTTTGAGCTCTCCTGAGGAAGCGCTTGAGGGTCCCTTGGGTTTCAGATTTATCCTGCAAAAAGAATACCCAAGTGAAGCGGGAAAAATCATCAACTATAACAAGACCATACTTACTTCCTCCTATGCTTAGATAGGTGACGGGTCCGAAGAGGTCCATATGAAGCATCTCCAAGGGTCTTGATGTGGTCATCACATTTTTGGTGTGATGAGAGCCTCCCACCTGTTTCCCTGCTTGACAAGCTGCACAAGGTCTATCTTTTTCGAAATGTACATTAGTTAGACCTATCACGTGTTCTCCCTTTAGAAGCTTGTGGAGGTTCTTCATCCTCACATGTGCTAAGCGGCGATGCCACAACCAGCCCATGCAAGTCTTAGCAATTAAGCATGCATCTAGAACAACCTCTTCTTTTGTAAAATCAACCAAATAAAGTTTGCTGTCTAGTATACCCTTAAAAGCTAGTGAACCATCACATCTTCTAAAGACAGACACATCTACATTTGTAAATAGACAATTATATTCCATTTTGCATAATTGACTAACAGATAACAAATTATATCCAAGCGACTCAACTAAAAACACATTAGAAATAGAGTGCTCAGATGAAATAGCAATTTTACCTAACCCTTTTACCTTGCCTTGGTTCCCATCACCGAATATTATTGAATCTTGGGAATCCTTGTTCTTGACGTAGGAAGAGAACATCCTCTTTTCCCCCGTCATGTGGTTCGTGCATCCGCTGTCGATAATCCAACTTGAACCCCCGGATGCATAAACCTGCAAGGCAAATTTAGGCTTGGGTCTTAGGTACCCAACTCTTGTTGGGTCCTATAAGGTTAGTCACAATTGTCTTAGGGACCCAAATGCAAGTTTTATCTCCCTTGCATCTTGCCCCTAATTTCCTAGCAATCACCTTCTTATTCTTTCTATAAATGGAAAAAGAAGCATTGCAAGCATGATATATTGTAGAAGTTTCATTAACTTTCTTATTAACAACATTTCTCCTAGGCATATTATGAATAACATTTCTCCTACCAACATTTCTATCATGCACATAGGAAGAACTAGAAGCAAACATGGTATGAGAATCAAAAGCATCATACGCATTACAACTCCTATGAGTATTTCTAGATTGTCTCCTATCATGGTACATAAAGGCATGGTTCTTTTGCACACTACTAGCCATAGGGGCCTTCCCTTTCTCCTTGGCGGAGATGGGAGCCTTATGGCTTGTTAAGTTCTTGACTTCCCTCTTGAAGCCAAGACCATCCTTAATTGAGGGGTGTCTACCAATTGTGTAGGCATCCCTTGCAAATTTTAGTTTGTCAAATTCACTTTTGCTAGTCTTAAGTTGGGTATTAAGACTAGCCAATTCATCATTTAATTTGGAAATTGAAACTAGGTGTTCACTACAAGCATCAATATCAAAATCTTTACCTAGTGCAAATCATGACATGTTCTACACAAGAGTTAGATTTATTTGCTACTTCTAATTTAGAATTTAAATCATTGTTAATTCTCTTTAAGCTTGAGATAGAGTCATGACATGCAGACAATTCACTAGAAAGCATTTCATTTCGTTTAACTTCTAAAGCAAGTGAATTTTGTGCACTAACAAATTTATCATGCTCTTCATATAAAAGGTCCTCTTGTTTCTCTAAGAGTCTATCCTTCTCATTCAAGGCATCAATCAATTCATTGATTTTATCAATTTTATTTCTATCCAATCCCTTGAACAAGCTAGAGTAATCTATTTCCTCATCGCTAGACTCATCATCACTAGAAGAATCATAAGTAGTACTGTCTCGAGTACATACCTTCTTCTCCTTTGCCATGAGGCATGTGTGACGCTCGTTGGGGAAGAGGGATGACTTGTTGAAGGCGGTGGCGGCGAGTCCTTCATTGTCGGAGTCAGAGGAGGAGCAATCCGAATCCCACTCCTTTCCTAGATGTGCCTCGCCCTTGGCCTTCTTGTAATTTTTCTTCTTTTCCCTCTTGCTCCCGTGTTCCTGGTCACTTTCATTATCGGGACAGTTAGCACTAAAATGACCAATCTTACCGCATTTGAAGCATGAGCACTTCCCCTTGGCTTTGGTCTTGCTTGGCTGTCCCTTGCGACCCTTAAGCGCCGTCTTGAAGCGCTTGATGATGAGGGCCATCTCTTCATCATTGAGCCCTGCCGCCTCAACTTGTGCCACCTTGCTAGGTAACGCCTCCTTGCTTCTCGTTGCCTTGAGAGCAACGGGTTGAGGCTCATTGATTGGACCATTCAGTGCGTCGTCCACGTACCTCGCCTCCTTGATCATCATTCGCCCGCTTACGAATTTTCCAAGGACTTCTTCGGGCGACATTTTGGTGTACCTGGGATTCTCACGAATATTATTCACCAAATGAGGATCAAGAACGGTAAAGGACCTTAGCAATAGTCGGACGACGTCGTGGTCCGTCCATCGCGTGCTTCCGTAGCTCCTTATTTTGTTGATAAGGGTCTTGAGCCGGTTGTATGTTTGGGTTGGCTCCTCGCCCCTTATCATCGCAAATCTTCTGAGCTCGCCTTCTACCAACTCCATCTTGGTGAGCAAGGTGACGTCATTCCCCTCATGAGAGATCTTGAGGGTGTCCCAGATTTGCTTGGCATTGTCCAAGCCACTCACCTTATGGTACTCGTCCCTGCACAAGGAGGCTAACAACACAGTAGTAGCTTGTGCATTTCTATGAATCTGTTCATTAATAAAAATAGGACTATCCGAGCTATCAAACTTCATTCCATTCTCAACAATCTCCCATATGCTTGGATGGAGAGAGAACAAATGACTACGCATTTTGTGACTCCAAAATCCGTAGTCCTCCCCATCAAAGTGTGGAGGCTTGCCGAGAGGAATGGAAAGTAAATGTGAATTTGAACTTTGAGGAATACGCGAATAATCGAAAGAAAAGTTTGAGTTAACCGTCTTTCGTTTGTCATAGTCGTGGTCGTCGTTGTCCTTATGGGAAGAAATGGACTCATCACTGTCGTCGTAGTAGACTATCTCCTTGATGCGTCTCGTCTTCTTCTTCCTTCCATCTTTGCGTCTATGGCCCGAGCCCGAGTCGGTAGGCTTATCATCCTTAGGCTCATTGACGAAGGACTCCTTCTCTTTGTCGTTGATCACGATTCCCTTCCCCTTAGGATCCATCTCTTCGGGCGATTAGTCCCTTGTGAAGAGAACGGCTCCGATACCAATTGAGAGCACCTAGAGGGGGGTGAATAGGTGATCCTGTAAACTTGAAACTTAAGCCACAAAAACTTGGTTAAGCGTTAGCACAATAATCGCCAAGTGGCTAGAGAGGAGTCTCAACAAAACACAATAACCACAAGAGATCAATCACAGAGTTGGCACGGTGGTTATCCCGTGGTTCGGCCAAGACCAATGCTTGCCTACTCCATGTTGTGGCGTCCCAACGGACGAGGGTTGCAATCAACCCCTCTCAAGCGGTCTAAAGACCCACTTGAATACCATGGTGTTTTGCTTGCTTTTCTTAATCCCGTTTGCGAGGAATCTCCACAACTTGGAGCCTCTCGCCCTTACACTTGAAGTTCACAAAGAAGCACAGAGTAAGGGAGGGATTAGCAACTCACACAAGACACTAAGATCACAACAAATACACACACACAAGACCCAGACTTAAGCTCAAAAGACTAGCACACTAGAATGGAGCTTAAATCACTAGAATGTCGAACAAGTGCGTAAGAATGGAGTATGAGTGATCAAGAGTGCTCTAGGAATGCTTGGTACGCTCCTCCATGCGCCTAGGGGTCCCTTTTATAGCCCCAAGGCAGCTAGGAGCCGTTGAGAGCAATCCTGGAAGGCAGATCTTGCCTTCTGTCGATTGGCGCACCGGATAGTCCGGTGCACCACCGGACACTGTCCGGTGCAGATATCCTTCCTTATTTAGTGAAGCCGACCGTTGGAGTGTGAGAGCCGTTGGCGCACCGGACACTGTCCGGTGCACACCGGACAGTCCGGTGCACCAATGTGACCGTTGGCTCGCCCACGCGTCACGCGCGGAATCCTCGGCCGACCGTTGCCCCGGCTGACTGTTGACTCACCGGACAGTCCGGTGCTCCACCGGACAGACCGGTGAATTTTAGCCGTACGCCGTTAATCATCTCCCGAGAGTGATGAGTTCGCCTGTGAACGGCTCACCGGACAGTCCGGTGCACCACCGGACAGACTGGTGAATTATAGCCGTACACCGCCGTTGAAGTCCCGAGAGCAGCTTGTTCGCCAGAGTCAGCCTGGCGCACCGGACACTGTCCGGTGCACCACCGGACACTCTGGTGCACCCAGACTAGTCAGACCTTGGCTGAACAAAGCCATCTCATTTCCAATTCAATCTTTCCTATTTCCAGCACTTAGACACAATACATTAGTCCATAAAACAATGTACTAAGTCTAGAAACATACCTTTTGACAAGATTTGCACTTTGTCCACCACTTTGCATAGATTAGCACAAAAGCACTTGTGTTGGCACTCAATCGCCAAAATACTTAGAAATGGCCCAAGGGCACATTTCCCTTTCACTATCGACCTTACATCCAGCATAGTCGGAGTCTGAATATCCAATCAAGTCAAAGTTAGACCCCTTTGGATACCAGATCCCGAAGCAAGGCGTAGCGACTAAATATCTAAGAATTCGCTTCACGGCCATCAAGTGACACTCCCTTGGATCGGATTGAAATCTAGCACACATGCATACACTAAGCATAATATCCGGTCTACTAGCACATAAATAAAGCAAAGAACCTATCATTGACCGGTATGCTTTTTGATCAATGGACTTACCTCCTTTGTTGAGGTCGGTGTGTCCGTCGGTTCCCATCGGAGTCTTTGCGGGCTTGGCGTCCTTCATCCCAAACCGCTTTAGCAAGTCTTGCGTGTACTTTGCTTGGGAGATGAAAGTGTCGTCCTTGAGTTGCTTCACTTGGAACCCAAGGAAGTAGTTCAACTCGCCCATCATCGACATCTCGAATTTCTGCGTCATCACCCTGCTAAACTCTTCACAAGACTTTTGGTTTGTAGAACCAAATATTATGTCATCGACATAAATTTGGCACACAAAAAGATCACCATCGCAAGTCTTAGTGAAAAGAGTTGGATCGGCTTTCCCAACCTTGAAAGCATTAGCAATTAAAAAGTCTCTAAGGCATTCATACCATGCTCTTGGGGCTTGCTTAAGTCCATAGAGCGCCTTAGAGAGCTTACACACGTGGTCGGGGTACCGTTCATCCTCGAAGCCAGGGGGTTGCTCCACGTACACCTCCTCCTTGATCGGCCCGTTGAGGAAGGCACTCTTCACATCCATTTGGAACAACCTGAAAGAATGGTGAGCGGCATATGCTAGCAAAATACGAATTGATTCTAGCCTAGCCACAGGAGCAAACGTCTCCTCATAGTCCAAACCTGCGACTTGGGCATAACCTTTTGCCACAAGTCGAGTCTTGTTCCTCGTCACCACCCCGTTCTCATCCTGTTTGTTGCGGAACACCTACTTGGTTCCCACAACATTTTGCTTGGGACGAGGCACCAGTGTCCAAACTTCATTCCTCTTGAAATTATTTAGCTCTTCCTGCATGGCCAACACCCAGTCCGGATCTAGCAAGGCCTCTTCTACCCTGAAAGGTTCAATAGAAGAGACAAAAGAGTAATGCTCACAAAAATTCACCAATCTAGAGCGAGTAGTTACTCCCTTGCTAATATCACCCAAAATTTGGTCGACGGGATGATTCCTTTGAATCGTCGCTCGAACTTGGGTTGGAGGTGCCTGAGGTGCTTCTTCCTCTTCAACATGAACATCCTGTGCTCCCCCTTGATCATGCGTCTCCACTTGAGGTACCTGTTCGTCATCTTGGGTTGGGGGATGCACCATTGTTTTGGGGGATCCGACTATGTTGAGTGAATAACCTGTAAGGTGAGTAGAAAAGTTTTTTTTTCATTACAAATAAAATCGTTTCTACAATTCCATGCATAGGGCTAACCACAAAAACACACGTTAGGTTTTGAAGCCAGTTTTGGCTGGCTGGAATATCATTTGTTAGTATATATTACTCCACGTTGCAAAATACCATAAGAAGATATTAAATTTTAACTGAGCCTTCAACTGTCAAAGATCTATGCTCACATTAAGCTAGGGTATTCTTAAACATCAAGGCGACATAAAAGTGATTTTTATCGGGAACTGGTAATTTGAGGCTAAGTTCAAGCAAAACCTATCAGGGTCGTACGTGTGACAATTTAAGTGCCAACAATTCATTCCAAGCGATCAGTTTGGGACCAAAGAGTTGTCTTCGCGAGGAAAAGGTTCTAAGGTGAAGAGCTCAATACTTCGGCTACTGTTGTGAGAAGAGTATTGGTTTTTTTTTAAAGGAGACCCACCTAACCAGATATCATCCCAAAAATGAACTTATCCATGCATCCTTCACTATGAAGTCTCCAAAACGTAGGAATTATTGATTCGTCTTGATTAGGCAGGATATATATATATATCTACTATTCTATAAGAGTGTAGTGTAGACGTTCACAACCCGTGGTGCACGGGTCTGCCTCCGACACCCTCTCGCCCGCGCTCCGTTGATCCCGCGGTCCTCGCCCAGCCTCAGTAAACCACTCTCGCATGTTGGCCGCGCGTTGCCTGCCTCCCTCGCTCTCTATTGATGGAAGGACGCAATTCAGGGAAGCCTCTGCAGCCGCCCTGCCATTCTCGCCCTCGCCCAACACTCCATCGATGGAAGGGCATGGTTTCAGGGATTGCCTCCCCAGCAGATCCCACAATCCTCGCCCCGCCTGCTCGCCGCCACCATCCTCGCCGCCACCATCCACAAGGCAACACCATGCCCCCGCTCCTCTACCATCCACGCCATCCTCGCCCCACGCCCGCCCACACACCTCGCCATCCTTGCCCTCCTCCGCGCAGGTCCTCGGTGCCCCTTCCCCCACCCCTGTCGTCCCCGCATATTCGGATCCGGGGTTCGCTTGGGTTGCCTCGCCTCGCCGGGGACCCACCATGGCGGTCAGGGAGCATGGTGGGTGGGGGAGATGGGGAGGAGCGGAGGAAGCACGACGTCCTCTAGGAAGAAGCACAGCCGCAGCCGCCCGTGAAAGGGAAATGTGCCCTTGGGCCATTTCTAAGTATTTTGGTGATTAAGTGCCAACACAAGTGCTTAAATGTGAATTTATGCTCATGGATGGACAAAGTGCAAATCATGATGTAAAGGTATGTTTCTAAGCCTTAGTACATTGGTTTTGTGTACTAATATACTTGTCTAAGTGTTAGAAACAGAAAGAAGAAGAAAAGAAAAGAGGAGAAAAAGACTTGGCTGTGTACAGCCAAGTCTCAGCTCGGTCTGGCACACCGGACTGTCCGGTGTGCACCGGACAGTGTCTGGTGCGCCAGGCTGACTCGGCGTGAACAGGCCGCTCTCGGGAATTCGCCGACGGCGTACGGCTAAAATTCACCGGACTGTCCGGTGTGCACCGGACTGTCCGGTGAGCCAACGGTCGGCCGGGCCAACGGTCGGCCGCGCAATCAGCGCGGGACACGTGGCCGAGCCAACGGCTAGAAGACGGCACCAGACTGTCCGGTGTGCACCGGACATGTCCAGTGCGCCAACGGCTCCCAGATCTGCAACAGTCTACAACGGTCGGCAGTGCTGTTTAAGGAAAGAAATCGGGCATCGGACCCGACGACAGAAGGCAAGGATAGCCTTCCAGATTTGCTCTCAACGGCTCCTAGCTGCCTTGGGGCTATAAAAGGGACCCCTAGGCGCATGGAGGAGACACACAAGCAACCTTAGAGCATTCTTGATCATCCACACTCAGTCTTTGCGCATTCGTTTGTCATTCTAAGTGATTCGAGCTCCGTTCTAGTGAGAACTTTGAGATAGTCTTTTGAGCTCGATTCTTGGCCGTGTGTGTGCGCATTTTGCTGTGGATTTGTGTGTGTTGCTTCCCTCCCTTACTCTGTGCTTCTTTGTGATCATATACTTGTAAGGGCAAGAGACTCCAATTTGTGGAGATTCCTTGCAAACGGGATATTGAAAGGCAAAACAAAACACCGTGGTATTCAAGTTGGTCTTTGGACCGCTTGAGAGGGGTTGATTGCAACCCTCGTCCGTTGGGACGCCACAACGTGGAGTAGGCAAGCGTTGGTCTTGGCCGAACCACGGGATAAACCACTGTGTCATATCTGTGTTTGATCTCTAGCCACTTGGTGATTATTGTACTAACACTTAACAAGTTTTTGTGGCTTAAGTTTTAAAGTTTCACAGGATCACCTATTCACCCCCCCTCTAGGTGCTCTCAATTGGTATCGGAGCCGTTCTCTTCACAAAGGGACTAATCGCCCGAAGAGATGGATCCTAAGGGAAAGGGGATGGTGGTCAACAACGAAAAGGAGTCTTTCGTCAACGAGCCAAAGGATGACAAGCCCACTGACTCCGGCTCGGGCTTCAAGCGGAAGGAAGGGAAGAAGAAGAAGACAAAGCGCATCAAGGAGATCATATACTACGACGATAGTGATGAGTCTACTTCTTCCCAAAAGGACGACGACAACGACTACAAAAAGACGGTCAATTCGAACTTTTCATTTGATTATTCTCGTATTCAACATAGTTCGAATTCGCATTTACTTTCCATTCCTCTTGGCAAACCTCCACACTTTGATGGGGAGGACTACGGATTTTGGAGTCACAAAATGCGTAGTCACTTATTCTCTCTCCATCCAAGCATTTGGGAGATTGTAGAGAATGGAATGAAGTTTGATAGCTCGGATAACTCTATGCTCATAAATGAACAAATCCATAGAAATGCACAAGCTACTACTGTTCTGTTAGCATCCTTGTGCAGGGAAGAGTACAACAAAGTGAGCGGCTTGGACAATGCCAAGCAAATATGGGATACCCTCAAGATCTCTCACGAGGGGAATGACATCACCATGCTCACCAAAATGGAGTTGGTGGAGGGCGAGCTTGGACGATTCGCCATGATAAGGGGAGAGGAGCCAACCCAAACGTACAACCGGCTCAAGACCCTCATCAACAAAATAAGGAGCTACGGAAGCACGCGATGGACGGACCACGACGTCGTCCGCCTAATGCTAAGGTCCTTTACCGTTCTTGATCCTCATCTCGTGAACAATATTCGTGAGAATCCCAGGTACACGATGATGACGCCCGAGGAGGTACTCGGAAAATTCGTAAGCGGGCGGATGATGATCAAGGAGGCGAGATACGTCGACGACGCGTTGAACGGTCCACTCCACGAGCCTCAACCCATTGCTCTCAAGGCAACAAGGAGCAAGGAGCCGCTACCTAGCAAGGTGGCGCAAGTTGAGGCGGCCGGGCTCAATGATGAAGAGATGGCTCTCATCATCAAAAGATTCAAGACGGCGCTAAATGGTTGCAAGGGGCAACCAAGGAAGACCAAGACCAAGGGGAAGCGCTCATGCTTCAAATGTGGTAAGGTTGGTCATTTTATTGCTAACTGTCCCGAAAATGATAGTGACCAGGAGCAAGGGAAGAATGGGAAGAGGGAGAACAAGAAGGTTTACAAGAAGGCCAAAGGCAAAGCACACCTTGGAAAGGAGTGGGATTCGGATTGCTCTTCGTCCGACTCCGACGACGAAGGACTCGCCGCCACTGCCTTCAACAAATCGGCTCTCTTCCCAAACGAGCATCACACTTGCCTCATGGCAAGGGAGAAGAAGGTAATCACTAGTAATGCTAATACTTATGATTCTTCTAGTGATGATGAGTCTAGTGAGGATGAAATAGATTATTCTAGTTTATTCAAGGGATTGGATAGAACTAAGATAGCTAAGATTAATGAATTGATTGATGCCTTGAATGAAAAGGATAGAATCTTAGAGAAACAAGAAGATCTTTTATATGAAGAGCATGATAAATTTGTTAGTGCACAAAATTCACTTGCTCTAGAAGTTAAAAGAAATGGAATGCTTTCTTGTGAACTTTCTACTTGTAATGAAACCATTTCTTCTCTAAAAGGTGAAATTAATGATTTAAATGCGAAACTAGAAGTAGCAAGTAAATCTAACTCTTGTGTTGAACATGTTGAAATTTGCACTAGGTGTAAGGATGTTGATATTAATGCTTGTTATGAACACTTAGTTTCAATTTCCAAACTAAATGATGAATTGGCTAGTCTTAATGCCCAACTTAAGACTAGCAAAAGTGAATTTGATAAGTTAAAATTTGCAAGGGATGCCTATACAATTGGAAGACATCCCTCAATTAAGGATGGGCTTGGCTTCAAGAGGGAAGCCAAGAACTTAACAAGCCATAAGGCTCCCATCTTCGTCAAGGAGAAAGGGAAGGCCCCTATGGCTAGTAGTGCTAAAAAGAACCATGCCTTCTTGTACCATGATAGGAGACAAACTAGAAATGCTTATAGGAGTTATAATGCTTATGATGATTTTGACTCTAATGCCATGTGTGCTTCTAGTTCTTCCTATATGCATGGTAGAAATATGTCTAGGAGAAATGCTATTCATCATGTGCCTAGAAAGAATATTATTCATGCTCCTAGGAAAGTAGTGAATGAACCTTCTACAATTTATTGTGCTTTAAATGCTTCCTTTGCTATTTGTAGAAAGGATAGGAAAATAGTTGCTAGGAGTTAGGGGCAAAATGCAAGGGAGACAAAACTTGCATTTGGGTCCCTAAGGATATTTGCACTAACCTTGTAGGACCCAACATTAGTTGGGTACCTAAGACCCAAGCCTAAATTTGCCTTGCAGGTTTATGCATCCGGGGGTTCAAGCTGGATTATCGACAGCGGATGCACAAACCATATGACGGGGGAGAAGAAGATGTTCACCTCCTACGTCAAAAATAAGGATTCCCAAGATTCAATTATATTCGGTGATGGGAATCAAGGCAAGGTAAAAGGGTTAGGTAAAATTGCAATTTCTAATGAGCACTCAATCTCAAATGTGTTTTTAGTTGAGTCTCTTGGTTACAATTTACTATCTGTTAGTCAATTATGCAATATGGGATATAACTGTTTATTTACAAATGTAGATGTGTCTGTCTTTAGAAGATGTGATGGTTCACTGGCTTTTAAGGGTGTACTAGACGGCAAACTTTACCTGGTTGATTTTGCAAAAGAAGAGGCCGGTCTAGATGCATGCTTAATGGCTAAGACTTGCATGGGCTGGCTGTGGCATCGCCGCTTAGCACATGTGGGGATGAAGAACCTCCACAAGCTTCTAAAGGGAGAACACATAATAGGTCTAACCAATGTTTATTTCGAAAAAGATAGACCTTGTGCAGCTTGTCAAGCAGGTAAACAAGTGGGAGGGGCACATCACAGCAAGAATGTGATGACCACGTCAAGACCTCTGGAGCTGCTGCATATGGACCTCTTCGGACCCGTCGCCTATCTAAGCATAGGAGGAAGTAAGTATGGTCTGGTTATTGTTGATGACTTTTCCCGCTTCACTTGGGTGTTCTTTTTGCAGGATAAGTCTGAAACCCAAGGGACCCTCAAGCGCTTCCTCAGGAGAGCTCAAAATGAGTTTGAGCTCAAGGTGAAGAAGATAAGGAGCGACAACGGGTCCGAGTTCAAGAACCTTCAAGTGGAGGAGTTTCTTGAGGAGGAAGGGATCAAGCACGAGTTCTCCGCTCCCTACACACCACAGCAAAATGGTGTGGTAGAGAGGAAGAACAGGACGCTAATCGATATGGCGAGGACGATGCTTGGAGAGTTCAAGACCCCCGAGTGCTTTTGGTCGGAAGCTGTGAACACGGCTTGCCACGCCATCAACAGGGTCTACCTTCATCGACTCCTCAAGAAGACTTCGTATGAGCTACTAACCGGTAACAAATCCAATGTATCTTACTTTCGTGTATTTGGGAGCAAGTGCTACATTCTAGTGAAGAAGGGTAGAAATTCTAAGTTTGCTCCCAAAGCTGTAGAAGGGTTTTTATTAGGTTATGATTCAAATACAAAGGCGTATAGGGTCATCAACAAATCATCGGGTTTGGTTGAAGTCTCTAGCGACATTGTATTTGATGAGACTAATGGCTCTCCAAGAGAGCAAGTTGTTGATTGTGATGATGTAGATGAAGAAGATGTTCCGACGGCCGCTATACGAACCATGGCGATTGGAGAAGTGCGGCCACAGGAACAAGATGAACGAGATCAACCTTCTTCCTCAACAACGGTGCATCCCCCAACTCAAGACGATGAACAGGTTCATCAAAAGGAGGCGTGTGATCAAGGGGGAGCACAAGATGATCATATGATGGAGGAAGAAGTGCAACCGGCACCTCCAACCCAAGTTCGAGCGATGATTCAAAGGGATCATCCCGTCGACCAAATTCTGGGTGACATTAGCAAGGGAGTAACTACTCGGTCTCGACTAGTTAATTTCTGTGAACATTACTCGTTTGTCTCTTCTATTGAGCCTTTCAGGGTAGAGGAGGCCTTGCTAGATCCGGATTGGGTGTTGGCCATGCAGGAGGAACTTAACAACTTCAAGCGCAATGAAGTTTGGACGCTGGTGCCTCGTCCCAAGCAAAATGTTGTGGGAACCAAGTGGGTGTTCCGCAACAAACAGGACGAGCACGGGGTGGTGACGAGGAACAAGGCCCGACTTGTGGCAAAAGGTTATGCCCAAGTCGCAGGTTTGGACTTTGAGGAGACTTTTGCTCCTGTGGCTAGGCTAGAATCAATTCGTATCTTGCTAGCATATGCCGCTCACCATTCTTTCAGGTTGTACCAAATGGATGTGAAGAGCGCTTTCCTCAACGGGCCAATAAAGGAGGAGGTGTACGTGGAGCAACCCCCTGGCTTCGAGGATGAACGGTACCCCGACCACGTGTGTAAGCTCTCTAAGGCGCTCTATGGACTTAAGCAAGCCCCAAGAGCATGGTATGAATGCCTTAGAGACTTTTTAATCGCTAATGCTTTTAAGGTTGGGAAAGCCGATCCAACTCTTTTTACTAAGACATGTGATGGTGATTTGTTTGTATGCCAAATTTATGTCGATGACATAATATTTGGTTCTACTAATCAAAAGTCTTGTGAAGAGTTTAGCAGGGTGATGACGCAGAAATTCGAGATGTCGATGATGGGCGAGTTGAACTACTTCCTTGGGTTCCAAGTGAAGCAACTCAAGGACGGCACCTTCATCTCCCAAACGAAGTACACGCAAGATCTGCTAAAGAGGTTTGGGATGAAGGACGCCAAGCCCGCAAAGACGCCGATGGGAACCGACGGACACACCGACCTCAACAAAGGAGGTAAGTCCGTTGATCAAAAAGCATACCGGTCCATGATAGGTTCCTTGCTTTATTTATGTGCTAGTAGACCGAATATTATGCTTAGCGTATGCATGTGTGCTAGATTTCAATCCGATCCTAAGGAGTGTCACTTGGTGGCGGTGAAGCGAATTCCTAGATATTTAGTCACTACGCCTTGCTTCGGGATCTGGTATCCAAAGGGGTCTAACTTTGACTTGATTGGGTACTCAGATTCCGACTATGCTGGATGTAAGGTCGATAGGAAGAGTACATCGGGGACGTGCCAATTCTTAGGAAGGTCCCTGGTGTCATGGAACTCTAAGAAACAAACCTCCGTTGCCCTATCCACCGCTGAGGCCGAGTATGTTGCCGCAGGACAGTGTTGCGCGCAACTACTTTGGATGAGGCAAACCCTCCGGGACTTTGGCTACAATCTGAGCAAAGTTCCACTCCTATGTGATAATGAGAGTGCTATCCGAATAGCGGAAAATCCTGTTGAGCACAGCCGCACAAAGCACATTGACATCCGGCATCATTTTTTGAGAGACCACCAGCAAAAGGGAGATATCGAAGTGTTTTATGTTAGCACCGAGAACCAGCTAGCCGATATCTTTACCAAGCCTTTAGATGAGAAGACCTTTTGCAGGCTGCGTAGTGAGCTCAATATCTTAGATTCGCGGAACTTGGATTGAAATGTAGCATACATGTACTTATGCCTTTGATCATGTTCATTCTGCGTTTTGTTGCTTATTATGGTGCTCAAGTTGTACAAACACTCCCTGGACCTCACAAGTCCGTTGCAAAGTGATGCACATGTTTAGGGGGAGATGTGTTACAACTTGACCCTTTGAGACTAACCATATGCTTGAGTTTGCTTGATTTAGTCTCGAAGGAGAATTGAAAGGGAAAAGGTGGACTTGGACCATGAAAGACTTCCACTGCACTCCGATGAGAGGGTAACTTATTCCAAGTCCATCTCATGAACTCTTATTGCCATTTGCTCTAAATTGAAGATTTTGGTGAGGCAATGGGGTTAAAGGGCCAAGATTGATCCCGTTTTGGTGCTTGATGCCAAAGGGGGAGAAAATAAAGGCCAAAGCAATAAATGGATCAGCTACCACTTGAGAGATTTTGAAAATAGTAGAATAGAGCTTTTGGTTTGTCAAAACTCTTTTGTTGTCTCTCTTATCAAAAGTTGGCTTCTTGTGGGGAGAAGTATTGATTATGGGAAAAAGGGGGAGTTTTTGAAATCTTTGATCAATCTCGTTTGGAATGACTCTCTTTATGTTTCAACATGTGTGTTAGACTTAGAGATAGAGATTTGAGTTTGATTTGCAAAAACAAACCAAGTGGTGGCAAAGGATGATCCATATATGCCAAAATTGAATCAAAATAAAACTCAAATTTATTTTATTTGAAGTGAGTTTGCACTTGTTCTAGTTGCTTTATGTTGTGTTGGCATAAATCACCAAAAAGGGGGAGATTGAAAGGGAAATGTGCCCTTGGGCCATTTCTAAGTATTTTGGTGATTAAGTGCCAACACAAGTGCTTAAATGTGAATTTATGCTCATGGATGGACAAAGTGCAAATCATGATGTAAAGGTATGTTTCTAAGCCTTAGTACATTGGTTTTGTGTACTAATATACTTGTCTAAGTGTTAGAAATAGAAAGAAGAAGAAAAGAAAAGAGGAGAAAAAGACTTGGCTGTGTACAGCCAAGTCTCAGCTCGGTCTGGCACACCGGACTGTCCGGTGTGCACCGGACAGTGTTCGGTGCGCCAGGCTGACTCGGCGTGAACATGCCGCTCTCGGGAATTCGCCGACGGCGTACGGCTAAAATTCACCGGACTGTCCGGTGTGCACCGGACTGTCCGGTGAGCCAACGGTCGGCCGGGCCAACGGTCAGCCGCGCAATCAGCGCGGGACACGTGGCCGAGCCAACGGCTAGAAGACGGCACCGGACATGTCCGGTGTGCACCGGACATGTCCGGTGCGCCAACGGCTCCCAGATCTGCAACAGTCTACAACGGTCGGCAGTGCTGTTTAAGGAAAGAAATCGGGCACCGGACAGTGTCCGGTGTGCACCGGACTGTCCGGTGCCCCCGACGACAGAAGGCAAGGATAGCCTTCCAGATTTGCTCTCAACGGCTCCTAGCTGCCTTGGGGCTATAAAAGGGACCCCTAGGCGCATGGAGGAGACACACAAGCAACCTTAGAGCATTCTTGATCATCCACACTCAGTCTTTGCGCATTCGTTTGTCATTCTAAGTGATTCGAGCTCCGTTCTAGTGAGAACTTTGAGATAGTCTTTTGAGCTCGATTCTTGGCCGTGTGTGTGCGCATTTTGCTGTGGATTTGTGTGTGTTGCTTCCCTCCCTTACTCTGTGCTTCTTTGTGATCATATACTTGTAAGGGCAAGAGACTCCAATTTGTGGAGATTCCTTGCAAACGGGATATTGAAAGGCAAAACAAAACACCGTGGTATTCAAGTTGGTCTTTGGACCGCTTGAGAGGGGTTGATTGCAACCCTCGTCCGTTGGGACGCCACAACGTGGAGTAGGCAAGCGTTGGTCTTGGCCGAACCACGGGATGAACCACTGTGTCATATCAGTGTTTGATCTCTAGCCACTTGGTGATTATTGTACTAACACTTAACAAGTTTTTGTGGCTTAAGTTTTAAAGTTTCACAGGATCACCTATTCACCCCCCCCCTCTAGGTGCTCTCAGCCCGCAGGCTATGGACGATGACATCGACAGCTCCTGCTCCACCCCGTTCGCCAGCGCGCCGTCCAGCCCCGGACGTCCCCACGCCATCGGTGGCGGAAGCGGAGGCGGAGGCTACTTCTTCAGCGCGCCGGCCAGCCCCGTCCACCACCTCCTCCTCTCGACCTCGTGCTCGGCCTCCGCGACTCCCAGCACCGGTGGGCGTGGGTGCGTGGGTGACGCGGAGTTCGAGTTCGGCGGGCCTGGCGGGCCCATGATCTCCGCCGACGAGCTCTTCCAGAACGGCCAGATCCGGCCGCTCACCCTGCCCCCGCTCCCGGATCTCGACCCCGGGAGCGATGACGACGAGGACTGCGACCGCGCGCCGACGCGCGGCCGCGACCTCACGCCTCGAAGCACGTCCGTGCACCGCCGCGCGCGGTCCATGTCTCCGCTCCACAGCGCGTCGCCGCGGCTCAAGCTGATCAACGCGCTCGTCCCGGTGCCGGATCTCGGCCCCGCCCTCGACGTGACCGGGGAGGCTGCGCCGCCGGTCACCGCCTCGCCCTGCTCAGAATCAAGGGGAGAGGCTCGTGATTTTGCCAGGGTCCGGAATACCTGCTTTGAGCAGGTAAGCACTATATATCATTGCAGAATCAAAATCAGTGGGAAACTGAGAATCAAGAAAGGCAGGCATTTCAGCTCTTTCTGTACCCAAGCAGTACAGTTCTAGCACTAAACAATCATCTGGGAACAAGTTTCAAAGCATCAGCAGCGGAAGAGTTGCCCCATGGCTTGAGACTGGTGATGCAGTGGGTAATACTCATCTGATACTCTGAAGTCTTTCTGGTCCATATTGCACAGTTCCCTATGTTTCATGTTTGGATGAGTATTGCTCTTGCCTGTTTTCTTCATTTAGTGAAAAATCGGGAATGGATAGATAGAAATCAGGGAGCATTATGCTAACTTTTGAGTTCCTTTACTGTGATCCAATTATGGCTTATTAATTTCTCTCTGTATATGCAATCCACCAGCAAGTATGTACTCAGAATCAAGGGGAGAGTCTCGTGATTTTGCCAGGGTCCGGAATACCTGCTTTGAGCAGGTAAGCACTATAGCATTATGGATACTGAAGTCTACATTTGCAATTTACTTTACCTGTTCGATGAGGTCCATTTTTTCATGAATAGAGTCCACTATCTGTAACATACTGTTTTTAAATTTGGTATATCTTATGAGTTGCTAAGGTATTCACATAAGGATACACCTGACAGTCTAGACAGGCTTACTTGGTTGGCAACAAGGCTCTTGTGAAGGAGCTCAGCATGAAGGGGCAGGCCTACAATGTGCAAATGAAAGCGGCTCATGAGAAAGCTAGAGAAGCTATTTACCGACAAAGGTCTGATAGTTGTTTTACATGTTGACTTCTTTCTGGGTTGTTCGAGCTGATGTAATATTGAAGTCGTTTTCTGATGTGGTGTAGGAATCATGTTTCTTCCCAACGTGGGGGTGACCACCTGATTGATTTACATGGCCTGCATGTGAATGAAGCAATCCACATCCTGAAGGGTGAGCTCACCGCCTTGAAGAGCGTGGGGAGGGCAGCAGGGGAGAGGATGCAAGTCATGGTTTGCGTTGGAACAGGCCACCACACCAAGGGCTCTCGCACTGCGAGGTTGTCCATCGCTGTGGAGCAGTTCCTGTTGGATAAAGGCCTCCAGTACATGCAGCCTCAGGCGGGTCTGCTCCGAGTGATGGTGTACTAACATCTCTTAGGTGAGACATCACGGTGAGAAAAGAACCTCAAAAAAAAGAGAGAAAAGAGATGTACAAAAACGCAGGAAAAAGCATTGTACTGTTGAATATAACTGTTGTTAGATATAACTGTTGAATAAACTTATTATTATGCCTTGACCATTTGGTTTTATCATACTCTTAAAAGCTACCTTTAGTGGATGTTTTTTGAAGCCACAATTATATTGAATTCATCTGTTTCTATATTGTTTGTCAGTCAAGTCAATGCCACAATTATGAGATATTGAAATCGATGGTAATATATGTTTTTTATCGACTAATTTATGTGTCTAACCGCACGCACCACTTCTATGGAAGGGGCATCCCTCGCATCCCGCCCGCAGCGGATCCCTCAAATCCCGTCAGCAGCGGCTCCCATCCCCGCTCCCATTCCAAATTCGGCTCCCATTCCAATTTCGCTGCTATAAGGCCTCCAAACTACCACCGCGCCGCTCCGATTTCGGCTGAGTCGCGAGACGTTGGAGGCCCTTCGACGTTCGACCCTCATCTTCAGTCTCCTCCAAAGAGGTGAGTCTCACTTAATGTTTGGCACCATCTGTATTTTTGGGAATGTGGGTTCATTCTATGGGTGGATTTTGTTTATTGATTTTGTTTATACATTCTATGGAAGGATTTTGTGGCTCAAATTTTAGTACTGCAATAAAATTCCAGTGATATACATTAGTGGTGGTTGGGTCACTGTCGAACTGTACCACTTTCATTGGATGTTCGTGTTTGAAAGCTAAATTGAATCACACACATGGTACGAACTTGAATGTGAACTTGATCTTTTCAGCCCTGAAATCTGCCCACTAAATTTATGTGAATTTGCAGCTGTCCTTTCACAAATTACTACTATTACAATTTAGTGGCTCAACCTTTAGTACTATCCACTGTCTGCTATAAAATTCCAGTGATATACATTAGTGGTGGTTGGGTCACTGTCGAACTGTACCACTTTCATTGGATGTTTGTGTTTGAAAGCTAAATTGAATACACATCGTATTACCTTAAACATGTTTTTGTTACCTACTTATCTCTACTACTCTATAAGAGTGTAGTGTAGACGTTCACAACCCGTGGTGCACGGGTCTGCCTCTGACACCCTCTCGCCCGCGCTCCGTTGATCCCGCGGTCCTCGCCCAGCCTCAGTAAACCATTCTCGCATGTTGGCCTCGCGTTGCCTGCCTCCCTCGCTCTCTATTGATGGAAGGATGCAATTCAGGGAAGCCTCTGCAGCCGCCCTACCATTCTCGCCCTCGCCCAACACTCCGCCCTGCCATTCTCGCCCTCGCCCAACACTCCATCGATGGAAGGGCATGGTTCCAGGGATTGCCTCCCCAGCAGATCCCACAATCCTCGCCCCGCCTGCTCGCCGCCACCATCCTCGCCGCCACCATCCACAAGGCAACACCATGCCCCCGCTCCTCTACCATCCACGCCATCCTCGCCCCACGCCCGCCCACACACCTCGCCATCCTTGCCCTCCTCCACGCAGGTCCTCGGTGCCCCTTCCCCCACCCCTGTCGTCCCCGCATATTTGGATCCGGGGTTCGCTCGGGTTGCCTCGCCTCGCCGGGGACCCACCATGGCGGTCAGGGAGCATGGTGGGTGGGGGAGATGGGGAGGAGCGGAGGAAGCACGGCGTCCTCTAGGAAGAAGCACAGCCACAGCCGCCCGCAGGCTATGGACGATGACATCGACAGCTCCTGCTCCACCCCGTTCGCCAGCGCGCCGTCCAGCCCCGGACGTCCCCACGCCATCGGCGGCGGAAGCGGAGGCGGAGGCTACTTCTTCAGCGCGCCGGCCAGCCCCATCCACCACCTCCTCCTCTCGACCTCGTGCTCGGCCTCCGCGACTCCCAGCACCGGTGGGCGTGGGTGCGTGGGTGACGCGGAGTTCGAGTTCGGCGGGCCTGGCGGGCCCATGATCTCCGCCGACGAGCTCTTCCACAACGGCCAGATCCGGCCGCTCACCCTACCCCCGCTCCCGGATCTCGACCCAGGGAGCGATGACGACGAGGACTGCGACCGCGCGCCGACGCGCGGCCGCGACCTCACGCCTCGAAGCGCGTCCGTGCACCGCCGCGCGCGGTCCATGTCTCCGCTCCGCAGCGCGTCGCCACGGCTCAAGCTGATCAACGCGCTCGTCCCGGCGCCGGATCTCGGCCCCGCCCTCGACGCGACCGGGGAGGCTGCGCCGCCGGTCACCGCCTCGCCCCGCTCAGAATCAAGGGGAGAGGCTCGTGATTTTGCTAGGGACCGGAATACCTGCTTTGAGCAGGTAAGCACTATATATCATTGCAGAATCAAAATCAGTGGGAAACTGAGAATCAAGAAAGGCAGGCATTTCAGCTCTTTCTGTACCCAAGCAGTACAGTTTTAGCACTAAACAATCATCTGGGAACAAGTTTCAAAGCATCAGCAGCGGAAGAGTTGCCCCATGGCTTGAGACTGGTGATGCAGTGGGTAATACTCATCTGATACTCTAAAGTCTTTCTGGTCCATATTGCACAGTTCCCTCTATGTTTCATGTTTGGATGAGTATTGCCCTTGCCTGTTTTCTTCATTTAGTGAAAAATCGGGAATGGATAGATAGAAATCAGGGAGCATTATGCTAACTTTTGAGTTCCTTTACTGTGATCCAATTATGGCTTATTAATTTCTCTCTGTATATGCAATCCACCAGCAAGTATGTACTCAGAATCAAGGGGAGAGGCTCGTGATTTTGCCAGGGTCCGGAATACCTGCTTTGAGCAGGTAAGCACTATAGCATTATGGATACTGAAGTCTACATTTGCAATTTACTTTACCTGTTCGATGAGGTCCATTTTTTCATGAATAGAGTCCACTATCTGTAACATACTGTTTTTAAATTTGGTATATCTTATGAGTTGCTAAGGTATTCACATAAGGATACACCTGATAGGCTAGACAGGCTTACTTGGTTGGCAACAAGGCTCTTGCGAAGGAGCTCAGCATGAAGGGGCAGGCCTACAATGTGCAAATGAAAGCGGCTCATGAGAAAGCTAGAGAAGCTATTTACCGACAAAGGTCTGATAGTTGTTTTACATGTTGACTTCTTTCTGGGTTGTTCGAGCTGATGTAATATTGAAGTTGTTTTCTGATGTGGTGTAGGAATCCTGTTTCTTCCCAACGTGGGGGTGACCACCTGATTGATTTACATGGCCTGCATGTGAACGAAGCAATCCACATCCTGAAGGGTGAGCTCACCGCCTTGAAGAGCGTGGGGAGGGCAGCAGGGGAGAGGATGCAAGTCATGGTTTGCGTTGGAACAGGCCACCACACCAAGGGCTCTCGCACTGCGAGGTTGTCCATCGCTGTGGAGCAGTTCCTGTTGGATAAAGGCCTCCAGTACATGCAGCCTCAGGCGGGTCTGCTCCGAGTGATGGTGTACTAACATCTCTTAGGTGAGACATCACGGTGAGAAAAGAACCTCAAAAAAAAAGAGAGAAAAGAGATGTACGAAAACGCAGGAAAAAGCATTGTACTGTTGAATATAACTGTTGTTAGATATAACTGTTGAATAAACTTATTATTATGCCTTGACCATTTGGTTTTATCATACTCTTAAAAGCTACCTTTAGTGGATGTTTTTTGAAGCCACAATTATATTGAATTCATCTGTTTCTATATTGTTTGTCAGTCAAGTCAATGCCACAATTATGAGATATTGAAATCGATGGTAATATATGTTTTTTATCGACTAATTTATGTGTCTAACCGCACGCACCACTTCTATTGAAGGGGCGTCCCTCGCATCCCGCCCGCAGCGGATCCCTCAAATCCTGTCAGCAGCGGCTCCCATCCCCACTCCCATTCCAAATTCGGCTCCCATTCCAATTTCGCTGCTGTAAGGCCTCCAAACTACCACCGCGCCGCTCCGATTTCGGCTGAGTCGCGAGACGTTGGAGGCCCTTCGACGTTCGACCCTCATCTTCAGTCTCCTCCAAAGAGGTGAGTCTCACTTAATGTTTGGCACCATCTGTATTTTTGGGAATGTGGGTTCATTCTATGGGTGGATTTTGTTTAGTGATTTTGTTTATACATTCTATGGAAGGATTTTGTGGCTCAAGTTTTAGTACTGCAATAAAATTCCAGTGATATACATTAGTGGTGGTTGGGTCACTGTCGAACTGTACCACTTTCATTGGATGTTCGTGTTTGAAAGCTAAATTGAATCACACACATGGTACGAACTTGAATGTGAACTTGATCTTTTCAGCCCTGAAATCTGCCCACTAAATTTATGTGAATTTGCAGCTGTCCTTTCACAAATTACTACTATTACAATTTAGTGGCTCAACCTTTAGTACTATCCACTGTCTGCTATAAAATTCCAGTGATATACATTAGTGGTGGTTGGGTCACTGTCAAACTGTACCACTTTCATTGGATGTTTGTGTTTGAAAGCTAAATTGAATACACATCGTATTACCTTAAACATGTTTTTGTTACCTACTTATTATTTTATAAGCAAGTGAGCGAATTACTATGAAAATAAATACAATTGTATTTTATGTACTTTGTACACTTCTTGAACTGTCCATCACTCATCTGTCACAAGAAATACTTGTTTCTGTGATTTCTTAACATTATTATGGTGCACATATTATGAATTTTGCCAAATTTTCTAAGCACATACCCACTAAAATATAGTTCTTGTTCATTTTTTGTTTGGTTATCTTATCAATTGTGCATGATGTCAAAGGAAAGTTGAGAGACCATTGGCAACATACACTGTCCGATCATTTAAATTCTCGAATGAGATTTTACTCTCTTTGTAAGTTCTCTTCCTTTCTTTGTCTGCATTAATCACATCTGCAAAGGTCATGGTTCTTTCTTGTTTTACACTTAAGACCTGTTTGGCAGTGCTCCATTCCTGCAGTATCCGAAAATACAGAGTCGTAGGTTAAAAATGAAGTTTTAAGCTTTTGTTTCCAGTCTTAAGTGATAATGGTTATAGCTTATTGAAACTCCAACCCTCAGTCTTCTTCCATGATCCATCTCCACCTTCATGGTTTGTGAAATAGGTGGAGCTGGAGGTCTCCTGAACAGGATTTATGGTTGCTGAGTTTAGGTGGCTCTAAAGCTGTTTGCTTTAACTATTTATGGATTATACGTTACTCCCTCCATTTCAAATCGCAAGCCGTTCCGGCTTTTCTAGGTGTGTAGCAAAAACTATCTGTCCTAAAAAAGCTAGAATGACTTACAATTTGCAATCTGAAGGAGTATTTAACGACACTATGACATTTATCTTGGTCTAGAGCAAATAAAGGTTTCAATTATCGGTTTTTGTGGTAGACAGCAATATTATAATAATAGATGCGTGCTTAAGTTTTATTTATTTGTGAGGAACAACATCTCTATCTCTCTATTGTAGCTGGGAAGGTAATGGTTCTTTTCTTTCCTGATACTTGGGGCCTGTCTGGGAGAGCAGAGAGAAAGCCTACATCAGTATGGTTCACTGGAACACACACCCTCAGTCTGCGTCTATGACACAGTGCCACAAATTATTGGAGCTGGAGCTCTCCCAAATATTATTTTAGCCACATCCCTAATCCAGAAACTCGGTGGATTCAAATGGTGTTTGGTTTAGCTTTCCGAACCAAAAGATTCAATGTTGAAAATCTAGAATTTTAACCAAACAATTACAACAGCAGATTTTTAAAAAAATCTGTATATTAAGTAGGTGTAGGTGACTCACACAGTTTGATTATTTGCTGGACTTTGTACCATGGTTTGTAGTTTGTACTGCATCCGATGCAAGAAAGAATTGGAGCTGCAGCAGATTTTACATGTGCCTCCTTTTTTGTGCTGAAATTAGAGTTTAGTACTGGTACCTGTTACTCCTTTTTTGTGCTACTGCTCTGCTTCGACCATCAAAAATATAGTAGCTTGTATGACTGCACACCTGATGTTCGTGTTTTGTATGCCTTTTTTGTTTTCAGTTCATTCTTTAGTAGCCTGTTGTTTCGGCTAGCGAGCGGGTGCGGAAGAAGGAAGGGAGAGGCGCTTGGTTGACCCGGACGGCAGGACACCACCGGGGGTTCGCTGCAACGGCTTCTGCAATTGACGTGTTAATGTTGTAATTTCTCATGCTTTTATGTCCTGTATGCAGCCAATATACCATTAACGAAACACCTTACAGTCGCTATTATTGATAGCAATCCAGCGCTGAAGTCAAGAAGTTACATGGGCAAAAACAGTATACCCGATTCTAGGGTCAACACCGTTACCCCTGCAACCATTTCCTTCTTCAAGGTTATGATTCTGAATCAACTATGTGCATCGTCATACTTAATTTCAGCTGTATTTCAACTTTCAACGGTATTTGGATTTAAGTTTGAGCTTGTATGTTCAGGTGTCATATCGTCTTCAAGGGTATGTTGTTTACACATATATTTACACATTTTGTTTGATCAACTATACCATGTGACCACATTGGATGTACATGAAAAGCAGCTCAATCATATTTAGTTAGCGTTTGGTTCAAAGTTCGAGCTTGCCATGGTGTACTAGCCCTGGAGTCCTGAACCTAGCTGCCACTCATGGTTGCAAAGGTTACTAGGCGTCCAGGCGAGAGCTTGGTGTGCCTTGACACCAAGGCGATAAGGCGCCATTGTTCCCCAAGGCGAGCTGGGTATGCCTGTATGCCTAGGTGGCGCTTTTGAATCTAGGTTGACACTCACCCATTTTCTATTCATAGCTTGCACAGGTTTGCCGAACAGATTTGGCTGCCACAGATGGCTCCCCAACTGAAATACAATAAAGCATTTCTTTCATAATCTCAACATTCCAAATCATAGTTTACTTTAGCTTTAGCTTAAGTCAAATTTTACTAACCGTGAACATGTGATCTCACTGACATGGGCTATGAAGAGACATCTCAGCTTTAAACAACTCCTTTTTCCCTTTATTTAAAAATATGTGAATGTGATAGACTTCTTTGATCCTATTGGGAAGACAAGGTCTGTTTGTGTAACACCCGGGTTTTAGGGGTCCAAAACCCGGGTGCTAACAAAAACACCAGGTATGCTGGGACCAAGTCTCACACATATGATGTATAGTGGCACAGGATCGAATGTCACAACTTTATATATAACAGGAGTTCTATACAAAATAAATAATTACATTATAAGGAGACAACGGTCCAGCAACCCAAAGTTGACTGGGAGACGACGACCTAGACCTCTCACGAACTCATCGCAGCATCCTCCAAGCGCCTCATCCTGTGGTACCTGTTCTTGACCTGTGGTGTATGTGAGACAGCAAGAGTGAGCTCACATACGTTCATCGCTCAACAAGTTGTGGGGAATAATGTGCATGAACTCGCCAAAGGTGGGAGCTCACGTGAAGTGTAAGGCTTACCAAAGAGGATGGTTAGAGCTGAGCATTGCTTTTAAAGTTGGTCAAAATTTTATTAGCAGTTACTAAGTATAAGTAAATACCAAACCCAATTAAGTAATAGAACAAAAGTAACAACACCACCTGCAATGCAATGCATATGACAAATTGAATTTAGTTCCATAAATTAATCATGTGAGTGTCCGAGCTGCTCATGACCGTGAGCACGGCTAGTATACCAGTTTTACACTCTGCAGAGGTTGCGCATCTTTACCCACAAGTCGTGTATCCCATGTCGCCAGGGTTTGCAAGGCCCTTAGACACTTCCGAGGTGAATGGCTAGGGATCCACTACGAGGCCTTTACAAAGTTCCACTAGCTTCCGAAAACCCGCTACAGTTTATAGGAAGTTCCAATGCAGGAATCCCTTGCAGGACCGCTATCGCAGCAAAATCCTCCCGAGGGCCTCCCTACACTGACCACTCCCCTACTGCCCTTGCCCCTTTCGGGTAAGGTAGTCTTCCACTAGCTTTCCTAATTAATCAGCCAAGGGCGTCCCATTCCACCCTTGTGGTAGCACTGTTTTCCCGGGTGGTTCTCCATGTTCCAATTAACATAATGATCTTAACATGAACCATAAATAACAACTGATAACAAAAGTATAATCATGAATAGTGTAATCTTCATACCCAAAACCACATATGGCACTAGCAAGTACTACCCAGAAAGTTCAGTGGTAAACAAGGTATAAAGATAGACAAACTAGGGTAACCTATTGGGTCCCATCAAAATTAACCTATGCAGATCATTATGATTAATTAGAACATGAGTAGGTGAAAAGAAGTGATCAAGGGCACAACTTGCCTGGGCCTTGAGATTCCAGGTACCAGGATGATCTTCAGATTCTCGTGACCTCACTGCTAGTCGTAGTAATACAAACAAACAGTGTAGGCAAAATTTAACATCACACCAAACAAGTAAACAAAATACATAATAATAATCTACACATTAAAATAAGATTCTAGGAACAGGAATCATTAATTTTGGAGTTATAGATTTTAAGTTATGAATTTTCAAAGGTTTTATGTGTTTAAAATGGATTAAGTGAGAGATTAAATTTCTAATTGTTTTCATGACAAAACAGAGGCTCTATGTGGTAGATAATAAAATTACAAAATTTTAGAAAGTGGAATGGTTCAATTTGGAGCTAAAATGAATTTTCTATGAATTAACTAAGTTCTAGCAATTATTTTCATATTAAAAATTCATTTTCTATTTTATTTATTCAATTTAAACGAGTTCTGGACTGGGCCTCAATTACAGCAAAGCGCAGGGGGCTCGGGGTAAGTTTCCTAAGACATAGGGAATAACACACTCTGGACGGCGGGTTGGTTTCCTGGAAGCAGAGGGACTCTTTAGCAATATGACCAGGGCGAAGGGGTATCATCTAATCCTGGCCGCACGATCCAGATCCTACGCGCCAGATTAGATTGGCGTCATAAGTGAACCGGTACGCCGTGTGAGCCGTTGAATCCCAGATCTTTGGTCACGATTTAATCAAGCCGTATTCAATTCCCATCCATCGATCCACGCATCAACGGACCAGATCCAACGCGCGAAGGGGTAAGCCAGGATCTAATCCAGGCCGTTCTCCTTCGATCCGACGGCCAGAACACCATCCCCCAATCTCGACCGGGAGATCGGCGGCGCCGCCGCCACCCACGGCGGAGGACATTGCCGGCGATAGCGTTCCCGTGACCCAGGACCCCCACTCGCCGACCGACTAGCGCAAAACGATGTGGAGGCGATCGCGAAACAGAAGGCGAGCTTACCTCCAAGAATCGTGGCGTTCGGAGCTCTGCCCACGGTGCGGCGCGGAGTCACGGCGGCGCAGTGGCTCCGGTGAGCAATTGCCCCGGCCACCAGCCACCTTGAGCTGCGCACCAGCCCAGAGAAGATTCCCCGCATGCTTGCGACGCCCCAGAACCACCCCAATTGAGCAGAAGGGCAGCGCCGGCGAGTTTAAGGGTGCGGCGGATCTCTCCTCTGCACACGGCGACGAGATAGCCAACGACATGACGATTTGAGACAAACTGGAGGGGGATAGTCATCGGAGCGACTCGGCGATACGGCTATTTATGGTCCGAAAACCAGATGCCATGCGCGCGGATCTCGGCTCCGATGTGCGCGACGTGCGGGTTTGTTGCGAGGGAGATGGACCTGACGAGGAGCGCCCACATGTCAGCGAGAGAAAAGGGAGAAGCCGCAGAGACCGACGCGTGGGCCCGGACGTCAGTGAAGCAACTCGGTGCACGCGTGAGTGGGCGCGGCACATGACGAGTGGGGCCCGCGTGTCTGTGTCCGCGCGCGTGGTCACAAGGTAGATGGGCCGCGCGGGAGTGAAGGGGTGGTTGGGCCGAATTGATCAGCGAGCCCAGGTAAGGTTTTTATTCTTTTTCTTTTTATTTTCTATTTTCTTTTCTCCATTTTCAATTATCCAACTCAATTCAAATTCCAATTTAAATCCAAAGTTTGTGGCGAATTTGTCTTCATTTAAATATTCAATGTGAACATAGCATGGATAAATTTTATTTATTTACAGATTTATTTTGCTTCTCTTGCCTTATATATATTATTTCCCTTTTCCTTTTTCAAACCCTGATCTCCTTTTGGGTTCTAATTCAATTTTCTTTTTTTAGTATATTTTGATTAATAGTGTTGCTATTATTATTATATGCACAACAAACAAAACTCCAATATGATGCACATGTTGTTTAGTTGACATTTAGTCATTTAATCATTTTTAAATGGGGTTGTTCACATGATTAGTTAAATTGAAACAAAGCAAATAAGAGAATTATCTCCATTACCATGATTTACAAATTTGGGTATTACAAATCCTACCCCCCTTAAAAATAATCTCGTCCTCGAGATTTGTAAGAAAAGGGAATACAAAAGGATTGGTTTGCAATTTAGCTTTTAATTTCTAAATCAAGGGTCTCTTTTTTTATTATTAGTAAGTGATAGGAGAGCATGGGTATTATATGTATGTCCACTTTATTATGTAGGATAGAAGATGTCTTTAGGGCATATATAGGTTTGGGTAAGAAAGAGTAGGATAAGAAAAACTCCATCCAAGATTGTGGATCTTGACTCATCTTGGTGACCTTACTTGATCCTTGAAGACTTGGGTTGGTGTTCATCCTTCCTTGATGAAGTTGATCATCTTCTTTGGTCTTATCTCATTGATTAGGAGTTAGTGTATATTATTGGCTGGGGAATATGGTTAATATAGGTATGGATGAGATAGACTACATGATGTAGGTTACAAGTTTGTTTTAGGTTGGGGTTGATAGACTATGCAATCCATCATTACTCTATTGGTTGGGTTGTTATGTAACTTGTTATATAGGTCAAGTTGTTGGGTATGGCCAAGTTGATATAAGTCTCCAAATTAGGTTTAAGTAATTTAGGAGTACGGCCTTATTTTTTTTCTACCAGCATTAAGTAACTCACACTAGATTAGACCATATTAAATTAGATATGATCTAGATTAGACTTAGTTTAAGTTAGATAAATTTATCAGGGTAGGATATATCTTGTTAGGATATGTTAAAATCTTTTGAGATAGGATGGGGTATATGGTGTAGGTAGGTCAGAAGCTCTATTAGGTTAACACAGAGGGATTATGCATCTATTGGATGGGTAAGGTAGTTGCATATGTATATGGTCAAGTTAATCTAGGGCATCAATTTAGCTTAAATCATTTTTATAGGAGTGAGGTCTAATCCATTTCACTAGTACTAACTAATTCATTAAATAACTCACTTTAGATTAGATCATATTAGATTAGATGGGATCTAGATTAGACCGGTATGACTAGTTTGACTAGATAAGATATAATTAATTTGCATTAGATCATGGTTGTTTAAACTAGGGTGAATAAGTATGCTTATTAGGATAAGATGGATCCATAAAGATAAGATAGAATCTTTTGAGACCAGTTAGATCTATTTAGGATGAGATACAATCTTTTCAAGATAGGATGAGTATCTTTTAAGATAAGATGGATCTGTTAAGACAAGGGAGAATCTTTTAAGATAAGATGAATTGGTTAGAATGAGATCTTTTAGGATAAGATAAATCTCTTAAGCTAGATATGTTCCAATGGGGATAATCTAGGTTGTCTAGTTATTTTATAAATATATTTTTATACCTATGTGTATATGCAGGTGCAATTGTGGACATTACTCCACAACTCATCACACTCAAACAAAGATCCAAATCAGACAAGTATCATAAGAACAAACACTCATACAAATATGTAATAAAATAGTTTTGATTTTTGTTCCTAAGAATGGGTCTCCTATTTCTAAAAGTCACTTTAGGTACAGGATTTCAAAGTGTGAAATCCAAGTTTGTCTTTGGAAGCAGAAAGGTAAGAGTAATCAGAGTAAAGCGGAAATAGATGAGAAAAGATTAAGAAAAGTTTAGAAAAGAATCAGAGTAGCAGAGGTAAGTAAAGAATGGTTGTCCAGTTCTATCTAGGTTTCGTCCTACAGTCAACATTCCTCTGATACCACTTCTGTAACACCCGGGTTTTAGGGGTCCAAAACCCGGGTGCTAACAAAAACACCAGGTATGCTGGGACCAAGTCTCACACATATGATGTATAGTGGCACAGGATCGAATGTCACAACTTTATATATAACAGGAGTTCTATACAAAATAAATAATTACATTATAAGGAGACAACGGTCCAGCAACCCAAAGTTGACTGGGAGACGACGACCTAGACCTCTCACGAACTCATCGCAGCATCCTCCAAGCGCCTCATCCTGTGGTACCTGTTCTTGACCTGTGGTGTATGTGAGACAGCAAGAGTGAGCTCACATACGTTCATCGCTCAACAAGTTGTGGGGAATAATGTGCATGAACTCGCCAAAGGTGGGAGCTCACGTGAAGTGTAAGGCTTACCAAAGAGGATGGTTAGAGCTGAGCATTGCTTTTAAAGTTGGTCAAAATTATATTAGCAGTTACTAAGTATAAGTAAATACCAAACCCAATTAAGTAATAGAACAAAAGTAACAACACCACCTGCAATGCAATGCATATGACAAATTGAATTTAGTTCCATAAATTAATCATGTGAGTGTCCGAGCTGCTCATGACCGTGAGCACGGCTAGTATACCAGTTTTATACTCTGCAGAGGTTGCGCATCTTTACCCACAAGTCGTGTATCCCATGTCGCCAGGGTTTGCAAGGCCCTTAGACACTTCCGAGGTGAATGGCTAGGGATCCACTACGAGGCCTTTACAAAGTTCCACTAGCTTCCGAAAACCCGCTACAGTTTATAGGAAGTTCCAATGCAGGAATCCCTTGCAGGACCGCTATCGCAGCAAAATCCTCCCGAGGGCCTCCCTACACTGACCACTCCCCTACTGCCCTTGCCCCTTTCGGGTAAGGTAGTCTTCCACTAGCTTTCCTAATTAATCAGCCAAGGGCGTCCCATTCCACCCTTGTGGTAGCACTGTTTTCCCGGGTGGTTCTCCATGTTCCAATTAACATAATGATCTTAACATGAACCATAAATAACAACTGATAACAAAAGTATAATCATGAATAGTGTAATCTTCATACCCAAAACCACATATGGCACTAGCAAGTACTACCCAGAAAGTTCAGTGGTAAACAAGGTATAAAGATAGACAAACTAGGGTAACCTATTGGGTCCCATCAAAATTAACCTATGCAGATCATTATGATTAATTAGAACATGAGTAGGTGAAAAGAAGTGATCAAGGGCACAACTTGCCTGGGCCTTGAGATTCCAGGTACCAGGATGATCTTCAGATTCTCGTGACCTCACTGCTAGTCGTAGTAATACAAACAAACAGTGTAGGCAAAATTTAACATCACACCAAACAAGTAAACAAAATACATAATAATAATCTACACATTAAAATAAGATTCTAGGAACAGGAATCATTAATTTTGGAGTTATAGATTTTAAGTTATGAATTTTCAAAGGTTTTATGTGTTTAAAATGGATTAAGTGAGAGATTAAATTTCTAATTGTTTTCATGACAAAACAGAGGCTCTAGGTGGTAGATAATAAAATTACAAAATTTTAGAAAGTGGAATGGTTCAATTTGGAGCTAAAATGAATTTTCTATGAATTAACTAAGTTCTAGCAATTATTTTCATATTAAAAATCCATTTTCTATTTTATTTATTCAATTTAAACGAGTTCTGGACTGGGCCTCAATTACAGCAAAGCGCAGGGGGCTCGGGGTAAGTTTCCTAAGACACAGGGAATAACACACTCTGGACGGCGGGTTGGTTTCCTGGAAGCAGAGGGACTCTTTAGCAATATGACCAGGGCGAAGGGGTATCATCTAATCCTGGCCGCACGATCCAGATCCTACGCGCCAGATTAGATTGGCGTCATAAGTGAACCGGTACGCCGTGTGAGCCGTTGAATCCCAGATCTTTGGTCACGATTTAATCAAGCCGTATTCAATTCCCATCCATCGATCCACGCATCAACGGACCAGATCCAACGCGCGAAGGGGTAAGCCAGGATCTAATCCAGGCCGTTCTCCTTCGATCCGACGGCCAGAACACCATCCCCCAATCTCGACCGGGAGATCGGCGGCGCCGCCGCCACCCACGGCGGAGGACATTGCCGGCGATAGCGTTCCCGTGACCCAGGACCCCCACTCGCCGACCGACTAGCGCAAAACGATGTGGAGGCGATCGCGAAACAGAAGGCGAGCTTACCTCCAAGAATCGTGGCGTTCGGAGCTCTGCCCACGGTGCGGCGCGGAGTCACGGCGGCGCAGTGGCTCCGGTGAGCAATTGCCCCGGCCACCAGCCACCTTGAGCTGCGCACCAGCCCAGAGAAGATTCCCCGCATGCTTGCGACGCCCCAGAACCACCCCAATTGAGCAGAAGGGCAGCGCCGGCGAGTTTAAGGGTGCGGCGGATCTCTCCTCTGCACACGGCGACGAGATAGCCAACGACATGACGATTTGAGACAAACTGGAGGGGGATAGTCATCGGAGCGACTCGGCGATACGGCTATTTATGGTCCGAAAACCAGATGCCATGCGCGCGGATCTCGGCTCCGATGCGCGCGACGTGCGGGTTTGTTGCGAGGGAGATGGACCTGACGAGGAGCGCCCACATGTCAGCGAGAGAAAAGGGAGAAGCCGCAGAGACCGACGCGTGGGCCCGGACGTCAGTGAAGCAACTCGGTGCACGCGTGAGTGGGCGCGGCACATGACGAGTGGGGCCCGCGTGTCTGTGTCCGCGCGCGTGGTCACAAGGTAGATGGGCCGCGCGGGAGTGAAGGGGTGGTTGGGCCGAATTGATCAGCGAGCCCAGGTAAGGTTTTTATTCTTTTTCTTTTTATTTTCTATTTTCTTTTCTCCATTTTCAATTATCCAACTCAATTCAAATTCCAATTTAAATCCAAAGTTTGTGGCGAATTTGTCTTCATTTAAATATTCAATGTGAACATAGCATGGATAAATTTTATTTATTTACAGATTTATTTTGCTTCTCTTGCCTTATATATATTATTTCCCTTTTCCTTTTTCAAACCCTAATCTCCTTTTGGGTTCTAATTCAAGTTTCTTTTTTTTAGTATATTTTGATTAATAGTGTTGCTATTATTATTATATGCACAACAAACAAAACTCCAATATGATGCACATGTTGTTTAGTTGACATTTAGTCATTTAATCATTTTTAAATGGGGTTGTTCACATGATTAGTTAAATTGAAACAAAGCAAATAAGAGAATTATCTCCATTACCATGATTTACAAATTTGGGTATTACAGTTTGTGGCATTAATTTGCATGACATGAGGTGTTGTGGAAATCACTTGATTGCAAATGAAAAAATAGATTCACATGATGTACCGTGCAGATTTCCTGGCCACTAAGTTTTCTGTTGCCATCATCTTTATTTTGTAGCTTGGTGTATGATAAAGTCGCAATAGAAACATCAAAGAGACAGAACTCTCTATTGCTGACGCTGTTTCGGTGATTCGGTGGAGCCTTCTTGCAGTTTATCTATTTTTATATGACAAGTCATTGGTAAGTGTCATGCTGCTTCCAGCTATTTACCTTTTTCTATGAAGCAAATGTTTATATGCATACTATGCTACGTGAGAAACATTAAAATAATTGATGTACCTAAACACATTTTTTATTGATGTATAGTGATCTAGCATTATTGTCTATATTAATATTTATATTGCTGGTAGCTTCTACTTTAACTGATCTCAATGGGGCATTTGGGTGGCTAGCAATTCACATTGATAATTTAAAAGTGAATTTCAGGTGTACATTTGATGGCCTCCGATATGGTGCTGCCTTCAATCCTCTACAATGCGCGAGAATGCTGCTCAGGAGGGTATTAACGGCTCAACACAGATGACCTCCTCGGAGTCATGTTTCTAATTATCTACACTATGATTCTCCTTCTGTTGAAAAAATATTGTTTTATTGTCCTGTGAGCTAATGATAACAGTGATGGTAAGTAAATATGGTCCATGCATATTCTCATCATAGATGGCTGAAAAGCTCCCAGTGCTGCTACACTACCAGAGTCTTCATGTGCATACTTACTTCAAGAACTCAAGGTACACAAAGTTTTCTCAGCAGAAGAATATGTATCTGTTTGATTCCAGCTGAAATGCTTACTAAACTCGGTGTGTCGCTTTAAATGATATGGGATGAAGTTGGGCAAGACCAAAGTGAAAGTGAGAGAATACCCGAAGAACTTCTTGTTGGACGAACTTGGAGAAACCAATACTAAAACTCAGTGCCAACCGCTCGCAACAGGCAATTTAGGTCGATGTGCTCGCACGTTGTGTGACCATGTCTGAGCACTCCCCACCCACCCAATCGCTTCCCACGTCATGCTGCCACGTCGAGAATTTGTACACAACTAAGGTTGATGCCCATTTTACTCTGTTATTGAACCTCTGCTTTTCTGCAGACCCAGGTATGCTAGAAGTAGGTAATGGTAGCATGACCTTAGCAGAGTATCGCTCACATTTTAGCATTTGGGTTGTCATGAAAGTAAGTTTTCACTGAGATTGGACCGATGTTGTGTCATCATATTTTGAGTAAAGGGTTTGACCGAAGAATTTTGAAAAATAAAAGACTGTAGTTCATTGAAGGTGATAATTGGTATGCAAGTATTACTATTATTGATTCTCCACTTACTGATATTACATTTGGATAAGAGGAAGGAGATATCCTAATTCTAATGGGTTAACTGCTAGCAGTTCCTTATGTATTGTTATGCTTTAGGCCCCTTTATTAATTGCCTCATGTGGAAAGAGGGTGTGATGATCTTTTGTTGTTTTTGTAGCGAGAAGCTCAAAGAAGGGGAAGACATCTACATCTATCAGTAAGTGATCCAGTTTAGTAGATGAATCACCGCTATGGGTGTTTTTCTATTCTTGAATAGGCATGTGGTTCTATTGATGGTTGTTTGATGTTTGGTATATTGTGTTCTGATTGTAGGTGATCCAGTTTAGCAGATCGAGTACCCCTTCTTCATCGAGGGCTCGTAGGAGCTTCTCAAGGCGTGTGTCGACATTGTATAGTACTTGCTGCCCTGGGCCAAACGATACCTGTGTTGACTCTGGAAGCCCATCAGTGTACATCTATGTTGAGATACAAAAATGAAACTAATATTTTCCACACGGATTTTGCATGTTATAATGATGTTTGTCGTTCTGTATCAATGTTTCGTACAAATCTTTTACTTCTGTCGCAATGCACGGGCACATACCTATAACAATATAACACACATGTATATAAGTTATCGTGTTATTATACGGTTCCGTTGCAACGCACGGGCACTCACCTAGTATATATATATATATATATATATATATATATATATATATATATATATATATATATATATATATATATATATATCCTGTTGTTGTATACAGCCCATTCAGCCCATCTTGTTGTTTATTCTTCATAGACACATCCTTTTCTTTTTCCCACTCGCATGCATGGTTAGCCCAATCCCTGAGACGCTGATGCGTGCTGGTAATGTTCTTGCCTAGCTATATCATCTCTCCGACCTGTATTGCACACCTCCTGCATATGCCTGCCAGAGATATAGATCTCCAACCGTCGTAGCACATACAATTCCACTGCCGCGTTACTGCATATAGATATCACATATCCTTTTCAATACGTCACTGACACGTACAGATGGCACACAAGTTCGCAATCAAGATAGACATTGGCTCTGCCACCTAACACAAATACAAGTTTAATTATATTTGATGACGACCACCATATATTTAAGACATCTATCATGTGGGGCCTCAGCTCCAACGACACAAGTATATATATCAGTCCAGCCGACCGAACTATATATTTTAATTTGTTTACCGATAACACCCGGCCGGCCGGTACAACAAGCATACTCGTAGTGCAGTGGTGTTTCTTTCATAAAGAACAGGAGCCATATTCATTTTCTATATAGCAAGAAGGTGAAGCATCATGAAGAAGGCGTCGTACGTCGTCACTTGTTGCACACGTACTTGAGGATGCCGGGTATGTGGATTCTGTAGACAGGTTCTGCCTGGCGTACCCGATGATGATGCTGTCGATGGTGCGCGTGCCCTGCATCCACCCGGGCGCCGGGTCGCTGGTGATGATGCTGGGCCGCATCACCACCACGGGCACGACGACGCGGAGCTGCTGCTGCTGCTGGTGCTGGGCGAGGAGGACGGCCTCCCCCATGGCCTTGGTGAACACGTACGTGTTGGACCACCCGAAGTGCCGCGCCCGCTGCAGGCCCATCCTTCATGGCCTTCCGCTCCGCCTGCTGCTGCAGCGACTTGTTCTTCACCTCCTCGGCGAGGCGAGGCGAAGCTCCGCGTCCACGTCCACGTCCAGGTAGTACGCCCCGGCCCCGCCGCCCTCCCGCAGCGACTCGCCGGGCCTGATGGGCCTCTCCAGGATCAGGCCCTCCCTGAAGCCCGACACGAAGGCCGTGGAGACGTGCATCAGCAGCTTCAGCCTCGCGCACCGCTTGGCCAGCGCGCACAGGTGCTTCACCCCCACCACGTTCACCGGTTCACGTCCAGCGAGACATCGTATCTGCATGCATGCATGCATGCATCGAAAGACGTTTTTATTATTTGATCATCTTTCTTTAGTACTCTAGCGTCCGTACCTTTCGTAGAAGTTGGTGGTTGCCGCGATGTTGACGATGATGTCGGTGTCCCTGGCCAGCGTGTCCAGCACGGCTGCCTCCAGCCCCAGGCCGTCGCGTCTCATGTCTCCGGCCAGAGCCACGATCTTCTCCTCCACCAACTGCTGGAACCCCTTGCCGTGCTTCTCCCTCAGCAGGCCGAACAGCTCCGTGTCTATCACCTGCAACGTACATGCGGTGTGTAAGGCCGACTCCAGTGCACAGCCTTCCTATCACCCCTGCCACGTCAGCTCTCGCCTCCACTCTCGCCTCTGCTGCTCCAGTGTACAGGCTGCAGCAGGCTACAGTCTCAGGCTATAGCCACATCAGCTTTTCTATTTCAGAATTAAGTAATTCACGCGGATTTATTTCAACGCTTAGAAAACACACAACATAATATTTTTTATTGAATTAAAAATTATAAATTGTATAATAATTAAAATAAAATTACATGACGATTTAAAAATACATAATAATTAATAGAAAATTACATAAATCTAATGATTATTATTGTCACACCCGGCTTTAAGGGACAAAGCCAGGTGCGTCTCATACATGCGCCAAGAAAACAACATATACAATAACAGAGTGTATAGAGATAAATGTCACAAAACATCAGAATATTTATTACATAGCGGAAGTCTTATTACAAAATAAAAGATAAATATAAAGCGAACTAAGGATCGTCGGCGCCAATGTCAACTGAGAAACGCCACCTAGATCAGATCAAACTCCTCGCCTTGTGGCTCCTCCTGAACCACCTGTACTTGTCCTGTGGGAGGGGGGTGTGAGACAGCAAGGGTGAGCTCACACATGTTCATCGCTCAACAAGTTGTGGGGAATAACGTGGCATGAACTCACCAAAGGTGGGAGTTCATGAAGTGTAAGGCTGATCAACAGTAGAGGTTAAAGCTGAGCATTGCTTTTATAAGTTGGTCAAAATTTTATTAGCAGTTACTAAGTGTAAGTAAATACCAAACCATAATAAAATAATAGAACAAAATTAATAATAAACCCATGCAGATGCAAATGACAAATTGAGTTTAGGTTCCATAATTTAATCATCGGAGAGTCCTGAGCCGCTCATGACCGTGAGCTCGACTAGTATACCAGTTTTACACTCTGCAGAGGTTGTACCATTTACCCACAAGTCGTGTTTCCCATGTCGCCAGAGCTAGCTAGACCCTTAGACACTACCGAGGTGAATGGCTAGGGATCCACAACGAGGCCTTTACAAAGTTCCACTAGCTTCTGAAAACCCGCTACAGTTCATGGGAAGAGCACTTGCAAGAATCCCTCGTCTGACCGCCAACGCAGCAAAGTCAACCCGAGAACCTCCTTGCATGCAACTCCCCTACTGCCCTTGCCCCTTTCGGGTAAGGTAGTCTTCCACTATCTTTCCTAATTAGTCAGCCAAGGGGTCCCATTCCTCCCTTGTGGTGGCACGTGTTTCTCAAGTTAAGCTCCATGTTCCAATTAACAATAATATAATGATCTTGACATGAACATAAATAAAATAACAAAATAACTAGAACATGGATATAATAAATGATTATCCCAAAACCATATAAAGCAATAGCAAACTACCCAAGTGATTCAGGGGTAAACAAGGTAATGAGATAAACAATCCAGGGTGACCTATTAGGTCCCATCAAAATTAAACCTATGCATGGTAAATGATTATAAAGAACATTATTGGGTGACAAAAGTGAATCAAGGGCACAACTTGCCTTCAACGAGCTCCTGCTCAGCAGTCTCTACCAGCTGAACCTCAGGATCCTCTGTAGCTTGCTCGTCTACTCGCATCAATACAATACATATATGGTATAGCAAAAATTAACATAACACCAAACATGTAAATAAAATACACAGTAATAATCTAGATATTAATATAAGATCATAGGAACTGGAATCATTAAATTTGGAGTTATAGGTTTTAAGATATGAATTTCTGAATGTTTTATGTATTTAATACAAGATTAAGTACTAGATAAATGTTAATGTGTCTTTCATGCCAAAACAGAGGCACCAATGTCTAGACAATAATATTACAAAAATTTAGGAACTAGAATGGGCCAATTTAGAGTTCATATGCATTTTCTATGAATTATACAAATTCTATGAATTGTTTTTATATTAAAAACTCATTTTCCAATTCAGTTCCTGATTTTATAATTCTCTGGACGGGGCCTCATTTTCTGGAAAACGCAGGGGCTCAATCGTAAAAGAAACCGAGACACAAGCGTTGTACAGGGTGGACTGCGGGTTGGTTCTTAAATACTGGAAGGGCTCTTCTACAAAACTTGCGGCCGAAAAAGTAAGGGCAGATCCTGATCGTCCGATCGCAAGCGGACGACACAGATTAGGGCCGCCAACCTTTGAACCGGTACGCAACACAGGCGCACGGATCCAGATCCAACGGTGCGGATTTGATTAGCTATGATAAGATCCCCACCCTCCAATCTTGGATCTACGGTTCCACTCTGGTATACTCCAGGGGTGCACGCTAGGCCGTCCGATAGCAGATCTATGGCCGCCACGCGCCTTCCTCCCGAGGCCCGATGAACGTGGTGGCGGGTCGGTCAGGCATGGCGGCGGCGGCACCGGCGAGTCGTACTGTGCTAGCGACTTAGTTCACGATCTCCTAAAATGGAAGTCCCAATCCACAGCGGAGACAAAGGCGAACCCTATGAACAGATGCTTACCCGAGATGGAGGCACATAATCTCTCAACGATGGAGGCGGCCGCACCCAAATCAATGGCAGAACCTCAACTTTGGTAAGGAATTGTGCCCACCGTGGGCCAAATCCGCGCGAGCTGAGGTAGAACACGGTGCCCCTGCCTCGTGGTGGTTATCCCGTGCCATCCAACCGGCACCGAACGGAGGTGTGAGGGCAGGTCGACGGTAGACGCACAGTCGATGGCGCGGCTGGGGTTAGCTTCAGGTGGCTAGGGTGCTTCTCTCCCTGGTCGAAGCGGCAGTGGCCTCACCCCATCACTCGGATGCCTGGCGCGAGGGTCATAGGGTGCTTATATGGTCCCAAACGATTCCAATGCCAGGCGGATCACCGGTTTGAGATCCACTAACGGCGGATCCATGGCGTTTGTTACGCGGTGAAGGAGATGGCTACGGATTCTATGGATGAGGATGAAGCCGTTGGTGCGGACCCGGTACCTTGGCGTCAGCGGATGGAGCGGCAGGAGGAATCCAGGCGTCGATTGTTATGCGCCCACGCGGAATCAGCGGATTCGGTTGAGGTGAGCTCGGAGCAAGAGGATGGTAATGACAGCCGGACCCCACACGGCAGTGGCCTAAAGCGAGACCGTGCATGGACTGACCAGTGGCCCCAGGAACGGGAGCGCGGCGCGCATGGGAGAAGATGCGTTGACACGCGGGTCCCGCGCGGCGGTGAGTGCGTGTGAGACCAGAGGATGTGGGCCGTGCGGCAGCCAACCAGGCGCGGTGTGCTTTGTGGGCCGAGAAGAAACGGCCCAGGCACAGGTGACTTTCCCCCCTTCCTTTATAATTCCTATTTTCTACTATTTCCTTTCTTATTTCTTATTTTGAAAACCAAATTTTGAATTTCTAATTTTGTGGCTAATTTGTACTCAACTTTTGGAGTTATGATTCGAATATGTCATGGTGAGATGAATTTTATTTATTTATATATTTACTTTGTATTATCTAATATTCTTTCTCTCTTTTCTATATTCTTGAATTTCTTTTAGATCTTAAATTCCACTTTGGACTTTAACTTATTTCTTTTTACAATATTTTTATATTATCACAAAATGCACACAAAATAAAATCTCGGCATGATGCAATGATTTAGTGGCATATATTTTATTAATTATTTATTTTTAAGTACGGTGTTCACATGAGATGGTACGAAAAGGTCCAACCCACACATATAAATAAAGGAAATAAAATTTTCTTCTCCTTTTATATTCTCTATTACAAATTGGGTATTACAAATCCTACCCCCCTTAAAAATAATCTCGTCCTCGAGATTTAAGAAGGTATAGGGAAAAGATAGAAAAATCTATGCGAAGTTCTTCTTCTCCCTCCCATGTTGCTTCATCTTCGCCATGGTGACTCCATTGCACTTTGCACATCTCTATCACCTTATTCCTTGTAACTCGAGTCAACGTATCAAGAATCTTGATAGTATACTCCATGTAAGTCAAATGTCCCTGAACACCGAGCTCTTCCATTGGTAACTGTTTCTCAGGGACACGGAGACGCTTATTAAGTTGAGACACATTATATATATTATGCACATCAGAAAGATTATCAGGTAGCTCGAGTTGATAGGCCATCTCTCCAACTTGCCTAAAAAAACTCTAAAGGGTCCAATAAAGCGAGGGAACAATTTGCCCTTAATTTTGAATCTCCTCATTCCACGAAGTGGTGACACCTTGAGGTACACATAACCTCAATCCTCAAATTCCAGTGGTCTCCCTCTATTATCAGCATAGCTCTTCTGCCTGGTTTGAGCTAACCTCAAATTCTCTCGAATTATATGAACTTGTTCTTCTGCCTCTTGAATAAGTTTAGGTCCAAAGAACTGTCTTCCTCCAGTCTGATCCAATCTAGAGGAATCATGTATTTCCTCCCATATAATGCTTCAAAAGATGACATCTTCAGACTGGCCTGCTAACTATTATTATATGAGAACTCAGTATAAGGTAGACTCTTGTCCCAACTACTACCATGCTGAAGGGCACAAGCTCTCAACATATCTTTCAATACTTGGTTAGTCCTTTCGATCAGTCCATCAGTCTAATGATGGTAGGCCGAACTAAAATTCAACTTCGTATCCATATTCTCATGAAAACTTTTCCAAAATTTGGGGGTAAACTATGATCCTCTATCCAAAATGATCTTCTTCGGTACATCGTGTAGAGACACAATCTGAACCATATATACTCTGCCAATTGAGATCCCTTATAAGTAGTCTTGACCGGGATGAAATGAGCCACTTTGGTCAGTCTATCCACAATAACCCATATAACATCATATCCTTTCTGGGTGCGAGGCAATCCAGTAATGAAATCCATACCAATCTCTTCCCACTTCCACTCGAGAATCTTCAGTGGGTGTAGTAGTCCAGCTAGTCTTTGGTGTTCGGCCTTAACTTTTTGACACACATCGCTCATAATCACATGTGCAGCCACATCTCTCTTCAGTCCATACCACTAGTACTTCTGCTTCAAATCCAGATACATCTTGGTACTACCAGGATGAATAGAATAATCCGAGTCATGAGCCTCCTTCAAAATAGTCTCACGAAGGCTTTCAATACTAGGAACACATATCCTGTCCTTAAACCATATGGTGCCTTTCTCATCTTCCGTGAATTCCGGACCTCGACCTTTAGTAATCAGATCCCTAATCTCTTGTATCTAGCATCACCAATCTGTCCTTCTGCGGATTTCTTGCTCCAAGGTAGGTTCCACATCAATAATAACTCCTTTAGTGTGAGCAACTATCCCCAGGTTAAGTCTCCTGAAATCCTCAACAATCTCATCGGGTAGCTAGGCAACAATAGCTGAATGAACGTGCTCCTTTTGAGTCAAGGCATCTGCAACCAAATTTGCCTTGCCCGGGTGATAGTGAATCTCATAATCCTTAATAAGCTCCAACCAACGGCGTTGCCTAAGGTTGAGATCCTTCTGAGTGAATATATACTTCAAACTCTTATGATCCATGTATACTTGACACTTGGTTCCCATAATATAATGTCTCCAATTCTTAAGCGCATGCACAACGGCTGCCAGTCCCAAGTCTTGAGTGGGGTAGATCAACTCGTGTTTCCGCAACTGACGAGACGTGTAGGTAATCACATGTCCTTCTTGCATGAGCACGCATCCCAAGCCTTGGCCACATGCATCACAATAAATATCAAATCCCTTTCTGTAGATCTAGCATAACCAACACTGGTGGCGACATCAACCTCTTCTTCAGTTGGTTAAAACTATCTTAGTACTTCTCGTCCCAGTTAAACTCTCTTCCCTTCTCCAGAAGCGAGGTCATGGCTTAGCAATCTTAGAAAATCCTTCAACAAATCTTCGATAATATCCTGCAAGTTCCAAGAAACTCCGGACCTCAGTAACTATAGTGGGTATGCTCCACACCACTATCTCCTTGACTTTAGCAGGATCCACTGGTATTCCTCCATTAGAAATGATATGTCCAAGAAAGGGCACCTCGCCAATCCAAAACTCGCATTTACTGTACTTGGCGTAGAGTTGATTATCTCGTCGCTTCTGTAGCACCAATATCAGGTGTTCCTCATGATCACTTTCACTCTTAGAATAGATAATAATATCATCGATAAATACTATGACGAATCTGTCCAAATACTCCATAAACACCTTATTCATCAAATCCATGAAATAAGCTGGTGCATTAGTTAATCCAAACGACATAACAGTAAACTCGTATAATCCATATCGGGTTGAGAAAGCCGTCTTAGGAATATCTGATGGTCAAATCTTCATTTGATGGTAACCTGATCGGAGATCAATCTTTGAGAATACCCTTGCACCTCTCATCTGATCAAATAAATCTTCGATACGGGATAATGGATACTTGTTCTTCACAGTGACATCGTTAAGGGACCTATAATCAACGCACATCCCTTGTGATCCTTCTTTCTTTTGTACAAATAGAACTGGTGCTCCCTAAGGTGAGGAACTTGGACGAATGTACCCAGCATCCTATAATTCCGTTAACTGCTTCTAAAGTTCCTTTAGCTCTTCTACGGACATCATGTATGGCCGTTTAGAAATAGGGGAAGTCCTAGGTGAGAGATCAATGACAAACTCAACTTCCATATCTGGTGGCATCCCTAATAACTCCTCTAGAAAGACATCCGGAAAATCCCTAACTGCACGGATGTTGTCACCCACCAACTTCTCATCTACTAAGAAAGCTGCTAGTCTGGTGGCGGTAGTTACTGCAATTCCATCTTCAAATCTTTCTCCTTTGGAGCACAATGTATAAACTGTCTTTGCCTTTCTTAACCATGACATACCAAGGATCAAGTCTATACTGCTCTCTTCTAACAGTACAGGGGTAGCACATCTGGGTTAGGAATATAGGGTAAGAAAGGAAGAATTGTAGACAAGGCGAGTAATTACGAGAAATGTTACTGCGGGGGATTTATTAGCTAAGTAGATTAGTGTGTTATCCACTAAAGCTAATACATTACCTTATGGTGGTACATGCTAAGATGCCCAACTATACTATTTCAATCAATCAAAGAAGCAAATCAGGCATTGATCATCAGAACAATCAACCAACATTTTTAATAGAGAAAATAGTTTTAATTTTGTCTTAGGTTCCCTATCTCTGAAAAAGTTCATAGTTGTAGGATTCCAAGGTGTGGAATCCATCTTGTCTTAGAGTAGAAAAGGTAAGAGTAATCAGAGTAGAATAGCAAAAGGTGAGACATGACCAAGACAAGGTGAGTATAGAATGTATCAAAGTAAGGTAAGTAGGTAAGGGTTTGTCCATTTCTATCTAGGTTTCGTCCTACAGTCAACATTTCCTTTGATACCACTTCTGTCACACCCGACTTTAAGGGACAAAGCCAGGTGCGTCTCATACATGCGCCAAGAAGACAACATATACAATAACAGAGTGTATAGAGATAAATGTCACAAAACATCAGAGTATTTATTACATGGCGGAAGTCTTATTACAAAATAAAAGATAAATATAAAACGAATTAAGGATCGTCGGCGCCAATGTCAACTGAGAAACGCCACCTAGATCAGATCAAACTCCTCGCCTTGTGGCTCCTCCTGAACCACCTGTACTTGTCCTGTGGGGGGGGGTGTGAGACAGCAAGGGTGAGGTCACACATGTTCATCGCTCAACAAGTTGTGGGGAATAACGTGGCATGAACTCACCAAAGGTGGGAGTTCATGAAGTGTAAGGCTGATCAACAGTAGAGGTTAAAGCTGAGCATTGCTTTTATAAGTTGGTCAAAATTTTATTAGCAGTTACTAAGTGTAAGTAAATACCAAACCATAATAAAATAATAGAACAAAATTAATAATAAACCCATGCAAATGCAAATGACAAATTGAGTTTAGGTTCCATAATTTAATCATCGGAGAGTCCTGAGCCGCTCATGACCGTGAGCTCGGCTAGTATACCAGTTTTACACTCTGCAGAGGTTGTACCCTTTACCCACAAGTCGTGTTTCCCATGTCGCCAGGGCTAGCTAGACCCTTAGACACTACCGAGGTGAATGGCTAGGGATCCACTACGAGGCCTTTACAAAGTTCCACTAGCTTTTGAAAACCCGCTACAGTTTATGGGAAGAGCACTTGCAAGAATCCCTCGTCTGACCGCCATCGCAGCAAAGTCAACCCGAGAACCTCCTTGCATGCAACTCCCCTACTGCCCTTGCCCCTTTCGGGTAAGGTAGTCTTCCACTAGCTTTCCTAATTAGTCAGCCAAGGGGTCCCATTCCTCCCTTGTGGTGGCACGTGTTTCTCAAGTTAAGCTCCATGTTCCAATTAACAATAATATAATGATCTTGACATGAACATAAATAAAATAACAAAATAACTGGAACATGGATATAATAAATGATTATTCCAAAACCATATAAAGCAATAGCAAACTACCCAAGTGATTCAGGGGTAAACAAGGTAATGAGATAAACAATCTAGGGTGACCTATTGGGTCCCATCAAAATTAAACCTATGCATGGTAAATGATTATAGAGAACATTATTGGGTGACAAAAGTGAATCAAGGGCACAACTTGCCTTCAACGAGCTCCTGCTCAGCAGTCTCTACCAGTTGAACCTCAGGATCCTCTGTAGCTTGCTCGTCTACTCGCATCAATACAATACATATATGGTATAGCAAAAATTAACATCACACCAAACATGTAAATAAAATACACAGTAATAATCTAGATATTAATATAAGATCATAGGAACTGGAATCATTAAATTTGGAGTTATAGGTTTTAAGATATGAATTTCTGAATGTTTTATGTATTTAATACAAGATTAAGTACTAGATAAATGTTAATGTGTCTTTCATGCCAAAATAGAGGCACCAATGTCTAGACAATAATATTACAAAAATTTAGGAACTGAAATAGGCCAATTTGGAGTTCATATGCATTTTCTATGAATTATACAAATTCTATGAATTGTTTTTATATTAAAAACTCATTTTCCAATTCATTTTCCTGATTTTATAATTCTCTGGACGGGGCCTCATTTTCTGGAAAACGCAGGGGCTCAATCGCAAAAGAAACCGAGACACAAGCGTTGTACAGGGTGGACTGCGGGTTGGTTCTTAAATACTGGAAGGGCTCTTCTACAAAACTTGCGGCCGAAAAAGTAAGGGCAGATCCTGATCGCCCGATCGCAAGCGGACGGCACAGATTAGGGCCGCCAACCTTTGAACCGGTACGCAACACAGGCGCACGGATCCAGATCCAACGGTGCGGATTTGATTAGCTATGATAAGATCCCCACCCTCCAATCTTGGATCTACGGTTCCACTCTGGTATACTCCAGGGGTGCACGCTAGGCCGTCCGATAGCAGATCGATGGCCGCCACGCGCCTTCCTCCCGAGGCCCGATGAACGCGGTGGCGGGTCGGTCAGACATGGCGGCGGCGGCACCGGCGAGTCGTACTGTGCTAGCGACTTAGTTCACGATCTCCTAAAATGGAAGTCCCAATCCACAGGGAGACAAAGGTGAACCCTATGAACAGATGCTTACCCGAGATGGAGGCACATAATCTCTCAACGATGGAGGCGACCGCACCCAAATCAATGGCAGAACCTCGACTTTGGTAAGGAATTGTGCCCACCGTGGGCCAAATCCGCGTGAGCTGAGGAAGAACATGGTGCCCCCGCCTCGTGGTGGTTATCCCGTGCCATCCAACCGGCACCGAACGGAGGTGTGAGGGCAGGTCGACGGTAGATGCACAGTCGATGGCGCGGCTGGGGTTAGCTTCAGGTGGCCAGGGTGCTTCTCTCCCTGGTCGAAGCGGCAGTGGCGTCACCCCATCACTCGGATGCCTGGCGCGAGGGTCATAGGGTGCTTATATGGTCCCAAACGATTCCGATGCCAGGGGGATCACCGGTTTGAGATCCACTAACTACGGATCCATGGCGTTTGTTACGCGGTGAAGGAGATGGCTACGGATTCTACGGATGAGGATGAAGCCGTTGGTGCGGACCCGGTACCTTGGCGTCAGCGGATGGAGCGGCAGGAGGAATCCAGGCGTCGATTGTTATGCGCCCACGCGGAATCAGCGGATTCAGTTGAGGTGAGCTCGGAGCAAGAGGATGGTAATGACAGCTGGACCCCACACGGCAGTGGCCCAAAGCGAGACCGTGCATGGACTGACCAGTGGCCCCAGGAACGGGAGCGCGGCGCGCACGGGAGAAGATGCGTTGACACGCGGGTCCCGCGCGGCGGTGAGTGCGTGTGAGACCAGAGGATGTGGGCCGTGTGGTAGCCAACCAGGCGCGGTGTGCTTTGTGGGCCGAGAAGAAACGGCCCAGGCGCAGGTGACTTTCCCCCCTTCCTTTATAATTCCTATTTTCTACTATTTCCTTTCTTATTTCTTATTTTGAAAACCAAATTTTGAATTTCTAATTTTGTGGCTAATTTGTACTCAACATTTGGAGTTATGATTCGAATATGTCATGGTGAGATGAATTTTATTTATATATTTACTTTGTATTATCTAATATTCTTTCTCTCTTTTCTATATTCTTGAATTTCTTTTAGATCTTAAATTCCACTTTGGACTTTAACTTATTTCTTTTTACAATATTTTTATATTATCATAAAATGCACACAAAATAAAATCTCGGCATGATGTAATGATTTAGTGGCATATATTTTATTAATTATTTGTTTTTAAGTACGGTGTTCACATGAGATGGTACGAAAAGGTCCAACCCACACATATAAATAAAGGAAATGAAATTTTCTTCTCCTTTTATATTCTCTATTACAAATTGAGTATTACAATTATGTCCCCATACATGTTCAATCAAATCATTTAGTAGTTGTGTATATATCGATGTGTCCGTCATCTCGTTGTCCATTTGAATCCTAGCTGCTAGGCTCAGGGTTGCATTGTAGTAGATCGACGGGCCGACTGTAGTCTCATGCGATACCTGCGCCGAAAGTAATTTGGAGGATACACACAGTCATCCGCGAAGTAGTCTTGATAAAGCCGATCATGGGCAGACTCACGATCACGATTGATGTAGCGTCGACGACGCTTGGGCTAGCTCGACGACTCTTCATTGAGGTTGAGCATAGCCTCCTCCATGGCTGCTTGCAATGCATTGCACGTTGCCCCTTCGGCTCCTTCACTTGAGTTTGTGCTCGAGGAAGACATGACGTGAAGATGAGTAGAAAAGGCGAGTTTGGAAGAGAGAAATGAGATTAAATGGTGTGTGGAATGAGCTCCACCCGGGTAGGGATATATATAGAGGGATTGGGGATGAAATTTGTGATTTTTTGCAATTTTTTTCGAATTTTCTGGACTCCAAACGGTCAAAAACGGCTAGTTGCAACGGCTAGCACACGTGGACCAATCAGATCGCGACACGTGGACCAGTCAGATCGCGCCACGTCGCTCTCGCCCCGCCAGTGCCTCGCCTCGCTCTCGCCTCCCTCTCGCCCGCCTCTCGCCCGGGCGGGCGCTCTAGCGCGGGCGAGCGCGAGGCGATACCGCCCGCTCTCGCCGGGCGCGAGCGCCGTCGCCCGGCGACCCTCTCTCGCCCGCCTCTCGCCCACGCGCGGGCGGTAGCGGCTCTCTCTCGCCCGCGCTACTGCCCGCGTTGCCACCAGCCTAATACCTAATTTGTAAGAGATTACTAAAGGAGAAACTATTCCCTTTATGCATATACACTCTCTATTTATTATCACATGTGAACACCTCATTTAAAAACAAAGGATTAATAAAAGTCATGCCATTAAATTGTGCATTGTGCTGAGGTTTTATTTAGTGTACATTTTGTGACAACATAAAATGACAAGAAATATATTAAAGCCTAAAGTGGAATTTAAAATCTAAAAGAAATTCTAGAATTTAGAAAAAAGAAGAAAACAAACATTATGTGGACAAAAATAAATAAATAAAAATATATTGTTCCTACACTAGGATTTGAAGTTGAATATTTAGCTCAAACATGAGACTCATGACAAAATTCAAATTTAAGTTTGAAATCAAGAAAATAAAAAGGAAAACCAATTAGAAATTGAGAAAGAAAAGAAAAAGAGAAGGGATATAAAAATATAAATAATATATATCTATAAATATCTCCAAATTTGGTACTTCTAACTGCACAAATATGATTTGTGAATAATGAGCCACAAGCTTTGAATTTAAGTTTGAAATCAAATTGAATGTGGAAATAGAGAAAAGGAAAAACTGAAAGGGAAATGTGCCCTTGGGCCATTTCTAAAGTGTTTTGGTGATCAAGTGCCCAACACAAGTGCTAAATTGTGCCAAAGATTGAAGAAGTGCAAATCATGTAACAAGTTAAGTTTCTAGACTTAGTGTATTGATTTGGGTACTAATATATTGTATCTAAGTGCTAGAAACAGGAGAAAGTGGAATGGAAAGGAGTTGGCTGTGTACAACCAACTACTGCTCGGTTTGGGTGCACCGGACTGTCCGATGGTGCACCGGACAGTGTCCGGTGCGCCAGGCCAGTCTCGATGAACAGGCCGCTCTCGGGACTCGACGACGACGTATGGCTATAAATTACCGGACTGTCCGGTGGTGCACCGGACTGTCCGGTAAGTCGTCCGCGGCGAACTCGTCGCTCTCGGGAAGAGAATCAGCAGCGTACGGATAAAATTCACCGGACTTTCCGGTGGTGCACTGGACTGTCCGGTGAGCCAACGGTCGGCCGCGCAATCTTCGAGCGACGCGTGGGCGCGCCAACGGTCGGCAGGGGGCACCACCGGACAGTCCATTGGGACGCCACAACGTGGATGTAGGCAAGTGTTATACTTGGCCGAACCACGGGATAAACCATTGTGTCTCTTGTGATTGTCTTCCCATTGATTGTCTGTGTTTGCAAGAGCTCACCGACTTGATTAACTTGCACTAACATCTTAATAATCAAGTTTGTGGAATTTAGTGCTGATTTTTACAGGATCACCTATTCACCCCCCTCTAGGTGCTCTGGGTTTAGATAGAGCAAAAGTAGATAAAATTAATGAGTTGATTGATGCTTTAAATGAAAAGGATAGACTCTTAGAAAAGCAAGAGGATATATTTTATGAAGAGCATGATAAGTTTGTTAGTGTGCAAAAATCTCTTGCTTTAGAGGTTAAAAGAAATGAAATGCTTTCTTCTGAATTATCTGCTTGTCATGAAACTGTTTCTAGCTTAAAGAGTGTTAATGACGATTTAAATGCTAAGCTAGAAGTAGCCAATAAAACTAGATCTTGTGTAGAACATTGTCGGGGACCATAATTAGGGGTACCCTCAAGACTCCTAATTCTCAGCTGGTAACCCCCATCAGCATAAAGCTGCTAAGGCCTGATGGGTGCGATTAAGTCAGGGATCAGTCCATTCGAGCGACACGATCACGCCTCGCCCGAGCCTAGCCTCGGGCAAGGGCAGCCGACCCCGGAGGATTTCCGTCTCGCCCGAGGCCCCCCTCCAACGGCGGACATATTTCTGGCTCGCCCGAGGCCCTGCCTTCGCTAAGAAGCAACCCTGACTAAATCGCCGCACCGACCGACCAAGTCGCAGGAGCATTTAATGCAAAGGTGACCTGACACCTTTGTCCTGACGCGCGCCCCCCGGCAGAGCCGAAGTGACCGCCGTCACTTCACCGCTCCACTGACCGGCCTGACAGAAGGACAGCGCCGCCTGTGCCACTCCGACCGCAGTGCCACTTGACAGAGTGAGACTGACAGGCAGTCAGGCCCTGCCAAAGGCACCATAGGAAGCTCCGCCCGACCCAGGGCTCGGACTCGGGCTAAGTCCCGGAAGACGGCGAACTCCGCTCCGCCCGACCCAGGGCTCGGACTCGGGCTAAGTCCCGGAAGACGGCGAACTCCGCTCCGCCCGACCCAGGGCTCGGACTCGGGCTAAGTCCCGGAAGACGGCGAACTCCGCTCCGCCCGACCCAGGGCTCGGACTCGGGCTAAGTCCCGGAAGACGACGAACTCCGCTTCGCCCGACCCCAGGGCTCGGACTCGGGCTCAGCCCCAGAAGACGACGAACTCCGCTTCGCCCGACCCCAGGGCTCGGACTCCGCCCTGGCCTCTGCCGAACGACCTCCGCCTCGCCCGACCCAGGGGCTCGGACTCGGCCTCGGCCATGGAAGACAGACTCGACCTCGGCTTCGGAGGAGCCTCCACGTCGCCCAACCTAGGGCGCAGGCCAGCCACGTCAACAGGAAGCGCCATCATCACCCTACCCCGAGCTGACTCGGGCCGCAGAGAACAAGACCGGTGTCCCATCTGGCTAGCTCCGCCGGATAGGCAATGATGGCGCCCCGCATGCTCTGTGACGACGACGGCTCTCAGCTCTCTTACGGAAGCGGGAGGACGTCAGCAAGGACTCAACCGCTCCGACAGCTGTCCCTCCGCCAGGCTCCGTCGCTCCTTCGACGGGCACGACATCACACCAGCTGGGTGCCAAAATCTCTCCGGCTGCCACATCGGCATGTACTTAGGGCGCTAGCTCTCCCCCGCTAGACACGTAGCACTCTGCTACACCCCCATTGTACACCTGGATCCTCTCCTTACGCCTATAAAAGGAAGGACCAGGGCCCTCTTAGAGAGGGTTGGCCGCGCGGGGACGAGGACGGGACAGGCGCTCTCTTGGGGCCACTCGCTTCCCTCTCCCGCGTGGACGCTTGTAACCCCCTACTGCAAGCGCACCCGACCTGGGCGCGGGATGAACATGAAGGCCGCGGGATTCCCACCTCTCTCACGTCGGTCTCCGGACGCCTCGCTCCTTTCCCCCCTTCGCGCTCGCCCCCGCGCTCGACCCATCTGGGCTGGGGCACGCGGCGACACTCACTCGTCGGCCCGAGGGACCCCCCGGTCTCAAAACGCCGACAGTTGGCGCGCCAGGTAGGGGCCTGCTGCGTGTTGACGAACAGCTTCCCGTCAAGCTCCAGATGGGCAGTCTCCAGCAACCTCTCCAACCCGGGACGGTGCTCCGTTTCGGGAGTCTTGAGTTCATGTCCTTCGACGGCAGCTATGACATGATACTCCTTCCACCGCCGCGCGACGACGACAATGGCGGCCGACAGCCCGCCCGCCGACGGCGGAATCGATGACGTCTTCCCCGCGTGGTGGAAGAACAACATTCGAGCTCGCCCCGTCCTCTCCCCCGCCAACGGAGGAGGAGGCGGGGCAACCAAGGCCAAGCGGGAGGCCGCGCCTCGTCGGCTGTCGAGCGAATCGACGTCCCTAGCGCCCCAACGGGGGGCGCGTCGGGCGTCGACCTCGCGTTTGAGACGAAGGCGAGCGCCGTCTCCCCACGACACGCCAATCCCGAGCAAGCGGACGACGCCAGCACGCTCGCGGAAGGCTTGCTGGGCGTCACCCTCGTACCTGAGATGACGGTGCAGTCAGTCCCCGACGCGACTTCATCGCCGTTCGTCGACCAAAAGGTACCGACCGATTCCCATCCTACGTCATTTAGATTCAGCCTCAACCCGCCTAGCGACCTTGCTTTGGTGGGCACTCTCGTAGAGGCGAATTCAAACCCTCTGGGGTTTCGCACGCGGTCGCCTTGGGACCGGCTGACGGACGTCTCGACCTATGGGCCCTCTGGGTCCGAGGAAGACGACGACCCCAACATCTGTTGGGATTTCTCTGGACTTGGCAACCCTAGTGCCATGCGGGACTTCATGACCGCATGTGACTACTGCCTCTCTGACTGTTCCGACGGTAGCCGCAGCCTCGACGACGAGGACTGCGGCCCAAGCCGCGAATGTTTCCACGTCGATCTAGGGGGTCCCTCCGAAGGCAATCATCTCGGCATGCCGGAGGACGGTGATCTCCCTAAGCCGGTGCCCCGCGTTGACATCCCGCGGGAGCTAGCTGTGGTCCCCGTTCCGGCGGGGGGTCACGACCCACAGCTCGAGCAAGTCCGTGGGGCGCAGGCCAGGCTCGACGAGGGAGCAGGAGCGCTTGGGCCGATCCGTCGGGACGTCGGGCAGGCATGGGTGGGCCAACCCCCGGCCGGAGAAATACGTCACCTGCCCCAGGGTCTCCAGCTCCACGTCGCCAACGACGTTAGGGTCAGGCCGCCACCCGCATCCAGTGGGGTCGGTCAGAACCTGGCTGCAGCAGCGATGCTTCTCCGCGCAATGCCGGAGCCATCAACCACCGAGGGTCGGCGAATCCAAGGAGAGTTCAAGAATCTCCTGGAAGGCGCTGCGGTCCGACGGGCCGAGAGCTCTGCCTCCCGAAGGCAAGGATACCCCTTGGAACCTCATGCCGCGACTTCCCGATTCATGCGGGAAGCCTCGGTCTACACCGGGCGCACGCGCAACACCGCGCCTGCGGCCCCGGGCCACCTCGGCAACGAGCACCATCATCGCGACCGTCGGGCCCACCTCGACGAGAGGGTGCGCCGAGGCTATCACCCCAGGCGTGGGGGACGCTACGACAGCGGGGAGGATTGGAGTCCCTCGCCCGAACCACCCGGTCCGCAGGCCTTCAGCCGGGCCATCCGGCGGGCACCGTTCCCGACCCGGTTCCGACCCCCAACTACTATCACAAAGTACTCGGGGGAAACGAGACCGGAATTGTGGCTCGCGGACTACCGCCTGGCCTGCCAGCTGGGTGGAACGGACGACGACAACCTCATCATCCGCAACCTCCCCCTGTTCCTCTCCGACACCGCTCGCGCCTGGTTGGAGCACCTGCCTCCGGGGCAGATCTCCAACTGGGATGACCTGGTCCAAGCCTTCGTCGGCAATTTCCAGGGCACGTATGTGCGCCCCGGGAATTCCTGGGACCTCCGAAGCTGCCGACAGCAGCCGGGAGAGTCTCTCCGGGACTACATCCGGCGATTCTTGAAGCAGCGCACCGAGCTGCCCAACATCACCGACTCGGATGTCATCGGCGCGTTCCTTGCCGGCACCACCTGCCGCGACCTGGTGAGCAAGTTGGGTCGCAAGACCCCCACCAGGGCGAGCGAGCTGATGGACATCGCCACCAAGTTCACCTCTGGCCAGGAGGCGGTCGAGGCTATCTTCCAAAAGGACAAGCAGCCCCAGGGCCGCCCATCGGAAGATGCTCCCGAGGCGTCTACTCAGCGCGGCGCCAAGAAGAAAGGCAAGAAGAAGTCGCAAGCGAAACGCGACGCCGCCGACGCGGACCTTGTCGCCGCCGCTGAGCACAAGAACCCTCGGAAACCCCCCGGAGGTGCCAACCTCTTCGACAAGATGCTCAAGGAGCTGTGCCCCTATCATCAGGGGCCCGTCAAGCACACCCTTGAGGAGTGCGTCATGCTTTGGCGCCACTTCCACAGGGTCGGGCCACCCGCGGAGGGTGGCAGGGCCCGCGACGACGACAAGAAGGAAGATCACCAAGCAGGAGAGTTCCTCGAGGTCCACGACTGCTTCATGATCTTCGGTGGGCAAGCGGCGAATGCCTCGGCTCGGCACCGCAAGCAAGAGCGCCGGGAGGTCTGCTCGGTTAAGGTGGCGGCGCCGGTCTATCTAGACTGGTCCGACAAGCCCATCACCTTCGACCAAGACGATCACCCCGACCACGTGCCGAGCCCGGGGAAATACCCGCTCGTCGTCGACCCCGTCATCGGCGACGTCAGGCTCACCAAGGTCCTTATGGACGGGGGCAGCAGCCTCAACATCATCTACGCTGAGACCCTCAGGCTCCTGCGCGTCGATCTATCCTCCGTCCGAGCAGGCACTGCGCCCTTCCACGGAATCATTCCCGGGAAGCGCGTCCAGCCCCTCGGACGACTCGACCTTCCTGTCTGCTTCGGAACGCCCTCCAACTTCTGAAGGGAGACTCTGACGTTCGAGGTGGTCGGGTTCCGAGGAACCTACCACGCGGTACTGGGGAGGCCATGCTACGCGAAGTTCATGGCCGTCCCCAACTACACCTACCTGAAGCTCAAGATGCCGGGCCCCAACGGGGTCATCACCATCGGCCCCACGTACAAACACGCGTTCGAATGCGACGTGGATTGCGTGGAGTACGCCGAGGCCCTCGCCGAGTCCGAGGCCCTCATCGCCGACCTGGAAAGCCTCTCCAAAGAGGTGCCAGACGTGAAGCGTCATGCCGGCAACTTCGAGCCAGTGGAGACGGTTAAGGCCGTCCCCCTCGACCCCAGTGGCGACGCCTCCAAGCAGGTCCGGATCGGTTCCGGGCTCGACCCCAAATAGGAAACAGTGCTCGTCGACTTTCTCCGCGCGAACACCGACGTCTTCACGTGGAGTCCCTTGGACATGCCCGGCATACCGAGGGATGTCGCCGAGCACTTACTGGATATTCGGGCCGGAGCCCGACCCGTCAAGCAGCCTCTGCGCCGATTCGACGAGGAGAAGCGTAGAGCGATAGGCGAGGAGATCCACAAGCTAATGGCAGCCGGGTTCATCAAAGAGGTATTCCATCCCGAATGGCTTGCCAACCCTGTGCTTGTGAGAAAGAAAGGGGGGAAATGGCGGATGTGTGTAGACTACACTGGTCTCAACAAAGCATGTCCGAAGGTTCCCTACCCTCTGCCTCGCATCGATCAAATCGTGGATTCCACTGCTGGGTGCAAAGCCCTGTCTTTCCTCGACGCCTACTCAGGGTATCACCAAATCAGGATGAAAGAGTCCGACCAGCTCGCGACTTCTTTCATCATGCCCTTCGGCATGTACTGCTATGTCACCATGCCGTTCGGTTTGAGGAATGCGGGCGCGACGTACCAGCGGTGCATGAACCATGTGTTTGGCGAACACATCGGTCGCACGGTCGAAGCCTACGTTGATGACATCGTAGTCAAGACGAGGAAAGCTTCCGACCTCCTCTCCGACCTTGAAGTGACATTCCGATGTCTCAAGGCGAAAGGCGTCAAGCTCAATCCCGAGAAGTGTGTCTTCGGGGTGCCCCGGGGCATGCTCTTGGGGTTCATCGTCTCCGAGCGGGGCATCGAAGCCAACCCCGAGAAGATCACAGCCATCACCAGCATGGGTCCCATCAAGGACTTAAAGGGCGTACAGAGGGTCATGGGATGTCTCGCGGCTCTGAGCCGCTTCATCTCACGCCTCGGCGAAAGAGGCCTGCCTCTGTACCGCCTCTTAAGGAAGGCCGAGCGCTTCACTTGGACCCCTGAGGCCGAGGAAGCTCTCGGGAACCTGAAGGCGCTCCTCACAAAGGCGCCTATCTTGGTGCCCCCAGCTACCGGAGAAGCCCTCTTGGTCTACGTCGCCGCGACCACCCAGGTGGTTAGCGCCGCGATTGTGGTCGAGAGGCAGGAAGAGGGGCATGCATTGCCCGTTCAGAGGCCAGTTTACTTCGTCAGCGAGGTACTGTCCGAAACCAAGATCCGCTACCCACAAGTTCAGAAGCTGCTGTATGCAGTGATCCTGACGCGGCGGAAGTTGCGACACTACTTCGAGTCTCATCCGGTAACTGTGGTGTCATCCTTCCCCCTGGGGGAGATCATCCAGTGCCGAGAGGCCTCGGGCAAGGTTGCAAAGTGGGCAGTGGAAATCATGGGCGAGACAATCTCGTTCGCCCCTCGGAAGGCCATCAAATCCCAAGTCTTGGTGGACTTCGTAGCCGAATGGGTCGACACCTAGCTACCAACGGCTCCGATCCAACCAGAGCTCTGGACCATGTTTTTCGATGGGTCGCTGATGAAGACGGGAGCCGGCGCGGGCCTACTCTTCATCTCGCCCCTCGGGAAACACCTACGCTATGTGCTACGCCTCCACTTCCCGGCGTCCAACAATGTGGCTGAGTACGAGGCTCTGGTCAACGGGTTGCGGATCGCCATCGAGCTAGGGGTCAGGGCGCCTCGACGCTCGTGGTGACTCGCAGCTCGTCATCGACCAAGTCATGAAGAACTCCCACTGCCACGACCCGAAGATGGAGACCTACTGCGATGAGGTTCGGCGCCTGGAAGACAAGTTCTACGGGCTCGAGCTTAACCACATCGCTCGGCGCTACAACGAGACTGCGGACGAGCTGGCAAAAATAGCCTCGGGGCGAACAACGGTTCCCCCGGACGTCTTCTCCCGGGATCTGCATCAACCCTCCGTCAAGATCGACGACGCGCCCGAGCCTGAGGCGCCCTCGGTCCAGCCCGAGGTGCCCTCGGCACAGCCGGGGGCACCCTCAGCTCGGCCCGAGGCGGCCTCGGTTCAACCCGAGGTACCCTCGGCCTCCGAGGGTGAGGCACTGCGCATCAAGGAGGAGCGGAGCGGGGCCACGCCTGATCGAAATTGGCAGACCCCGTACCTGCAATATCTCCACCAAGGAGAGCTACCCCTCGACCGAGCCGAGGCTCGGCGGGTAGCGCGACGCGCCAAGTCGTTCGTCTTGCTGGGCGATGAGAAGGAGCTCTACCACCGCAGCCCCTCGGGCATCCTCCAGCGATGCATCTCCGTCGCCGAAGGTCAAGAACTCCTGCAAGAGATACACTCGGGGGCTTGCGGCCATCACGCAGCGCCTCGAGCCCTTGTCGAGAATGCTTTCCGGCAAGGCTTCTACTGGCCAACGGCGGTGGCTGACGCCACTCGAATTGTCCGCACCTGCTAAGGGTGTCAATTCTATGCGAAGCAAACCCACCTACCCGCTCAGGCTCTGTAGACGATACCCATCACCTGGCCCTTTGCTGTGTGGGGGCTGGACCTCGTCGGCCCCTTGCAGAAGGCGCCCGGGGGCTACACATACCTGCTGGTCGCCATCGACAAATTCTCCAAGTGGGTCGAGGTTCGACCTTTGAACTGCATCAGGTCCGAGCAGGCGGTGACATTCTTCACCAACATCATCCATCGCTTCGGGGTCCCAAACTCCATCATCACCGACAACGGTACCTAGTTCATCGGCAGAAAATTCTTGGACTTCTGCGAGGATCACCACATCCGGGTGGACTGGGCCGCCGTGGCTCATCCCATGTCGAATGGGCAAGTAGAGCGTGCCAACGGCATGATTCTACAAGGGCTCAAGCCTCGGATCTACAACGACCTCAACAAGTTCGGCAAGCAATGGATGAAGGAACTCCCCTCGGTGGTCTGGAGCCTGAGGACAACGCCGAGCCGGGCCACGGGTTTCACGCCGTTCTTCCTGGTCTACGGGGCCGAGGCCGTCTTGCCCACTGACCTGGAGTACGGCTCCCCGAGGACGAGGGCCTACAGCGATCAAAGCAACCAAGCTAGTCGAGAAGACTCGCTGGACCAGCTGGAAGAGGCTCGGGACAAGGCCTTGCTACACTCGGCGCGGTATCAGCAGTCCCTGCGACGCTACCACGCCCGAGGGGTCCGGCCCCGAGACCTCTAGGCGGGCGACCTGGTGCTTCGGCTGCGGCAAGACGCCCGAGGGAGGCACAAGCTCACGCCCCCTGGGAGGGGCCATTCGTCATCGCCAAAGTTCTGAAGCCCAGAACGTACAAGCTGGCCAACAGTCAAGGCGAGGTCTACGACAACGCTTGGAACATCCAACAGCTACGTCGCTTCTACCCTTAAGATGTTTTCAAGTTGTTCATATACCTCGCACCCGCGCAAAGTTTAGTCATCAAGGAAGGGTCGGCCTTGCCTCGGCAAAGCCCGACCCTCCCTCGGGGGCTAAAAGGGGGGAACCCCCTCTGCGTTGAAATTTTCCTCGAAAAAAAAGAGAGATCTCTTCTGCCAGAATATCTTTCGTGCTTTCTGACTACTTCGAAAAGTGGATCCTGAAAACGACGGAGTACACGTAAGCAGCCAAGGCTGACCGAGCCGAGGGACTCCTACGCCTCCAGGATATGGATACCTCACTCATCACCTTCTGTGATAAGTAACTCGCGTTTGGATAAAGTGATTCTGCAGACCGAACAAGTCTTCACGTTCGGAAGCTCTTCTACCGAAGCGATCCTTCGAGCCTTCTCGACTGAGTCGGTGACAGGGCCTCATGGACAGGTGAAAGTGCGCGTAAGCGGCAAGGCCGACCGAGCCGAGGGACTCCCACGCCTCCGGGATACGGATACCTCACTCATCACCTTCCGCGAGAAGCAACTCTCGCTCGCACAAACATCCCTGTTACTGACAAAAAAGTCCAGATACTCGAAACAAGAGGAAAGGAGACGCAGCTTTACAACACAGCGAGGGTGTGTATATTTTGGCCTCAGCGGCCGCAGAAGGCACACGCTACAAGACACTCTGATCCTGCAGGCTCGGGTCTTGACGCTGGAAGGGGGCAGTAACACCCTCGACATCGACGACACCTTCAGCAAGGTCCGACCTAGCCTCGGACGGCGACGCGATCCAAGGATCCCCACTCTGGAGGACGACGTCATCGTCACGCCCGGACAATCGCTGCCTGGGACTTCTCCGGGAATCCGGCCCGAGCAGGCGGCTCGGCCGGTTACCCCTGGGGCCTCGGCCAACCATCTTCCAAGGGCGCCAGCCCGACCTGAGGCCTCGGCTGATCGACTCCGGCGTCGGTCCCGCTAACGGACAACCTGACTAGGCTCCGGCCAACCAGGTTTCATTTCGAGCCAACTCCGCCTCTGTTCATGCTGATATCGCTACCCCTGGCCTCGGCTCGTCGAAGAGCGGCCAAGGGGTCCCTTTAACTGAGCTAGAGGAGCCTCAGACAACAAGGCCGACCGAGCCGAGGGACTCCTACGCCTCCGGGATACGGATACCTCACTCGTCACCTTGACACGGGGCGACTCATGCTTGGTGAAGCGGTTCAGACAACCAACAGGCGAGTCTTAGTGCTCGAAAATGAGGAAAAAAACACGGCTCCGTGCCAAAATTACATACATGTTCAGGCCTCGACAGCCGCAATGAACAAAAAACCCTGGCATTCGAAGTGCCATTACAAACGGAACTCTGGTTCCGTCCCCGCGGGTACGAACAACCCCACAAGATTGGGGAACCCGCGGAGCGATCGCGGGCCGACGGGCGGCCCGCCGCCGCCCGATCCAGCAACAACGACAACCACCCCCGCCCCGGGCGACGAAGCAGCTTCAGCAGCGGCTTCGGGGCAGGTGCTACGGCAGAAGGACTCTCACCCACCGAGGACGAGAGCCAGCCATTCAGGCCGGGAGACGGAGACCCAGGGCTACTGGCGGAGTTGGCAATCTCATCGGTAGAGAAGCCATCTCCGGCTGCCGACGCCTCGAAGCGCGCCGACAGGTCTTCGCCCTAGCCAGAACCGCCCAGAGCGTGGGCGCTGCCCTTGCGGTATGCGGCGCAACTGTCGTCCGAACGGAGGACGTAGTGCTGCGTCCTGGCTGAGTGACGGCGGCCCACCTATCCCGGCATGGCTGGAGGAAGTCTCTGCGAAGCTGGAGGATGCCATTCTCCCCCAGACGCCAGGGGAAGAAAAGGGTAACCGACCCACGCGGAGGCAGCCCCCCGACTCGCCTCATCCTCCATCTTGGCCTGGATGACGAAAATCCTTGAGGCCGAGGGAGGGGCAGAGGCCGCGGCCCGGCTCGCTTTCCCCCACCATCAAGCTGGAGGTCACCATCTTGGGTGACCGCCGGTGGAGGGGTGCAGCCGGGCTGCATGATGAAAATCCTTGAAGCCGAACGATGGTTGAAAGGTACCAACTCCTACGGAGTTGCGTTCTTCCAACGATGAGGCGAAAAGACGGCGGGTATCCCCTATCCGGGGGCTTGGAAGGTGGAAAAACGCAATGCATAAGGGAGCGAGAGGACATGGTCGCCTTCCGAAGGGGGTCACCCTCCTTTTAAAGGCAACTCTCCCTACTTGCGCCCCCAACCGTCACGGGCTGAGTCTTCTCCAACACGCTCCAAGGCCCTCCCCTACGGCGCGGGGGCTGGGTCCCGCATGTCATGCAAACCGGCTCAGAACAGAAGAAGCCAAACCGCCGCGCGTGGTGCACACAACCGCCCAGCGGTTACAAGTGATCCTCCACTTTTGCCCAGACCAACGGGCGAAAGGGGCGGGCAGCCATGCAGGCGGCATGCAACCGCGCAAAGTGGACGCGCTTCTCCGACTCCCGACACGCCGGCATGGAGGCCTAGGCCCACGCGTCACGCAACCGGCGCGCCGGATGCTGCATGCAAGCAACTGCACCGCCACTTGCGCCACCACCGCGCCTCCTCGATTGCGGAACCAATACCGTGACTCGAGGCGACCAGGCGCACGACCCAGCAGTGCCAGCCTGACGCGGCGGTCAATGCGGCCAAAAGTGGGCCGGCAGTGATGACGGTGGCAGGCGGGCGGGAGCAGCGGTCACGTCGTCAGCCAAGCTCACGTCCCATCCGGGGGCAGCAAGAGAACCCCCTCTCACGGCGTGGAGACAACGCGCCTGTGATCCGTTCCTCGAACGGCTCGTGCACGCGCAACGGCCGCCCCGCCAACCGCTCGCCCCGTCGCATTAACTCCGCGGCAGGACAGGCGGCGCTTCCGGCGGGAGCAGTGGGCGACGCTTCGCCGTCGCCATAATAACTGCGACAAAAAAAGGTACGCCGCGTCGTTCGATTTCGTATCCTTTTCCTTTTTTCCTCTTTCTCTATCTCTTGCAGTAGGGACCGGGAAAGGGGGATACCCCGAAAAGGATCCTTCCCCGTGAAGGAACCAGGCTCCGAGCCTCCTTACTGATCAGAGGTTCGAAGGCTGGCCCCCCGAAGGGTTTCAACAGCCGCCTCAGATCGCGTGGGCCCTACACCCACTACTGGTCAGAGGTTCGAAGGCCGGCCCCCCGAAGGGTTCCACGGCCGCCTCAGGCTACTCGGGCTCCGCGCCCATTACTGATCAGGGGTTCGAAGGCTGGCCCCCGAAGGGTTCACAGTCGCCTCAGACGCCGAGCGAGGGATGACCAGGGGTACGTTCGATACATAACCAAGGCTCGGGCTGCGCTCCCGAGGTACCCTAGGACATTTCCGAGACCAGCAGGAGCGATCTTGTAACGGAATCCCATCAGAGGGAGGCATCAAGCCCTCGGACCCCGTCGCCAGGGGACCGGGTCTGGCAGATCACCCGCAGGTACTTTTGGGCGTGCCTCTGGGCCCCTAGCCGACCCCTAACGAACGGGGCATGGATGTCCACTTGGATTACCCGCTTGCAGCTCACCGGAGACACCATGTTCGGTGCCCATCGAGGGTAACATGGCGCTTTCCCCCCTCCTCCTTGCGGAAAGGCGACGCAGGGGCGTATGTAAAAAAGCCGAGTCTGTCCCTGATCGCCCTCTCGCCCTGTGCGGAGGCTCGGGGGCTGCTCTCGCAAACCCGGCTCCGGCCGAACCGTTGACAGCGTCAACATACCAGCCCGAGAGCTTGGGCCCCGACCGTACACCCGGGCTACGACCAGTTCGCATGAGGGAACAACCAGACCAGCCGAAGCATTACGCGAGGCATTAAGACCTCGAAGGAGTGAAACCACTCCCCCGAGGCCTCGGGGGCTACACCCGGCGGGTGCGCTCGCGCGCACCCACCGGAACAAAATGCAACCGAGAAAGGCTGGTCCCCTTGCAAAAAAGTGCGACGAAAGCCTCCAAGCGAGTGCTAACACTCCCTTCGAGGCTCGAGGGCTACTGTCGGGGACCATAATTAGGGGTACCCTCAAGACTCCTAATTCTCAGCTGGTAACCCCCATCAGCATAAAGCTGCTAAGGCCTGATGGGTGCGATTAAGTCAGGGATCAGTCCATTCGAGCGACTCGATCACGCCTCGCCCGAGCCTAGCCTCGGGCAAGGGCAGCCGACCCCGGAGGATTTCCGTCTCGCCCGAGGCCCCCCTCCAACGGCGGACATATTTCCGGCTCGCCCGAGGCCCTGCCTTCGCTAAGAAGCAACCCTCACTAAATCGCCGCACCGACCGACCAAGTCGCAGGAGCATTTAATGCAAAGGTGACCTGACACCTTTGTCCTGACGCGCGCCCCCCGGCAGAGCCGAAGTGACCGCCGTCACTTCATCGCTCCACTGACTGGCCTGACAGAAGGACAGCGCCGCCTGTGCCACTCCGACCGCAGTGCCACTTGACAGAGTGAGACTGACAGGCAGTCAGGCCCTGCCAAAGGCACCATAGGAAGCTCCGCCCGACCCAGGGCTCGGACTCGGGCTAAGTCCCGGAAGACAGCGAACTCCGCTCCGCCCGACCCAGGGCTCGGACTCGGGCTAAGTCCCGGAAGACGGCGAACTCCGCTCCGCCCGACCCAGGGCTCGGACTCGGGCTAAGTCCCGGAAGACGACGAACTCCGCTTCGCCCGACCCCAGGGCTCGGACTCGGGCTCAGCCCTAGAAGACGATGAACTCCGCTTCGCCCGACCCCAGGGCTCGGACTCCGCCCTGGCCTCTGCCGAACGACCTCCGCCTCGCCCGACCCAGGGGCTCGGACTCGGCCTCGGCCATGGAAGACAGACTCGACCTCGGCTTCGGAGGAGCCTCCACGTCGCCCAACCTAGGGCGCAGGCCAGCCACGTCAAGAGGAAGCGCCATCATCACCCTACCCCGAGCTGACTCGGGCCGCAGAGAACAAGACCGGTGTCCCATCTGGCTAGCTCCACCGGATAGGCAATGATGGCGCCCCGCATGCTTTGTGACGACGACGGCTCTTAGATCTCTTACGGAAGCGGGAGGACATCAGCAAGGACTCAACCACTCCGACAGCTGTCCCTCCGCCAGGCTCCGTCGCTCCTCCGATGGCCACGACATCACACCAGCTGGGTGCCAAAATCTCTCCGGCTGCCACATCGGCATGTACTTAGGGCGCTAGCTCTCCCCCGCTAGACACGTAGCACTCTGCTACACCCCCATTGTACACCTAGATCCTCTCCTTACGCCTGTAAAAGGAAGGACTAGGGCCCTCTTAGAGAGGGTTGGCCGCGCGGGGACGAGGACGGGACAGGCGCTCTCTTGGGGCCGCTCGCTTCCCTCTCCCGCGTGGACGCTTGTAACCCCCTACTGCAAGCGCACCCGACCTGGGCGCGGGATGAACACGAAGGCCGCGGGATTCCCACCTCTCTCACGCCGGTCTCCGGCCGCCTCGCTCCTTTCCCCCCTTCGCGCTCGCCCCCGCGCTCGACCCATCTGGGCTGGGGCACGCGGCGACACTCACTCGTCGGCCTGAGGGACCCCCCCGGTCTCGAAACACCGACAAACATGTTGCCATTTGTAATAGGTGTAAGGATTTTGATGTTGATGCTTGTGTTGAACACATTACATCAATTACTAAATTAAATAATGAGGTGGCAAGTCTTAATGCTCAACTTAAGACTTGCAAGATAGATTTTGATAAGTTGAAATTTGCTAGGGATGCCTACACTGTTGGTAGACATCCCTCAACTAAGGATGGACTTGGCTTTCGAAAGGAAGCCAAGAACTTAACAAGCCAAAGGGCTCCCATTCCCAACAAGGAGAAAGGGAAGGCCCCTATGGCTAGTAGTAATCAAAAGAATCATGCTTTCATGTATAATGATAGAAAATTTTCTAGAAATTCTCATTATAAATAGGAGTTATAATGCTTTTGATTCACATGCTATGATTGCTTCAAGTTCTAATTTTAATGGTAGGCCTAGGAGAAATTTTGTGTCTCATGCTCCTAGGAAAATGTGTAATAAACCTACCACTGTCTTTCATGCTTGCAACACTACGTATGTACTTTCATGTAAAAATGAAAAAGTGGTTGCTAGAAAGTTGGGGTCCAAATGCAAGGGAGACAAGACTTGTATTTGGGCCCCAAAGGCTATTGTAACTAACCTTGTAGGACCCAACAAGAGTTGGGTACCTAAAACCCAAGCCTAATTTGCCTTGCAGGTTTATGCATCTGGGGGCTCAAGCTGGATTATCGACAGCGGATGCATAAACCACATGACGGGGGAGAAGAAGATGTTCACCTCCTACGTCAAGAACAAAGATTCCCAAGATTCGATCATCTTTGGAGATGGGAACCAAGGCAAGGTTAAAGGACTAGGAAAGATAGCCATTTCATCCGAGCATTCTATTTCAAATGTGTTCTTAGTTGAATCGCTCGGGTACAACTTATTGTCTGTAAGTCAATAACATGGGTTATAATTGTCTATTTACCAATGTGGATGTGTCTGTCATTAGAAGGAGTGATGGTTCATTAGCTTTTAAGGGTGTACTAGACGACAAACTCTACTTAGTTGATTTTTCGAAAGAGGAGGCCGATCTAGATGCATGCTTAATTGCTAAGACTAGCATGGGCTGGTTGTGACATCGCCGTCTAACACATGTTGGGATGAAGAACTTTCATAAACTTTTAAAGGGAGAACATGTGTTAGGTCTAACCAATGCATTTTTCGAAAAAGATAGACCTTGTGCAGCTTGTCAAGCAGGTAAACAGGTGGGAAGTGAAAGGGAAATATGCTTACACCTTTTCCTAATTGATTTTGGTGGTTGAATTGCCCAACACAAACAATTAGACTAACTAGTTTGCTCTAGATTATAAGTGTTACAGGTGCCAAAGGTTCACAATAAACCAATACAAGTCAAAAGAAAGGGTTCAAACAAAGGGAGCAAAAGATAACCGAAGGCAGCCCTGGTCTGGCGCACCAGACTGTCCGGTGTGCCACCGAACAGTGTCCGGTGCACCAGGGAACTCCAACTCCGAACTCGCCAGTCTCGGGAATTCTGGGAGCCACTCCGCTAAAATTCACCGGACTGTCCGGTGTGCCAGCGGAGCAACGGCTACTTCAGCGCTAACGGTTGTCTGCAATCGCATTCAACGCGCTACAGTGCGCGACAGAGTCAGAGCAGCGCCAGAAGGCGCACCGGACAGTGCACAGTGACTGTCCGGTGCACCACCGGACTGTCCGGTGGCCCAGAAGACAGAAGCTCCAATGGTCGAACCATAACGGTCGGGTGACGTGGCTGGCGCACCGAACAGTGTCCGGTGACACACCGGACTGTCCGGTGCCCCATGCGACAGACAGCCTCCCAACGGCCACTTTTGGTGGGTGGGGCTATAAATACCCAACCACCCCACCATTCATTGCATCCAAGTTTTCCACCTTCCAACACATTACAAGAGCTATAGCATTCAATACAAGACACACCAAAGAGATCAAATCCTCTCCCAAATCTCTAGTTCAATTCCGATCAATAGTGACTAGTGAGAGAGTGACTTGTGTTCATTTGAGCTCTTGCGCTTGGATTGCTTCTTTTCTTTCTCATTCTTTCTTGTGATCAACTCAATTGTAACCGAGGCAAGAGACACCAATTGTGTGGTGATCCTTGCGGGGGCTTAGTGTTCCGTGTGATTGAGAAGAGAAGCTCACTCGGTCTAAGTGACCGTTTGAGAGAGGGAAAGGGTTGAAAGAGACCCGGTCTTTGTGACCACCTCAACGGGGAGTAGGTTTGCAAGAACCGAACCTCGGTAAAACAAATCCTTGTGTCTCACTCTTTATTTGCTTGCGATTTGTTTTTTACCCTCTCTCTCGGACTCGCTTATATTTCTAACGCTAACCCGGCTTGTAGTTTTGCTCAAACTTTGTAAATTTCAGATTTGCCCTATTCACCCCCCTCTAGGCGACTTTCAATTGGTATCGGAGCCCGGTGCTTCATTAGAGCCTAACCGCTCGAAGTGATGTCGGGAGATCACACCAAGAAGGAGATAGTGACCGGCGACAAGCCCGTTACAAGCCACGGGAAGGCTCCATCTGGAGAGTCCCGCAACAAGGGGAAGGATAAGGAATCCTCCTCACAAAAGTCGCATCGGAGTGGCGACAAGAAAAAGAAGATGAGGAAAGTGGTCTACTACGAGACCGATTCTTCATCGCCATCCACCTCCGGCTCCGACACGCCGTCCATAACTTCTAAGTGCCATGAGCGCAAGAAGTTTAGTAAGATTCCCTTACGCTACCCTCGTATTTCAAAGCGTAGTCGTTTGCTTTCCGTTCCATTAGGCAAACCACCGGTTTTTGACGGTGAAGATTATAATATGTGGAGTGACAAAATGAGGCATCATCTAACCTCACTCCACACTAGCATTTGGAACGTTGTTGAGTTTGGTGTACAGGTACCATCCGTAGGGGATGAAGACTATGATTCGGACGAAGTGGCCCAAATTCAACACTTCAACTCCCAAGCCACTACTATACTCCTTGCCTCTCTAAGTCGAGAGGAGTATAATAAGGTGCAAGGGTTGAAGAGCGCAAAGGAAATTTGGGACGTGCTCAAGACCGCGCACGAAGGAGACGAGGTGACCAAGATCACCAAGTGGGAGACGATCGAGGGGGAGCTCGGTCGCTTCATGCTTCACCAAGGAGAGGATCCGCAAGTCATGTACAACCGCTTGAAGACCTTGGTGAACCAAGTGCGCAACCTTGGGAGCACCAAATGGGATGACCATGAGATGGTCAAGGTTATTCTAAGATCCCTCGTTTTTCTTAACCCTACGCAAGTTCAATTAATTCGAGGTGATCCTAGATACACACTAATGTCTCCCGAGGAAGTCATAGGTAAATTTGTGAGCTTTGAGCTTATGATCAAAGGCTCCAAAAAGATCATCAAGCAAGGCGCATCCTCCTCCGTGCCCGAAGCACAACCCGTTGCATTCAAAGCAACGGAGGAGAAGAAAGAAGATTCTACTCCAAGTAGAATCCCCATCGACGCCTCCAAACTCGACAACGAGGAAATGATGCTCATCATCAAGAGTTTTCGCCAAATCCTCAAGCAAAGGAGGGGGAAGGATTACAAGCCCCGCTCCAAGAAGGTTTGCTACAAATATGGTAAGCCCAGTCACTTTATTGCAAAATATCCTATTTCTAGTGACAGTGACAGGGGCGATGACAAGAAGGGGAGAAGAAAGGAAAAGAAGAAGTACTACAAGAAGAAGGGCGGCGATGCCCATGTTTGCCGGGAGTGGGACTCCGACGAGAGTTCCACCGACTCCTCTTCCGACGAGGACGCCGCCAACATCTCCGTCAACAAGGGACTCCTCTTCCACAACGTCGGCCACAAGTGCCTCATGGCGAAGGACGGCAAAAAGAAGAAGGTTAAATCCAAATCCTCCACTAAATATGCAACCTTTAGTGATGAGAATAATTCTAGTGATGATGAGGACAATTTGCTTACTCTTTTTGCCGATCTTAACATGCAACAAAAGAAAAAATTGAACGAATTAATTAGTGCTATTCATGAGAAGGATGAACTCTTGGACACCCAAGAGGACTTTCTAATCAAGGAAAACAAGAAGCATGTTAAGGTTAAAAATGCTTATGCTCTAGAAGTAGAAAAATGTGAAAAATTGTCTAGTGAGCTAAGCACTTGCCATGATTTGATTGCCAACCTTAGGAATGAGAATGCTAGATTAATTGCTAAGGTTGATTCAAATTTATGTGATGATTCTTATGCCAATCTTAGAAATGATCATGCTATTTCTATTGCTAAGATTGAAAAATTAAATGTCTCTCTTGCTAGCATTAGAAATGAAAATGAAAAATTAATTGCTAAGGCTAATGAATTAAATGTTTGCAATGCTTCCATTTCCAATCTTAGAGATGAAAATGCCATATTACATGCTAAGATTGTTGAATTAAATTCTTGCAAACCATCTACATCTACCATTGAACATGTTTCTATTTGCACTAGATGTAGAGATGTTGACATTGATGCTATTCATGATCACATGGCTTTAATTAAACAACAAAATGATCATATAGCAAAATTAGATGCTAAAATTGCCGAGCATGAGCTAGATAATGAAAATTTTAAATTTGCTCGTAGTATGCTTTATAGTGGGAGACGCCCTGGCATCAAGGATGGCATTGGCTTCCAAAAGGGAGACAATGTCAAACTTAATGCCCCTCCTAAAAGATTATCTAACTTTGTTAAGGGCAAGGCTCCCATGCCTCAGGATAACGAGGGTTACATTTTGTACCCTGCCGGTTATCCCGAGCATAAGATTAGGAAATTCATTCTAGAAAGTCTCACTCTGGCCCTAATCATGCTTTTATGTATAAGAGTGAGACATCTAGTTTTAGGCAATCAACCCATGCTAAATTGCCTAAGAAGAAAACTCCTAAAGCATCAAATAATCATAATGTTTCCTTTAGAACTTTTGATGCTTCCTATGTGCTTACTAACAAATCCGGCAAAGTAGTTGCCAAATATGTTGGGGGCAAACACAAGGGATCAAAGACTTGTGTTTGGGTACCCAAAGTTCTTGTATCTAATGTCAAAGGACCCAAAACCGTTTGGGTACCTAAAATCAAGAACTAAAGCTGTTTTGTAGGTTTATGCATCCGGGGGCTCAAGTTGGATCATCGACAGCGGGTGCACAAACCATATGACTAGGGAGAAAAGAATGTTCTCCTCCTACGAGAAAAACCAAGATCCCCAACGAGCTATCACATTCGGGGATGGAAACCAAGGTTTGGTCAAAGGATTGGGTAAAATTGCTATATCACCTGACCATTCCATTTCCAATGTTTTTCTTGTAGACTCTTTAGATTACAACTTGCTTTCTGTTTCCCAATTATGTAAAATGGGCTACAACTGTCTTTTTACGGATACAGGTGTTACTATCTTTAGAAGAAGTGATGATTCAGTGGCTTTTAAGGGAGTATTGGAGGGTCAGCTATACTTAGTTGATTTCAATAGAGATGAACTCGATACTTGCTTAATTGCTAAGACTAACATGGGTTGGCTCTGGCATCGCCGACTAGCCCATGTTGGGATGAAGAATCTTCACAAGCTTCTAAAGGGAGAGCACATTTTGGGACTAACAAATGTGCATTTTGAGAAAGACAGGATTTGTAGCATATGCCAAGCAGGGAAGCAAGTTGGCGCTCATCATCCACATAAGAACATCTTGACGACTGACAGGCCACTCGAGCTCCTCCACATGGACCTATTCGGCCCGATCACTTACATAAGCATCGACAGGAGTAAGTATTGTCTAGTTATTGTGGATGACTATTCTCGCTTCACTTGGGTATTCTTTTTACAGGAAAAATCTCAAACCCAAGAGACCTTAAAGGGATCCTTGAGACGGGCTCAAAATGAGTTCGGCTCGAGGATCAAGAAAATTAGAAGCGATAATGGGACGGAGTTCAAGAACTCGCAAATCGAAGGCTTCCTTGAGGAGGAGGGCATCAAGCATGAGTTCTCTTCTCCCTACATGCCACAACAAAATGGTGTAGTGGAGAGGAAGAATAGAACTCTATTGGACATGGCAAGAACCATGCTTGATGAGTACAAGACTTCGGATCAGTTTTGGGCCGAGGCGGTCAACACCGCTTGCTACGCCATCAACCGGTTGTATCTACACCGAATCCTCAAGAAGACATCTTACGAACTCCTCACCGGTAAAAAGCCAAATGTTTCATATTTTAGAGTCTTTGGTAGCAAATGTTTTATACTTATTAAAAGAGGTAGAAAGTCCAAATTTGCTCCTAAGGCTGTAGAAGGCTTTTTACTTGGATATGATTCAAACACAAGGGCATATAGAGTCTTTAACAAGTCCACTGGACTAGTTGAAGTTTCTTGTGACATTGTGTTTGATGAGACTAACGGCTCTCAAGTAGAGCAAGTTGATCTTGATGAATTAGATGATGAAGAGGCTCCGTGCATAGCGCTAAGGAACATGTCCATTGGGGATGTGTGTCCTAAGGAATCCGAAGAGCCCATTCAAGCACAAGATCAACCATCCTCCTCCATGCAAGCATCTCCACCAACTCAAGATGAGGATGAGGCTCAAGATGATGAAGAAGAAGATCAAGAAGATGAGCTGCCTCAAGAGGAGGGCAATGATCAAGGGGGAGATGCAAAAGATCAAGACAAGGAGGATGAGAAAGCTCCAAGACCACCACACCCAAGAGTCCATCAAGAAATCCAACGAGATCACCCCGTGAACACCATCCTCGGCGACATTCATAAGGGGGTAACCATTAGATCTCGTGTTGCACATTTTTGTGAGCATTACTCTTTTGTTTCCTCTATTGAGCCACACAGGGTAGAGGAAGCACTTTAAGATTCAGATTGGGTGATGGCAATGCAAGAGGAGCTCAACAACTTCACGAGGAATGAGGTATGGCATTTAGTTCCACGTCCTAACCAAAATGTTGTAGGAACCAAGTGGGTCTTCCGCAACAAACAAGACGAGCATGGTGTGGTCACAAGGAACAAAGCCCGACTTGTGGCCAAGGGATATTCACAAGTCGAAGGTTTGGATTTCGGTGAAACCTATGCACCCGTAGCTTGGCTTGAGTCAATTCGCATTTTACTTGCCTATGCTACTTACCATGGCTTCAAGCTTTATCAAATGGACGTGAAAAGTGCCTTCCTCAATGGACCTATCAAGGAAGAGGTCTATGTTGAGCAACCTCTCGGCTTTGAAGACAGTGAGTATCCTAACCATGTTTATAGACTCTCTAAGGCGCTTTATGGGCTCAAGCAAGCCCCAAGAGCATGGTATGAATGCCTGAGAGACTTTCTTATCGCTAATGGCTTCAAAGTCGGAAAAGTCGATCCTACTCTCTTTACTAAAACACTTGCAAATGATTTGTTTGTATGCCAAATTTATGTTGATGATATCATATTTGGGTCTACTAACGAATCTACTTGTGAAGAGTTTAGTAGGATCATGACTCAAAAATTCGAGATGTCTATGATGGGGGAGTTGAAGTATTTCTTAGGATTTCAAGTGAAGCAACTCCAAGAGGGCACCTTCATTAGCCAAACGAAGTACATTCAAGACATTCTAACCAAGTTTGGGATGAAGGATGCCAAGCCCATCAAGACACCCATGGGAACTAATGGGCATCTCGACCTCGACACGGGAGGTAAATCCGTAGATCAAAAGGTATACCGGTCGATGATAGGTTCCTTACTCTATTTATGTGCTTCACGACCGGATATTATGCTTTCTGTATGCATGTGTGCAAGATTCCAAGCCGATCCTAAGAAAGTTCACCTTAGGGCCGTAAAACGAATCTTAAGATATTTAGTTTATACTCCTAAGTTTGGGCTTTGTTACCCCAGGGGATCCACATTTGATTTAATTGGTTATTCCGATGTTGATTGGGCAGGGTGCAAAATTAATAGAAAGAGCACATCGGGGACTTGCCAGTTCTTGGGAAGATCTCTGGTGTCTTGGGCTTCAAAGAAGCAAAATTCTGTGGCTCTTTCAACCGCCGAAGCCGAGTATATTGCCGCAGGCCATTGTTGCACACAATTGCTTTGGATGAGGCAAACCCTTAGGGACTATGGTTACAAATTAACCAAAGTTCCTCTTCTATGTGATAATGAGAGTGCAATCCGTATGGCGGATAATCCCGTTGAGCATAGCCGCACTAAACACATAGCCATTCGGTATCATTTTCTAAGGGATCACCAACAAAAGGGGGATATCGAGATTGCATATGTTAGCACCAAAGAACAATTAGCCGATATCTTTACCAAGCCATTGGATGAACAAACTTTTACCAAACTTAGGCATGAGCTAAATATTCTTGATTCTAGGAATTTTGATTGATGTTTTGCACACATAGATCATATATATATACCTTTGATCGTCTCTTTCATGTGCTATGACTAATGTGTTCTTTCAAGTCCATTTCATGCTAAGTCATAGATTGAAAGGGAAAAAGAATCTTCGGCGAAGACAAGGCTTCCACTCCACTCCATCGAATCATTCATCCTTCGCCGTCGCTCCGCTCCACTCTCCAACTTTTGTATAATCTTCACTCATATATTATTTACCATAGGGGGAGAAGGTAGTTACAAGGGCTTATATTTCACTCAAGCATCCGTTTTTGGCGATTCATGCCAAAGGGGGAGAGAGTATTAGCCCAAAGCAAAAGGACCGCACCACCACGAATTTCAAAAATATATTTCAAATTTGAGTTATGAAAAGAATTTTTCAATTGGTATCTTATTTTTGCTATAATTTCATATTGATATACCCTCTTCAAAATTAAAATCTAAAACCCTCTTGAACACTAAGAGGAGGATTTCATTAAGGGGGAGTTTTGTTTAGTCAAAGGAAAAGCATTTGAAACAGGGGGAGAAAATTTCAAATCTTGAAAATGCTTCTCAAACTCTTATTCATTTACCTTTGACTATTTGCAAAAGAACTTTGAAAAGAATTTGCAAAACAAAATCCGTGGTGCAAATGTGGTTCAAAATGTTAAATATGAAAAGAAAGCTATCCATGCGTATCTTATGAGAATATTTATTGGTTCAATTCCAAGTAACCTTTGCACTTACAATTATGCAAACTAGTTCAATTCTGCACTATATTTGCTTTAGTTTGTGTTGGCATCAATCACCAAAAAGGGGGACATTAAAAGGGAAATAGGCTTACACCTTTTCCTAATTGATTTTGGTGGTTGAATTGCCCAACACAAATAATTAGACTAACTAGTTTGCTCTAGATTATAAGTGTTACAGGTGCCAAAGGTTCACAATAAACCAATACAAGTCAAAAGAAAGGGTTCAAACAAAGGGAGCAAAAGATAACCGAAGGCAGCCGTGGTCTGGCGCACCGGACTGTCCGGTGTGCCACCGAACAGTGTCCGGTGCACCACCGGACTGTGTTCGGTGCACCAGGGAACTCTAACTCCAAACTCGCCAGTCTCGGGAATTCTGGGAGCTACTCCGCTAAAATTCACCGGACTGTCCGGTGTAGCACCGGACTGTTCGGTGTGCCAGCGGAGCAACGGCTACTTCAGCGCCAACGGTCGTCTGCAACCACATTCAATGCGCTATAGTGCGCGACAGAGTCAGAGCAGCGCCAGAAAGCGCGCCGGACAGTGCACAGTGACTGTCCGGTGGCCCAGAAGACAGAAGCTCCAACGGTCGAACCATAACGGTCGGGTGACGTGGCTGGCGCACCGGACAGTGTCCGGTGGCGCACCGGACTGTCCGGTGCACCATGCGACAGACAGCCTCCCAACGACCACTTTTGGTGGGTGGGGCTATAAATACCCAACCACCCCACCATTCATTGCATCCAAGTTTTCCACCTTCCAACACATTACAAGAGCTATAGCATTCAATACAAGACACACCAAAGAGATCAAATCCTCTCCCAAGTCTCTAGTTCAATTCCGATCAATAGTGACTAGTGAGAGAGTGACTTGTGTTCATTTGAGCTCTTGCGCTTGGATTGCTTCTTTTATTTCTCATTCTTTCTTGTGATCAACTCAATTGTAACCGAGGCAAGAGACACCAATTGTGTGGTGATCATTGTGGGGACTTAGTGTCCCGTGTGATTGAGAAGAGAAGCTCACTCGGTCTAAGTGACCGTTTGAGAGAGGGAAAGGGTTGAAAGAGACCCGGTCTTTGTGACCACCTCAACGGGGAGTAGGTTTGCAAGAACCGAACCTCGGTAAAACAAATCCTTGTGTCTCACTCTTTATTTGCTTGCGATTTGTTTTTTACCCTCTCTCTCGGACTCGCCTATATTTCTAACGCTAACCCGGCTTGTAGTTGTGCTCAAACTTTGTAAATTTTAGATTCGCCCTATTCACCCCCCTCTAGGCGACTTTCAGGAAGCACTCATCACAGCAAGAATGTGATGATCACATCAAGACCTCTAGAGCTACTTCATATGGACCTCTTCGGACCCGTCGCCCACCTCAGCATCGGGGGAAGTAAGTATGGTCTTGTTATTGTTGATGATTTTTCCCGCTTCACTTGGGAATTCTTTTTGTAGGATAAATCAGAAACCCAAGGGACCCTAAAGCGCTTTCTAAGGAGAGCTCAAAACGAATTTGAGCTCAAGGTGAAAAAGGTAAGAAGCAACAACGGGTCCGAGTTCAAGAACTTACAAATGGAGGAGTACCTTGAGGAGGAAGGAATCAAGCACGAGTTCTCCGCTCCCTACACACCATAGCAAAACAGTGTGGTAGAGAGGAAGAACATGACGCTTATCGACATGGCGAGGACGATGCTTGGAGAATTCAAGACACCCGAGCGGTTTTGGTCGGAAGCTGTGAACACAGCTTGCCACACCATAAAACGGGCCAATCAAGGAGGAGGTGTATGTGGAGCAACCCCCTGGCTTTGAGGATGAACGGTACCCCCGACCATGTGTGTAAGCTCTCTAAGGCGCTCTATGGACTTAAGCAAGCCCCAAGAGCATGGTACGAATGCCTTAGAGATTTCCTAATTGCTAATGCTTTCAAGGTTGGGAAAGCCGATCCAACTCTTTTCACTAAGACTTGTGATGGTGACCTATTTGTGTGCCAAATTTATGTCGATAACATAATATTTGGTTCTACTAACCAAAAGTCTTGTGAGGAGTTTAGCAGGGTGATGACATAGAAATTTGAGATGTCGATGATGGGCGAGTTGAACTACTTCCTTGGGTTCCAAGTGAAGCAACTCAAGGACGGCACCTTCATCTCCCAAACGAAGTACACGCAAGACCTGCTCAAGCGGTTCGGGATGAAGGACGCCAAGCCCGCGAAGACACCAATGGGAACTGACGGACATGTCGACCTCAACAAAGGAGGTAAGTCCGTTGATCAAAAGGCATACCGGTCTATGATAGGTTCCTTGCTTTATTTATGTGCTAGTAGACCCGATATTATGCTTAGCGTATGCATGTGTGCTAGATATCAATCCGACCCAAGGGAATGTCACCTTGTGGCCGTTAAGTGGATTCTTAGATATTTAGTTGCTACGCCTTGCTTCGGGATCTGGTATCCAAAGGGGGTCTACCTTTGACTTGATTGGATACTCAGACTCCGATTATGCCGGGTGCAAGGTTGATAGGATGAGTACATCAGGGACGTGCCAATTCCTAGGAAGGTCCCTGGTGTCTTGGAGTTCAAAGAAACAAACTTCTGTTGCCCTATCCACTGCTGAGGCCGAGTATGTTGCCGCAGGACAGTGTTGCGCGCAACTACTTTGGATGAGGCAAACCCTCTAGGACTTTGGCTACAATCTGAGCAAAGTCCCACTGCTATGTGACAATGAGAGTGCAATCCGCATGGCGAATAATCCTGTTGAACACAGCCGCACTAAGCACATAGACATCCGACATCACTTCCTGAGAGACCACCAACAAAAGGGGGATATCGAGGTGTACCATATTAACACCGAGAACCAGCTAGCCGATATCTTCACCAAGCCTTTAGATGAGAAAAGGTTTTGCAGGTTGCGTAGTGAGCTAAATGTCTTAGATTCGCTTAACTTGGATTGATCTATAGCATACATGTGTTTTATGCCTTTGATCATGTAATTTATGCATTTCAATCTATGTTTGTTCATTTTTGGTGCTCAAGTTGTACACATGATCCCCAGACCTCACAAGTCCATTTGCAAGTGATGCACTTATTTAGGGGGAGGCATGCTACAACTTGACCCTTTGAGACTAACCTTTGTGTTTGAGTTTACTTGATTTAGTCTCAAAAGTGAATTGAAAGGGAAAGGTGAACTTGGACCATGCAAAGACTTCCACTGCACTCCGGTAATAACTCCAAGTTCATGTCTATGCTCTTATTGCCTTTTTGCTCGTAATTGACAATTTTGGTGAGGCAATGGGGTTAAAGGGCCAAGAATGATCCCGTTTTGGTGCTTAATGCCAAAGGGGGAGAAATTAAGGCCAAAGCAAATGGATCAGCTACCACTTGTGAAATTTCAGCTACCACTTGTGAAATTTCGAAAAGAGTAGAGTTAGAACTTTTTGATTTGTCCAAAACACTCTTATTGCAAAATTTGGTCTCTTGTGGGGAGAATTTATGACTATGGGAAAAAGGGGGAGTTTTTGGCTCTTAATCAATTTTACTCTTGGATTATCTCTCTTTATGCCCAAACAAGTGAGTTTGAATTAGAGATAGGAAAATGAATTTGATTTGCAAAAACAAACTAAGTGGTGGCAAAGTATGATCCAAATATGCCAAATTAGAGTCAAAAACAATTTGGTTCTCTTTTTGCATTGATATTGCACTTCTTTTGGTTGCTTTTAGATGTGTTGGCATAAATCACCAAAAAGGGGGAGATTGGAAGGGAAAGGTGCCCTTGGGCCATTTCTAAAGTGTTTTGGTGATCAAGTGCCCAACACATATTCTCTAAGTGCTTAATTGTGCCAAAGATTGAAGAAGTGCAAATCATGTAACAAGGTAAGTTTCTAGACTTAGTGTATTGATTTGGGTACTAATATATTGTATCTAAGTGCTAGAAACAGGAGAAAGTGGATTGGAAAGGAGTTGGCTGTGTACAGCCAACTGCTGCTTGGTTTGGGTGCACCGGACTGTCCGGTGGTGCACCGGACAGTGTTCGGTGCGCCAGGCCAGTCTCGGTGAACAGGCCGCTCTCGGGACTCGACGGCGGCGTATGGCTATAAATCACCAGACTGTCCGGTGGTGCACCGGACTGTCCGGTGAGTTGTCCATGGCGAATTCGTCGCTCTCGGGAAGAGAATCAGCGGCGTACGGATAAAATTCACCGGACTGTCTAGTGGTGCACCGGACTGTCCGATGAGCCAACGGTCGACTGTGCCAACGGTCGGCCGCACAATCTTCGCGCGACGCGTGGGCGCGCCAACGGTCGGCAGGGGGCACCGGACTGTCCGGTGTGCACCGGACAGTGTCCGGTGCGCCAACTGCCACGAATCTGCAACGGTCAGATGCACTAGAAAAGGAAGGAGATCGCGCACCGGACAGCTACAGTGACTGTCCGGTGGTGCACCGGACTGTCCGGTGCGCCACCCGACAAAAGGCAAGATTAGCCTTCCAAGATTGCCTCCAACGGCTCCTAGCTGCCTTGGGGCTATAAAAGGGACCCCTAGGCACATGGAGGAGTCACCCAAGCATACTCTAAGCATTCTAAGTCTTCCACACTCCGTCTCCGCGCACTTGATTGACTGTGTTAGTGATTTGAGCTCCGTTCTAGCTGTGAACTCGTTGTGGTTCATTTTGAGCTCAAGTCTTGGCTTGTGTGCGTGTGTGTTGCTGTGGATTTGTGTGTGTTGCTTCCCACCCTTACTCTTGCGCTTTCACCGTGATCTTTGTTGTAAGGGCGAGAGACTCCAACTTGTGGAGATTCCTCATAAACGGGAAAAAGAGATAAGCAAACAAAAGCCGTGGTATTCAAGTCGATCATTGGATAAACCACTATGTCTCTTGTGATTGTCTTCCCATTGATTGTCTGTGTTTGCAAGAGCTCACCGACTTGATTAACTTGCACTAACATATTAATAATCAAGTTGTGGAATTTAGTGTTGATTTTTACAGGATCACCTATTCACCCCCCTCTAGGTGCTCTCAAAAACAAAAAGAAAAAAATAAGGAATGGCACACTGGGCTTAACTCCACCCATTCGGCCCACTCAGCACGCCTCAGCCCACCAACATTGTACTCGTGCGCCGCGCGGCCTAGTCTCACCTAACGACGCTGATCCGTGGGTCCCATGGGACAGCCCCACTCCATGCCACATGATCTTATGCGCCCACTGTGTCGCGGGCCCGCTTGTCAGCTTCCCAGCGCCTCATGGTTATCACTGACACGTGGGGTTCGCTTGTCAGCTGCTCTTTTCAACTGAACCGCGCGCATGGCGGGCGCCACCGCCACGTCTCACGCGAGGATCTCACCCGGGGAGTCCGCGGCCCTCCTTCCCGACTCATCCACGTGGGGGATAAGTATCCCCTTGACGTCTCGGGCGCAGCACGTTCCTCCATTCCCCGGCCATCTCCGTGAACCGAGAAAGAGAGAGAGAGGGCTGAGAGCCGCCGCGATCGATGTTGGGCAAAGCCGTGACGCCAACAGCGTGAAGAAGCAGAGGGAGGTCCTCGAGTGGAGTCGGCCTCATACGAGGCATTGCCTTGCATCAGGGGTGGCCGGAGCACGAAGAATTTCTCATCGGGGTTGCTCTCGCCTCCGCACAATCTGGTTGCTGCGGTCGGGTCCATTCGCTGCTCAATCTCCGGTAATAAGTCTACCCTCGTCCTCGTTATACCTTCTGCATTATGTTGCTAAGCCGAATTAGGAAACAGGCGTGGGAGTGTGGGGTTTGACTCCGCCGGAGAGGGGCGTCGCCGTGCGGTGATTGTGCGCCGCCTCGTCTGGGCGCAGGGTGGGGAAGATAGATGTGAGCCGTCGATCTCCCACGGGACGGCCTAGATTAGATGAGAGAATACCGCTTCGATCATAGAAATAGTAACCGTCCGATCAGGATCGGACGATCGGCGCTTATCTTTGTACTCATTAAATTGTGACCGTTGATTTCGATCGGTCGGTTGTGCGCCCTCGATGGTTATTTTAGATCCAGGCCGATCACCGTTGATCCAACGGCCGAGGCTACATTCCGGTTCATCGCGGTTTAGATCTAATCCTGTACGTCTGATCAAGATCCAATGGCCCTGGGGGACCCTAGCGCTCTGTGCGTGAGTAATTTGCATGGGAGCCCCTGTGTTTAGTTGATTTAGAACCCACCGTCCACGCCAGGGGCACTTTGTGTCTTACGATTAATTACGCAAAGACCCCTGCCTTCTCTCGTAATTGGTGCCCAGTCCAGAGAGTTAGAAAAAAATCAGAAAATAAATATAGAAATGGATTTTTAATGTAGAAATAAATGCTAGAATTGGTTTAATTCATAGAAAATTCATATGAAGTCCAAATTAATCCATTTCAATTCCTATAATTTTGTAATATTATTGTTTATCATTTAGTACCACTGTTTTGACATGAATGTCACAATAAAATTTATATCCTATTTAATCTTGTACAAAACACATAAACCCTTTGGAAATTCATAACTTAAAATATCTAGAACTCCAAAATTAATTTCTGATTAGTGGACCGGACTGTCCGGTGGTGCACCGGACTATCCGGTGGTGCACCGGACTGTCCGGTGAGCCGTTCACAGGCGAAGTCGTCGCTCTCGGGAAGTGATTAACGGCGTACGGCTATAAATCACCGGACTGTCCGGTGGTGCACCGGACTGTCCGGTGAGCCAACGGTCGGCCGGGCCAACGGTCGGCCGCATAATCCGCGCGCGACGCGTGGCCAAGCCAACGGTCAGAAGGGGGCACCGGACTGTCCGGTGTGCACCGGACAGTGTCCGGTGCGCCAATGGCTCTGAATGTGCAACGGTCGGCTTCGCCAAATAAGGAAAGAGATCCGCACCGAACAGTGTCCGGTGGTGCACCAGACTGTCTGGTGCGCCAGGCGACAGAAGGCAAGAATTGCCTTCCTGGAATGCTCTCAACGGCTCCTAGCTGCCTTGGGGCTATAAAAGGGACCCCTAGGCGCATGGAGGACCATACCAAGCATTCTCTAAGCATTCCTAAGCACCAAGACTTCAATTCCGCGCATTCGATTCTTTGTGATAGCAACTAGAGCTCCATTTGAGTAGAAAACACTTTGAGTTGTGTTGAGAGCTCGTGTTGTGATTTGTGTGCGTGTGTCGCTCTGATTTTTGTGTCTTGTGTGCGTTGCTCATCCCTCCCTTACTCCGTGCTTCTTTGTGAACATCAAAGTGTAAGGGCGAGAGGCTCCAAGTTGTGGAGATTCCTCGCGAACGGGATATAGTAAACAAAGCAAAACACCATGGTATTCAAGTGGGTCTTTGGACCGCTTGAGAGGGGTTGATTGCAACCCTCGTCCGTTGGGATGCCACAACATGGAGTAGGCAAGTATTGGACTTGGCCGAACCACGAGATAAACCACTGTGCCATCTCTGTGTTGATCTCTTTGTGGTTATTGTGTTTTGCTAAGACTCCTCTCTAGCCACTTGGCATTATTGTGCTAACTCCTAATCAAGTTTTGTGGCATTAAGTTTTCAAGTTTCACAGGATCACCTATTCACCTCCCCTCTAGGTGCTCTCAATTGGTATCAGAGCCGTTCTCTTCACGTGAGGGACTAATCGCCCGAAGAGATGGATCCTAAGGGCAAGGGGATTGTGATCAATGATAAGGAGAAGGAGTCCTTCGTCAACGAGCCAAAAGATGACAAGCCTACCGACTCGGGCTCGGGCTACAAACGAAAAGATGGGAAGAAGAAGAAGACAAGGCGCATCAAGGAGATCGTCTACTACGACGACAGCGACGAGTCGTCTTCTTCCCAAAAGGACAACGACGACAACGACTACGAGAAAAAGAAAACGGTCAATTCAAACTTTTCTTTTGATTACTCTCGTATTCCACAAAGTACCAATGCTCATTTACTCTCCATTCCACTTGGTAAACCTCCTCACTTTGATGGAGAGGACTACGGATTTTGGATCCACAAAATGCGTAGTCACTTGTTCTCTCTCCATCCAAGCATATGGGAGATAGTCGAGAGTGGAATGAAATTTGATAGTACTGATAGTCCCATGTTTATAAATGAGCAAATTCACAAAAATGCACAAGCTACTACTGTTCTTCTAGCTTCATTGTGCAGGGACGAATACCATAAGGTGAGCGGCTTGGATAACGCCAAGCAGATTTGGGACACCCTCAAGATCTCACATGAGGGGAACGACGTCACCATGCTCACCAAGATGGAGTTGGTGGAAGGCGAACTTGGGAGATTCGTAATGATAAGGGGCGAGGAGCCAACCCAAACGTACAACCGGCTAAAGACCCTCGTCAACAAAATAAGGAGCTATGGAAGCACGCGATGGACGGACCACGACGTCGTCGCTAAGGTCTTTTATCGTCCTTGATCCTCATCTTGTGAACAATATTCGTGAGAATCCTAGGTACACCAAGATGACGCCCGAGGAGATACTTGGAAAGTTTGTAAGCGGGCGGATGATGATCAAGGAGGCAAGATACGTCGACGATGCATTAAATGGCCCAATCCAAGAGCCTCAAACCATTGCTCTCAAAGCAACGAGGAGCAAGGAGGCGCTACCTAGCAAGGTGGCGCAAGTTGAGGCGGCCAGGCTCAATGATGAAGAAATGGCCCTCATCATCAAGCGTTTCAAGACGGCGCTAAAGGGTCGCAAGGGGCATCCCAACAAGACCAAGACGAAGGGGAAGCGCTCATGCTTCAAATGTGGTAAGATTGGTCATTTTATCGCTAATTGTCCCGATAATGATAGTGACCAGGACCAAGGGAACAAGAGGGAAAAGAAAAAGGCGTACAAGAAGGCTAAGGGCGAGGCACACCTTGGCAAGGAGTGGGACTCGGATTGTTCGTCGTCCGACTCCGACAACGAAGGACTCGCCGCCACCGCCTTCAACAAGTCATCCCTCTTCCCCCAACGAGCATCACACTTGCCTCATGGCAAGGGAAAAGAAGGTAAGCACTCATAATACTAGTACTTACGCTTCCTCAAGTGATGAAGAATCTAGCGATGATGAAATAGACTATTCATGTTTATTCAAGGGCTTAGATAGAACTAAGGTTGATAAGATTAATGAATTGATTGATGCTTTGAATGATAAGAATAGATTATTAGAAAACCAAGAGGATCTTTTGTATGAAGAACATGATAAGTTTGTAGAGGCTCAAAAATCCCTTGCTTTAGAAATTAAAAGGAATGAAATGCTTTCTTGTGAATCGTCTACATGCCATGACTCTATTTCTAGCTTAAAGAGCATAAATGATGATTTGTATGCTAAGTTAGAAATAGCTAATAAATCAACATCTTGTGTAGAACATGTTACAATTTGCAATGGGTGTAAAGATTTCAATATTGATGCTTGTAGCGAACACCTAGCTTCAATTTCTAAATTGAATGATAAAGTGGCTAGTCTTAATGCCCAACTTAAGACTAGCAAAAGTGAATTTGATAAGCTAAAATTTGCAAGGGATGCCTACACGATTGGTAGACACCCCTCAATTAAGGATGGTCTTGGCTTCAAGAGGGAAGTCAAGAACTTAACAAGCCATAAGGTTTCCATCTCCGCCAAGGAGAAAGGGAAGGCCCCTATGGCTAGTAGTGCTCAAAAGAACCATGCTTTCATGTACCATGATAGGAGACATTCTAGGAATGCTTATAGAAGTTATGATAATTTTTATTCTCATGCCATGATTGCTTCTAGTTCTTCTATTATGCATGATAGAAATTTGGCTAGGAAAAATGCTATGCCTAGAAGAAATGTTGTTCATGTTCCTAGGAAAGTAAACAATGAACCTTCTACAATTTTTCATACTTGCAATGCTTCCTTTGCTATTTGTAGAAAGGATAAGAAGGTGATTGCTAGAAAGTTAGGGGCAAGATGCAAGGGAGATAAAACTTGCATTTGGGTCCCTAAGACCATTGTGACTAACCTTGTAGGACCCAACAAGAGTTGGATACCTAAGACCCAAGCCTAAATTTGCCTTGCAGGTTTATGCATCCAGGGGATCAAGCTGGATTATCGACAGCGGATGCACAAACCACATGACGGGGGAGAAGAAGATGTTCACCTCCTACGTCAAGAACAAAGATTCCCAAGACTCAATCATATTTGGTGACGGGAATCAAGGCAAGGTGAAAGGGTTAGGAAAATAGCTATTTCATGCGAGCACTCCATTTCCAATGTGTTTTTAGTTGAGTCGCTTGGATATAACTTGTTGTTTGTGAGTCAGCTTTGTAATATGGGATATAACTGTTTATTCACAAATGTAGATGTGTTTGTCTTTAGAAGAAGTGAGGGTTCATTAGCTTTTAAGGGTGTATTAGACGACAAACTCTATTTAGTTGATTTTGCAAAAGAGGAGGCCGGTCTAGATGCATGCTTAATTGCTAAGACTAGCATGGGCTGGCTGTGGCATCGCCGTTTAGCTCATGTGGGGATTGAAAGGGAAATGTGCCCTTGGGCCATTTCTAAGTATTTTGGTGATTGAGTGCCAACACAAGTGCTTTTGTGCTAATCTATGCAAAGTGGTGGACAAAGTGCAAATCATGTCAGAAGGTATGTTTCTAGACTTAGTACATTGTTTTATGGACTAATGTATTGTGTCTAAGTGCTGGAAACAGGAAAAATCGAGTTGGAAATGAGATGGCTCTGTTCAGCCAAAGTCAGCTCGGTCTGTGTGCACCGAACAGTGTCCGGTGGTGCACCGGACAGTGTCCGGTGCGCAAGGCTTACTCTGGCGAACTTGCTACTCTCGGGAGTTCGACGGCGGTGTACGACTATAATTCACCGGACTGTCCGGTGGTGCACCGGACTGTCCGGTGAGCCGTTCATAGGCGAACTCGTCGCTCTCGGGAGATGATTAACGGCGTACGGCTAAAATTCACCGGACTGTCTGGTGGTTCACCGGATTGTCTGGTGAGACAACGGTCGACCGGGCCAACGGTCGGCCACGTGATCTGCGCGGGACACGTGGCCAAGCCAACGGCTAGAAGGAGGCACCGGACTGTCCGGTGTGCACCGGACAGTGTCCGGTGCGCCAACGGCTCTCAAATCCCAACGGTCGGCTTCGCCAAATAAGGAAGGATATCCGCACCGGACAGTGTCCGGTGGTGCACCGGACTGTCCGATGCGCCAGGCGACAGAAGGCAAGATCAGCCTTCCTAGAATGCTCTCAACGGCTCCTAGCTGCCTTGGGGCTATAAAAGGGACCCCTAGGCGCATGGAGGAGAACACCAAGCATTCCTTGAGCACTCTTGATCACTCACACTCCATTCTCGTGCACTTGTTCGACATTCTAGTGATTTGAGCTCCGTTCTAGTGTGCTAGTCTTTTGAGCTTAAGTCTGGGTCTTGTGTGTGTGTATTTTCTGTGATCTTAGTGTCTTGTGTGAGTTGCTAATCCCTCTCTTACTCCGTGCTTCTTTGTGAACTTCAAGTGTAAGGACGAGAGGCTCCAAGTTGTGGAGATTCCTCGCGAACAGGATTAAGAAAAGCAAAGCAAAACACCGTGGTATTCAAGTGGGTCTTTGGACCGCTTGAGAGGGGTTGATTGCAACCCTCGTCCGTTGGGACGCCACAACGTGGAGTAGGCAAGCGTTGGTCTTGGCCGAACCACGGGATAACCACCATGCCATCTCTGTGATTGATATCTTGTTGGTTATTGTGTTTTGTTGAGACTCCTCTCTAGCCACTTGGCGATTATTGTGCTAATGCTTAACCAAGTTTTTGTGGCTTAAGTTTCAAGTTTTACAGGATCACCTATTCACCCCCCCTCTAGGTGCTATCAATTGGTATCAGAACCGTTCTCTTCACAAAGGGACTAATCGCCCGAAGAGATGGATCCTAAGGGGAAGGGAATCGTGATCAACGATAAAGAGAAGGAGTCCTTCGTCAACGAGCCGAAGAATGACAAGCCTACCGACTCGGGCTTGGGCCACAAACGCAAAGATGGGAAGAAGAAGAAGACGAGACACATCAAGGAGATCGTCTACTACGACGACAGCGATGAGTCCACTTCTTCCCAAAAGGATGACTACGACTACGAGAAACAAAAGACGGTTAATTCGAATTTTTCTTTCGATTACTCTCGTATTCCTCATAGTTCAAATTCACATTTGCTCTCCATTCCTCTCGGCAAGCCTCCACACTTTGATGGGGAGGACTACGGATTTTGGAGCCACAAAATGCGTAGTCACCTGTTCTCTCTCCATCCAAGCATATGGGAGATTGTTGAGAATGGAATGAAATTTGATAGCTCGGATAGTCCTATATTTATTAATGAACAGATTCATAGAAATGCACAAGCTACTACTGTGTTGTTAGCCTCCTTGTGCAGGGACGAGTACCATAAGTTGAGCGGCTTGGACAATGCCAAGCAAATCTGGGACACCCTCAAGATCTCTCATGAGGGGAACGATGTCACCTTGCTCACCAAGATGGAGTTGGTAGAGGGAGAGCTTGGAAGATTCGCGATGATAAGGGGCGAGGAGCCAACCCAAACATACAACCGGCTCAAGACCCTTATCAACAAAATAAGGAGCTACGGAAGCACGCGATGGACGGACCACGACGTCGTCCGCCTAATGCTAAGGTCCTTTACTGTACTTGATCCACATCTGGTGAACAATATTCGTGAAAATTCTAGGTACACCAAGATGTCGCCCGAAGAAGTCCTTGGGAAATTTGTAAGCGGGCGAATGATGATCAAGGAGGCGAGATACGTCGACGATGCACTGAATGGTCCAATCAATGAGCCTCAACCCGTTGCTCTCAAGGCAACAAGGAGCAAGGAGGCGCTACCTAGCAAGGTGGCGCAAGTTGAGGCGGCCGGGCTCAATGATGAAGAGATGGCCCTCATCATCAAGCGCTTCAAGACGGCGCTAAAAGGTCGCAAGGGACAGCCAAGCAAGACCAAGACAAAGGGGAAGCGCTCATGCTTCAAATGTGGTAAGCTTGGTCATTTTATTGCTAACTGTCCCGACAATGATAGTGACCAGGAAAAAGGGAACAAAAGGGAGAAGAAGAAGAATTACAAGAAGGCCAAGGGTGAGGCACACCTCGGAAAGGAGTGGGATTCGGATTGCTCCTCCTCCGACTCCGACAATGAAGGACTCGCCACCACTGCCTTCAACAAGTCATCCCTCTTCCCCAACGAGCGTCACACATGCCTCATGGCGAAGGAGAAGAAGGTATGTACTCGAGACAGTACTACTTATGATTCTTCTAGTGATGATGAGTCTAGTGATGAAGAAATAGATTACTCTAGTTTATTCAAGGGATTGGATAGAACTAAAATAGATAAGATTAATGAATTGATTGATGCCTTGAATGAGAAGGATAGACTCTTAGAGAAACAAGAGGACCTTTTATATGAAGAGCATGATAAATTTGTTAGTGCACAAAATTCACTTGCTTTAGAAGTTAAACGAAATGAAATGCTTTCTAGTGAATTGTTTACATGTCATGACACTATCTCAAGGTTAAAGAGAATTAACAATGATTTAAATGCTAAATTAGAAGTAGCAACTAAATCTAACTCTTGTGTAGAACATGTTATGATTTGCACTAGGTGTAAAGATTTTGATATTGATGCTTGTAGTGAACACCTAGTTTCAATTTCCAAATTAAATGATGAATTGGCTAGTCTTAATGCCCAACTTAAGACTAGCAAAAGTGAATTTGACAAACTAAAATTTGCAAGGGATGCCTACACGATTGGTAGACACCCCTCAATTAAGGATGGTCTTGGCTTCAAGAGAGAAGCCAAGAACTTGACAAGCCATAAGGCTCCCATCTCCGCCAAGGAGAAAGGGAAGGCCCCTATGGCTAGTAGTGTGCAAAAGAATCATGCTTTTATGTACCATGATAGGAGACAATCTAGAAATGCTTATAGGAGTTGTAATGCTTATGATGCTTTTGATTCTCATGCCATGTTTACTTCTAGTTCTTCCTATATGCATGATAGAAATATGTCTAGGAGAAATGTTATTCATCATGTGCCTAGAAAGAATATTGTTCATGCTCCTAGGAAATTAATGAATGAACGTTCTACAATTTATTATGCTTGCAATGCTTCCTTTGCCATTTATAGAAAGGATAAGAAGGTAATTGCTAGGAAGTTAGGGGCAAGATGCAAGGGAGATAAAACTTGCATTTGGGTCCCTAAGACAATTGTGACTAACCTTGTAGGACCCAACAAGAGTTGGGTACCTAAGACCCAAGCCTAAATTTGCCTTGCAGGTTTATGCATCCGGGGGTTCAAGCTGGATTATCGACAGCGGATGCACAAACCATATGACGGGGGAGAAGAAGATGTTCACCTCCTACGTCAAAAATAAGGATTCCCAAGATTCAATAATATTCGGTGATGGGAACCAAGGCAAGGTAAAAGGGTTAGGTAAAATTGCTATTTCATCCGAGCACTCTATATCTAATGTGTTTTTAGTTGAGTCTCTTGGATATAATTTGTTGTCTGTTAGTCAATTATGCAAAATGGGATATAATTGTCTATTCACAAATGTAGATGTGTCTGTCTTTAGAAGATGTGATGGTTCACTAGCTTTTAAGGGTGTACTAGACGGCAAACTTTATTTGGTTGATTTTGCAAAAGAAGAGGCCGGTCTAGATGCATGCTTAATTGCTAAGACTTGCATGGGCTGGCTGTGGCATCGCCGCTTAGCACATGTGGGGATGAAGAACCTCCACAAGCTTCTAAAGGGAGAACTCGTGATAGGTCTAACTAACGTGCATTTCGAAAAAGATAGACCTTGTGCAGCTTGTCAAGCAGGGAAACAGGTGGGAAGCTCTCATCACAACAAAAATGTGATGACCACATCAAGACCCTTGGAGATGCTTCATATGGACCTCTTTGGACCCGTCGCCTATCTAAGCATAGGAGGAAGTAAGTATGGTCTTGTTATAGTTGATGATTTTCCTGCTTCACTTGGGTATTCTTTTTGCAGGATAAATCTGAAACCCAAGGGACCCTCAAGCACTTCCTTAGGAGAGCTCAAAATGAGTTTGAGCTCAAGGTGAAGAAGATAAGGAGCGACAACGGGTCCGAGTTCAAGAACCTTCAAGTGGAGGAGTTCCTTGAGGAGGAAGGAGTCAAGCACGAGTTCTCTGCTCCCTACACACCACAGCAAAATGGTGTGGTAGAGAGGAAGAACAGGACGCTCATCGATATGGTGAGGACTATACTTGGAGAGTTCAAGACCCCCGAGTGCTTTTGGTCGGAAGCCGTGAACACGGCTTGCCACGCCATCAACAGGGTCTACCTTCACCGCCTCCTCAAGAAGACTTCGTATGAGCTTCTAACCGGTAACAAACCCAATGTGTCTTACTTTCGTGTATTTGGGAGCAAGTGTTATATTCTTGTGAAGAAAGGTAGAACTTCTAAATTTGCTCCCAAAGCTGTAGAAGGGTTTTTATTAGGTTATGACTCAAATACAAAGGCATATAGGGTCTTCAACAAATCATCGGGTTTGGTTGAAGTCTCTAGCGACGTTGTATTTGATGAGACTAATGGCTCTCAAAGAGAGCAAGTTGTTGATCTTGATGATGTAGATGAAGAAGACGTTCCAACGGCCGCAATGCGCACCATGGCGATTGGCGATGTGCGACCACAGGAACAATTGGAGCAAGATCAACCATCTTCCTCAACAATGGTGCATCCCCCAACCCAAGATGATGAACAGTACCTCAAGTGGAGGCGCATGATCAAGGGGGAGCACAGGATGTTCAAAGTGAAGAGGAAGAAGCACCTCAGGCACCTCCAACCCAAGTTCGAGCAATGATTCAAAGGAATCATCCCGTCGACCAAATTTTGGGTGATATTAGCAAGGGAGTAACTACTCGTTCAAGATTAGTTAATTTTTGTGAGCATTACTCCTTTGTCTCTTCTATTGAGCCTTTCAGGGTAGAAGAGGCCTTGCTAGATCCGGACTGGGTGTTGGCCATGCAGGAGGAACTCAACAACTTCAAGTGCAATGAAGTTTGGACACTGGTGCCTCGTCCCAAGCAAAATGTTGTGGGAACCAAGTGGGTGTTCCGCAACAAACAGGACGAACACGGGGTGGTCACGAGGAACAAGGCTCGACTTGTGGCAAAAGGTTATGCCCAAGTCGCAGGTTTGGACTTTGAGGAGACATTTGCTCCTGTGGCTAGGCTAGAATCAATTCGTATTTTGCTAGCATATGCCGCTCACCATTCTTTCAGGTTGTACCAAATGGATGTGAAGAGCGCTTTCCTCAACGAGCCGATCAAGGAGGAGGTGTACGTGGAGCAACCCCCTGGCTTCGAGGATGAACGGTACCACGACCACGTGTGTAAGCTCTCTAAGGCGCTCTATGGACTTAAGCAAGCCCAAGAGCATGGTATGAATGCCTTAGAGACTTTTTAATTGCTAATGCTTTCAAGGTTGGGAAAGCCGATCCAACTCTTTTCACTAAGACTTGCGATGGTGATCTTTTTGTGCGCCAAATTTATGTCGATGACATAATATTTGGTTCTACTAACCAAAAGTCTTGTGAAGAGTTTAGCAGGGTGATGACGCAGAAATTCGAGATGTCGATGATGGGCGAGTTGAACTACTTCCTTGGGTTCCAAGTGAAGCAACTCAAGGACGGCACCTTCATCTCCCAAACGAAGTACACGCAAGACTTGCTAAAGCGGTTTGGGATGAAGGACGCCAAGCCCGCAAAGACGCCGATGGGAACTGACGGACACACCGACCTCAACAAAGTAGGTAAGTCCGTTGATCAAAAAGCATACCGGTCCATGATAGGTTCTTTGCTTTATTTATGTGCTAGTAGACCGGATATTATGCTTAGCGTATGCATGTGTGCTAGATTTCAATCCGATCCTAAGGAGTGTCACTTAGTGGCTGTGAAGCGAATTCTTAGATATTTAGTCGCTACGCCTTGTTTCGGGATCTGGTATCCAAAGGGGTCTACCTTTGACTTAATTGGATATTCAGACTCCGACTATGCTGGATGTAAGGTCGATAGGAAGAGTACATCGGGGATGTGCCAATTCTTAGGATGGTCCCTAGTGTCGTGGAACTCTAAGAAACAAACTTCCGTTGCCCTATCCACCGCTGAGGCCGAGTATGTTGCCGCAGGACAGTGTTGCGCGCAACTACTTTGGATGAGGCAAACCCTCCGGGACTTTGGCTACAATCTGAGCAAAGTCCCACTCCTATGTGATAATGAGAGTGCTATCCGAATAGCGGAAAATCCTATTGAGCACAGCCGCACAAAGCGCATTGACATCCGGCATCACTTTTTGAGAGACCACCAGCAAAAGGGAGATATCAAAGTGTTTCATGTTAGCACCGAGAACCAGCTAGCCGATATCTTTACCAAGCCTTTAGATAAAAAGACCTTTTGCAGGCTGCGTAGTGAGCTAAATGTCCTAGATTCGCGGAACCTGGATTGATTTATAGCATACATGCGTTTACGCCTTTGATCATGTTCCTTATGCATTTTGTTGCTTACTGTGGTGCTCAAGTTGTACAATCACTCCCTGGACCTCACAAGTCCTTTTTGCAAGTGATGCACATATTTAGGGGGAGCTGTGCTACAACTTGACCCTTTGAGACTAACCGTGTGCTTGAGGTTGCTTGTTTTAGTCTCAAAGGAAGTTGGAAGGGAAAAGGTGAACTTGGACCATGAAAGACTTCCACTGCACTCCGATGAGAGGGTAACTTATTCCAAGTTCATCTCATGTACTCTTATTGCCTTTGTGTTCTTATTTGAAGATTTTGGTGAGGCAATAGGGTTTAAGGGCCAAGATTGATCTCGTTTTGGAGCTTGATGCCAAAGGGGGAGAAAATAAAGGCCAAAGCAATAAATGGATCAGCTACCACTTGAGAAAATTTGAAAATAGTAGAATAGAGCTTTTGGCCTCTTGTACTGTCTCTGTTGTCCAAAGTTGGCCTCTTGTGGGGAGAAGTGTTGATTATGGGAAAAAGGGGAAGTTTTTGAAATCCTTGATCAATTTCTTTTGGAATACCTCTCTTTATGTCTCTACAAGTGAATTTTGTGACGGAACCTCCCAAGTTATTAGGCCCACCTACAGTTGTCCTTGTCCAACAGACATCAGACAACCCTGTAGATGTTCCTGAATCACTTGACAAGTTCGGTATCTTTTCTCTTACCTTTCCAGGAACGTTTCACCCGTCTGACAGACAATATGTTCATCGGAGATGCGGAAATGCGGAAGTGATTACATAAACTTACATTTATTTAAAAGTAAGAGTAAGTCGTTTAATACAGACTAGAGTATAAGCGAGTGCAGAAAAGTATTATTACAATACCTGGGAGGCAAAAACTCCTCCCATTAAGTTCTTTACATAAAAGTTTTTAAGGAGGACCCGGTCCTCCGGCAGCTTCATTCTTGATTATCTTCACTCTTCACCACCTTGGTACAGAAACAACAAAAGTTTGTTGTCTCCTAACCTAAAAACAACGGGGGAATAAACCCTGAGTATGGAATTACTCAGCAAGTCTTACCCGACTAAAGAAAAGACTCTCAAGGGTATGCTGGTTATATGGGAGTCAAGGTAAGGCCTTTCAATAATCAAAGATTCTGTTTGCAGGATTGCTTACTAAAGTGGATCCTTAAAATCCAATTTTATTGTCAAGTCAAGTAAAATTACCTGCAGCTAGAGTTCTTTCTACCCTAGTTCAATCACTTGACCTACACTAGCCAATTTCTTATCAATCCTTAAGCTTCAGTGGTTTGCTACGTGTAAGTCAGTGGCCAAGTCTCCATAACCGCAGAGGTATGGCGATCCGAATCGATTATACTCAGCTGAGGATCTCTGATCACACGACATATGTAGCACTTAACCCTTGCATATGTCAACCCGCCACTGAGTTTCTTAAGACCAGATCAGGTTCACGCAAACCGAGAGCACAGATACACCACCGTCCAGCCTCTTGCCACGGAGGGTACATGCTACTCTCGCCACCGCTCCACGCCCATTTCGTGTTATCTTATTCTGGCCTTAGTCCACTCGAGGCAAAGCTTACCCATGACGAGGCATGTGACCAGTTAAAGGGTCCTCGGTCAGCAGGCCTACATCGACAAGGTCCTTAATTGACTCAGACGGAGACACTACACCGAGACTCTCTTTCTCGTGCAAGTCACCCGCCCGGTCTCAGCTTAATCATTTAACCCCAAAGGTTGGTACCTAGCAGAGGTACATCTTTTCCGATGTTGAATCCATCAAGGCCTTTGACAGATTCATCATCAAGTTTTATTTTGAAAACAACCCTCCCACTTTGCCAAACATCTTTTGTAAAACAAATTCTTTTGCTTTTCTAGAGAAATACTAAGCATAGTAAAACCTTTTTATAAAAACAGGGTTTCAAGGAAGGTAATCAAATCCAAGGAAGTAATGCAGGAATTGTTTAAGCAATCAACACCTATCACCTAGTGCATCAAGCAAGTGAGAAAGATTTTTAAAACACAAGGGGGGTGGCAAATGCACCGGGGCTTGCCTTTGTTTATGGGTGAGTCAGGCTCAGATCCACAAATATCGAAGTAGAAACAGTTCTCAGCCTGTGTTTCCAAAGGTGGTGGTACTTGCTCTTCAGTGGCTTCCACTTCTTCCTCGTGTTCTAATCATAACCATACATATGTATAAGAATGAATGTCATGTAATGCTCATGAGAGTGCAAAGATAATATAAACTTATTATCTAAGTCTTGAATACATTTTTCCTTCACGGAACTCCGAGAACTTAGGGTTTCCGGAGTCAGTAAAGGAGTTCACAGGGCAGGGGGGTGTTTTGGGGTTTGGTGATCAAACAAGGTCCAAATCAACCCAATTCCTACCCAAGGCTTCTAAATAATATAAGGAGCTCATATAAAAATTTTGAGCATTTTTGGGATTACCATTTATCTTTTAAAAATCCAGGACTACTATCTTAAACTATTTTAAATACCTTAAAATTCCTGATTTAACCTAAAAATCACGAAACTATTTTTATTAAATTCTAGGGAAAATAAGAAGGCTAGGAAAATTGGTCTCACAATTTTAGGATTTTTCTACATTTTTCCAGGGATTTCTAAAGTTATTCTGAAAAAGAAAAAGGAAAACACTTCAACAGTATTGGGCTCAAACTGGCCTAGGCGGCCCAACCTCGCGCAGAAGCGCGCTCGCGCACGCGCCCGCGCCTGCGTTGGCCATCTTGCAGAAGGGCCCTCGGGGTTTCTGGCTAACCGAAAACAGGTCTTGTCACTGTTTACAGAGTCACTGACCGTTTGCAAATAGCCCCTTTGGTTTCTATTTCTTCACACGGCCAGGTCCACGACGGCGCTCCGCACGGTAGCTGAAATCTGGCGAGCTATACCGGCCGGAGGGGGCGAAGACCGACGCTAATCTTTAGTTTACACCAGATTCTACCCCTAAGGAGTATTTCCCCTCACTCAATTTCTAATTTGGAGCTCTATCGCGATCTGTCCACGGGGACAACGGAAAAACTCAAAGGGACCGCATGTGCCAAACGATTCACGATGGTATAACCCAATTGGATAGGTTGGGAAGCATCATGGTTACCTGGGAATGCTTAAACAGGGAAGTAGAAGACGTGAGTTAACTCGAATCGCGCTGGTCACGGAAGGATTATCGCGGCGGAGCTAAGAACAGGGAGGAAAGAGCTCGTGGGTTCTTCAGTCCAATTAAGTGATCGCTTGAGCGCGTGATGCAACAACGAAGCAACGCCAGGGTCCAATTTATAGTCGGCCGACCGAGGAGGGATGAGATCCCCGAGCTGTGACTGCGCTGGCGAGCACACCCGCGCGGCGGATTCCGGTGACAGCGCAGTGACCGCCGTTTAATTGGGGCCTGCCACATCAGGGAGGCTCTGACACGTCTCCGGTAACTTTTGCCGTGGCCGCCGACGTCTTACCCGAGCCACGGCGACATCCTTATCGCCGGCGAGCCAATCCTTATCCACGGCGATGTTACTGAAAACCAATGAACAGTGCACTGGATTCAGTAGAAAGCTTGACTGACAGATCAAACTGGAGCCCTGTTTTCTCCAATTTTTATGTGGAACCTAAGCCTACTTTCTGCAACAAAGTTGTAGAGCTATAAACCAACAATAATTCGGCTATAGGACTTGAACCCATTTGAGCACTAAATCAAGGTTGAATTCTTACTCATAGTTGGCTCTGTTACACTGAACATCTTAATTTCAGACCGAATCAGCCTGACAGCTTAACTTCAGGCCTGATTACCTCCAAATTTCTCACAAGAACATGGCTTGCACTCTTAAGCAAAGTTGTTCTTCTATAATTAGGCTACAAGTTTGATGTGGTGACCTAGGGCAAAAACCCTAGAATTTGAAAGATACAATGCTCCAAAGTTGAGCCCTCAACACTGAATTTCAGACTTAGAATAGAAACTAATTGAGGTCCATTTTGCATTTAAGTCCAAAACCCAATATTTGGCTTACAAGTCCACACATTTGTGAACCAAAGGACTTGAGATACTTATTTGACTTGGTTTTTGCACTTTAGTCCAAAAGTGGACTAATTTTGCACATAGGTCCCTAGGGTTGGGATTTAGGGTTTTCCAGGGTTCCAATTAGGGTTTCTGGTATCCCAGGGGTTTAAATGTAATTCCACTTAAATCTTGGGATCATTTGGTGATTATTCCCCTAAAGCCTTTAGGTTTTTCTCATCTTGGGTTAAGTTTTACCCCTTTAACCCCTATTTAGGGTTAAGTTCCCTATCTAGGGTTTTATTTGCAAAATGTTATAACAATACAACTTGCTTGAAATTTTTACCTAGTAAATGCACTCTAGGTGTGTCAAACATATGCAATGCCAATATTTATGATGTCATGCTCAAGTTTTAGTTACAGTAACACCAGGGGTGTTACATCCTTCCCCCCATAAAAGAATCTCGTCCCGAGATTTAAAGTCCTAGGGTGAGTAATGGAAAAGGAAATGTGTCACATCTTTATTCCCTTATTTCTGGTACAAGCAGGGGTGGTGTGGGGGTTCACTCCTTTATTACAGTAACTAAATACACTTTACAAATTACATGAGGCTAGAAAGCCTGGGAAATTCTTATTTAAAAAGTCTTGAGTTTCCCATGTAGCCTCTTCTTCAGAATGTTGGTTCCATTGTATCTTATAGAACTTGAGAGTTTTTCTCCGAGTAACCCTGTCCTTTTGATCCAGAACTCGAATAGGATGTTCCGAGTATGTTAAATCTGGTTCCAGGACAATATCAGTCACTTCAATGGTTCGATCGGGAACCCGAAGACACTTCTTTAATTGCGACACATGGAACACATTATGGATAGCAGACAGAATTTCGGGGAGCTGCAGTCGATACGCCACTGGTCCACATTGCTCAAATACCGGGAATAGACCAATGTACCTGGGTGAAAGTTTCCCTTTAACCCCGAAACGCGATATTCCCTTCATTGGTGAAACTTTCAGGTAGACATAGTCCCCTTCATGAAAATATAAGGGCATTCGCCGTTTGTCTGCATAACCCTTCTGACGGGCTTGTGCTTTCTTCATATTATGAATAATTTTCTGAACCTTTTCCTCGGCCTCCTTCACTATATCAGGCCTAAAGAAATACCTTTCTCCAGGTTCAGACCAATTTAGCGGAGTTCGACACTTTCGCCCATATAAAGCTTCAAAAGGTGCCATCTTGATACTTTCTTGATAGCTGTTATTATATGAAAATTCCGCCAGAGGCAAACATTCACCCCATTTTGGTGAGAAGTTCAGAACACATGCTCGCAACATATCTTTGAGTACTTGATTGATCCTCTCAGTCTGTCCACTGGTTTGTGGATGATATGCCGAACTATGGAGCAACTTAGTACCCAAGGATTTGTGAAGTGCTTCCCAAAACTTGGCTACAAATTGAGGTCCACGATCCGACACAATGGTCTTCGGAACACCATGCAGACTAAGAATACGAGCAATGTACAATTGGGCATAGACAGTAACCGGGTAATTTGTCTTGACCGACAAAAAGTGAGCAATCTTCATAAGCCGATCAATTATAACCCAGATAGAATCATACCCTTTTGCAGTCCTGGGCAATCCCACGATAAAGTCCATACTTATATCTTCCCATTTCCATGTTGGGATCGGCAAAGATTGTAATGGACCAGCAGTTTTCATGTGTATGGCTTTGACACGTCTGCAAGTGTCACACTTAGCCACATAGCGTGCAATTTCAATTTTCATCTTCGTCCACCAGTAGTGCTGCTTTAGATCATGATACATCTTAGTGCTTCCCGGATGAATAGAATAGCGACTAAGATGCGCTTCATCTAAGATTTACTGGCGGAGTTCTTCATTTTTCGGCACTACTATGCGGCCATTGAACCATATCACACCTTGATCGTCTTCTTTGAAACATGTGGCTGTTCCAGCCCTTATTTTCTCTCGAATGTGCTTCATACCCATATTATCCTTTTGAGCATCAATTATCCTTTGCAAGATGATTGACTCAAGCTTTAGCTGATTCAGGGTGCCTTGTTGGACCATCCCCAGGTTTAGCTTTTCCATCTCTTGACATAAAGTATTGTCAGCGGACTTCACCATAAGACAGTGGCAGGAAACCCTACGGCTCAGTGCATCTGCCACAACATTGGCTTTGCCTGGGTGATAATGAATTTCTAGTTCATAGTCCTTAATAAGCTTAAGCCATCACCTTTGCCTCATATTTAATTCTGACTGGGTGAAGATATACTTCAAGTTTTTATGATCTGTATAAATATGACAGATATTTCCCAGCAGATAATGACGCCAAATCTTCAGGGCATGAACCACAGTAGCTAGCTCCAGATCATGAGTTGGGTAATGCTCCTCATGTCGGCGCAACTGCCTTGAAGCATATGCAATTACTCGGCCCTCTTGCATTAATACACAGCCGAGTCCACTGCCTGACGCATCACAATATACATCAAAAGGCTTGGTGATGTCCGGTTGAGCCAATACCGGAGCAGTGGTTAATAATGTCTTCAATTGCTCAAAAGCTTCATTGCACTTAGAAGACCAATTGAATTTAATGTCATTCTTCAATAAACTTGTGATTGGCTTCACAAGCTTAGAAAAATCTGGTATGAATCTGCGATAATATCCAGCTAGTCCAAGAAAACTCCGGACTTAGTGAATAGTGGTTGGGGGTTTCCACTCCAGAATATCCTTGACTTTGCTAGGATCTACCGCAATTCCCTTTGCAGATAACACGTGCCCCAAAAATTGAATTTCCTCCAGCCAGAACGCGCACTTGCTGAACTTGGCATACAACTGATGTTCCCTCAAGCGCGTCAATACAGTCCACAAATGTTGAGCATGCTCCTCTTCATTTTTGGAATATATCAAGATATCGTCGATGAAGACCACCACGAACTTGTCCAACTCGGGCATGAACACTGAGTTCATCAAATAAGTGAAATGGGCAGGAGCATTCGTTAGCCCGAAGGACATTACCAAATATTCAAATAAACCATACCGCGTAGTAAACGCGGTCTTCGGTATATCCTCGGGCCGAATACGGATTTGGTGATAGCCCGACCTAAGATCAATTTTGGAAAATACCCTCGCCCCAGTCAGTTGATCAAATAAGATGTCGATCCTTGGAAGAGGGTACTTGTTCTTGATGGTGACCTCATTCAGGGGTCGATAATCCACGCACATTCGTAAGGTTTGATCCTTCTTCTTAACAAAAATGGCGGGGCAACCCCATGGAGACGAGCTTGGCCAGATAAATCCTTTATTCAGTAGATCTTGTAATTGAATCTTCAATTCCGCCAACTCATTAGGGGGCATACGGTACGATCTTCGGGAAATGGGAGCCGTACCGGGCTTTAACTCAATTACAAATTCTACATCTTTCTCAGGTGGCAGTCCAGGCAAATCTTCCGGAAATACATCTAGAAACTCACATACTACCGGAATATTCTTGATCTCCGGTACAATGGCTTCATATATTCTACCAGAAGCTTTGGCTGGATTGGTTACGGGGATGGATAAAAGAATCTCTTCTTGATTATAGCTCAACCTGACGGTTCTGAGTTCAGTGTTGAGAATTGCCTTGTGTTGGGTTAACCAATTCATACCCAAAATCACATCTATATCCTGGCCTTTTAGAACAATCATGTTAGCAGGAAAGTTCCGTCCGGCCATTGTTACTGGCACTTGATAGGCCACTTCTCTAGTAAAAATGTATCCCCCAGGTGAATGAATTTTAAATCCTTCTTTTGATTCATGGCATGAAATGTGATGTTGCTCCACAAATGTCTTGCTAATAAATGTATGCGAAGCACCAGAATCAAAAAGAACAATTGCAGGGTGACTGGCCACGAGAAACATACCCATCATCACCGGTTCACCTTCCGGTGTAGTGGCCACTTGAGTATAGTATATCCGCCCCATCTTCTTGGTATTCTTCCCCACATTATTTCCCTTGGGCGGAGCTGATTTCCCAGATCCTTGCTAAGCATTTGATTGATTCTGCTTGGGATATGGGCAATCTTTGATGAAATGTCCAGACTTGCCACAATTAAAACACCCGGTTGAGGAGCTGGGCAAAGCAGGGAATCGAGTGCCCGGGGCACCCGGCTGATTTGGGGTAGTGGGGGCATTGTTGGGGCGAATAATGATTGGCTGCTTGAAAGGAAATGAGGGCGGTCGAGAAAAAGAGCGATTTTGGCTAGAAGGCCGGATCACAAACCGTTGCTTCTTTGCCTGGCCCTGATTAGGCTTTTCACCACCAAATCCCTTGTTCTTCCCGAAACCTGCATATTTTGCTTCAACAGATAAGGCTGTGCTGACAGCCTTTCCATACGTGAGATCTATGCAGGTAGCCATTTTTCTCTGCAATCGATCATTTAGCCCTCTCATAAAGCAGTTCTTCTTCTTTAAATCAGTGTTCACCTGATCGATGGCATACTGCGACAGGTGATTAAACTTGTTGAGATATTGATTGATGGTATCCCCCCTTGTTTTAGCTTCATGAACTCTTCTTGCTTCATATGCAGAACACCTTCGGGTATGTAGTGCTCGCGGAAGGCCACTTTAAATTCTTCCCATGTGACTTGATGGTTGGCAGGTTGAATAGCCACAAAATTCCCCCACCAGGTACTGGCAGGGCCGCGCAGTTGTTGCGCTGCGAACAACGGCTTCTATGTCTCTGAACAGCGGAGAAGACCAAATTTTTGCTCAATAACCCGTCTCCACTCATCAGCTTCCAACGGGTCCTCAGCCTTGACAAATAGTGGTGGACGGGTTTCAGAGAAATCCAGATATGTGGTTTCACGGGGGCCTTGCTGATAACCCCTTCCTCCCTGCTGCTGGAATTGTTGGCCCGCCATTTCTCTCAAAAAGCGGGTATTATCTGCAGTTGCGTTCACCAAGGCGGCAATCGCCTCGGCCAATGTGGGAGGAACCGGAGGTGGATTTGGGGTAACATCCCTTCCCCCAGAAGTTCCTGCTGCATCCTGTCCTCGAGTCCTGGTAGGCATCTGAGGCAAAGAACATTTGGAATAAATATAATATGCCAGAGAAACCTTCCTTTTTACATTACTATCAAAAGTAATGATACAGACTCGATGTTATACAACAGGATACATTACCCATTATACAATAGTTCAACCTATTATACAGCATACTACTTCTATTTCTACAAGCTATACTACTACTCCTGCTTCTGGTTGCTCTTGGCAGCTTCGTCGTCAGGTGTGGGAGACCATACGTCGACCAGCCTCATAGAAGGAGGGGGCCTAAAAAGGTCTAACTCACCACCAAGCGCTTCTCCCGCATTATGCGAGGGTCCGGCTTCTGACCTGACAGGATCCATAGGGACATGTGGGTGTAATTGCGAATACAGTACATGAACTTCCTCATGTAAAGTATTGCAATATGCCTGCAAGTTGTCAATAGCAGTGCTAAGTTCTTCGACTCGTGCTCGAGCCTTCGCTTCCTTAGCCCAAGCTACTGAACGAGACTGCACCGCCCAATCAAGCGCCAAATCTCGATTAGCTAGTTGATCTTGCAGGATACGGATGTAACTTCTTAATTCATTTATTCGGTCACCATCCATAACCCATAAATTGGTCCTGCGTTGTAACTCTGTTTGAAGTTGATTCACGCGAGCTTCGAGATCACTGATTGGATCGTTGCTCCCGCTACTGCTATCTTGTTCCCGTGGGGCAAGTTGGTGTCGAGGTACACCGATAGGCCCAGTATGCTTTCGCGCAGTCTTCCTTGTACGCGGCGGCATTTTCTAAGGGGGCAAATTTATTAGTACAATTCTTAGCATGATGCAAGAATAATTACAGAATCAATCCTTAGTTGATTCAACCTCCTATACATCGCACTCTTCCTATCTGGTCTTTGAAATAAACTCTTCAGAGATGCTTAGGTAAGAGAAGAAATTTTTCCAGATAAGTTTAAGAAAATCCTTTTTGAAGATGCTACACAGTATCTGTCAAGAAGGGCTACGCTCCGATACCAGCTGTGACGGAACCTCCCAAGTTATTAGGCCCACCTACAGTTGTCCTTGTCCAACAGACATCAGACAACCCTGTAGATGTTCCTGAATCACTTGACAAGTTCGGTATCTTTTCTCTTACCTTTCCAGGAACGTTTCACCCGTCTGACAGACAATATGTTCATCGGAGATGCGGAAATGCGGAAGTGATTACATAAACTTACATTTATTTAAAAGTAAGAGTAAGTCGTTTAATACAGACCAGAGTATAAGCGAGTGCAGAAAAGTATTATTACAATACCTGGGAGGCAAAAACTCCTCCCATTAAGCTTCAGTGGTTTGCTACGTGTAAGTCAGTGGCTAAGTCTCCATAACCGCGGAGGTACGGCGATCCGAATCGATTATACTCAGCTGAGGATCTTCGATCACATGACATATGTAGCACTTAACCCTTGCATATGTCAACCCGCCACCGAGTTTCTTAAGACCAGATCAGGTTCACGCAAACCGAGAGCACAGATACACCACCGTCCAGCCTCTTGCCACGGAGGGTACACGCTACTCTCGCCACCGCTCCACGCCCATTTCGTGTTATCTTATTCTGGCCTTAGTGCACCCGAGGCAAAGCTTACCCATGACGAGGCATGTGACCAGTTAAAGGGTCCTCGGTCAGCAGGCCTACATCGACAAGGTCCTTAATCGACTCAGACGGAGACACTACACCGAGACTCTCTTTCTCGTGCAAGTCACTCGCCCGGTCTCAGCTTAATCATTTAACCCCAAAGGTTGGTACCTGGCAGAGGTACATCTTTTCCGATGTTGAATCCGTCAAGGCCTCTGACAGATTCATCATCAAGTTTTATTTTGAAAACAACCCTCCCACTTTGCCAAACATCTTTTGTAAAACAAATTCTTTTGCTTTTCTAGAGCAATACTAAGCATAGTAAAACCTTTTTATAAAAACAGGGTTTCAACGAAGGTAATCAAATCCAAGGAAGTAATGCAGGAATTGTTTAAGCAATCAACACCTATCACCTAGTGCATCAAGCAAGTGAGAAAGATTTTTAAAACACAAGGGGGGTGGCAAATGCACCGGGGCTTGCCTTTGTTTATGGGTGAGTCAGGCTCAGATCCACAAAATATCAAAGTAGAAACAGTTCTCAGCCTGTGTTTCCAAAGGTGGTGGTACTTGCTCTTCAGTGGCTTCCACTTCTTCCTCGTGTTCTAATCATAACCATACATATGTATAAGAATGAATGCCATGTAATGCTCATGAGAGTGCAAAGATAATATAAACTTATTATCTAAGTCTTGAATACAATTTTCCTTCACGGAACTCCGAGAACTTAGGGTTTCCGGAGTCAGTAAAGGAGTTCACAGGGCAGGGGGGTGTTTTGGGGTTTGGTGATCAAACAAGGTCCAAATCAACCCAATTCCTACCCAAGGCTTCTAAATAATATAAGGAGCTCATATAAAAATTTTGAGCATTTTTGGGATTACCATTTATCTTTTAAAAATCCAGGACTACTATCTAAAACTATTTTAAATACCTTAAAATTCCTGATTTAACCTAAAAATCACGAAACTATTTTTATTAAATTCTAGGGAAAATAAGAAGGCTAGGAAAATTGGTCTCACAATTTTAGGATTTTTCTACATTTTTCCAGGGATTTCTAAAGTTATTCTGAAAAAGAAAAAGGAAAACACTTCAACAGTATTGGGCTCAAACTGGCCTAGGCGGCCCAACCTCACGCAGAAGCACGCTCGCGCACGCGCCCGCGCCTGCGTTGGCCATCTTACAGAAGGGCCCTCGGGGTTTCTGGCTAACCGAAAACAGGTCTTGTCACTGTTTACAGAGTCACTGACCGTTTGCAAATAGCCCCTTTGGTTTCTATTTCTTCACACGGCCAGGTCCACGACGGCGCTCCGCACGGCAGCTGAAATCTGGCGAGCTATACCGGCCGGAGGGGGCGAAGACCGACGCTAATCTTTAGTTTACACCAGATTCTACCCCTAAGGAGTATTTCCCCTCACTCAATTTCTAATTTGGAGCTCTATCGCGATCTGTCCACGGGGACAGCGGAAAAACTCAAAGGGACCGCATGTGCCAAATGATTCATGATGGTATAACCCAATTGGATAGGTTGGGAAGCATCATGGTTACCTGGGAATGCTTAAACGGGGAAGTAGAAGACGTGAGTTAACTCGAATCGCGCTGGTCACGTAAGGATTATCGCGGCGGAGCTAAGAACAGGGAGGAAAGAGCTCGTGGGTTCTTCAGTCCAATTGAGTGATCGCTTGAGCGCGTGATGCAACGACGAAGCAACGCCGGGGTCCAATTTATAGTCGACCGACCGAGGAGGGATGAGATCCCCGAGCTGTGACTGCGCTGGCGAGCACACCCGCACGGCGGATTCCGGTGATAGCGCAGTGACCGCCGTTTAACCGGGGCCTGCCACATCAGGGAGGCTCTGACACGTCGCCGGTAACTTTTGCCGTGGCCGCCGACGTCTTACCCGAGCCACGGCGACATCCTTATTGCCGGCGAGCCAATCCTTATCCACGGCGATGTTACTGAAAACCGATGAACAGTGCACTGGATTCAGTAGAAAGCTTGACTGATAGATCAAATTGGAGCCCTGTTTTCTCCAATTTTTATGTGGAACCTAAGCCTACTTTCTGCAACAAAGTTGTAGAGCTATAAACCAACAATAATTCGGCTATAGGACTTGAACCCATTTGAGCACTAAATCAAGGTTGAATTCTTACTCATAGTTGGCTCTGTTACACTGAACATCTTAATTTCAGACCGAATCAGCCTGACAGCTTAACTCCAGGCCTGATTATCTCCAAATTTCTCACAAGAACATGGCTTGCACTCTTAAGCAAAGTTGTTCTTCTATAATTAGGCTACAAGTTTTATGTGGTGACCTAGGGCAAAAACCCTAGAATTTGAAAGATACAATGCTCCAAAGTTGAGCCCTCAACACTGAATTTCAGACTTAGAATAGAAACTAATTGAGGTCCATTTTGCATTTAAGTCCAAAACCCAATATTTGGCTTACAAGTCCACACATTTGTGAACCAAAGGACTTGAGATACTTATTTGACTTGGTTTTTGCACTTTAGTACAAAAGTGGACTAATTTTGCACATAGGTCCCTAGGGTTGGGATTTAGGGTTTTCCAGGGTTCCAATTAGGGTTTCTGGTATCCCAGGGGTTTAAATGTAATTCCACTTAAATCTTGGGATCATTTGGTGATTATTCCCCTAAAGCCTTTAGGTTTTTCTCATCTTGGGTTAAGTTTTACCCCTTTAACCCCTATTTAGGGTTAAGTTCCCTATCTAGGGTTTTATTTGCAAAATGTTATAACAATACAACTTGTTTGAAATTTTTACCTAGTAAATGCACTCTAGGTGTGTCAAACATATGCAATGCCAATATTTATGATGTCATGCTCAAGTTTTAGTTACAGTAACACCAGGGGTGTTACAAATTTGACTTAGAGATAGGAGATTGAGTTTGATTTGCAAAAACAAACCAAGTGGTGGCAAAATATGATCCATATATGCCCAAATTGAATCAAAACAATTTTGAGTTCTCATTTGTATTGATGTTGCACTTGTTCTAGTTGCTTTATGTTGTGTTGGCATAAATCACCAAAAAGGGGGAGATTGAAAGGGAAATGTGCCCTTGGGCCATTTCTAAGTATTTTGGTGATTGAGTGCCAACACAAGTGCTTTTGTGCTAATCTATGCAAAGTGGTGGACAAAGTGCAAATCATGTCAAAAGGTATGTTTCTAGACTTAGTACATTGTTTTATGGACTAATGTATTGTGTCTAAGTGCTGGAAACAGGAAAAATCGAGTTGGAAATGAGATGGCTCTGTTCAGCCAAAGTCAGCTCGGTCTGTGTGCACCGGACTGTTCGGTGGTGCACCGGACAGTGTCCGGTGCGCCAGGCTGACTCTAGCGAACTTGCTACTCTCGGGAGTTCGACGGCGGTGTACGGCTATAATTCACCGGACTGTCCGGTGAGCCGTTCACAGGCGAACTCGTCGCTCTCGGGAGATGATTAACGGCGTACGGCTAAAATTCACCGGACTATCCGGTGGTTCACCGGATTGTCCGGTGAGACAACGGTCGACCGGGCCAACGGTCGGCCGCGTGATCTGCGCGGGACACGTGGCCGAGCCAACGGCTAGAAGGAGGCACCGGACTGTCCGGTGTGCACCGGACAGTGTCCGGTGCGCCAACGGCTCTCAAATCCCAACGGTCGGCTTCGCCAAATAAGGAAGGATATCCGCACCGGACAGTGTCCGGTGGTGCACCGGACTGTCCAGTGCGCCAGGCGACAGAAGGCAAGATCAGCCTTCCTAGAATGCTCTCAACGGCTCCTAGCTACCTTGGGGCTATAAAAGGGACCCCTAGGCGCATGGAGGAGAACACCAAGCATTCCTTGAGCACTCTTGATCACTCACACTCCATTCTCGCGCACTTGTTCGACATTCTAGTGATTTGAGCTCCGTTCTAGTGTGCTAGTCTTTTGAGCTTAAGTCTGGGTCTTGTGTGTGTGTATTTGCTATGATCTTAGTGTCTTGTGTGAGTTGCTAATCCCTCTCTTACTCTGTGCTTCTTTGTGAACTTCAAGTGTAAGGGCGAGAGGCTCCAAGTTGTGGAGATTCCTCGCGAACAGGATTAAGAAAAGCAAAGCAAAACACCATGGTATTCAAGTGGGTCTTTGGACCGCTTGAGAGGGGTTGATTGCAACCCTCATCCGTTGGGACGCCACAACGTGGAGTAGGCAAGCGTTGGTCTTGGCCGAACCACGGGATAACCACCGTGCCATCTCTGTGATTGATATCTTGTTGGTTATTGTGTTTTGTTGAGACTCCTCTCTAGCCACTTGGCGATTATTGTGCTAACGCTTAACCAAGTTTTTGTGGCTTAAGTTTCAAGTTTTACAGGATCACCTGTTCACCCCCCCTCTAGGTGCTATCAGGGATGAAGAACCTTCACAAGCTTCTAAAGGGAGAACACGTGATAGGTCTAACTAATGTAACTTTCGAAAAAGATAGACCTTGTGCAGCTTGTCAAGCAGGTAAACAAGTGGGAAGTGCTCATCACATCAAGAACGTGATGACTACATCAAGACCCCTGGAGCTGCTGCATATGGACCTCTTCGGACCCGTCGCCTACCTAAGCATCGGGGGAAGTAAGTATGGTTTAGTAATTGTTGATGATTTTTCCCGCTTCACTTGGGTATTCTTTTTGCAGGATAAATCTGAAACCCAAGGGACCCTCAAGCGCTTCCTAAAGAGAGCTCAAAATGTGTTTGAGCTCAAGGTGAAGAAGATAAGGAGCGACAACGGGTCCGAGTTCAAGAACCTTCAAGTGGAGGAGTACCTTGAGGAGGAAGGGATCAAGCACGAGTTCTCCGCTCCCTACACACCACAGCAAAATGGTGTGGTAGAGAGGAAGAACAGGACGCTCATAGACATGGCGAGGACGATGCTTGGAGAGTTCAAGACCCCCGAGCGATTTTGGTCGGAAGCCGTGAACACGGCTTACCACGTCATCAACCGGGTCTACCTTCACCGCCTCCTCAAGAAGACTTCGTATGAGCTTCTAACCGGTAACAAACCCAATGTGTCTTACTTTCGTGTATTTGGGGGCAAATATTATATTCTAGTAAAGAAAGGTAGAAATTCTAAGTTTGCTCCCAAAGCTGTAGAAGGGTTTTTGTTAGGTTATGACTCAAATACAAAGGTGTATAGAGTCTTCAACAAATCATCGGGTTTGGTTGAAGTCTCTAGCGACGTTGTATTTGATGAGACTAATGGCTCTCCAAGAGAGCAAGTTGTTGATCTTGACGATGTAGATGAAGAAGACGTTCCAATAGCCGCAATACGCACCATGGCGATTGGAGATGTGCGGCCACAGGAACAAAAGGAGCAAGATCAACCTTCTTCCTCAACAATGGTGCATTCCCCAACTCAAGACGATGAACAGGTTCATCAAGAAGAGGCGTATGATCAAGGGGGAGCACAAGATGATCATGTGATGGAGGAAGAAGCACAACCAGCACCTCCAACCCAAGTTCGAGCGACGATTCAAAGGAATCATCCCGTCGACCAAATTTTGGGTGACATTAGCAAGGGAGTAACTACTCGTTCTAGATTAGTTAATTTTTGTGAGCATTACTCTTTTGTCTCTTCTATTGAGCCTTTCAGGGTAGAAGAGGCCTTGCTAGATCCGGACTGGGTGTTGGCCATGCAAGAGGAGCTCAATAATTTCAAGAGAAATGAAGTTTGGACACTGGTGCCTCGTCCCAAGCAAAATGTTGTGAGAACCAAGTGGGTGTTCCGCAACAAACAAGACGAGCACGGGGTGGTGACAAGGAACAAGGCTCGACTTGTGGCAAAAGGTTATGCCCAAGTCGCAGGTTTGGACTTTGAGGAGACTTTTGCTCCTGTGGCTAGGCTAGAGTCCATTCATATTTTGCTAGCATATGCCGCTCACCATTCTTTCAGGTTGTTCCAAATGGATGTGAAGAGCGCCTTCCTCAACGGGCCAATCAAGGAGGAGGTGTACGTGGAGCAACCCCCTGGCTTCGAGGATGAACGGTACCCCGACCACGTATGTAAGCTCTCTAAGGCGCTCTATGGACTTAAGCAAGCCCCAAGAGCATGGTATGAATGCCTTAGAGACTTTTTAATTGCTAATGCTTTCAAGGTTGGGAAAGCCGATCTAACTTTATTCACCAAGACTTGTGATGGTGACTTATTTGTGTGCCAAATTTATGTCGATGACATAATATTTGGTTCTACTAACCAAAAGTCTTGTGAAGAGTTTAGCAGGGTGATGACTTAGAAGTTTGAGATGTCGATGATGGGCGAGTTGAACTACTTCCTTGGGTTCCAAGTGAAGCAACTCATGGACGGTACCTTCATCTCCCAAACGAAGTACATGCAAGACTTGCTAAAGCGGTTTGGGATGAAGGACGCCAAGCCCGCAAAGACTCCGATGGGAACCGACGGACACACCGACCTCAACAAAGGAGGTAAGTTCGTTGATCAAAAGGCATACCGGTCTATGATAGGGTCTTTACTTTATTTATGTGCTAGTAGACCAGATATTATGCTTAGTGTATGCATGTGTGCTAGATTTCAATCCGATCCAAGGGAGTGTCACTTAGTGGCAGTGAAGCGAATTCTTAGATATTTAGTCGCTACCTTTGACTTAATTGGATATTCAGACTCCGATTATGCTGGATGTAAGGTCGATAGGAAGAGTACATCAGGGACGTGCCAATTCTTAAGAAGGTCCCTGGTGTCATGGAGGTCTAAGAAACAAACCTCCGTTGCCCTATCCACCGCTGAGGCCGAGTATGTTGCCGCAGGACAGTGTTGCGCGCAACTAATTTAGATGAGGCAAACCCTCAGGGACTTTGGCTACAATCTGAGCAAAGTCCCACTCCTATGTGATAATGAGAGTGCTATCTGCATAGCGGATAATCCTGTTGAGCACAGCCACACAAAGCACATTGACATCCGGCATCACTTTTTGAGAGACCACCAGCGAAAGGGAGATATCGAAGTGTTTTATTATTAGCACCAAGAACCAGCTAGCCGATATCTTTACCAAGCCTTTAGATGAAAAGACCTTTTGCAGGCTGCGTAGTGAGCTAAATGTCTTAGATTCGCGGAACTTGGATTGATTTGTAGCATACATGTGTATTATGCTTTGATCATGTTCCCTTATGCATTTTGTTATGTGTTTATGGTGCTCAAGTTGTACAAACACTCCCCGGACCTCAAACGTCCATGTGTGAGTGATACACATATTTAGGGGGAGATGTGCTACAACTTGACCCTTTGAGACTAACCGTGTGCTTGAGATTGCTTGATTTAGTCTCAAAGGTGGATTGAAAGGGAAAGGTGGACTTGGACCATGAAAGACTTCCACTGCACTCCGATGAGAGGGTAACTCACTCCAAGTTCATCCCCATCTTCTTATTGCCTTTGTACTCTTATGTGAAGATTTTGGTGAGGCAATGAGGTTTAAGGGCCAAGATTGATCCCGTTTTGGTGCTTGATACCAAAGGGGGAGAAAATAAGGCCAAAGCAATAAATGGATCAGCTACCACTTGAGAATTTTGAAAACAGTAGAATAGAGCTTTTGTTTTGTCAAAATCTCTTATTGTCTCTCTTTGAGAATGTTTGATTATGGGGAAAAGGGGGAGTTTTTGAATCTTTGATCAATTTCTCTTGGAATACCACTCTTTATGTCTCTACAAGTGAATTTGACTTAGAAATAGGAAATTGAGTTTGATTTGCAAAAACAAACCAAGTGGTGGCAAAGTATGATCCAAATATGCCAAAGTTGAATCAAAACAATTTGTGTTCTTATTTGCATTGATATTGCACTTGTTTTAGTTGCTTTGTGTTGTGTTGGCATAAATCACCAAAAAGGGCGAGATTGAAAGGGAAATGTGCCCTTGGGCCATTTCTAAGTATTTTGGTGATTTAGTGTCCAACACAAGTGCTTAAGTGTTTATCTATGCCAAGTGATGGACTAAGTGCAAATCAAGATTAAAGGTATGTTTCTAAACTTATTACATTGTTTTGGAGACTAATGTTTTGTGTCTAAGTGCTGGAAACAGGAGAAATCACTTTGGAAAAGAGATGACTTTCTTCAGCCAAAGACAGTTCAGTCTGGGAGCACCGGACTGTCCGGTGGTGCACCGGACAGTGTCCGGTGCGCCAGGCTGGCGAGTGTCAACTGGTTGCTCTCGGGAGGCGATCAACAGCGTACGACTATAAATCACCGGACTGTCCGGTGGTGCACCGGACTGTCCGGTGGTGCACCGGACTATCCGGTGAGCCGTTCACAGGCGAAGTCGTCGCTCTCGGGAAGTGATTAACAGCGTACGGCTATAAATCACCGGACTGTCCGGTGGTGCACCGGACTGTCCGGTGAGCCAACGGTCGGTCGGGCCAACGGTCGGCCGCGTAATCCGCGCGCGACGCGTGGTCGAGCCAACGGTCAGAAGGGGGCACCGGACTGTCCGGTGTGCACCGGACAGTGTCCGGTGCACCAACGGCTCTGAATCTGCAACGGTCGGCTTCGCCAAATAAGGAAAGAGATCCGCACCGGACAGTGTCCGGTGGTGCACCGGACTGTCTGGTGCGCCAGGCGACAGAAGGCAAGAATTGCCTTCCTGGAATGCTCTCAACGGCTCCTAGCTGCCTTGGGGCTATAAAAGGGACCCCTAGGCGCATGGAGGACCATACCAAGCATTCTCTAAGCATTCCTAAGCACCAAGACTTCAATTCCGCGCATTCGATTCTTTGTGATAGCAACTAGAGCTCCATTTGAGTAGAAAACACTTTGAGTTGTGTTGAGAGCTCGTGTTGTGATTTGTGTGCGTGTGTCGCTCTGATTTTTGTGTCTTGTGTGCGTTGCTCATCCCTCCCTTACTCCGTGCTTCTTTGTGAACATCAAAGTGTAAGGGCGAGAGGCTCCAAGTTGTGGAGATTCCTCGCGAACGGGATATAGTAAACAAAGCAAAACACCGTGGTATTCAAGTGGGTCTTTGGACCGCTTGAGAGGGGTTGATTGCAACCCTCTTCCGTTGGGACGCCACAACGTGGAGTAGGCAAGTATTGGACTTGGCCGAACCACGGGATAAACCACTGTGCCATCTCTGTGTTGATCTCTTTGTGGTTATTGTGTTTTGCTAAGACTCCTCTCTAGCCACTTGGCATTATTGTGCTAACTCCTAATCAAGTTTTGTGGCATTAAGTTTTCAAGTTTCACAGGATCACCTATTCACCCCCCCTCTAGGTGCTCTCACCTTGCAAACCCTGTCGACATGGGATACACGACTTGTGGGTACAGGGTACAACCTCTGCAGAGTGTAAAACTGGTATACTAGTCGAGCTCACGGTCAAGAGCAGCTCAGGACTCTCGCATGATTAAATTATGGAACTAAATTCAATTTGTCATTTGCATTGCATGTGATTATTTATTAATTTGTTCTATTATTTTTATTATGGTTTGATATTTACTTACACTTAATTACTGCTAATAAAATTTGACCAACTTATTAAAAGCAATGCTTAGCTTTAACCCCTATTGTTGATCAGTTGTACACATCACATGAACTCCCACCTTTGGTGAGTTCATGCTACATTATTCCCCACAACTTGTTGAGCGATGAACATGTGTGAGCTCACCCTTGCTGTCTCAGACTCCCCACAGGAGAAGAACAGGTGGTTCAAGAGGAGCCTCGTAGCGAGGAGTTCGACTTGATCTAGGTGGCGTCTCCCAGATGACTTTCTGGCGCCAAGGATGGATTCTAGATCATTTTATATTTATCTTTTATTTTGTAAGACTTCCACAATGTAATAAATACTATAATGTTATTATGACATTTATCTCTATACACTCTGTTATTATATGTGTTGTCTTCTTTGGCGCATATATGAGATGCACCCGACTTTGTCCCTTAAATCTGGGTGTGACACGCTGTGTGTATTATTTTTTTTCTCTCATGGGTGATCAGCACTAGTACAGAATAAATAGCGTGTTCATTTGTTGGAACAAGCTGATCCAACGGGGGTGTGTAGCGATGTAAACAAGGTTTTTGCTCGAGATGGCAATAGCTCTGTTAATCTAGTCTCTCAAGGGCACTGTGCGGGGGTATTTATAGGTATCTGAGTGCCCAGCGTCCAGTGTTAAGGACGCATGTGCCCTCAGGCACCTAGGTTATCCCCGGAATATTCCCATAAAGCAGGGTTACAGACCATAATTACAGGGAGACCTTTACAAATTAGGCCCGTAATGCGCAGCGGCCACGCAGGGCCTGTTACAATGGGCCGGATCACACGTGGGCCTCCATGTTGGGCGAGGTCGCAAGATGAGACGACCTCGTGACAAGTCTTCGTCTGGCGACGTGTGGGACGAAGGGTAGGTCTGCCCGTCGTCTTGCCTTCGTTGCTGCAGCAAGGTCGGCGAAGGCATCGAGCGAAGGGTGGCGTCTTCGCCTTCGCCCCAACATTTGCCCTTCGAGGGACCAGTTCGACTAAGTCATCTGGTGCCGAAGACGTCGCTAGATGGTGGAGACGCTGCCCTCGCTCGAAATGGTTCCGCGGGGGTTTTTGACATGACCGTTGATTGACGTCGCACTGTTGGATTGCGGGTTTCCCGAAGCGCCACGCTCTGTGTATAAAAGGGGGCGGGGGGCGACGCGTTTTGAACTTTATCTTTCCGCGCTCCATGAAAACCCTAACCGCCTTCTCAAACCGCTCGCTGCTCGTCTGCCCTCCTTGCTCTTGCTCGTCGGAGATCTGGCCCGTGTGAAGCAGCCCGCCCGCCGCCGCCGACGGTACGTAGCGATGCCGTCCTCTTCCTCTTCTACTGCCGCTACACCGCCGGTCGGCGCGTCGTCCAGGGAGACGCTGAGCGATGTGGTGGCAGAGGAGTTGCGTGCCGGTGACACAGTGGAGTTCGGCGTGTCGCGGATGTCCTCGGTCCGCGTGCAAGACATGCAACAACTTGGTTATTTCGGCGGCGGAGTGGCACGTGTCCCGGGGACGGAGGAGGTCCCCGAGCCAGAAGGCGAGTTGGTTGTGTTCGAGGCTTTTTTTGCTGCTGGCCTTCGTCTGCCCGCGCATCGATTTGTGGGAGAAGTCCTGCGTAGGTTCAACGTCCAGGTCCACTAGCTGACGCTAAATGCCGTGGTGGCTCTGGCGAAATATGTCTGGGCAACGACTTCGTACGGCGGGCAGCCCTCGGTCGAAGTCTTCGTGAATTATTATTGTCTGCACTGGCAGAAAAGGAAAATCGGAAATAAGATTGCTCAATTTGGATCTTGCACGTTTACGCCGAAGACGGGCAAGACTTCAATGGAGGTCGTTGAGTTGGTTCCCTGTGCCCGCAATAAATGGGGCAACTGGTGGGAATTTTGGTTCTATGTTGCCGAAGGCACAGTCGAAGACCATCCGGGGCTTCTCGTGGCCGAGATGTGTTCGCATTATTATTTAGCATACCCACGGTTTGAAGTAGCGGAGGAGGATGCAGACGAAGGGGCCCTGCGGTGCGCGGTCGGCCTGAGTAGCGGGCACGATCTGGTTGAGGAGTTTGTCGCGTATGGGGTGTGGCCCTTGGCGCATGGCTGGGCGCTGGGCGAAGTGTGCCCTCGCCAGATGCCTTTCTGTGGCGGGATGTTGGTGTGGAGTCCCGCCTTCGCACTGGATTTGCATGGCCGAGATCCTGCCGCATTCGTGCGTGAGGCGGAGGATGGGGCGGCGCGGATAGTTGGTCGCTACGTGCCGAGGACGGAGGGCCAGCGTAGTTGGGATATACGCAGATCCAACGATCGCTTGAATAGGGTCTTCGAGTTGAACCATCTGCCGTATGGCGGTTATCCCGGGCAAGACGATGTCGATCGCCGCGGGAAGAAACCGGCGGCAGAGATTGAAGACGACCCCGCACCGGCGGCCGCCCCATCCACTAAGAAGAGGAAGCTAGGTACTGTGATGGAAGGCCTGGGGGTCTCCGATAGCTTTGCTGTGGAGCTGATGGGGACATGCACGGCCCCCGGGGGAAGGATGTCTTCGCCCGAGCTCTGGGAGTCTTTGGCGCGGATGCTGAAGGTTACCGGGGGTTGGTGGCTTGAGAACGTTCCTATCCCCCGTGCGGCCGGCGAAGACTTTTTTACATCTCGCATGGTTCGTGACTTGAGAGTGTTTCCTTATGGGCGGAATATTGCTGCTGTTGTGTCGGCAGTGATGGACAAGGATCGTCAGGAAGCTGCGCAAAAGCGTCGGGCGGTCATCAGGCTGCCCGAGGCTAGGCCGAAGAGGGCGCGGGGGACTGTGAAGGCTGCCGCCTCCGGCGGTAGCCAGCCGACGCTGGTGGCGAAGTCGACCACCCCTGGGTCCAGCAAGGTGCCGGATGTCGTGAAGGCAGCCGACGCCGGCGTAGTCAAGTCTGCCTCGGCCGGAGCCGCGAAGGCCCGAGACTTGCCTTCGCCGGCGAAGCGCGTTGCCGACTTCGGCACTGACATTAGTTTGGATGATTATCTCACAGGTGAGTCGTTGGCCCGAGTTTTTTTTTGACTGTTGATACTTTGCAGGATCGGGCGAGGGGCAACTTGTTGTTGTTCCGCCTGCGGCGGCGACCACGGTGTCTGCCACAGTGCCTGGGGCGAAGGGTAGCGCTCTCAGCGCTGGCGGTGAGATTTCGGCGCTCACCGCCGTCAAAGACGAAGCGGGCACTGTGTCCCACCGGCTGAGGGAGGCGTCGCAGTGGCTGAGTCAGGTAGTTGGGCTAGACTTCAGTTTTTACCGTTTTCGTTGGGATTGTGGTCTTATGTTTGTCTTTTAGGCGGCTGACTTCGCTGACCACATGGCGTCGGGGGCCCTTACGGCAGTTGTGTCTACCGAAGTCGAGAGACTTCGGACGCAGCATGCTGACGCTGTCCGGGAAAAGTCGACCGCCGATAGCAAGTGCCGCAAGCTGACGTAGAAGGTGGCCGCGCTGGAGGGCGAGAGGACTGACCTCCGGCACCAGCTGGCGGAGGAGAGGAGGGAGGCTAATCAGGCCCTCGCCAAGGCGCAGTCGGCGCAGGCGGAGGCCAATCTGGCGCGGGTGGAGGGTAGTCTCGCTAGCCAGCGCGCCGAGGAATGGGAGACGCGGTTCAACGCTCTGCAGGCCCGCATGGAGAGGGCCGAGGTCTCGATGCGCTCGGAAGTTGAGCGGACGCGCAAACAGCTCATGGACTCATACCACGAGCTGGGCGCGCGGACCGCTGACTTCGAAGTGCCCGACCGAGAGTCAGGCCTTCGCTGCCTCGAGTGGCTGCAAGAGGAGTTGTTGGCGCTCCCGACCATTGTGGAGGGATTTATGTCCTTTGCCTCCCTGGTCACCTGCGAAGGGGCGATGAACGCGCTGTCCCGCGAAGGGTGCAGTCACTATGAGGTCTTCGACCGATCTGATGAGGATTTCGAGCGCGAAATTTACAAGGTTGAGGACCGTGTGGTGAAGGAATCTGCGGGAGCCCTCTTTGACCGGATGTGGGGCCCCCACGGTCGGGAGGTGGTGAGGGAGCGGTCCCGGACGGGCGAGGGATCAGGTAATGTTTATCTTTTGTTTAGTGTTGTTGGATGTGGGTTATACGTGGGCTTGCTGAATCGGTGTGCTGTGTTGCAGGCGGCGCGTAATGAGACAGTGGAGGACTTCGGAGCTTTGAACAGCGCGCGGCCTGAAGCGGAGTCGAGCCCAGTGGCCCCGCCCCCAGAAACCGTCGAAGGCCCCCTCGCTGCCCCCTGCGGCTACTGTATCCGATGGTGGCTCGTCGCCAACCGCGGTGCCGAGGGCTGATGATCCCCCGAAGACGGCGATGGAGCCGGCAGCGGAGGATCCCACGGCGGCTGGGCCTTCGCAGGTGGCTTAGTGGGTGTGGGTAGTTAGGGAATTTTGTATATGTTGCTGAACCTTGGTTGCTGTGTAGGTTCAAGGTTTTGGGCCTGCGCACGCAACCTCTACTGCTAATTTTTTGGCGGCTTCGACCGTGGATGCTAGGAATGAATCGGATGAGTCTGCTTCTAAGTTTTCTGATTTTGGTGACTCTGGGGGTTCGGTTGGGTGGACGGAAGAGTCATCGGATGAGGACTTGGATTACTTTGCGGCCTTGGATGTGGCAGCGGCGGAGGCTTCGCCGCGTGCTGCGGATGCTGAAGTTGTGCCTGGTCCGAGCGCTGGGCGCAGGCGGCGAAGGGCAGTTGTGAAGCATAGAGTGAGTGAGGTGGATGGCGGTCGGCTTCATGTGGGCGGGGCTGGCAAGCAGGAATTGTTGTCCTCGCCGGCTATTGCGAGTGTAGGTGAGGGGGAGTTGCGAAGTCTTTTTGAGGGTGAGGAGCTTAGGATGATGCTATTTAACTATAGGGAGATGGGAATCATTCCGAAGGTTGAACCGATGTAAGGTGTGATGCCCTCGCTGTTTATATGTAACTATAATTTGTATAATGAGGTTGTGCGCCTGCGCGCATCCGGCTATGCTTATAAAGGCGTTGTGCGCTTGGTCTAGTATGTTTATTATGTCAGTCCGGCGCGCCTGTGGTCAGTCTTTGCGCGGACATTTTGGTGTAGGGTTTAGCACGGGTAGTCTTCTGAGGAAGACTTCGATTTTTCGCACTTGTTGCGCTAGTCCGGCTGCACCCTTGGGCGACTTTTGCACGGATAGTCTTTTTGAGGAAGACTTCGATTTTTCGCACTTGTTGTGCTAGTCCGGCTGCACCCTTAGGCGACTTTTGCACGGATAGTCTTTTTGAGAAGACTTCGAATTACGCACTTGTTGTGCTTAGTCCGGCTGCACCCTTAGGCGACTTTTGCACAGATAGTCTTTTTGAGAAGACTTCGAATTACGCACTTGTTGTGCTTAGTCCGGCTGCACCCTTAGGCGACTTTTGCACGGACGGTCTTTTTGAGAAGACTTCGAATTTACGCACTTGTTGTGCTAGTCCGGCTGCACCCTTGGGCGACTTTTGCATGGACTGTCGCACGCGAGGGTAGCCATCGCTGCCCCTCGCGGTGACTTTTGTGTCGGTCGAATGTCGAAGACCGTTTGATCGGTCTTTTTCGACGTGGTTTTTGCGGGGGATTTTTCGCGTGTATATTACATGGCTCCGCCTCGTTAAAAACCTCACCCCCCGGGAGGAAAAGAGTGCGGGCCAGCTGAAAACTGTTCTGCGGATTACAAGGGTGAAGTGGCCCTGAGGAGTTAAACAAAAAATTTGCGAAAATTATCAATGTTCCAAGAATGTTCTAAGTCTTCGCCGGATGGAGTTGTGAGTCTGTACGCACTGGGGGACGCCTTCGTCTTGACGATGAAAGGGCCCTCCCACTTCGGCTCCAACTTGCCCCGGGACTCTGTCCGAGCTGTCCGGACGAGTACGAGGTCTCCTTCGTTGAACTCCCTCGGGATGACTGTGTGGTCGCGCCATGCTTTTGTCTAGGCTTGGTATTTGTCCAGAGCCTGTAGGGCGAAGACGCGGTCTCCATCGATGAGGTCCTTCGAAGTCGGCTCGTCTACGTCGGGGACGGCCGACGCGGCTGTCCGAGGCGACCCATGTTTCATTTCTTGTGGAGTCATAGCCTCCGATCCGTATAGAAGGCGGAAAGGGGTGAACCCAGTCGCCCTGCACTCGGTTGTGTTCAGAGCCCAGACCACTTCGGGTAACAGGTCGGGCCACTTGCCTTTTTTGTCGTCGAGGAGCATTTTCATGACGGCTGTGAAAATTTTGCCGTTGGCGCGCTCCATGACTCCGTTGGATTGGGGGTGGTACATGGAGGCAAAGGCAAGCTTGATACCGATGGAGAAGCAGAAATCTTTGAAGTCTTGGTTGTCGAACTGCTTGCCGTTGTCGACCGTGAGTTCAGACGGGACTCCGAAGCGGCAAACAATATTTTGCCAAAAGAATTTCTGTGTTGTCTTCGATGTTATGGTGGATACTGCCCTCGCTTCAATCCATTTGGTGAAGTATTCGACGGCGACGAAGATGAACTTGAGGTTCCCCTGAGCCGTGGGCAGGGGCCCGACAATGTCTAGGCCCCAGCGCCGAAGGGGCCACGTGTGGGCGATTAGCTTCGTGAACTGCGAAGGGCATCCCGAGCGTGGGGAAAATTTCTGACATGCTTCGCAGGATCTCACGACCCGATTTGCGGCGCAAATCATGGCGGGCCAGTAGAAACCTTGGCGAATCACCTTTGCCGCTAGGGCCCTAGGCCCTGCGTGGGAGCCGCAAGTCCTGCTGTGGACTTCGCGCAGAATTTGGACGCCTTCGGTCTCGGTGACGCACTTAAGCATCGGTTGACTGACCCCCTTCTAGTAAAGTTGGCCCCCGATCAGTGCGAAGTCCCGGCTTCGGTGTTTGAGGCGCTTGGCCTCATTGTTGTCGGTTGGATGATAGTACCCCTGCAGGTACAGGGTTATTGGTGCCCACCAGTCTTCGGTCATGATGAGGTTGACTATGCGGTGGCTCTCGCTGTCATTGGTTATTTGGAGCCCTTCAGGGCTACGGACGGCTGGCGTGCCGATGACGTGGTAGAACACGTCGGAGGGTAGGGCCTCGCCCCTGGCGGCTGCCTTGGCTAGTGCGTCGGCCTCCTCATTCTTGGCTCGGTCCACGTGCTGCAACGTGAAACCCTTGAATTGTCTTTCGAGGTTGCGGATGGCCGCGATGTACTGCATGAGTGCGGGGTCCTTTGCTGCATAGTCCTTCTCGACCTGGCCGGCGACTACCTTGGAGTCTGTTCTGATGATGCAGGTGGTGACACCGAGTGCCCTTAGCTTGCGAAGGCCGAGGATGACAGCCTCGTATTCTGCTATGTTGTTGGTGCACCTATCAGACTCCAAAGCAAAGCTGAGGCGCGCTGCGTATTTGTGCTTAACCCCTGTGGGCGAAGTAATGACTGCAGCGGCGCCTGCCCCCGCATGGCACCATGCGCCGTCACAATGGATTTTCCACACTTTTTCTGCGGACGTCTCTGGTTGCGTTATTGGTCCAGTCCAGTCTACGATGAAGTCTGCCAGGACTTGCGACTTGATGGCTGTCCTGGGTTCAAATGTGATGTGGTAGTCGGAGAGTTTGGCTGCCCACTTGACGATCCGTACTGACGCCTCCGGGTTTCTAAACAGCTCGCCGAGTCCTCTGTCTGAGGTAACCCAGACCTTGAATGCCTCGAAATAATAGCGCAACTTGCGCGAGGCCATCACGACTGCATAGGCGATCTTTTCTAGCTCCGTCATGTTGCATTTTGATGTTGTGAGCACTTCAGAGACGAAATAAACTGGTCGCTGCTTGGTCGTGCCCTCTCTGGTCTGCTCTTGAACTAGTGCTGCGCTGACCGCATGTGGCGAAGCTGCGACATAGAGCAATAGGGGTAGCGAAGGGTCGGGGCTTGTAAGAATTGCCAGTTCCGACAAGTACTGTTTTAGTGAAGCGAAGGCCGCCGTCTGTTCTGGCCCCCATGCGAAGTCTTTTGCGCCGCGGAGTGTTTTGAGGAACGGGAGACTCCACTCCGCGGACTTGGAGATAAATCTATTGAGGGCGGCCAACCTACCTGTCAGTCGCTGCACGTCTCTGGCTGACTGTGGGGGCGTCATATTGATGATTGCCTGGATTTTGGTTGGATTGGCATCAATTCCGCGGTGTGATACCAGGTAGCCCAAGATTTTTCCCTGGCGGACTCCGAAAACGCACTTTTCAGGGTTGAGGCGAAGTCGTGCGGCCCGCATGCTCGCGAACGTTTCGGCGAGGTCGGCCAGGTGGTCTTCCTTGCTTCTGCTGGCAACGACGATGTCGTCCACATATGTGAATATATTTCTGCCGATCTGGCTCTCGAGCACCGTTTTGGTGAGTCGAGAGAAAGTGGACCCGACATTCTTGAGTCCCTCCGGCATTCTGATGAAACAATACGTGCCGAAGGGTGTTATGAAGCTGGTGCTTGCCTTGTCCTCCTCCTTCATATATATTTGGTGGTAGCCGGAGAAGCAGTCGAGGAGTGACATGACTTCGCACCCGGCTGCGCTATCGACGATTTTGTCGATTCGGGGCAGCGGGAAATTGTCCTTGGGGCAGGCCTTGTTAAGACTGGTGAAGTCTATGCACATCCGCCACTTGCCGCTCTTCTTCTGCACCATCACCACATTGGCGAGCCATGTTGGGTAGGCGATTGGCTCGATGAACTTGGCTTCGAGCAGGCGATGCACCTCGGCCTTGGCGGCTTCTGTCTTCTCATCAGACATCTTGCACAGCCGTTGTTTCTTCGGTCTCACCGAAGGGTCAATTCCTAAGCCGTGCTCGATGATGGAGCGACTGACTCCGACTAGGTCAAGGGCTGACCAGGCAAAGACGTCTTTATTTTTGGATAGACAGCAGAGGAGCCGCTCTTCGTCATGCGGAGTGAGGTCTTCGCTGATGGTAACCATCTGTTGGGGCGTTGCCTGGTCGAGGGGCACAATTTTGGTCCCGTCATTGCTCTGCAGTTGTGCTTTTTCATGCCCTTTGGCGGCTGGATTGGCAGACTCGAGGACTTCGCGTTGGGCCGTGAGGCAGTGGACGTTTCTTTGTCCGGGGACGAAGTCTCTTTCTATGTTACGCGCAACCTGCTGGTTGCCGTAAACTATGATGGCACCTTGCGGACCTGGGATCTTCATGCAGAGGTAAAGTCTGTGGATAGCTGCCTCAAACTTATTGATGGAGCCCCGACCCATTATGGCGTTGTACGGGTACACCATGTTGATGATGTCGAACGTGATCTGCTCACTTCGGGCATTGGGTGCTACACCGAAGGAGAGGGACAACTCTATTTTGCCAATGGGAAAGGTGCCCTTGCCGCCGAAGCCGTACAGGGGGTTGTCTGAGGGCTTGAGCAGGCTGTGGCTTATGCCCATGCGATCGAAGGCATGGAGGAAGATGATGTCCGCCTGGCTGCCATTGTCGACCAAGACTTTGTGCAAGTCCCAGCCTGCCACGCTGCAATTGATGACCATGGCGTCGATGTGGGGGGCGCTGCGCAGATCGACGTCTCGGGCGTCAAAGGTCAATGGCACGTGGGACCACTTTGTCTGCACGACCGGGCCGGTGACGACGACGTGGTTGATGTTGCGGTAGTGGTCCCTCTTTTGCCGCTTTGTGTCGAAGTCGGCGCTGGACCCCCCGGTAATCATATGGATGACTCCGCGATACGGTTGATCGGCGAAGTCCTCTTGCTTTGGTGCTTGGGGGTGGTGGATGTTTTGCTATTGATGGTGTGGGGGTGGGGGTGGGGGAGGTACGATTTGTACTTCCTAGTGGTGTTGGTATGCGTGGTGCGGTGGAGGCGGAGCGGGGCCGTGGTTGTATGGTTGAGGGGGTTGCTGGTATGCGTGCGCGACAATTCTAGGGTTGTCGGCTAGTTGTGCCCATGCCATTCTGTCTCTGGTGGCCTTCGTCTCTGGGCAGTCCCTTGTGGGATGCGCGCAGTCTTCGCCATAGAACAGGCAGTAAAATCTGCGTGGCTGCTGCGCGCGCCACCGTCCTCGACCGCGAGTTCCATTTCCTCGGCCCTGGGGGGGATACTCCTGGCGGCAAGGGGCCTCACCAGCGGGGGGCTGGTTGGCGATGTTGTGCACCTGCTGCTGATTGCGACCGTCCCGGCCGGAGTCTGTCTGCGAGGGCCTCGTCCAAGTGCGGCTGGACTGCGGAGGGTCTTTGAGCTTCCTCTGAGACTCGACTTTGCGCTGGTGGAGCTCTTCGGATCTAGCATATTTCTCGAACAGCTGATACAGCTCCTGGAGGTTCCTGGGCGGGTCTCTGATGCAGTGGCTGTAGAGGACGCCGGCCCGAAGGCCACTGATGGCGTAGTGGATGGCGATCTGGTCGTCGACCGAAGGCAGTTGTGACTTGAGGGTAAGGAACTTGCGGTAATATTCCCGCAGAGTCTCTCGTTCCAGCTGCTTGCAGAGTGAGAGTTCAGCCAAGGCGTCGGTGTCCGGGCGGTATCCTTGGAAGTTGAGCAAGAATTTGTCCCGGAGACATCTCCAGGAGTCGATGGACAGTGGGGGCAACCTAGTGTACCAGGTGAGGGCTGGGCCTTCGAGGGCAATGATGAATGACTTGGCCATCGTGGCGTCGTCCCCTCCGGATGATGCAACAGCGACTTGATAGCTCATGATGTACTGTGCTGGATCAGTGCTGCTGTTGTACTTGGGATAGGTCCCTGCCCTGAAGTTGGCGGGCCATGGTGTCACTTGCAGGTGAGGTGCCAGGGGACTTCGCTCGTCAAGGTAGTTGACGCCTTGGAAAGCCGTGGCGTGAGGGGTGGTGTGTCCGCGCTGAGGGGCGAACAGGTCTTCGACTTGTGCGCGCTGCTGGAGGGGTGGGCCGTGTTGCAGGCCGAGTTGGCCTTCGCTCTGCATGAGCGCGATCTCTTGTTCAAGCTCCTGTGCCTTCTGCTCTTCGTCGTGTATCATCTGTCGCACCTTGGCTTGTGCAGACACACGTTGGCGCTTGGCCTCGAGGATCTCTTTTTGCTTTTGGATGTTGCGGTTCTTGATGTGCAGGGCGCGCAGCTGTAGCTACTCTTCGGCCGAGACGCTGATGACTTCGCCGTCCTCGGTGGCGTCCGCACCCTCTGGTGGAGCGAAGCCTGGGGGAGGCTGTTGTGGTCCCCCGGAGCTGCAGGTGCGGAGGCTGCCTTCGGTGGTGGGTTGTTCATTGCGCTGCTTCTTGCTGTTTGCGTTGTCTTCGCAGTGCTCTTGGAGAGTGTTGTCGACGAGGGCCTTGCCCTTTTTCTCGGCCAGCAGTGCCGCCTTCGCTGCTTCGTCAGCCTTCGACGAGGTTCTCTTGGGTGCCATCGCGGGTGGTTTTTTCGTAGCACGAACGGTGGGCGCCAAATGTTGGAACAAGTTGATCCAACGGGGGTGTGTAGCGATGTAAACAGGGTTTTTGCTCGAGATGGCAATAGCTCTGTTAATCTAGTCTCTCAAGGGCACTGTGCGGGGGTATTTATAGGTATCTGAGTGCCCAGCGTCCAGTGTTAAGGACGCATGTGCCCTCAGGCACCTAGGTTATCCCCGGAATATTCCCATAAAGCAGGGTTACAGACCGTAATTACAGGGAGACCTTTACAAATTAGGCCCATAATGCGCAGCGGCCACGCAGGACTGTTACAATGGGCCGAATCACACGTGGGCCTCCATGTTGGGCGAGGTCGCAAGATGAGACGACCTCGTGACAAGTCTTCGTCCGGCGACGTGTGGGACGAAGGGTAGGTCTGCCCGTCGTCTTGCCTTCGTTGGTGCAGCGAGGTCGGCGAAGGCATCGATCGAAGGGTGGCGTCTTCGCCTTCGCCCCAACATCATTGAATATTTCTGAATTGATTGTTGCTAGCTGTAGACAGTAGCAGTAGTATCATTCTGGTACTACCGCCTACTTAGGTAGTGTTTGGTTGAGGAGGTAAGTAGAACGGAGTCGTTCCATCCCTGATTCCAGGAACGGAGTCGCTCTGTTCTGTGTTTGGTAATCTAGAACGGAGCGGCTCTGTTTTTTGTTTGGTTGCAGAGTGAACGGAGCGGAGTGTGACTGTGAGAGCAGGATGGGAACGGAGCGGCTCCGTCCGGTAGATTTTTTGGAGCGGAATGGTTCTGGATCTGAGAAGAATATTCCCTAATTAGAGCCATTCCGTTTTAGTTCCTTTGTAACCAAACAGCAACAAAACTGGGACAGAATCGTTCCGTTCTACTTGGCTCTTCAACCAAACACTACCTAATCCACCTGAGCTGAACTAGCAGTAGTATCATTCTGGTAGGCGGTAGCAAACAATGCATTATCATTTATGATCAGACTTCAAATCAATCCATGTAGCCTCTAGCCCAGGTCATGCAGGATAATAATTTAAAGTGACCTCTCCCTGTATTTCTATTTTGTTGCTGTGCGATTATTTGGTAAGCTGCTTTAATCCGGCTGCAGGTTGATGGTGCGGACCAGACACTGGGCCATCAGGCCGACCCGACCCGTTTTAGATCTGTCCGTGCTGTGCCTGGGCAACCTGCTGCTAGGCACGTGGGCCAGCCTGTACCGGGTTTGAACGGGCACAGGTCGTGCCCGCCGGGTTTTGGAATCTATAGCTATTACCTCCCTAGACATTTCATATTTGTCTTCATATTAAGGGCTGATTTGGTGATTAGGAATCCCCTAGGGATCCATGGGGGAGGAATCTCCTTCTAATTCAATTTTGAATAGGAAGAGGATTTCTTCCCCTGGGGATCCCCGATCACCAAATCAGCCCTAAGGGATGTTTGAATATAATAGAACTAATAGTTAGTTGGCTAAAAATTGTTAGTAGAATTAGTTAGCTAACAAATAACTATCCAACTATTAACTAATTTACCAAAAATAGCTAATATCTGAACTATTAACTAGGGTGTTGTCGAAGAGAAAATCCTCCGGTCGGGTGGCGGAATGCACCCGCCCTAATCCTAAGATGAGGAGGGGGCCTAAGCGTTTTGCCTGTTAGGTGGATTTGTGATGAACACAAGAACACGCGAGGGTTTATAGTAGTTCAGGCCGTCGGAGCGTAATACCCTACCTCCACTGTATGTTGTATTGAGTGTGTGTATGAGCTTGTGTGTAAAACTTGTCCTTTGTAACGCTATGTGACTTCCCTTTTATAGCTTAAGGGAGACACATACAAGAATGCTGAGCCCCGACATGCGGGCCCATGAGCATAATAGTAGGAATACATTATGTGAATAGTAAATGTTGATAGTACACAAAGATCCTTCGCCTTAGTAACGCACGAGTAATCAGCGGGAGCCATGATGACCGTAGTACATGCATCATTGATAGTCAGTAACGTGCAAGTAATGGCACGGCCCACGTATCGTGGACTGGGCATGCCGCCTGTCAGTGGGATGGATAGGCGCACGTCTTATCCGTAATGAATGCGAAGGCACGCGTAGCCCAGAGGAGTCGTGTCAGGTTCCGCCCGCTGGCTTATGCCGCGCGCAGTAGGCCACGTGGCAGCATCGAGTCTCCGTCTGAGCGGGGAGCAGGAATGTACGTGATAGCCAGATCGGGTCTGGACACGTGTCGGCACCGGACCCCCGCCTGGGTCCTGTTCAAGGCCCGAGTATGTTCTGTCCTGGAACCTTGGACCCCATTGTGGATGGCCCGAACCCCATACGGGGGGGGGGGGGGGGTTCCGGATCCCATTCCAGGGGTCCGGCTTGCACACGTGGAGATCCTGGACTAATCTTGGATGTCCGGACTGTATATTCAGGGGTCCGGCACTTTCCCATAGGGGTCCGGACTCACTGGAGGTCCGAACTGTATATATATATATATTCAGGGGTCCGGCACTTTCCCATGGGGTCCAGACTCACTGTTGATGTCTTGTAATATATCACTCTCTCTGGACACGTGGCGGTACTGGACCTACCCATGTGGTGGGGTTAGGTGCTGTTGGTGGCCCAGAGTAGTCACCCGAGACTGAGGCGAGTCATGGCCTGGTCCCACATACAGCTCTTTTGCGATAGCCGCGTGAGCACTGCATCTTTATACAGTAGTAAGGGGTATTCTAGTTTTAGGATACTGACAGGTGTTTAGATATCTCAACTAATTTTAGCCATTGACTATTATTTCTAGTGCATTCAAACAACCCTAAATAAACCATTCATGATAATACGTTAATTAGAAGCTTGTTTAGACAAACCCGTACTTTACCAGAACGGCTCATCGAAATTGCTCTCGCAGAAGCAGCAGCAGCTACCGAGAGGAGGTGGCCGTACTGTTGTTACATATCGATGACTGCTACGACGGTCAAGAGTGTCGCGCTGTTTGTAGAGTGAAATTTAAATATAGATACTATGATAATTAAGCTACTGAAGATAGACTAAGAAAATTCAGATCTAATACCAAATAAGATGTCAGGGACAGGGGAGCACACATCGCATGCCGGGGAGACGGGTGGAAACGGAAGTTTATTCGATGGTTAGATTTTTGTCATTTTTCTTTGATTACAGATAAATAAGATATAGAATTTAGTAAATTTATAACTTTGTATTTAACATTGAACCTGAACATATTTATAAAAACCAAACTTCAAATTTATTTTATATATATATATATTCAAATAATGGATATAAAAATCAGAATACGGATAGGATATGGATTCAAATGTTTTTCCACTTTTTAATTGTAAGGAGCAAATAATGCATAAAAAATCTATACAAAATTTATTCTTATGTTTAATAATAATATGCTTGATAATATAAAAAATATTAGCATAAAATTTCAAGCATACCTCTTTTAAAATAATAAATTTGTTCTAAGAATTTGGATGTCTAGTTCTACCGGGTACATACCCGTCAGGTAATACTACTATATATCCATACCCATAAAAAAATTCTACTTTTCGGGTTATCCATATATGCTCGCGGGTATAAAATCTTACTTGTACCCGTACCGCGCGAGTAATTTTACCCGTCAGGTAACCCGTAAACGCTAGGAAAGTCTTAAATTTCGTTATAACAATCACTCAAAATATTAAATAAACATAAAAAACTTGATACCTAGAGAAGGGTTTTATTTTAGCTAAGATGAGCTCTATTAGATGGTTATGGTGGCATTGATGCTAGTATATTTTACCTATAGGTAGACAGATATGGGTAGTACCAACCCGTACCTATACCCGTCTACCCAATGGATAGAAGTTCTTGTCCATTAACATATCCGTGGTTAAATAAATTATCCAGTACTCGTCTTCGTATCAAGTAAAACGTATCATATATAGTCAGGTTTCGGATATTTCTAATTCTAACGATAGAAACGGACATGTCTGACAGCCTGCCGGTCAAGCCGCCCGGAGTAGGTGCGGCGCCATGAAGGAGAACGGACGGAGCAGCTCGTAGTAGTAGTTCCGCTCTCCAGCGGGCGCCCGCTAGCTCGAGGCTGATCCGTCGCAGTTACTGCCGCCTCCGGCCGGCCGCGCGGCACTGGATCATGCTATTAATCTCTGTCAGCTTTTATTTACTATACCACTTAATTACTGTAGTCTTTATAACCTACGGCCATTTTAACGTTACACTAGTTTTCTTTTATAGTCCTTTACTTAAAATAAAACATGGCGTTTTTATTAGAATAAAAATCCATCGAGTATATATATTCATAATTAAGCAAATGAAATTGCTTAGTTTACAAAAAAAAAACTACACGATACCGTACCGACCATAGTCAGAACGTACCACCTCATAAAGCATCATCGACAATGTCAACGTAACGATAACGACGATGGGTATCGACCAGTGCAGCTCCAAATTGATGGTGGTTAGGACTTAGGACCATACTGATTACCCGACCGGTCCAAATGGAATGCCAACGACCGATACGATCCTGTGGTATATAGATCCAACCTAAGGCTGCATCTCGACTTCTCGAGCGGTTTCTGTATCCTACCTGTCTATCTAGCTCTTTATTTCAAATTACACTCTATAATGAACAATGCAATCTATAATGTAAAATAATATTCACATGATTCGCTGGAGATCTCGATGGCCCTAACAGAGGCCTTGTTGACTAGCTCTATCATCCATCTGGATCGGACTATACGCGCATCTGGATCCAACTCGCTGGACGCACAATCGTACATGTGCTGATTTCCATATTAATTAGAAGGTGCGTGGCTGATGATGTTTTCCCTTGTATTTCCTCGATCGGGATCGGTTATTAATTATGGAGGAGTCCTGCGATGATGATGCAGCACAGCAGTAGTGCTTCATAGAAGGCAACAGCAACGACGACGCCACAACAGTTGTTATTACGGAGATCGATGGGTCGTTAATTATTAAGAGATTGAGATATGACAACGGTCGAACTAAGGAGATGTTTAGTTTGTGGCTAACTATGTCACACTTTGTCTAAGTTTAGTCGTTCGAATTGACCTTATGTACAAAAGTGTGACAAAATGTAGCAAATTAGTTAGCGAACCAAACAAGCTCTAAATAACTGATTTGAGTGAACTATCCCTCATATATTTTTTTTATTTGTCATGTTTTAGTTCAAAATAAACTAGCGCGTGACAAATATTCGAGAATGGAGGAGAGTATAGTATATTACATTTAAGTTGCATGACGTTTAAGTTGCATGACGACGACGTTACGATTCACTGCTCTCGAACACTGTAATTAGCCTAGCTACATCCGTTTCTTAATAATTAAGGTTAGTTTAGTATATATATGCAGGAAGCAGGAACGCTGCACGTCGCTAGTAGTAACAATTAATTGGGGAAATAAATTAAGCAGGACCAGAGAGAACGCGATGGCACGACGATTAGACCACATCGATCGTTAACGAAGAGAGGAACGAGTGCGCAAATAAAGCATGCTAAAAATGAAGAAGATGATATAGCTAGCTAGCTACCCAGCTGGCGTGTACGTGACGTACCTCTTGCTGGACGCGCTGCTTCGCGGACGGCTCGTCGATCGCGCGCACGACGAGGTAGATCTTGCCGACGCGAGGCTGCACCCGGAGTATCTTCTCCACGAGAACTGCAACGTACGTGTGCATGACTTCTTCGATTACATTTGCGAGGTACACACACGCATATACAGAAAACTACGACGCATGCACATACTCTTTCCAAGGAACCCTGTCGAGCCGGTGACGAGGACGCACTTGCCCCTGAAGTACTCTACGATCCTCGCCGCGTCCAGCAGGCTATCCACCACCGTCATCGTGCGCCGGCCGGTTGTCTCGCCGCCGATATCTCGATCGTGCCTGGAGGCCGGCACACTGCTTAACGAGACGGAGAGAAATACGAGAGAGAGAGAGAGAGAGAGAGAGAGAGAGAGAGAGAGAGAGAGAGAGAGAGTTATAAATAGATGGCGAGATGCATGGAGGACTGACGAGGAGCAACGCAACAAGCTAGCACACCAAGCAGCCAACAAAAAAAGTTGGTCCGTCTCGTATGCATAAACATCTACTCACGCATACGCATGCACACAGAGGAGAGGAGCTAGCTAGTAGTAGTAGCAGCCTAGCAGGGCATGTTCCAATATATAGACGTTACTGTGCGTTGTAGCGTGTGGGCTAGAGATGTCAATGGGGACCCGATACCCGATAACTCGTAGGGAATTCCCCTATTAGGGTACGGATATGGGACAAAAATTATCCCCATAGGTATAGATATAGGACAAAATCTCCACCTATTGGGTAAACGGGTATGGATTTAGGAAGCAATAATCTGAACCCGATTACCCATGGGTATTTCATACGCGTACACCTGTCCTGTTTGTATGAATGAGTTGAGGCCGAGTCGGCCATCAAACCCGGCAGACTCCATTTCTTATATTGGTCTCAAGTACTGATTTCTTTTCTGATGGATGGATGAATGGATAATGGTTCATGGATGAGTGCTTGCCGATGTGATGATGTATGAAATCTGGATAGTTTGTGCTAGATGTTAGTAACTAGTTATTTCTTAATTGAGGATGGGAACCCATTGGGGATCCGAAACCCGAATGAGGATGGGTATGAGATGAGTTTTGTACCCATGATGGGTATGGGTATGGGTATGAGGATGTATCAAATATGATGCGAATGGGTCTGAGATGCTATAAGCCGATGGAGAATTACCATTGTCATCTCTGGTGTGGGCTCGGTGCGAATTTAAAACATTCGAGGACGGTCGGTCTCTGCAGCGTACTATTTAATTTTTTGGCGGCAGCCGCACAGGAGCATGTTACTAGTAGTCGTATGGTATGTCCTGTTTTTGGCCACCGGCTAAAACCTTGCTACATTTGGTGATCCGAAACAGGCACTATAGCTAGAACTAAGCTAAAAGATATTCCTTTCTAGGTAATGGAAACCCCATTAAAAATTTAGTTGTGACAATTAATTAGAGAATATTTGGTTTCTAGGGACTAATTATTAGTCTCTCCATTTTATTCTATTTTAGTTCCTAAATTATCAATATGAAAGTTTTTGTATTTAGCAAAATATGAACTTTCTAGAGGGACAAAAATATAATCCCTAGAAACCAAACACCGCCTTAGGTCTAAGACGTCAATGGGAACTGATGGACACTTGGACCTGAACATAGGAGGTAAGTCTATAGGTGTACATTTGGACCGTGCCTGATAGGTCAACCCGAAGCACGAAAAAAACACGGCTCAGGCACGGCATGGCCCGATATATCGGGCTGGGTTTGGGCCGAGGTCACGACCCATGGACGGGCACGAGCACGGCTCGTTTAAGGCAGACATGAAATAGCCCATATAGAGGCACGAAAAGGCACATATATTTTTTAAAAATTACATTTCATTCCACGCTTTCATATACTTGATAAAGAACATAAAGCTAGAGATAATGCTAGTTAAATGTTTTTAGCTTTGAATTATAGCATGTGATGTAATTTTATTTTTGTTATGAACATTAGATAATGAACTGAACTTACGAACTTTATATAGAGCTGATTATACTCTTTTTCCTTCTAACAAAATGATTTGTAAACGAGGTAGTCATTGCATAGCTCTGGTAACTTAATACAAATATTAAGTTTGCTTTTGGTCAAATTTATTTGTCTTATCTTTTATTTGTTTTTATTAAATTTGTTTTGAATTTAGGGCTCTGATGTGAATTTTGGGTCCTGGTTTGAATTTCGGACCAAAAATTGAATTTCGGGCCAAAAATTGAATTTTAGGCCTTAACGTGAATTTTGGGCTTTTATAATTTCGGACAGAGCGAAATGAGCTCGGCACGTTTAAGCAATTATGTGTCGGGCCGAGGGCTAGGCCCGTGGGCCGGCCCGACATGGCCCAAAATTCAAACGGGCCGGATCGGCCCGAAATTCAAACAATACGGGCCTTTTTCGGGCTTGGGCCGGACCGGGCGGCCCGAATGTACACCTATAGGTAAGTCTGTAGATCAAAAGATACACCGGTCTATGATAGGATCCTTGCTTCATCTTTGCACAAGTCTCTGGTGTCTTGGAGTTCAAATAAATAAATCTCTGTTGCCCTATCCACCGTCGAGACCGAGTATGTTGCCGCAGGTCAGTGTTACACGTAACTACTTTGGATGAGGTAAACCCTCCGAGACTTTGGCTACAATCTAAGCAAAGTCCCACTCCTATGTGATAATGAGAGTGCAATCCGCTTGGCAGATAATCCCGTTGAACACAGCCGCACTAAGCACATAGACATCTAGTATCACTTTCTGAGAGATCACCAGCAAAAGGGAGATATCGATGTTTGCCATATTAGCACCGATCACCAGCTAGCCGATATCTTCACCAAGCTTTTAGATGAAAATGTTTTGTAACCTGCGTAGTGAGCTAAATGTCTTAAATTCGTGGAACTTGGATTGATCTATAGCATATATATCTCTTATATTCTTGATCATATCATTTTAAGCTTAATTATGTATTTTGGTGTTCAAGTTGTAAAACATCATCTCTGGACTCACAAGTCTTTGTGCAAATGATGTATATGTTAAGGGGGAGGATATGCTACAACTTGACCCTTTGAGACTAATGTGTTTGCTTAAATGATTTTGGTGTAGTCTCAAAAGATGAACATAAAGAGAAATGGTGGACTTGAACAATGTAAAAGGCTTCCAATGCATAACAGTATCATGTTCAAGTTGCCCTTGGTGTTCATTACCTTCTTTCTTTGAATTAGCATTTTTAATGAGACAATGAGGTTTAAAGGCCACTTGTTTCTCCGTTTTAGTACTTAATGCCAAAAGGAAAGAAATTAAGGCCAAAGTAACTGGATCTACCGTCACTTGTGAATTTCAAAAACTATTGTGTTTAGTACTTATCTTTTGACCAAAACCCTCTTGATGCAAAACTACTCTCTTGTTGAGGAGAAATCTTTATTATGGAAAAGGGAGAGTTTTTAGTTTTTAATCAAAACTAGTCTTGAAAAATGGTTTGATTTGCTAAAATAAAGAGTTTTTGACATATAAGTAAGAAAATGGATTTATTTTACAAAAACAAACCAAGTGGTGGCAAAATGATCCAAATATGCCAAATCATATACATATTTAGTGATGGTTGATTTGACTTCAATTTGCAAAAGTTGACTCATATTTGATTATGTTAATGCCTCTTTTTGTTGCTTTCAGGTGTGTTGGCATAAATCATGGGAGATTGAAAGGAAAAATGTGTCATTGTCCATTTCTATTTTGTTTTGGTGATTAAATACTCAACATATTGTTTTGGACTAACATCTTCTTGTATGAGCATGAGCACAAGTAGTTAAAGAAAATTGAGAAAAGGGCAGTTTTAAGCTTGAAAATGGGCATACTACAAATCTATATGGTTTCAAGTGAAAAAGGTATGCTTCTAGCACTTAGTCAATTGTTTTAGGTACTAATTATATTTTCTATGGTTTAGGGACTATATGAAGTCGAGCCAAAAAGAGCAAAGAAAAGTGGCACGGACAAGAAGCATTCGGGCTGTTCTGAGTAGCATCGGACAGTCTGGTGACTGTTCAGTCGAACGGGTTGCTCTCAGGAAAAGCAGACTCCCTTGGATATAATTCATCGGACGGTCCACACGGAGCGCCGGACAGTACAGTGTGTTAGCCGGCCAACAGCTACTTGACACGCTAGCTAGAGCCAATGGTCAAGAGGAGCATCGGACGGTCCGATGCCGCCAGAAGCAGAAAGTTACCAATCAGGGATTCGTGATCGTTGACTGTGCGATGTCCGGTGTGCACTGGATATTCCAGTGCATCCGCGAACAGAAGGCAATCAGGGCCTTCCAAATGGAGCTCCAACCACTCTTAGGTCCCTTGGGGCTATAAAAGGATCCCCTAGGCGCATAGAGCATCACCCAAGCACCCTTTGAGCACACTACAACTCTGAACCTTTGTAACCATGCTTTTGATTTGTTAGAGAGAGATTTGGGCGTGTCCTTAAGCTGTAACTCTATCGTTTTGTTTCGTGCGCTCTCTCTTCACTTGTATGCGTGTTCTTGCTATGTTATGCTCTTGTGTGCATTTCTACTCACATCCTTACACCGGTTTTGATTGTAAACATCTGTGTAAGGTGTGAGAGACTTTAATTTATGAAGATTTCTCACAATGAGATTGTGATTTAAGGAAGATATCGGTGGCACTCAAGTTTGATCTTTGGATCACTTGAGAGGGGTTGAGTGCAACCCTTGACCAAAGGAGGTCACCACAACGTGGAGTAGGCATTGGCCGAACCACAGTAAAAATCGTTGTGTCAACATATTCCATTTACTCGATTACTATCTTCTAGAGTGCTCTACTCTCTTGCAATATTATACAAAACTCCTATTGTCGGGGACCATAATTAGGGGTACCCTCAAGACCCCTAAATCTCAGCTGGTAACCCCCATCAGCACAAAGCTGCAAAGGCCTGATGGGTGCGATTAAGCCAAGGATCGGTTCATTCAAGGGACATGATCGTGCCTCGCCCGAGCCTAGCCTCAGGTAAGGGAAGCCGACCCCGGAGAACCTACGTCTCGCCCGAGGACCCCCTCCAGCAACGGGCACACTATCGGCTCGCCCGAGGCCCAGTCTTCACCGAGAAGCAACCTTGGCCACATCGCCACGCCGACCGACCAAATCGCAGGGGCATTTAATGCAAAGGTGGCCTGACACCTTTATCCTGACGCACGCCCTCCAGTCGACAGAGCCGAAGTGACCGCAGTCACTTCGCCGCTCTACTGACCGGCCTGACAAGAGGACAGCGCCGCCTGCGCCGCTCCGACTGCTGAGCCACCCGACAGAGTGAGGCTGACAGCAGCCAAGACCGGCCACGGGCGTCATAGAAAACTCCGCCTCGCCCGACCCCAGGGCTCGGACTCGGGCTCAGCCCCGGAAGACGGCGAACTCCGCTCCGCCCGACCCAGGGCTCGGGCTCGGGCTCAGCCCCGGAAGACGGCGAACTCCGCTCCGCCCGACCCAGGGCTCGGACTCGGGCTCAGCCCCGGAAGACGGCGAACTCCGCTCCGCCCGACCCAGGGCTCGGACTCGGGCTCAGTCCCGGAAGACGGTGAACTCCGCTCCGCCCGACCCAGGGCTCGAACTCGGGCTCAGCCCCGGAAGACGGCGAACTCCGCTCCGCCCGACCCAGGGCTCGGACTCGGGCTCAGCCATGGAAGACGACGAACTCCGCCTCGCCCGACCCCAGGGCTCGGACATGGGCTCGACCCCAGGAGACGACGGACTCCGCTTCGCTCGACCCCAGGGCTCGGACTCAGCTCTGGCCTCAGCCGACGGTCTCCGCCTCGCCCGACCCAGGGGCTCGGACTCGACCACGACCACGGGAGACAGACTCGGCCTCGACCTCAGAGGAGCCTCCACATCGCCCAACCTAGGACGCGGACCGACCACGTCGACAGGAAGCGCCATCATTACCCTACCCCGAGCTGACTCAGGCTACGGGGAACAAGACCGGCGTCCCATCTGGCTCGCTCCGTCAGATAAGCAATGATGGCGCCCCGCACGCTCTGTGACGACGGCGGCTCTCGACCCCCTTACGGAAGCAAGAGGACGTCAGCAAGGACTTGACAGCCTCGACAGCTGCCCTTCCGCCAGGCTCCAGCACTCCTTCGACGGCCACGACACCACACGAACCGGGTGCCAAAACCTCTCCGGCTGCCACGATGGCATGTACTTAGGGCGCTAGCTCTCCTCCGCTAGACACGTAGCACTCTGCTACACCCCCATTGTACACCTGGATCCTCTCCTTACGCCTATAAAAGGAAGTGAAAGGGAATTAGGCTTACACCTAGTCCCTAATTAATTTTGGTGGTTGAATTGCCCAACACAAATAATTGGACTAACTAGTTTGCTCTAGTGTATAAGTTATACAGGTGCCAAAGGTTCACACTTAGCCAATAAAAAGACCAAGTATTGGGTTCAACAAAAGAGCAAAGGGACAACCGAAGGCACCTCTGGTCTGGCGCACTGGACTGTCCGGTGTGCCACCGGACATGTCCGGTGCACCAGAGGACTCTAGTGCAAACTCGTCGTCTTCGGGAAAATCCAGAGGCAACTCCACTATAATTCACCGGACTGTCCGGTGCTCCAAGGAAGAGCGGCCTCAGGAACTCGCCAGCTTCGGGAAACTGCAACGGCTGCTCCGCTATAATTCATCGGACATGTCCGGTGTACACCGGACTGTCCGGTGTAACTGCGGGGCAACGGCTACGACAGCGCCAACGGCTACCTGCAGCGCATTTATTGCGCGCCAGCGGGCGCAGAAGTCAGGAACGCCCATACTGGCGCACCGGACACTCTACAGTACATGTCCGGTGCGCCACCGGACATCAAGACGGGCCCAGAAGTCAGAGCTCCAACGGTCGGAACCCTAACGGCCTGGTGACGTGGCTGTCGCACCGGACATGTCCGGTGTGCACCGGACTGTCCGGTGCACCATACGACAGACAGCTTCTACCAAACGGCTAGTTTGGTGGTTGGGGCTATAAATACCCCAACCACCCCACATTCAAGTCATCCAAGTTTTCCACTTCTCAACCACTTGCAAGAGCTAGGCATTCAATTCTAGACACACTCAAGTGATCAAATCCTCTCCAATTCCACACAAGGATTTAGTGATTAGCGAGAGAGATTTGTCGTGTTCTTTTGAGCTCTTGCGCTTGGATTGCTTCTTTCTTTCTCATTTGTTCTTGTGATCATAAACTCATTTGTAACCAAGGCAAGAGACACCAATTGTGTGGTGGTCCTTGCGGGGAAGTTTTATTCCCGGGTTGATTTGAGAAGAGAAGCTCACTCGGTCCGAGGGACCGTTTGAGAGAGGGAAAGGGTTGAAAAAGACCCGGCCTTCGTGGCCTCCTCAACGGGGAGTAGGTTTGCAAGAACCGAACCTCGGTAAAACAAATCCTCGTGTCACACTCCTTATTCGCTTGTGATTTGTTTTGCACCCTCTCGCGGACTCTATTATATTTCTAACGCTAACCCGGCTTGTAGTTGTGATTATTTTCGAGAATTTCAGTTTCGTCCTATTCACCCCCCCTCTAGGCGACTTTCAATTGGTATCAAAGCCCGGTGCTTCATTAGAGCCTAACCGCTCGAAGTGATGTCGGGAGATCACACCAAGAGGGAGATGGAGACCGGCGACAAGCCCACTACAAGTCACGGGAGCACCTCATCGGAAGAGTCCCGCACAAAGAGGAAGGAGAAGAAGAAGAACTCCTCCAAACGGAAGAAGACTTCTTCACACCACAAAGAGAAGAAGGAGAAATCTTCTTCCCACAAGTCGCATCGGAAAGGCGACAAGCACAAGAGGATGAGGAAGGTGGTCTACTACGAGACCGATACTTCATCAACGTCGACCTCCGGCTCCGATGCGCCGTCCGTAACTTCTAAGCGCCAAGAGCGCAAGAAGTATAGTAAGATTCCCCTACGCTACCCCCGCATTTCTAAACATACACCTTTACTTTCCGTCCCTTTAGGCAAACCACCAACATTTGATGGTGAAGATTATGCTAGGTGGAGTGATATGATGCGATATCACCTAACCTCACTCCACAAAAGTATATGGGATGTTGTTGAGTTTGGTGTATAGGTACCATCCGTAGGGGATGAAGACTATGATACGGACGAAGTGGCCCAAATCGAGCACTTCAACTCACAAGCCACAACCATACTCCTCGCCTCTCTAAGTAGAGAGGAATATAACAAGGTGCAAGGGTTGAAGAGTGCGAAGGAGATTTGGGACCTACTCAAGACCGCGCACGAGGGTGATGAACTCACCAAGATCACCAAGCGGGAAACGATCGAGGGGGAGCTCGGTCGTTTCCGTCTTCGCCAAGGAGACGAGCCACAAGATATGTACAACCGGCTCAAAACCTTGGTGAACCAAGTGCGCAACCTCGGGAGCAAGAAATGGGACGACCACAAGGTGGTTAAGGTTATTCTAAGATCTCTCATTTTCCTTAACCCCACTCAAGTTCAATTAATTCGTGGTAATCCTAGATACACACTAATGACTCCCAAGGAAGTAATCGGGAATTTTGTGAGCTTTGAATGTATGATTAAAGGCTCAAAGAAGATCAACGAGCTTGATGAACCCTCCACGTCCGAAGCACAACCGGTGGCATTTAAGGCGACGGAGGAGAATAAGGAGGAGTCTATACCAAGTAGACAACCAATTGACGCCTCCAAGCTCGACAATGAGGAGATGTCTTTAATAATCAAAAGCTTTCGCCAAATCCTCAAGCAATGGAAGGGGAAGGACTACAAATCCCGTTCCAAGAAGGTTTGCTACAAGTGTGGTAAGCCCGGTCACTTTATTGCTAAATGTCCATTGTCAAGTGACAGTGACAGGGATAACGACAAGAAGGGCAAGAGGAGAGAAAAGAAGAGGTACCACAAGAAGAGGGGCGGCGATGCCCACGTGTGTCGTGAGTGGGACTCCGACGAAAGCTCCACCGACTCCTCCTCCGACGACGAGGACGCCGCCAACATCGCCGTCACCAAGGGACTCCTCTTCCCCAACGTCGGCCACAAGTGCCTCATGGCAAAGGACGGCAAAAGGAAGAAGGTCAAATCTAAATCCTCCACTAAATATGAATCTTCTAGTGATGAAAATGCTAGTGATGGGGAGGATAACTTGCGTACCCTTTTTGCCAACCTTAACATGGAACAAAAGGAAAAATTAAATGAATTAATTAGTGCTATACATGAAAAGGATGACCTTTTGGATTCCCAAGAGGACTTCCTAATTAAGGAAAACAAGAAACATGTTAAGGTTAAAAATGCTTATGCTCTAGAAATAGAAAAATGTCAAAAACTATCTAGTGAACTAAGCACTTGCCATGACACTATTGCCAACCTTAGAAATGAAAATGCTAAATTGATTGCTAAGGTTGATTCAAATGTTTGTAATGTTTCAATTCCCAATCTTAGAAATGATAATGATGATTTGCTTGCTAAGATTAAGGAATTGAATGATTCTCTTGCTAGCCTTAGAGTAGAAAATGAAAATTTGATTGCTAAGGCTAAAGATTTTGATGTTTGCAATGTTACTATTTCCAACCTTAGAAGTGAGAATTATATATTACATGCTAAGGTTGTAGAATTAAAATCTTGCAAACCCTCTATATCTACTATTGAGCATGTTTCTATTTGCACTAGATGTAGAGATGTTGATATTGATGCTATTCATGATCATATGGCTTTAATTAAACAACAAAATGATCATATAGCAATATTAGATGCTAAAATTGCCGAGCATAACTTAGAAAATGAAAAGTTTAAATTTGCTAGAAGTATGCTCTATAATGGGAGACGCCCTGGCATCAAGGATGGCATTGACTTCCAAAGGGGAGACAATGTCAAACTTAGTGCCCCTCCTAAAAGATTGTCAAATTTTGTTAAGGGCAAGGCTCCCATGCCTCAGGATAACGAGGGTTACATTTTGTACCCTGCCGGTTATCCTGAGAGCAAAATTAGGAGAATTCATTCTAGGAAGTCTCACTCTGGCCCTAATCATGCTTTTATGTATAAGAGTGAGACATCTAGCTCTAGGCAACCAACCCGTGCTAAGTTGCCTAGAAAGAAAACTCCTAGTGCATCAAATGATCATGGCATTTCATTTAAGACTTTTGATGCATCTTATGTTTTGACTAACAAATCCGGTAAGGTAGTTGCCAAGTTTGTTGGGGGCAAACACAAGGGCTCTAAGACTTGTGTTTGGGTACCCAAAGTTCTTGTATCTAATGCCAAAGGACCCAAAACCGTTTGGGTACCTAAAGTCAAGAACTAAACTTGTTTTGTAGGTTTATGCATCCGGGGGCACAAGTTGGATCATCGATAGCGGGTGCACAAACCACATGACAGGGGAGAAAAGGATGTTCTCCTCCTATGAGAAAAATCAAGATCCCCAACGAGCTATTACATTCGGGGATAGAAACCAAGGTTTGGTCAAAGGTTTGGGTAAAATAGCTATATCTCCTAACCATTCCATTTCCAATGTTTTTCTTGTAGATTCTTTAGATTACAATTTGCTTTCCGTATCTCAATTATGTCAAATGGGCTACAACTGTCTATTTACTGATGTAGGTGTCACTGTCTTTAGGAGAAGTGATGATTCAATAGCTTTTAAGGGAGTGTTAGAGGGTCAGCTATACTTGGTAGATTTTGATAGAGCTGAACTCGACACTTGCTTAATTGCTAAGACTAACATGGGTTGGCTCTGGCACCGCCGACTAGCCCATGTTGGAATGAAGAATCTTCATAAGCTTCTAAAGGGAGAGCACATTTTAGGATTAACAAATGTTCATTTTGAGAAAGACAGGATTTGTAGCGCATGCCAAGCAGGGAAGCAAGTTGGCACTCATCATCCACACAAAAACATCATGACAAGTGACAGGCCACTGGAACTCCTACACATGGACCTATTCGGCCCGATCGCTTACATAAGCATCGGCGGGAGTAAGTACTGTCTAGTTATTGTGGATGATTATTCTCGCTTCACTTGGGTGTTCTTTTTGCAGGAAAAATCCCATACCCAAGAGACCTTAAAGGGATTCTTGAGACGGGCTCAAAATGAGTTCAGCTTAAGGATCAAGAAAATTAGAAGCGACAACGGGACGGAGTTCAAGAACTCTCAAATTGAAAGCTTTCTTGAGGAAGAGGGCATCAAGCATGAGTTCTCTTCCCCCTACACCCCACAACAGAATGGTGTAGTGGAGAGGAAGAATCGAACTCTATTGGATATGGCAAGAACCATGCTTGATGAGTACAAGACACCGGATCGGTTTTGGGCCGAGGCGGTCAACACCGCCTGCTACGCCATCAACCGGTTATATCTACACCGAATCCTCAAGAAGACATCCTATGAACTCCTAACCGGTAAAAAGCTCAATATTTCATATTTCAGAGTTTTTGGTAGCAAATGCTTTATTCTTGTTAAAAGAGGTAGAAAATCTAAATTTGCTCCTAAAACTGTAGAAGGCTTTTTACTAGGATATAATTCAAACACAAGGGCATATAGAGTCTTTAACAAGTCCTCAGGACTAGTTGAAGTTTCTTGTGACGTTGTGTTTGATGAGACTAATGGCTCTCAAGTAGAGCAAATTGATCTTGATGAGATAGGTGAAGAACAGGCTCCGTGCATCGCGCTAAGGAACATGTCCATTGGAGATGTGTGCCCTAAGGAACCCAAAGAGCCTCCACATGCACAAGATCAACCATCCTCCTCCACGCAAGCATCTCCACCAACCCAAAATGAGGACGAGGCTCAAGTTGATGAAGGAGAAGATCAAAGAGATAAGCCACCTCAAGATGACGGCAATGATCAAGGGGGAGATGCGAATGATCAAGACAAGGAGGATGAAGAACCAAGGCCGCCACACCCAAGAGTCCACCAAGCAATCCAACGAGATCACCCCGTCGACACCATCCTCGGCGACATTCATAAGGGGGTAACCACTCGATCTCGTGTTGCACATTTTTGTGAGCATTACTCTTTTGTTTCCTATATTGAGCCACACAGGGTAGAGGAAGCACTTCAAGATTCGGATTGGGTGATGGCGATGCAAGAGGAGCTCAACAACTTCACGAGGAACGAGGTATGGCACTTAGTTCCACGTCCTAATCAAAATGTTGTAGGAACCAAGTGGGTCTTCCGCAACAAGCAAGATGAGTATGGTGTGGTGACAAGGAACAAAGCTCGACTCGTGGCCAAGGGGTATTCACAAGTCGAAGGTTTGGATTTTGGTGAAACCTATGCACCCGTAGCTAGGCTTGAGTCCATTTGCATATTATTGGCCTATGCTACTTACCATGGCTTCAAGCTTTATCAAATGGACGTGAAGAGTGCCTTCCTCAACGGACCAATCAAGGAAGAGGCCTATGTTGAGCAACCTCCCGGCTTTGAAGACAGTGAGTATCCTAACCATGTCTATAGGCTCTCTAAGGCGCTTTATGGGCTCAAGCAAGACCCAAGAGCATGGTATGAATGCCTAAGAGATTTCCTTATTGCTAATGGCTTCAAAGTCGGAAAAGCCGATCCTACTTTATTCACTAAAACTCTTGACAATGATTTGTTTGTATGCCAAATTTATGTTGATGATATTATATTTGGGTCTACTAACGAATCTACATGTGAAGAATTTAGTAGGATCATGACACAAAAATTCGAGATGTCTATGATGGGGGAGTTGAAGTATTTTCTAGGATTCCAAGTCAAGCAACTCCAAGAGGGCACCTTCATTTGCCAAACCAAGTACACTCAGGACATTCTAAACAAGTTTGGGATGAAGGATGCCAAACCCATCAAGACACCCATGGGAACAAATGGGCATCTCGACCTCGACACGGGAGATAAATCCGTCGATCAAAAGGTATACCGGTCGATGATTGGTTCATTGCTTTATTTATGTGCATCTCGACCGGACATTATGCTTTCCGTATGCATGTGTGCAAGATTCCAAGCCGGCCCTAAGGAATCACACCTTACGGCCGTAAAACGAATCTTGAGATATTTGGCTTATACACCTAAGTTTGGGCTTTGGTACCCTCGGGGATCCACATTTGATTTGATTGGTTATTCGGATGCCGATTGGGCGGGGTGTAAGATTAATAGAAAGAGCACATCGGGGACTTGCCAGTTCTTGGGAAGATCCTTGGTGTCTTGGGCTTCAAAGAAGCAAAATTCGGTCGCTCTTTCTACCGCCGAAGCCGAGTACATTGCCGCAGGCCATTGTTGCGCGCAATTGCTTTGGATGAGGCAAACCCTGCGGGACTATGGTTACAAATTAACCAAAGTTCGTCTTCTATGTGATAATGAGAGTGCAATCCGCATGGCGGATAATCCCGTTGAGCATAGCCGCACTAAACACATAGCTATTCGGTATCATTTTCTTAGGGATCACCAACAAAAGGGGGATATCGAGATTGCATACATTAATACTAACGATCAATTAGCCGATATCTTTACCAAGCCACTTGATGAACAATCTTTTACCAAACTTAGGCATGAGCTCAATATTCTTGATTCTAGGAACTTCTTTTGCTAATTTGCACACATAGCTCATAAGTATACCTTTGATCATGTCTCTTTTATATATGCTATGACTAATGTGTTTTCAAGTGTATTTCAAACCAAGTCATAGGTATATTGAAAGGGAATTGGAGTCTTCGGCGAAGACAAAGGCTTCCACTCCACTCTACTAACTCATCCTTCGCCGTCGCTCCATTTCTCTCTCCGTCCTTGGTATAACCTTCACTCCTATGTTTTATTTGCCAAAGGGGAGAAAGTAGTCTTCACAGGCCTATATTTCATTCCAAGTATCTGTTTTTGGCGATTCATGCCAAAGGGGGAGAAAGTATTGGCCCAAAAGCAAAAGGACCGCACCACCACCCTAATTTTTAAAATTAATGATTTTCAATTGGTAAATTTCAAATTGGTATCTCTTTGTGTTCTAAAGGGGGAGCAAGTAGTATTTTCAAAACTTGATATCTTAAAACCCTCTTGAACACTAAGAGGAGAATTGATTGAGGGGGAGTTTTGTTTTTAGTCAAAGGAAAAAGCATTTGAAACAAGGGGACAAAATTTTCAAATCTTATAAATGCTTCTCAAAATCTTATTCATTTACCTTTGACCATTTTGCAAAAGGACTTTAAAAAGAATTTGCAAAAACAAAACATGTGGTGCAAGCGTGGTCCAAAATGTTAATAATAAAGAAACAATCCATGCATATCTAGTAAGTAACATTTATTGGCTCAATTCCAAGCAACCTTTGCACTTACATTATGCAAACTAGTTCAATTATGCACTTTTATATTTGCTTTGGTTTGTGTTGGCATCAATCACCAAAAGGGGGAGATTGAAAGGGAATTAGGCTTACACCTAGTCCCTAATTAATTTTGGTGGTTGAATTGCCCAACACAAATAATTGGACTAACTAGTTTGCTCTAGTGTATAAGTTATACAGGTGCCAAAGGTTCACACTTAGCCAATAAAAAGACCAAGTATTGGGTTCAACAAAAGAGCAAAGGGACAACCGAAGGCACCTCTGGTCTGGCGCACCGGACTGTCTGGTGTGCCACCGGACATGTCCGGTGCACCAGAGGACTCCAGTGCAAACTCGCCGTCTTCGGGAAAATCCAGAGGCAACTCCACTATAATTCACCGGACTGTTCGGTGTACACCGGACAGTGTCCGGTGCTCCAAGGAAGAGCGGCCTCAGGAACTCGCCAGCTTCGGGAAACTGCAACGGCTGCTCCGCTATAATTCACCAGACTGTCCAGTGTAACTGCGGGGCAACGGCTACGACAGCGCCAACGGCTACCTACAGCGCATTTATTGCGCGCCAGCGGGCGCAGAAGTCAGGAACGCCCATACTGGCGCACCGGACACTCTACAGTACATGTCCGGTGCGCCACCGGACACTCTACAGTACATGTCCGGTGCGCCACCGGACATCAAGACGGGCCCAGAAGTCAGAGCTCCAACGGTCGGAACCCTAACGGCCTGGTGACGTGGCTGTCGCACCGGACTGTCCGGTGCACCATACGACAGACAGCTTCCACCAAACGGCTAGTTTGGTGGTTGGGGCTATAAATACCCCCAACCACCCCACATTCAAGTCATCCAAGTTTTCCACTTCTCAACCACTTACAAGAGCTAGGCATTCAATTCTAGACACACTCAAGTGATCAAATCCTCTCCAATTCCACACAAGGATTTAGTGATTAGCGAGAGAGATTTGCCGTGTTCTTTTGAGCTCTTGCGCTTGGATTGCTTCTTTCTTTCTCAATTGTTCTTGTGATCATAAACTCATTTGTAACCAAGGCAAGAGACACCAATTGTATGGTGGTCCTTGCGGGGAAGTTTTATTCCCGGGTTGATTTGAGAAGAGAAGCTCACTCGGTCCGAGGGACCGTTTGAGAGAGGGAAAGGGTTGAAAAAGACCCGGCCTTCGTGGCCTCCTCAACGGGGAGTAGGTTTGCGAGAACCGAACCTCGGTAAAACAAATCCTCGTGTCACACTCCTTATTCGCTTGTGATTTGTTTTGCACCCTCTCGCGGACTCTATTATATTTCTAACGCTAACCCGGCTTGTAGTTGTGATTATTTTCGAGAATTTCAGTTTCGCCCTATTCACCCCCCCTCTAGGCGACTTTCAGGAAGGACCAGGGCCCTCTTACAGAGGGTTTGCCCACGCGGAGAAGGGCGAGACGGCGCTCGCGCAAGGCCGCTCGCTCCCACTCCCGCGTGGACGCTTGTATTCCCCTACTGCAAGCGCACCCGACTCGGGCGCGGGGCTAACACGAAGGCCGCGGGATCCACTCTCTCACGCCTGCCTCCCTCCGGCTGCTTCCTTTCCCCCCTTCGCGTTCCGCCTTGCGTCGACCCATCTGGGCTGGGGCACGCGACGACATTTCACTCGTCGGTCCAGGGACCCCCCGGGTTTCGAAACACCGACAGTTGGCGCGCCAGGTAGGGGCCTGCTGCGTGTTGACGAACAACTTCCCGTCAAGCTCCAGATGGGCAGTCTCCAGCAACCTTTCCAGCCCGGGACGGTGCTCCGTTTCGGGAATCTTGAGTTCATGTCCCTCGACGACAGCTACGACATGATACTCCTTCCCCCGCCGTGCAACGACGACAATGGCGGTCGACAACCCGCTCGCCGGCGGGGAAATCGACGACGCCTTCCCCACGTGGTGGAAGGACGACATTCGGGCTTGTCTCGACCCCTCCCCCGTCGACGGAGGAGGAGGCGGGGCAACCAAGGCCAAGCGGGAAGCGGCACCTCGTTGGCTGTCGAGCGAGTCGACGGCGCCGGCGCCCCAACGGAGGGCGCGTCGGGCATCGATCTCGCGTCTGAGACGAAGACGAGCGTCGCCTCCCCGCGACACGCCAATCTTAAGCAAACACACGACGCCAGCACGCTCGCGAAGGACTTGCTGGGCGTCACCCTCGTACCTGAGACAACGGTGCAGTCAGTCCCAGACGCGACCTCGTCACCGACCGTCGACCGAAAGGTACCGACCGACTCCCATCTCGTGTCTTTTGGATTCGGCCTCGACCCACCGAGCGACTCCGCTTCGGTGAGCACTTTCATAGAGGCGAGTCCAAACCCTCTGGGGTATCATGTGCAGTCACCCTAGGACCGACTGACGGCCGACTCGACCTACGAGCCCTCGGGGTCCGAGGAAGACGGCGAGCCCAACCTCTGTTGGGATTTCTCCGGACTTGGTAACCCCAGTGCCGTGCGGGACTTTATGACCGCATGTGACTACTGCCTTTCCGATTGTTCCGACGGCAGCCGCGGCCTCGACGACGAGGACCGCGGCCCAAGTCATGAAAGTTTCCACGTCGATCGAGGGGGTCCCGGCGAAGGCAACCATCTTGGTATGCCAGAAAACGGTGATCCCCCTAGGCCCGCGCCTCGCGTTGACATCCCTCGGGAGCTAGCTGTGGTCCCCGTCCCGGCAGGGGGTCCTGACCCACAGCTCGAGTAAATCCGCGAGAGGCAGGCCAGGCTCGACGAGGGAGCAGGAACGCTTGTGCCGATCCGCCGGGACATCGGGCAGGAATGGGCAGTCCAACCCCCGGCCGGAGAAGCGCGTCATCTCCCCCAGGACATCTAGCACCGCATCGCCGACGACGTCAGGGTGAGGCCGCCGCCGGATTCCAGCGGAGTCGGCCAAAACCTGGCTGCAGCAGCAATGCTTCTCCGCGCGATGCCGGAGCCATCAACCACCGAAGGGCGGCGTATCCAGGGAGAGCTCAAGAATCTCCTGGAGGACGCCGCGGTCCGACGGGCCGAAAGCTCTGCCTCCCGAAGGCAGGGGTTCCACCCGGAACATCGCGCCGCGACTTCCCGATTCATGCGGGAAGCCTCGGTCCACACCGGGCGCACGCGCAACACGGCGCCTGCGGCCCCAGGTCGCCTCGGCAACGAGCACCATCATCACGGCCGTCGAGCCCACCTCGACGACAGGACGCGCCGAGGCTACCACCCCAAGCGTGGGGGACGCTACGACAGCGGGGAGGATCGGAGTCCTTCGCCCGAACCACCCGGTTCGCAGGCTTTCAGCCGCGCCATACGACGGGCACCGTTCCCGACCCGGTTCCGAACCCCGACTACTATCACAAAGTACTCGGGGGAGACGAGACCGAAACTGTGGCTCGTGGACTATCGCCTGGCCTGCCAACTGGGTGGGACGGACGATGACAACCTCATCATCCGCAACCTCCCCCTGTTCCTCTCTGACACCGCTCGAGCCTGGCTGGAGCATCTGCCCCCGGGGCAGATCTCCAACTAGGACGACCTGGTCCAAGCTTTCGCCGGCAATTTCCAGGGCAAATACGTGCGCCCTAGGAACTCCTGGGATCTCTGAAGCTGCCGCCAGCAGCCGGGAGAGCCTCTCCGGGACTACATCCGGCGATTCTCGAAGCAGCGCATAGAGCTGCCCAACGTCACCGATTCAGATGTCATCGGCGCGTTCCTCGCCGTCACCACCTGCCGCGACCTGGTGAGCAAGCTAGGTCGCAAGACCCCCACCAGGGCGAGCAAGCTGATGGACATCGCCACCAAGTTCGCCTCTGGCCAGGAGGCGGTTAAGGCCATTTTCCGGAAGGACAAGCAGCCCCAGGGCCGCCCACCGGAAGATGCTCCCGAGGCGTCAACTCAGCGCGGCGCCAAGAAGAAGGGCAAGAAGAAGTCGCAAGCGAAACGCGACGCAGCCGACACGGACCTTGTCGCCGCCACGGAGTACAAGAACCCTCGGAAACCTCCCGGAGGTGCCAACCTCTTCGACAAGATGCTCAAGGAGCCGTGCCCCTATCATCAAGGGCCCGTCAAGCACACCCTCGAGGAGTGTGCCATGCTTCGACGACACTTCCACAAGGCCGGACCACCCGCGGAGAGTGGCAAGGCCCTCGACGACGCAAAGGAGGAAGATTACAAGGCAGGAGGGTTCCCCGAGGTCCGCGACTGCTTCATGATCTACGGAGGGCAAGTGGCGAACGCCTCGGCTCGGCACCGCAAGCAAGAGCGTCGGGAAGTCTGCTCGGTAAAGGTGGCGGCGCCAGTCTACCTAGACTGGTCCGACGAGCCCATCACCTTTGACCAGGCCGACCATCCAGACTACGTGCCGAGCCCAGAGATACCCACTCGTTGTCGACCCCATCATCGGCAACGTTAGGCTCACCAAGGTCCTCATGGACGGAGGCAGCAGCCTCAACATCATCTACGCCGAGACCCTCGGGCTCCTGCGGATCGATCTGTCCTCTGTCCGGGCAGGCGCTGCGCCTTTCCACGGGATCGTCCCCGGGAAGCGCGTTCATCCCCTCGGACAACTCGACCTACCCGTCTGCTTCGGGATGCCCTCCAACTTCCGAAGGGAGACCCTCACGTTCGAGGTGGTCGGGTTTCGAGGAACCTACCACGCAGTGCTGGGAAGGCCATGCTACGCCAAGTTCATGGTCGTCCCCAACTACACCTACCTCAAGCTCAAGATGTCGGGCCCCAACGGGGTCATCACCGTCGGGCCCACATACCGACATGCATACGAATGCGATGTGGAGTGCGTGGAGTACGTCGAGGCCCTCGCTGAATCCGAGGCCCTCATCGCTGACCTGGAGAGCCTCTCTAGGGAGGCGCCCGACGTGAAGCGCCACGCCGGCAACTTCGAACCAGCGGAGATGGTCAAGTCCGTCCCTCTCGACCCCAGCAACGACGCCTCCAAGCAGATCCGGATCGATTCCGAGCTCGACCCCAAATAGGAAGCAGTGCTCGTCGACTTTCTCCGCGCGAACGCCGACGTTTTCGTGTGGAGTCCCTCGGACATGCCCGGCATACCGAGGGAAGTCGCCGAGCACTCTCTGGATATTCGAGCTGGGGCCTGACCCGTGAAGCAACCTCTGCGCCGATTCGACGAAGAAAAGCACAGAGCCATAGGCGAGGAGATCCACAAGCTACTGGCGCTAGGGTTCATCAAAGAGGTATTCCATCCCGAATGGCTTGCCAACCCTGTGCTTGTGAGAAAGAAAGGGGGGAAATGGCGGATGTGTGTAGACTACACTGGTCTAAACAAAGCATGTCCGAAGGTTCCCTACCCTCTGCCTCGCATCGATCAGATCGTGGATTCCACTGCTAGGTGCGAAACCCTGTCTTTCCTCGATGCCTACTCAGGGTATCACCAGATCAGGATGAAGGAGTCCGACCAGCTTGCGACTTCGTTCATCACACCCTTCGGCATGTACTGCTATGTTACAATGCTGTAACACCCCAAGTGTTACCTTGGGTGTCCACCCAGGGCTACCCCTGTTAACCTATTATCACATGAGGATTGATTGGGCAATGTACCTCAAACTTGGAATTCAAGGTCCTAAGCAAGTGCAAACTATCTTGGATATCATGCCCTAGCTTGTCATGCACATCTAAGTGGGGGATTTCCCAAAACCCTAAAGCAAACCCCTCTTGGGCAATAGGAACCCTAATTGAAGCTAGGATCAAAAGGTCATGTAAACCTTATGATCATGGCTTGGGCCAAATATAAAAGTTGTAATATACTTCATAACCTACAATTAATAGTAAGGAAGTACCCCCAAAAAGTTTTCAAAAAAGTCCCAAAAAGTTCACCTAAGGTTCAGCACAAAGGAGAATTCAGATTTTGCCTAAGTATAAAAAACTAACCCTTGAACCAAGATTCCACATGTTCACCCTAATCCAAATTTCAAAACCCTTCGACCCAATTGACAAAGTGGCGCCAAATTAACCCTAGAATACCCTAGAAAGAGATGACACCTACCCTAGGGCGCTAGACACGACTTGACACCATTTTTGTCTCGGCTTGGACCTAGCTGACACAGCCACCTTCCCACCCTCATATCTCTCTAACCCGACCACATCTATTCTTGGAACTCACATGAACTAGGTAGCTCTAGATGCAGGGAAGAGATCTCCCATAGGCGATAGGGTAAGATTCGTACGTTTTGGCCGCTCAGCAGAAGGAAGAACACGGGCAGAAGCAACGAGCCACGTGTTCGACGCGCTCTGAGCTCGCCAGAGCACGCCCGCGTGCGCCCCTGCGTGCTCCGCGTCGCGCCAACGGCCAGCCGGCGCCCTGTCCCGCGCCCGCGCCTATAAAGCCCACCCAGGCGTCGACTGCACTCTTCCGCACACCCTCAAGCCTCACCGGAGCCCAGTTCACCGCCGTTTGCCCGTGCGCGGCGTGTCCGCGGCCACCCGAGCCACTGCCGCCGTAGACCGGCCAGTCCAACCTTCCCCAGCCCCATCCAACCCTCGGAGACGAGTGTGCACACCTCAGTGAAGCTCCCCGAGCGAGGAATCGAAGCCTGCTTCGCCGGAAAGGCCAGTCCACGGTCGCCGGAGCTCACAACCTCGCCGGAGTACGTGGACCGGGTAAATCATTGAGCCATTTCTCGATTCACTACACTGATAGCCTATACGTCACCCCAGGAAGCTCACCATGCCCTTGGATTGAACCAGCTCGCCGTGGTTTGGCCGGTACACTCGCCGCCGACGAGAACACCCGCCTGCGCACGTGGACCGAGCGATTCCGGCCATCCCCGCCGTCGAGCCGCACCTCGCCGTGACCGCCAGAGCCTCCCCAAGCCAACCCTGCCCTTCGCCGGTAAGCCGCGCCACCCTTTTCTTTCCTGCGGGTACTGTTTACATTGGGGGAAGGACTGCGGGTGAGAGGAAGAAAAGGTCAGGGGGCTTTTTGAACTGTCAGTGACTCAGGGGAATAGTGACTCAGGGGTAGTTTTGAGTGGGTTGATTCAGTTTAAACCCAGGGACCTCGGTGTAAATTGTTTTTCCAGGAAACTCTTATTTAAATCTGTTTTTAAATTGAACAGAGACTTTAAAAATTCATAACTTCTGTTTAATTCATCCAAATTTGGTCAAACCAATTTTGTCAGACCCTAAATAATGTAGCCTACTTAAGAAAAATATAAAACCCCCTATGTACTATAGAAAACTTTAAAGCTCTGATTTAATTATAGTTTTGGCCAAAAGCTCAATAATAGAAAGAAAAATAGTTATATTATTTGACTAGGGTTAGGAAAAATTGGAGAAGTTTGCATCTACCTACTAACCTGTTTAAAAATGTTAAACCTCTCTGTCCACTCCATTAAGTTAGTTTTTACCACTTATTTTACAATATACTTAAGGTTAAGAAAAATAGAAAATGTAATTTAAATAATGAAACAGAGGGCACCTCTATTTTTGTTAGGATACTTATTCAATGAAGTTCACTAGAAAAATCTATCATACCCTGTTTTAGTATAAAATAAGTAGGATCCTTTTTATTTTAAGAAAACAAGGAAAACTTAGAAAAACCCTACAAAAATAACCCTAAGGTAAAAACATCCCAACCCTTGGGATAACTAATATTTTGTTATTATAAACATAAGAAAAATACAAAATCTGTTGTTTGATATTTTTCAAATAACAAGTTAGTTATAAGCACCTTTTTGGCATAAAACTTTAGAAAATCACAACTAAATAATCACCAATTAACTTTATGTGAATTTTGGCACAGAGGTTTGGTATTACTGATAGATCCCAACAAAAATAACCCTTAGGAAGGAACTCAACTCTAAGGGAGAGGTGTAGTGTTAAGTGGCCTATTTTACACCACCTTTGTTATTTTGTCTAAAGCTTAGCCTTTTTATTCTGAGCCCCAATTTCCTAGAATGGGCTATAGTGACCAATGGCAATCCACTGTAATTTTTACAGAATTTTTGGAAAATGTTAAACCACTGTCGTAGTTCAAACCTACACTAGAAACTATAAGTAGAAAATGAAGAAAAAGGGGAAAATGAATAATGGAAATTGGTGTCATCTTAAAATTCCTTGTAAATTGTCCACTGAAAATATATAAAAATAATACAAATCCACTATGTTTATCCTCAATGAAACCCTAAGCCTAAAAAGTAATAAGCATAACCCACTGGAAGCCCCGCATAGCTAAGAAACCCTAAGTTACTTCTTGACTTAGTTTCTTCTGATCATAAGGTTATTAAATCCTGCATAATCATGATATACATGTTCATTGCATTCGATAGACTGTAACCTTGCTGACGGAGAGTACGTCCTCGTGCCGGAGCAAGGAGCTGCTCAGGAGGTAGCCCCGGATCCCATACCCGAGTCTGCACCAGAGGATCTGCCTGCCACAGCCTTGGAAGGCAAGCCCCGGTTTATGCATAACCTGTTATTTATGCTATTTTACTATACTTATTGTTTGTAGGCTTGTACTGTGCACTTAAGTGTAGGAGTTGACTGAAACCCTAGTTGCATGAACTCAGGATTCCTTGTTGAGATGGATACTAGTATGCTAGGTCGAGTAGCTGCTTTATTTAATTAGGATCTCGGTAGAAGACGAGTGATTTTTCTAGCACTCGCGCGAGATCAGGAATTGGTTGTACCCACTTTTCTTATCACATTGATAGTTGGTTGGTGGACACGGATCCATGGGGATGCGTGGCCTACGGGAGGAAAATGAAATAAGGATTAACGTGCGGATACCTGTGTCAAGCGTTTGAATGTACTAAGCACATGCCGAGAAATATGGTAAATCGGTAAGCCTAGTACCTGATTGAACCTGGCAGTGGACTTTACCCCTCACGCGACCTGAGATGTAGTCTCCCATTCCGGTTATGGTGGGTACAAGTGCGGTCACTGCACGACGGCCAGTCGGGGTCAGTGAGGCATTGTACGCCAAGGCGGTGAGCCCTGATCTGCTGACGGGGAATCGATGGGGACGGTTGATGTGTGTGGGGACGGAGTACCTCGCCATGTCGTGTGTTTAGGTTTACCTTGCAAGGATAAAAACTCGATTCGAATCGTCTGCTTCTCGCAGCTAATGAGACTGCTTGATCCATTGTACTGCATTGAGTAACAAGTGGAAATATGATGAGTTGATATAAGATGTTGATTGCTAACAATGTTTGCTACTATGTATGAGTAGATAGTACACATTTAGCCTTAAGAGAGTCACACTTACATTTGACAAAGTTAAAACTTGAATTAGAAACTCAGCTAGTGCTTTTGGCAAACCAAACCCCACAGCCAAACAGCTGCATGTCTAGAGGTAGAGGAGTAGACTCCTCACACCAGGTAAGTCTAGCTGAGTATTAGTATACTCAGCCTTGCTTGTGGCATAATTTTACAGGTTCTCTGGAGGACATGGTTGCTGGAGTGACTTGGCCGTCCACCTTACCACCGGGTTGGACTGTTGAGTGGGACCCTGCCTCGGCTGAGGAGGAGCATGAGGAGTGATGGGACAGGCTTCCCCATCTCTCTGTTTATTTACCGTAGTTTATTTCCGCTGCACTTAGAACAATGATGGTTACTTTTGCAAAAACTCCGATGATGATGATGTAATAATCTAATACTCTCACATGTATGGTTTTATGCTTTATTGTATTTGCTCTGTGACTCACCATCGAGTGAGATTGTGGTACTTGATCCTGTCAGTGGCCGTGTCGGACTAGATCCGAGGGATTGACGGGTTATTCCCATTTAAGTGTGGTCTAGCCTCTAAGGCAGGGCTTAGGCACTTAAGTTGGAATAATTCGGGCAGTTCCGCCACAGCTGGTATCAGAGCTTGTACCACCACAGAGGAATCAATAAAATGTAAATACCATCATTTTCCCAAAATAAAATTTGATAGAAACAATGTTGGATAGATAGGAGAACGAGCAGGATAGACCTAGGACGTGAAGCCTTAGGATGATAAAAGGGTAACTAGGTGGCTAAATAATTAGGCCCTACAGGCCACTTTAAGGGATGGGAGTCCTTCCCTATCCCCTTATTTTGGTGAGGTCGTTCAGGACGAGCATGCATGCATTCTAAATTAAACAATTGAGTAAAGACTTAAAAACAAGGTGATAACCAACTAAGTCTCCAGTACCTTTTTATTTAACTAAGAGAAAGGTTAAATTTTGTTCTCTTGTTTTTTTATAATTCTTTTTCTTTTGCTTACGCTTAACCATACACAGATGACCTCCCACGGATCCTCAGAGGACGGAAATGCACTAACCCACACTGACGGGCTTGCACGAGAGGGCTTCCCCCGTATTTTGTGGGAGGTACTCCAGGGAGCCGGGTACTTGACACCCCCTCAGTACACGGTGCAGCAGTTTGAGAAGCACCGGGTGCCCCGCTGTAGGGTGAGGATGATCTTGGAGCCTCATCCCCTGCAGCCAGGCTGGCGTTCGCTGGACTCCGAGTCTTTCGGATACCGGGCGGAGGACACGATCGAGGCAATCGCTCTGCACGGGTTGACGACTTTCTGCGGATTTCACCCCTTGGAGCTTTCCACCCACCCCATTGGCTTGTTTCCCGCTGAGAAGGAAGACGACCCAATGTGGAAGGATCGGGTGGAGCATGCCAAGGATATCTGGGCTCTCTACCCAGGCCACACGGCTCACTTGTCGATGCGGTGCATGAACGCCCTGTATCGTCTGCAAGTGATGCGTGGAGAGGCAATGTCTCATTTGATGGCACTATTGGAGGCAACCAAGATCACCCTGGACAACAGGGAGGAGCTCGTGGTTGACTTGTCCCAGGAACTGGTAGAAAAAGATTTACAAGTGGAGCAGCTGTCTGATGAGATCCATGAGTTGGAGGAATTGGTGGGGACGAGGGAGAACACCATCGAGGTTCTCGAAGATCAGCTCCTCAACACCCAGCAGCAGCTCGCAGAGGCTAATGAGCACCTAGATATGCATCATCAGGAGATCCATGATGGGGAGGCTGACGAGGACGTCGACATTGAGGGAGGGGAGGAGCCTGCTTCCAGCGTAGACACTGCTGGCTCAGGGAGGCTACCTTCCCCCGAATCGAGTGTCGCCTCTTTCGCTCATTAGTTGCCAGAGTAGGAATAGAGATCGGTAATGTAGGACTCCTCGCAGCTAGCTTAGCTTTTGCACCTTTGGGGTACTAGGCTAGATAGAGTTGAGTCTTTTTGGGACAAATGATGTAATCGTGTTAAACTCTTTTGGAAGCATGTTGGATGGATGCTGTTATCAGTTTAAATTTGGAAGGAAAAAGTTACGCCTTTATAAATCCTTTTGTTGAAGTTGGAGTCTATCATTTTGCTGTTGACTCTTTTTGCCGCGATTAAATCTTGAACTGGAGATATGGTGTTAAGTATTTATGTGATTTTTCAGATGGCCGGGAGGCAGCGTCGTGGTCAGAATGAGCATGTTCCTCCACCGCCGCCACCGCCTCCCACTCTGCAGGAGCTCATGGCTCAGCAGAATGAGATCTTGAGGCAACTAGCTCAGCGTCAGCCACCACCTCAGCACTATGGTGGTGGGGACCATCAGCGTCACCCCGCGGCAGCTACCTACCAAGATTTCCTCAGTACCCAGCCCCCATTGTTCACAAGGGTAGAGGATCCACTAGATGCAGATGTGTGGTTGCGAGTAGTGGAATCCAAATTCCCGCTACTCCATGGAGCTTGCTCAGAAGTCACTAAGGTCCGGTTCGCTACTCAGCAGCTTCGCGGACCCGCGCGGACATGGTGGGACCACTATCTTGCTATGCAACTGGCTGACCATGAAGTGGAATGGAGGGAGTTTAAGGCAGCTTTCAGGGGGCATCACATACCCGCAGGCATCATGGACCGAAAGCTCAACGAGTTTTTGGCACTCACTCAGGGCAACAGGACAGTGTTGCAGTATGCCCAGGCTTTTAATGACTTGTGCCAATATGCTGGATATCACGCAGACACGGATGAGAAGAAGAGAGACAGGTTCAGGAGGGGGCTCAGCACTAAGCTCTGTGATCGTCTCAACACTGTCAGGGCCAACAGCTATAATGAGTTGGTCAACATAGCTATCTCCCAGGAGGACTGCATTACAGCTCGACAGGCAGAAAAGAAGAGGAAGACCCCTGTGGCAGGACCCTCAGCTCAACCACAGCGCTTTAGGATTGTGTCCGACACTCAGAACAGGGGACCCCAGCAGCAGCAAGGGAGATGGGTGATCCGACCACCGCAGCAGCAGCAGTAGGCACCCAACCGCACCCAGTTTCCAGCCCAGAGGAACAATCAGCAGCAGCAGCAATACCGCCAGGCAAATGACAACAGGTGTTTCACGTGTGGCAGCATCGGACATTATGCCAAGAATTGCCCCCGGAACCAGCAGAGGCAGGGGCAGAATGTCAATCCGAACCAGGGCAAGAGGCAGAAGGTGCAAGTGAGGCAGGGCAGGCTAAACTTCACCACCATGGCTGATATTCCAGAGGGAGCACCCGTCATGACTGGTATCTTTACAGTTTTAAATTACCCTGCTATTATTCTTTTTGATTCTGGTGCTTCGCATAGTTTTATCAGTGCCAAATTTAGTGCCAAGTGCCAGTTGCCTTTTCACCACACCAATGGGGGTATCACAATTTCAACACCAGGAGGCAGGATTGCCATTAATCAAATCAGCAGGCATGTGCCCATAAAGTTTGGTAGTCTAATAATTAAAACCACCCTCCTCATTTTGGGTTTGGACAGCGTGGATATCATATTAGGAACTGACTGGTTAACAAGGCATCGGGCAGTTATTGACATTGCAGCTAGGGCCATTGAAGTGCACTCACCAACCTGTGGTGAAACCACATTATATTTGCCCGATCAGGGTTGCACCCGTTCTTGTGCCTTTGTTATGATAGAATCCCCAGTGGAAAAGATCCCAGTCGTCTGTGACTACCCAGATGTTTTTCCGGATGAATTGCCAGGAATGCCACCTGACAGAGACATTGAGTTTGCAATTGAATTGCAACCCGGGACTGCTCCTATCTCCAAGAGACCCTATAGGATGCCTCCCGCGGAACTGGCAGAACTGAAGAAGCAACTGCAAGAATTGTTGGACAAGGGGTTTATTCGCCCAAGTACTTCACCATGGGGATGTCCAGCATTATTTGTGAAGAAAAAGGATGAAAGTTTGAGGATGTGTGTTGACTACCGCCCTCTCAATGCGGTGACTATCAAGAACAAATACCCACTGCCCCGCATTGATGTCTTGTTTGATCAATTAGTAGGAGCCAAGGTATTCTCCAAGATAGACCTTCGCTCAGGTTACCATCAGATCAAGATCCGTGCCAGTGATATTCCCAAGACGGCTTTCTCCACCAGATATGGGCTGTATGAGTTTTTGGTGATGTCTTTTGGGCTGACCAATGCCCCGGCTTATTTCATGTACTTGATGAACTCAGTATTCATGCCAGAGCTGGACAAGTTCGTGGTTGTTTTCATTGATGATATTCTGGTCTATTCCAAGAATGAAGACGAGCATGCTGAGCATCTGCATATCGTGCTTCAGCGACTGCGCGATCATCGTCTTTATGCGAAGTTGTCTAAATGTGAATTCTGGCTGAAGGAAATAAAATTCTTGGGTCACACAATTTCCCAGGATGGGATATCAGTTGATCCTGAGAAAGTACAAGAAGTGATGGACTGGAAACCTCCAACTACAGTGAGGTAGATTAGGAGTTTTCTGGGATTGGCAAGGTATTACCGACGATTTATTCCGGATTTCTCCAGAATTGCCAAGCCAATGACTGAGTTATTGAAGAAGGGAGCCAAGTTTACTTGGAGCCAAAAGTGCGAAGATGCTTTTCATACACTGAGGCAACATTTGACAATAGCCCCAGTGCTGGCTCAACCCGATAGCACCAAGCCCTTTGAAGTTTATTGTGATGCCTCTGGTACGTGATTGGGATGTGTCTTGATGCAAGAGAACAGAGTGATTGCTTATGCTTCCCGAGCACTTAGACCTCATGAGCAGAACTACCCTACACATGACCTGGAATTAGCAGCCGTGGTTCACGCTCTTAAGATATGGAGGCACTACTTGATGGGAGCTCACTGTAACATTTACACTGATCACAAGAGTCTCAAGTATATTTTCACTCAGGCAGACCTTAACATGAGGCAGAGGAGATGGTTAGAGCTAATCAAGGATTACGATTTGGAGGTGCATTACCATCCTGGCAAGGCGAATGTTGTGGCAGATGCCTTGAGCAGAAAGGCCCAGTGCAATTGTATGAACATGGATGCAAGAGTCACCACCCTGTGCGATGAGTTGAGTAAGCTGAACCTGGAAGTTGTTCCTTCCGGTGAATTAAGTTATATATCTCGGTGGAACCCACATTGCAAGAGCAAATAGTTCAGGCACAGATTGGGGATAAGGGTGTACAGGTTATCAAAGACATGCTCAAGCAGGAAGCGGAAAAGTACAAGTGTTTCCATCAGGACAGCAAGGGAATTTTGTGGTTTGGAGATCGATTGGTTGTTCCCAAGGACCCTGAGCTCAGAAAGAAGATACTGGATGAAGCTCACCTTTCCAAATTCTCCATGCACCCTGGTAGCAACAAGATGTACCATGATCTCAGATCTTTATATTGGTGGACCAGAATGAAGAGGGAAATTGCCAAGTATATATCCGAGTGTGACACCTGCCAGAGAATCAAAGCCAGTCATTTGAAGGCAGCAGGCCCTTTGCAACCTCTTCCCATACCATCTTGGAAATGGGAGGACATTTGCATGGACTTTATCGTAGGATTGCCCAATACCTCTAGGCACCATGATTCCATTTGGGTTATTGTGGACAGGCTGACCAAGACTGCCCATTTCTTGCCAGTACATACCACCCACAAGACAGAGAAGTATGCGGAAATTTATGTTGATCAAATAGTGTGGTTGCATGGTATTCCAAAGACCATTGTATCTGACAGAGGAGCCTTGTTTGTGGCACGCTTTTGGGAGCAACTACAAGAATCACTTGGGACCCATGTCATACGAAGCTCAGCGTACCATCCCCAAACAGATGGCCAGACAGAAAGGGTAAACCAGATTTTGGAAGATATGTTGAGAGCATGTGCACTACACTACGGGAAGGATTGGGATAAGTGTCTTTCTTTGGCAGAGTTTTCTTACAATAACAGCTATCAGTCCAGTCTGAAGATGGCACCTTTTGAAGCCTTGTATGGGAGAAGGTGTAGGACCCCGCTGAATTGGTCTCAAGCAGGAGAAAGGGAAATATTTGGGCCAGATTTGGTACTTGAGGCAGAAGAAAAAGTCAGAGTCATCAAGAAGAACTTAGAAGCTGCTCAGGCTAGGCAAAAGAGCTATCACGATAAGAGGTGGAAACCTCTCCAGTTTGCAGTGGGAGACCATGTCTATCTTAAGGTGTCACCCACCAAGGGTGTCCAGAGATTCGGAATTAAGGGCAAGTTAACTCCTCGATACATTGGACCCTATGAGATAAAAGCAAGTTGTGGACCTGTGGCTTATCAATTGGAATTGCCACCCCACATGTCAGCAGTTCACAATGTGTTCCATGTATCTCAGCTGCGGAAATGTGTCCGCCTACCCACTGAAGTGCTACCGGAACCAGACATTGAGATAGAACCAGACTTGTCCTATCAAGAGTACCCCGTCAAGATATTGGGTTGGAAGGAGAGATCAACACGGGCAAGATCAATTAGAATGTATAAAGTTCAGTGGAGTCACCATTCAGCAGAGGAAGCTACGTGGGAGACGGAGGATTTTCTACGCTCTCGCTTCCCCGACTTTCTGCCCAAAGGAGTCGGTACGTAACCCCAAAACCCCACCCCCACCTGCCCTTTGAACTCAATTATAAGAAAAACTTAGATAACAAGGATAGTCTAAGTTGTGGATTTAACTTAAAAAGGGCTTCCTTCTGAAGTTGCAAAGAGAATGACATTCGAAGAGCAGTTAACAAGAGAAACTTGGGTATAAAGGAAGAGTAACACCATCGAACCTTAGTAGCACCCCTCTAGAGGACTCTGCCTAAAATCTCGGGACGAGATTCCCTTAAGGGGGGAGGGCTGTAACACCCCAAGTGTTACCTTGGGTGTCCACCCAGGGCTACCCCTGTTAACCTATTATCACATGAGGATTGATTGGGCAATGTACCTCAAACTTGGAATTCAAGGTCCTAAGCAAGTGCAAACTATCTTGGATATCATGCCCTAGCTTGTCATGCACATCTAAGTGGGGGATTTCCCAAAACCCTAAAGCAAACCCCTCTTGGGCAATAGGAACCCTAATTGAAGCTAGGATCAAAAGGTCATGTAAACCTTATGATCATGGCTTGGGCCAAATATAAAAGTTGTAATATATTTCATAACCTACAATTAATAGTAAGGAAGTACCCCCAAAAAGTTTTTAGAAAAGTCCCAAAAAGTTCACCTAAGGTTCAGCACAAGGGAGAATTCAGATTTTGCCTAAGTATAAAAAACTAACCCTTGAACCAAGATTCCACATGTTCACCCTAATCCAAATTTCAAAACCCTTCGACCCAATTGACAAAGTGGCGCCAAATTAACCCTAGAATACCCTGGAAAGAGATGACACCTACCCTAGGGCGCTAGACACGACTTGACACCATTTTTGTCTCGGCTTGGACCTAGCTGACACAGCCAACTTCCCACCCTCATATCTCTCTAACCCGACCACATCTATTCTTGGAACTCACATGAACAAGGTAGCTCTAGGTGCAGGGAAGAGATCTCCCACAGGCGATAGGGTAAGATTCGTACGTTTTGGCCGCTCAGCAGAGGGAAGAACACGGGCAGAAGCAACGAGCCACGTGTTCGACGCGCTCTGAGCTCGCCAGAGCACGCCCGCGCGCACCCCCACGTGCTCCACGTCGCGCCAACGGCCAGCCGACACCCTGTCCCGCGCCCACGCCTATAAAGCCCACCCAGGCGTTGACTGCACTCTTCCGCACACCCTCAAGCCTCACCGGAGCCCAGTTCACCGCCGTTTGCCCGTGCGCGGCGTGTCCGCGGCCACCCGCGCCGTAGACCGGCCAGTCCAACCTTCCCCAGCCCCATCCAACCCTCGGAGACGAGTGTGCACACCTCAGTGAAGCTCCCCGAGCGAGGAATCGAAGCCTGCTTCGCCGGAAAGGCCAGTCCACGGTCGCCGGAGCTCACAACCTCGTCGGAGTACGTGGACCGGGTAAATCACTGAGCCATTTCTTGATTCAATGCACTGATAGCCTATACGTCACCCCAGGAAGCTCACCGTGCCCTTGGATTGAACCAGCTCGCCGTGGTTTGGCCGGTACACTCGCCGCCGACGAGAACACCCGCCTGCACACGTGGACCGAGCGATTCCGGCCATCCCCGCCGTCGAGCCGCACCTCGCCGTGACCGCCAGAGCCTCCCCGAGCCAACCCTGCCCTTCGCCGGACCTATCTCGCCGCCGGTAAGCCGCGCCACCCTTTTCTTTCCCGCGGGTACTGTTTACATTGGGGGAAGGACTGCGGGTGAGAGGAAGAAAAGGTCAGGGGGCTTTTTGAACTGTCAGTGACTCAGGGGTAGTTTTGAGTGGGTTGATTCAGTTTAAACCCAGGGACCTCGGTGTAAATTGTTTTTCCAGGAAACTCTTATTTAAATCTGTTTTTAAATTGAACAGAGACTTTAAAAATTCATAACTTCTGTTTAATTCATCCAAATTTGGTCAAACCAATTTTGTCAGACCCTAAATAATGTAGCCTACTTAAGAAAAATATAAAACCCCCTATGTACTATAGAAAACTTTAAAGCTCTGATTTAATTATAGTTTTGGCCAAAAGCTCAATAATAGAAAGAAAAATAGTTATATTATTTGACTAGGGTTAGGAAAAATTGGAGAAGTTTGCATCTACCTACTAACCTGTTTAAAAATGTTAAACCTCTCTGTCCACTCCATTAAGTTAGTTTTTACCACTTATTTTACAATATACTTAAGGTTAAGAAAAATAGAAAATGTAATTTAAATAATGAAACAGAGGGCACCTCTATTTTTGTTAGGATACTTATTCAATGAAGTTCACTAGAAAAATCTATCATACCCTGTTTTAGTATAAAATAAGTAGGATCCTTTTTATTTTAAGAAAACAAGGAAAACTTAGAAAAACCCTACAAAAATAACCCTAAGGTAAAAACACCCCAACCCTTGGGATAACTAATGTTTTGTTATTATAAACATAAGAAAAATACAAAATCTGTTGTTTGATATTTTTCAAATAACAAGTTAGTTATAAGCACCTTTTTGGCATAAAACTTTAGAAAATCACAACTAAATAATCACCAATTAACTTTATGTGAATTTTGGCACAGAGGTTTGGTATTACTGATAGATCCCAACAAAAATAACCCTTAGGAAGGAACTCAACTCTAAGGGAGAGGTGTAGTGTTAAGTGGCCCATTTTACACCACCTTTGTTATTTTGTCTAAAGCTTAGCCTTTTTATTCTGAGCCCCAATTTCCTAGAATGGGCTATAGTGACCAATGGCAATCCACTGTAATTTTTACAGAATTTTTGGAAAATGTTAAACCACTGTCGTAGTTCAAACCTACACTAGAAACTATAAGTAGAAAATGAAGAAAAAGGGGAAAAATGAATAATGGAAATTGGTGTCATCTTAAAATTCCTTGTAAATTGTCCACTGAAAATATATAAAGACAATACAAATCCACTATGTTTATCCTCAATGAAACCCTAAGCCTAAAAAGTAATAAGCATAACCCACTGGAAGCCCCGCATAGCTAAGAAACCCTAAGTTACTTCTTGACTTAGTTTCTTCTTGTCATAAGGTTATTAAATCCTGCATAATCATGATATACATGTTTATTGCATTCGATAGACTGTAACCTTGCTGACGGAGAGTATGTCCTCGTGCCGGAGCAAGGAGCTGCTCAGGAGGTAGCCCCGGATCCCGCACCCGAGTCTGCACCAGAGGATCTGCCTGCCACAGCCTTGGAAAGCAAGCCCCGGTTTATGCATAACCTGTTATTTATGCTATTTTACTATACTTATTGTTTGTAGGCTTGTACTGTGCACTTAAGTGTAGGAGTTGACTGAAACCCTAGTTGCATGAACTCAGGATTCCTTGTTGAGATGGATACTAGTATGCTAGGTCGAGTAGCTGCTTTATTTAATTAGGATCTCGGTAGAAGACGAGTGATTTTTCTAGCACTCGCGCGAGATCAGGAATTGGTTGTACCCACTTTTCTTATCACATTGATAGTTGGTTGGTGGACACGGATCCATGGGGATGCGTGGCCTACAGGAGGAAAATGAAATAAGGATTAACGTGCGGATACCTGTGTCAAGCGTTTGAATGTACTAAGCACATGCCGAGAAATATGGTAAATCGGTAAGCCTAGTACCTGATTGAACCTGGCAGTGGACTTTACCCCTCACGCGACCTGAGACGTAGTCTCCCATTCCGGTTATGGTGGGTACAAGTGCGGTCACTGCACGACGGCCAGTCGGGGTAAGTGAGGCATTGTACGCCAAGGCGGTGAGCCCTGATCTGCTGACGGGGAATCGATGGGGACGGTTGATGTGTGTGGGGACGGAGTACCTCGCCACGTCGTGTGTTTAGGTTTACCTTGCAAGGATAAAAACTCGATTCGAATCGTCTGCTTCTCGCAGCTAATGAGACTGCTTGATCCATTGTACTGCATTGAGTAACAAGTGGAAATATGATGAGTTGATATAAGATGTTGATTGCTAACAATGTTTGCTACTATGTATGAGTAGATAGTACACATTTAGCCTTAAGAGAGTCACACTTACATTTGACAAAGTTAAAACTTGAATTAGAAACTCAGCTAGTGCTTTTGGCAAACCAAACCCCACAGCCAAACAGCTGCATGTCTAGAGGTAGAGGAGTAGACTCCTCACACCGGGTAAGTCTAGCTGAGTATTAGTATACTCAGCCTTGCTTGTGGCATAATTTTACAGGTTCTCTGGAGGACATGGTTGCTGGAGTGACTTGGTCGTCCACCTTACCACCGGGTTGGACTGTTGAGTGGGACCCTGCCTCGGCTGAGGAGGAGCATGAGGAGTGATGGGACAGGCTTCCCCATCTCTCTGTTTATTTACCGTAGTTTATTTCCGCTGCACTTAGAACAATGATGGTTACTTTTGCAAAAACTCCGATGATGATGATGTAATAATCTAATACTCTCACATGCATGGTTTTATGCTTTATTGTATTTGCTCTGTGACTCACCATCGAGTGAGATTGTGGTACTTGATCCTGTCAGTGGCCGTGTCGGACTAGATCCGAGGGATTGACGGGTTATTCCCATTTAAGTGTGGTCTAGCCTCTAAGGCAGGGCTTAGGCACTTAAGTTGGAATAATTCGGGCAGTTCCGCCACAAATGTCGTTTGGTTTAAGGAATGCGGGGGCAACGTACCAGCGATGCATGAACCATGTGTTTGGCGAACACATCGGCCGAACGGTCGAGGCCTACGTCGATGACATCGTAGTCAAGACGAGGAAGGCCTCCGACCTCCTTTCCGACCTTGAAGCGACATTCCGATGTCTCAAGACAAAAGGCGTGAAGCTTAATCCCGAAAAGTGTGTCTTCGGGGTCCCCCGAGGCATGCTCTTGGGGTTCATCGTCTCCGAGCGGGGCATCGAAGCCAACCCGGAGAAGATTGCAGCCATCACCAGCATGGGGCCCATCAAGGACTTGAAAGGCATACAGAGGGTCATGGGATGTCTCGCGGCTCTAAGCCGCTTCATCTCCCGCCTCGGCGAAAGAGGTATGCCTCTGTACCACCTCTTAAGAAAAGCTGAGTGCTTCGCTTGGACTCCCGAGGCCGAGGAAGCCCTCGGGAACCTGAAGGCGCTTCTCACGAACGCGCCCATCTTGGTGCCCCCCGCTGCCGGAGAAGCCCTCTTGATCTACGTCGCCGCAACCACCCAGGTGGTTAGCGCCGCGATCGTGGTTGAGAGACGAGAAGAAGGGCATGCATTGCCCGTCCAGAGGCCAGTCTACTTCATCAGCGAGGTACTGTCTGAGACCAAGATCCGCTACCCACAAATCCAGAAGCTGCTGTACGCGGTGATCCTGACACGGCGGAAGTTGCGACACTACTTCGAGTCTCATCCGGTGACTGTGGTGTCATCCTTTCCCCCTGGGAGAGATCATCCAGTCCCGAGAGGCCTCGGGTAGAATTGCGAAGTGGGCGGTGGAGATCATGGGCGAGACGATCTCATTCGCCCCTCGGAAGGCCATCAAGTCCCAAGGTCTTGACGGACTTCGTGGCTGAATGGGCCGACACCCAGCTCCCGACGGCTCCGATCCAACCGGAGCTCTGGACCATGTTTTTCAACGGGTCGCTGATGAAGACGGGGGCCGGCGCAGGCCTCCTCTTCGTCTCGCCCCTCGGAAAGCACCTACGCTATGTGCTACGCCTCCACTTCCCGCCGTCCAACAATGTGGCGGAGTACGAGGCTCTGGTAAACGGGTTGCGAATCGCCATCGAGCTAGGGGTCCGACGCCTCGACGCTCGTGGTGACTCGCAGCTCGTCATCGACCAAGTCATGAAGAACTCCCTCTACCGCGACCCGAAGATGGAAGCCTACTGCGATGAGGTTCGGCGCCTGGAAGACAAGTTCTACGGGCTCGAGCTCAACCACATCGCCCGACGCTACAACGAGACTGCGGACGAGCTGGCTAAAATAGCCTCGGGACGAACAACAGTTCCCCCGGACGTATTCTCCCAAGACCTGCATCAACCCTCCGTCAAGACCAAGGACACGCCCGAGCCCGAGGCACCTTCGGCTCCGCCCGAGGCACCTTCGGCTCCACCCGAGGCACCCTCGGCACAGTCCGAGGTACCCTCAGCATGGTCCAAGGTACCCTCGGCTCAGCCCGAGGTACCCTCGGCCCCTGAGGGTGAGGCACTGCGCGTCGAGGGGGAGCCGAGCGAGGTCACGCCCAATCAAAATTGGCAGACCCCGTACCTGCAATATCTCCACCGAGAGGAGCTACCCCTCGACCAAGCCGAAGCTCGGTGGTTGGCGCGGCGCGCCAAGTCTTTCGTCTTGCTGGGAGATGGGAAGGAGCTCTACCACCATAGCCCCTCAGGCATCCTCCAGCGTTGCATTTCCATCACCGAAGGCCAGCAGCTCTTGCAAGAGATACACTCGGGGGCTTGCGGCCATCACGCAGCACCTCGAACCCTCGTTGGAAACGCCTTCCGACAAGGATTCTACTGGCCGACGGCGGTGGCCGACGCTACTAGAATTGTCCGCACCTGCGAAGGGTGTCAGTTCTACGCGAGGCAGACCCACCTGCCCGCTCAGGCTCTGCAGACCATACCCATCACCTGGCCGTTTGCTGCGTGGGGTCTGGACCTCGTTGGCCCCTTGCAGAAGGCACCCGGGGGCTACACGCACCTGTTGGTCGCCAACGACAAATTCTCCAAGTGGATCGAGGTCCGACCCCTAAACAGCATCAGGTCCGAACAGGCGGTGGCGTTCTTCACCAACATCATCCATCGTTTTGGGGTCCCGAACTCCATCATCACCGACAACGGCACCCAGTTCACCGGCAGAAAGTTCCTGCACTTCTGCGAGGATCACCACATCCGGGTGGACTGGGCTGTCGTAGCTCACCCCATGACGAATGGGCAAGTAGAGCGTGCCAACGGCATGATTCTACAAGGACGGCACTTTCATCTCCCAAACAAAGTACACGCAAGACTTGCTAAAGCGGTTTGGGATGAAGGATGCCAAGCCCGCAAAGACGCCGATGGGAACTGACGGACACACCGACCTCAGCAAAAGAGGTAAGTCCGTTGATCAAAAAGCATACCGGTCCATGATAAGTTCTTTGCTTTATTTATGTGCTAGTAGACCGGATATTATGCTTAGCGTATGCATGTGTGCTAGATTTCAATCCGATCCTAAGGAGTGTCACTTAGTGGCTGTGAAGCGAATTCTTCGATATTTAGTCGCTACGCCTTGCTTCGGGATCTGGTATCCAAAGGGGTCTAACTTTGACTTGATTGGGTACTCAGATTCCGACTATGCTGGATGTAAGGTCGATAGGAAGAGTACATCAGGGACGTGCCAATTCTTAGGAAGGTCCCTGGTGTCATGGAACTCTAAGAAACAAACTTCTGTTGCCCTATCCACCGCTGAGGCCGAGTACGTTGCCGCAGGACAGTGTTGTGCGCAACTACTTTGGATGAGGCAAACCCTCCGGGACTTTGGCTACAATCTGAGCAAAGTCCCACTCCTATGTGACAATGAGAGTGCTATCCGCATAGCGGAAAATCCTGTTGAGCACAGTCGCACAAAGCACATTGACATCCGGCATCACTTTTTGAGAGACCACCAGCAAAAGGGGGATATCGAAGTGTTTCATGTTAGCACCGAGAACCAGCTAGCCGATATCTTCACTAAGCCTTTAGATGAAAAGACCTTTTGCAGGCTGCGTAGTGAGCTAAATGTCTTAGATTCGCGGAACTTGGATTGAATTATAGCATACATGTGTTTATGCCTTTGATCATGTTCATTCTGCATATTGTTGCTTATTGTGGTGCTCAAGTTGTACAAACACTCCCTGGACCTCACAAGTCCGTTTTGCAAGTGATGCACATATTTAGGGGGAGCTGTGCTACAACTTGACCCTTTGAGACTAACCATGTATTTGAGTTTGTTTGTTTAGCCTCAAAGGAGGATTGAAAGGGAAAAGATGGACTTGGACCATGCAAGACTTCCACTGCACTCCAATGAAAAGAGTAACTTTTCCAAGTTCATCTTTATACTCTTATTGCCCTTGTATTCTCATTTGAAGATTTTGGTGAGGCAATGGGGTTAAAGGGCCAAGATTGATCCGTTTTGGTGCTTGATGCCAAAGGGGGAGAAAATAAAGGCCAAAGCAATAAATGGATCAGCTACCACTTGAGAAATTTTGAAAATAGTAGATTAGAGCTTTTGGTTTGTCAAAACTCTTTTATTGTCTCTTATGTCAAAAGTTGGCCTCTTGTGGGGAGAAGTGTTGATTATGGGAAAAGGGGGAGTTTTTGAAATCCTTGATCAAATTTCTTTGGAAAACCTCTCTTTATGTCTCTACAAGTGGTTTTGACTTAGAGATAGGAATTTGAGTTTGATTTGCAAAAACAAACCAAGTGGTGGCATAGAGTGATCCATATATGTCAAATTTGAATCAAAATAATTTGAGTTCTTATTTGAGGTGATTTTGTACTTGTTCTACTTGCTTTATGTTGTGTTGGCATAAATCACCAAAAAGGGGGAGATTGAAAGGGAAATGTGCCCTTGGGCCATTTCTAAGTATTTTGGTGATTTAGTGTCCAACACAAGTGCCTAATTGTAAAAAGGTGGACAAAGTACAAATCAAGGATAAAAGGTATGTTTCTCAGACTTAGTACATTGTTTTATGGACTAATGTATTGTGTCTAAGTGCTGGAAACAGAAAAAATCGAGTTGGAGAAGAGATGGCTCAGCAGCCAAAGTCTGCTCAGTCTGGGTGCACCGGACTGTCCGGTGGTGCACCAGACAGTGTCCGGTGCGCCAGGCTGGCTCGAGGGAAAAGGCTGCTCTCGGGACTTCGACGGCGGTGTACGACTATAATTCACCGGACTGTCCGGTGGGCCGTTCACAGGCGAACTCGTCGCTCTCGGGAATTCATCGGCGACGTACGGCTATAATTCACCGGACTGTCCGGTGTGCACCGGAATGTCCGGTGAGCCAACGGTCGGCAGGGCCAACGGTCGGCCGCGCGATCTGCGCGGGACACGTGGCCGAGCCAACGACTAGAAGGGGGCACCGGTCTGTCCGGTGTGCACCGGACATGTCCGGTGCGCCAACGGCTCTCAGGCTGCCAACGGTCGACTGCGCCATTTTTGGAAGGAAATCAGGCACCGGACAGTGTCCGGTGTGCACCGGACTGTCCGGTGCACCAGTCGACAGAAGGCAAGATCAGCCTTCCTAGATTGCTCTCAACGGCTCCTAGCTGCCTTGGGGCTATAAAAGGGACCCCTAGACGCATGGAGGAGTACACCAAGCATTCCTACAACATTCCTAAGCACCAAGACATCGATTTCGCGCATTCTTTTCATTGTGATAGCATATAGAGCTCTAGTGGAGTTGTGAACTCATTGAGTTGTGTTGCGAGCTCTTGTTGCGACTTGTGTGCGTGTTGACACTCTGATTCTTGTGTCTTGTGTGCGTTGCTAATCCCTCCCTTGCTCTGTGTTCTTTGTGAATTTCAAGTGTAAGGGCGAGAGGCTCCAAGTTGTGGAGATTCCTCGCAAACGGGATTGAGAAAAAGCAAGCAAAACACCGTGGTATTCAAGTGGGTCTTTGGACCGCTTGAGAGGGGTTGATTGCAACCCTCGTCCGTTGGGACGCCACAACGTGGAGTAGGCAAGCGTTGGTCTTGGCCGAACCACGGGATAACCACCATGCCATCTCTGTGATTGATCCTTGTTGGTTATTGTGTTTTGTTGAGGATTCCTCTCTAACCACTTGGCAATTATTGTGCTAACGATTAACCAAGTTTTGTGGCTTAAGTTTTCAAGTTTCACAGGATCACCTATTCACCCCCCCCCCCCCTCTAGGTGCTCTCAATGCTGCTGCCAGGAGACCCTCGCCCATGCCCCCAACTCGAGAGGCAAGGACGGGCAGAAGGCCGTAGAGTTGGAGGTCGGTCCGCGGGTGGCGCCGGCAAGCTCGTCGGCGGCAGAACCTCTTCCAGCTGCCGTGGCGGAAGGCGGCACCGGGAGCGGCTCCGAAGCCGCTCGGCTCAGAGAGCTGGGCACGCTGCAGCTGCCCATGCCGTGAACGGCGGACGCCCTTCCCCCCGATCACTGAGGGAAGGAGCGGACCACCGCCCACGCAGGGGCCGACCCCAACTCGGCACACTCCCCTCCCCAGCACTAGTGATGAAAATCCTTGAGGCTGAGGGAGGGGCAGAGGCCGCAGCCCGGCTTGCTTTCCCCCGCCATCGAATTGGAGGTCACCGTCTTGGGTGACCACCGGCGGAGGGGTGCAGCCGGGCTGCATGATGAAAATCCTTGAAGCCGAACGATGGCTGAAAGGTACCAACTTCCACGAAGTTGTGTTCCTCCGACGACAAGACATAAGGATTCCGGGCGTCCCCCGCCCGGGGGCTCGGAAGGTGGGAAGACACGATGCATGAGGGGAGCGCGAAGACATGGTTGCCCTCCAAGGGGGTCGCCCCCCTTTTAAAGGCGACTCTCTCCACTTGCGTCCTCAACCGTTGCGGGTTGAGTCTTCTCCAACACGCTCCAAGATTCTCCCCCCACGGCGCGGGGGCTGGGCCCCACACGCCATGCAAGCCGATCCAGGGGAGAAGAAGCCAAACCGCCACGCGCGCGCGGTGCATGCAACCCCCCGGCGGTTACAAGCACTCCTCCACTTTCGCCTAGACCAGCGGGTGAAAGGGCGGACAGCCATGCAGGCAGCATGCAACCGTGCCAAGTGGGCGCGCCCCTTCGACTCCAACGAGCCCAGCATGGAGGTCCAGGCCCACGCGTCATGCAAACGGCGCGCCGGTTGCTACGTGTGAGCAACTGCACCGCCACTCACGCCACTACCGCGCCTCCTCGACTGCGGAGTCAATACCGCGACTCGAGGCAACCCTGCAGTGCCAGCCAAGCGCGACGGTCAAATGCGGTCGACAATGGGCCGGCAGTAATGGCGATGACAGGGGGGCAGGAGCAGCGGTCACGTCGTCAGCCAAGCTTACGTCCCATCCAGGGGCAGCAAGGGAGCCCCCTCCCACGGCGTGAAGACGGTGCGCCCGTGATCCGTTCCTCGAACGGCTCGCGCACGCGCAACGGCCGCCCCGCGAACCGCTCGCCCCGTCGCATTAACTCCGCGGCAGGACAGACGGCGCCTCAGGCGGGAGAAGCAAGCGACGCTTCGCCTTCGCTATAATGACCGCGTCGAAAAAAGGTACGCCACGTCATTCGACTTCGTGTCCTTTTCCTCTTTCTCTCTCTTACAACAGGGACCGGGAAAGGGGGATACCCCAAAAAGGACCCTTCTCCGTGAAGGAAACAGGCTCCGAGCCTCCCTACTGATCAGAGGTTCGAAGGCTGACCCCTCGGAGGGGTTCAACAGCCGCCTCAGAGCACGTGGGCTCCGCACCCACTACTGGTCAGAGGTTCGATGGTCGGCCCCTCGAAGGGTTCAACGGACGCCTCAGACCACTCGGGCTCCGCTCCCACTACTGATCAGGGGTTCGTAGGCTGGCCCCCGAAGGATTCACAGTCGCCTCAGACACAGAGCGAGGGATGACCATGGGTACGTTCGATACATAACCAAGGCTCGGGCTACGCTCCCGAGGTACCCTAGGACATTTCCGTGACCAGCGGGAGCGATCTTGTAACGGAATCTCATCAGAGGGAGGCATCGAGCCCTCGGACCCCGTCGGCAGGGGATCGGGTCCGGCAGATCACCCGCAGGTACTTTTGGGCGCGCCTCTGGGCCTCTAGCCGACCCCTAACAAATGGGGCACGGACGTCCGCTCGGATTACCCGCCAGCAGCTCACCGGAGACACCATGTTCGACGCCACCCGAGGGCAACATGGCGCTTTCCCCCCTCCTCCTTGCGGAAAGGTGACGCAGGGGCGTATGTAAAAAAGTCGAGTCTGTCCCTGATCGTCCTCTCGCCCTGTGTAGAGGCTCGAGGGCTGCTCTCGCAAATCCGGCTCCGGCCAAACCGTTGACAGCGTCAACATACCAGCCCGAGAACTTAGGACCCGACCGTGCACTCGGGCTACGGCCAACTCGCATGAGGGGACAACTAGTCCAGCCGAAGTGTTGCGAAGCGCACTAAGACCTCGAAGGAGTAAAATTACTCCTCCGAGGTCTCGGGGGCTACACCCGGCGGGTGCGCTCGCGCGCACCCACCGGAACAGAATGCAACTGAAAAAGGCTGGTCCCCTTGCAAAAAAGTGCGGCAAAAGCCTCCAAGTGAGTATTAGTACTCCCTTGGAGGCTCAGGGGCTACTGTCGGGGACCATAATTAGGGGTACCCTCAAGACCCCTAAATCTCAGCTGGTAACCCCCATCAGCACAAAGCTGCAAAGGCCTGATGGGTGCGATTAAGCCAAGGATCGGTCCATTCAAGGGACATGATCGTGCCTCGCCCGAGCCTAGCCTCGGGCAAGGGAAGCCGACCCTGGAGAACCTACGTCTCGCCCGAGGACCCCCCCCCCCTCCAGCAACGGGCACACTATCGGCTCGCCCGAGGCCCAGTCTTCACCGAGAAGCAACCTTGGCCACATCGCCACGCCGACCGACCAAATCGCAGGGGCATTTAATGCAAAGGTGGCCTGACACCTTTATCCTGACGCACGCCCTCCAGTCGACAGAGCCGAAGTGACCGCAGTCACTTCGCCGCTCTACTGACCGGCCTGACAAGAGGACAACGCCGCCTGCGTCGCTCCGACTGCTGAGCCACCCGACAGAGTGAGGCTGACAGCAGCCAAGACCGGCCACGGGCGTCATAGGAAACTCCGCCTCGCCCGACCCCAGGGCTCGGACTCAGGCTCAGCCCCGGAAGACGGCGAACTCCGCTCCGCCCGACCTAGGGCTCGGGCTCGGGCTCAGCCCCGGAAGACGGCGAACTCCGCTCCGCCCGACCCAGGGCTCGGACTCGGGCTCAGCCCCGGAAGACGGCGAGCTCCGCTCCGTCCGCTCCGCCCGACCCAGGGCTCGGACTCGGGCTCAGCCCCGGAAGACGGCGAACTCCGCTCCGCCCGACCCAGGGCTCGGACTCGGGCTCAGCCCCGGAAGACGACGAACTCCGCTCCGCCCGACCCAGGGCTCGGACTCGGGCTCAGCCCCGGAAGACGACGAACACTGCTTCGCCCGACCCCAGGGCTCGGACATGGGCTCGACCCCAGGAGACGACAGACTCCGCTTCGCCCGACCCCAGGGCTCGGACTCAGCTCTGGCCTCAGCCGACGGTCTCCGCCGCGCCCGACCCAGGGGCTCGGACTCGACCATGGCCATGGGAGACAGACTCGGCCTCGACCTCGGAGGAGCCTCCACATCGCCCAACCTAGGACGCGGACCGACCACGTCGACAGGAGGCGCCATCATTACCCTACCCCGAGCTGACTCAGGCTACGGGGAACAAGACCGGCGTCCCATCTGGCTCGCTCCGTCAGATAAGCAATGATGGCGCCCCGCACGCTCTGTGACGACGACGGCTCTCGGCCCCCTTACGGAAGCAAGAGGACGTCAGCAAGGACTCGACAGCCCCGACAGCTGCCCTTCCGCCAGGCTCCAGCACTCCTCCGACGGCCACGACACCACACGAACCGGGTGCCAAAACCTCTCCGGCTGCCACGATGGCATGTACTTAGGGCGCTAGCTCTCCTCCGCTAGACACGTAGCACTCTGCTACACCCCCCATTGTACACCTGGATCCTCTGCTTACGCCTATAAAAGGAAGGACCAGGGTCCTCTTACAGAGGGTTGGCCCGCGCGGAGAAGGACGAGACGGCGCTCGCGCAAGGCCGCTCGCTCCCACTCCCGCGTGGACGCTTGTATTCCCCTACTGCAAGCGCACCCGACTCGGGCGCGGGGCTAACACGAAGGCCGCGGGATCCACTCTCTCACGTCTGCCTCCCTCCGGCTGCTTCCTTTCCCCCCTTCGCGTTCCGCCTTGCGTCGACCCATCTGGGCTGGGGCATGCGGCGACATTTCACTCGTCGGTCCAGGGACCCCCCGGGTTTCGAAACACCGACACCTATTATATAGTAAAGATGTGACATTCGTTTCTGTACCATGAGTCATCATATGTGTGAGACTTGATCCTAACACACATTTGATTTGCGCCCGGATTTACCCTTAAAACATTTATTGCAAACCATAGGATATAGATGCCGGGGCTTGCCTGGAATCAAACACTGCGTTAGTGTTCTGTTAGACGATGCCCGCTTGATGAACTTCTCCTTGATCAGTCCATCGTCTTTAGGTTTGTCTCCAACACCATGTCCTTCATGTCCACATGTTCCACCTCTATCGTACCTAATGTGATGCATGATGCACATGTATAAATAAAAGTAACGCAAGACATATAGTGTCATATGATAGTGAAGTAAGCACTAAACAGTAAAACATCACAACACTCATATACAAGCACTAGCTATTTATAACATCGCAGGAGAAATGGAATACTCGACCCTACACTTAATTCGCATACAACATAATACAGGAAATGGCGAGCATACCAATCAAGTGACATATGATAACTTCAGTATAACGACTACAAGTGCCAATTAAGAACTAACTAAACCTATTTAGCCGAACAAAACAAGTCCAATCGATTAACTACACACTTGCAGTTTTTGGACAGCAATACAACACGTGCTCGTTTTGACCATAACTCGAGATTTAAACATCCAAAACAGATAAACTAAGACTTTCTAGAAAGCTAATAAAATGGTCTAAAACATTTATAAACATCGTAGGCTGTTTCAATACTTAACAAAGGCAAACAGTACAAAGAAGGTGCAGCTGTCTAGATTTAGATAGATCAGTCTTCCGACTTTAAACAGCTATAACTGAAGATTCAGACCACCAAAAATAGTGATCCATAACTTCCTGGAGAACTTATGAAATATACAACTTTCTTATAATTACTAAGAGCTGATTTTATGTTTAATTTGGTCGAACAGAGCAATCTTGACAATCTGGACAGAACCTGGACATATTTTTTCATGAAATGCTCACACGAATTCATCGATACGCTGAATGCAAACCTCCTGTATGGTGGGACGCTTAGCACTGCAGATTCACGGCACTAGTCACCTGGAGCTGGAGATTGAGCAGGTCATCAGCAACAGCCATCCTCCCTCCTCTGGCTTCCCCTCCGTCCCCATCTCACCTGCCGCCACGCCGCCAACCTGAAATCGGTGAAATGAGACGTTGCAATAATACACCTATGAACAGCAGCAGGCTAACTTTCATATGCAGCACAGTGCAAGCACGGCAGACTCTTACCATAACATTCTTTGCTTCTCCACCGGCCCCCACATACACTTAGGACAACGGCTGACGCGAAAGTGTCAACAGCGAATCTTGCTGCTCAGCTATTGCAGACTTCCTACAAGGTAGAAGAAGGCTAGAAGCAAAGTGAGGAGCTCATTGAGCATGTTCACAACAAATCTTGCTGCTAAGCTATTATAGACTTCATAGATGGTAGAAAGCTAGGAGCCAAGTGAGGAGCTCATTGAGCATGTACCTTTAATTTTGCCAGTCTGAAGGTGTATTGTATGCATCATCCCCACATGCAGCTTCATCAATTCCACCACTCTCGATTACTTCTTCGGGGTCAGGGGGAAAGCCCTGGATCTGGCCCTCCAGCTGCATAAGAAGTACGAACATTGAACATATATCAATATAATGGCCAAGAAAGGAGTAACAAAGGACTAAACATTATGTACATAATCTAGATAAGAGCATGTTAGTGGGGGGAGGGGGGATCAAGGGTAAGCAAAACATAAGCTCCACTCAGGCTATAAGTGTAGAGACCCCATTTAGGGCTAGTTTAACCGGAGAGGATTGAATGGGTTAAAGCCCCCTTCTTATTCAAAATTATATAAGAAGATGATTTTAGTCCCTCCATTCCCCTCCGGTATTTTAGCTTCCAAGCTAGCGGCAGGCCACTTACCAACAGGTCTCATTGGTAGCTGTGGCTGCCATCCCCCGACGTCGCTACCAACCCGAAAAATCTGCAAAATACATCCATGATCCAACGAACAGGCTCACTTTCACATAGCAGAGCACGCACATGTTGCCAAACACAGCAAACTATTATTATTAACCGATAGCCATAACATTGTTTTGCTTCACCACCAGGAATCCCAGAAACTGACTGACTAATAATCCACCAATAGACTCCTAGGACAGATTTATTGAGAGCGACTACTCCGAAATAAACTACTAGAGTAAACAGAACAGCTGCAAGCCTGCAACTGCTTGCAGGAGAGCCATAACCCAGCACAGACATTTAGGACAACTACTTGACGACAATGACTACTGCTACGGTGGTGCCAACGCTAATCTTGCTGCTAAGCTATTACAGACTTCCCAGAAACCAATTGAGGAGCTCATTCAGAATGTTCTCAAACTTGAAAGGTGCAAGCATCATCCTAACATGAAGCTCCACTCCGCCATCTGGTTTACTTGTTGGGGGGAAAGCCATTGACCTGACGCTCCAGCTGCATCAGAGAACACATATATCAGTCCTATACATGGAAAAGAAGAGAAAAAAAAGCATCATCACAACATAAAAATATAATGACCACAGAAAGGAGTAACAAAGGACTACACATTCTACACAGAATCTTGATATAAGAACATGTAGATATGAAAAATAATCTGTCAGACATGTTTCCCCACAAGGGTTTCTCGGAGTCCTAATTTCTCTTACGATAGCTAGAGATGTACTTCTTCAAATCTACTATCTTACATGTGCTAAAAGAAACTAATTGCACTCACTGCATCAACATAATTTTACGTTCTTCATTGTAACCTCATGATATACATCCTATCCACTAGACCACTAGGTATAACAAGCAAGATTCAGAATACAAGATTTTTCTCTAAAAAAGGCTAGTCTAGCTCAATGGACAGAAAAAGGTACTCTCAGAAGAATTTAATCACAAAAGGTAATACCTGAAGCATGGTCTGAAACTTGCCACGCAGCTCATAGAAGTTAATCCTCACTGTCTCCAGTACCTTGCGGCACCTGGCAAGGATATAGGTCAGTGATTTGTGCAGACAATATTCATTGGCATCTCATGAATGGAACACACAGCTGATAACTATGACAAAAAAAAACTTATAGCAACCAAATTTTGTTTCACAGTAATAACTTTGGGAGCTCCTAAATATCAATAAGACAATGACAAAAGAACAGCAGTACATGAACATATAAAAAACTAGGTACTAACCCATCTCTGCTCTTCTGCTGACAGAATTCACGGAACTGAATGCAAGTGTTCTTAACCTTCTGAGCACCAATACTGAAATGCACAAATATACAAATCAAGGAGCCACAAAAATAATTCAATAAAATAAGAAAGATAAAATACCAAAGTTTAGATGTCATCAAACTGCATACTAATCAAATACATATTAAAAAAATTGATCATACATATCTGAGTTAACAAGCCAGCCAAGTACAAGCCTAGTAAAAGTTAAGAACTCTAGGAAGCCCCCATCTAATACTGAAACTTTTGAATTCTACAAACAGAGATAGAACCATAATATTTTCATTTGAGACCCTTGATAAGCCTTCAATATTCTTTCCTTTATTTGTTTTCATGACACAATTATTCGAAATGCAATAGCATAGGTACTTCACATCCACAAATCCTAAACAGATCTGGATCCATGATAAGGAAAAACTATATAATGCATAAAATGATTCATTTATAATTCAGGCAACATAACATGAAAACAAAATCATTTTGAGATAGGCAAGGCATCATCCCCCATTTCCCCTGCCTTAATTCCTATACCACGATGATTGCAGACAAGCAACTACTGCTGTGTCTTGGCCATGGATTCCATAGTTAGTACAACATGAAACTAAAGCACTAAAAATGGGGAGGGTTCAGTAGTGCCACTTGTGTTATTCGATTAGTGTGGTGGGTAGCATGTTTTCCACATTTTATGTCATAACAGCGACAAACCCTCCCAAAACGGATCTGAAACACAACTCAAAATGGAACAGTACGGGGCGATGCTCTTCTAGTCATTTGATTAGTGTGCTGAATGGAGCATGTCTGTCAGGTTGACATCATGCGACACTATAACAACAAAATATATGGCAACCCCTTCCCTAAATGGAGTCGAAAAACAACTTAAAAAGGGGAACTTAAAGTTTTCCTTTTTAACATGTGTCAGATCCACATCGCAGAACACAACATCCAAACTAATGGCAACAGTTCCCAAACAGAATGCGAAAAACTGATATTTAACAGGTTCGGTCCGATCAGCACACAGAATTAATTGTGCAAGCCAGATCAATCATTCCACAAATATAAATCCCCCCTCCTCATTTTAATGGCATTGCATACCCCATTCCAGCGCTGAAATGGAAACAAAACATGCACATTCCTACTAGCATTACACATTCAATTCAAGAAAAAGGTATGGGCAAGGTAATCACTTTGCACTGCTTCCCTTGAGCTGATGCACAAAGGCGTCAACCCTGTCAAAATCCACGTTGGGCTTCTCCCTGCACAGGCACAGAAACAGCAAATTGCAGGAATCAGATTCAATTCATCGCCCCATAACGCAACCACCCGATCACAGAAACGGAACAACGAGTGAGGAACCAGACGCACAGCAGTTTGGCCAGCTCTTCGATGATCCGCTCGCCGTCCTGACAGAAGAGCGTGACGACCTCGGAGACGAAGTCAGGGGCGCTGGGGTCCTGGAGCATCTGGAGCTGCTGGAACTGATCGTCAAGCAAACCCTAGCACCAAAGCAGAGAGCAATCCCGTCAGCCACAATCCGAATTCCGCATCATGGCGCCGAAATACAAGAATCCGGCAGTCGTGCAGCGGAGGGAGACCCTTACCGTGGCGTACATGTTGCTGACCAGAGCGGCGAGCTGGTTCGCGGCAGACATGGCGGCAGCTGTTGCGACGAGCACCGAGCAGGGAAGAAGAAGCTCCGAGCTCGTCGTCGGGAATCCAAGAGCGGGGACTTGGAATGGGAATAGAGCGAGTGATGGGTGATTGTGATGGGAGCGGGAGGGCCCCTATTTATAGGAATTATAGAGGGAATGCGATTCCCATCACAGCTCAGGGAGGTTGAACTGGAACCAGTGCATCCTTGGCTTCTTCTCCCCTCTTAATTTTTTCTAGTTGTTTTTTTGGATGCTATTGATTTCTACTGCATTTGATTACTACGAACAAAAAACTACTAACTGTCACGTACCATCTACTTGTGTGGTTGGTGGCAATTTTCAATCTAGCCGTTGCATAAAGAAATGGTGATTATTCAAGCCAAAAAAATATTTATCTTTGTTTTGCAAATTATCTATTTTTCCTCTTGCTAACATGTACTTGTACTGTCTATTGTGAAGATAAAATATTAGAGGTAATTAGCTCGTCAAATTTACTGTGTGAACAAAGTCTCTCTAGCAAGTTTCATCTGAAGTTACCGATATAAGGTACAGTTGGGACATGAACGTTGGTTGTTGAATAATAAATAAATAAATATATTTATATATGAAGTATACAAGCAAAGATGACCTTCTTTATCAATAATACATATTATATACATTGCATATATAATAAAAATAGATGGAACATATTTGATAGTTAAGTTTTGGTGTTTAATGATTAATATAATTATTTGGACTAATATTATTTGCTAGTGTTTTTATTTATAATTCAAATAATGCAACAAGGAATTGGACGAAGGAAAAGTGTTGATCAAGATGATGAAACAGTAAGAAACACGTTAGAAGGGTTCTTGAAGATCTACAACACTAGGCAAAAATTCAAGACACAAGATAAAATCAAGGTGGACACCAAGATCGTAAAGACAAAAAAGAATAGAAAGCACCAAAGGGGGTCGGACTCTGGCATCATACCCTAATTTAAAGCGCCAGACCAGCACTTGTATTGTTCTCCTCACAAAGGCATCAGACTATATTGTGAAGGCGTTATAATGAACTGATTGAGAATAGGACATCGAACGATCGTCAGACCATTGGCAAAAACAACATCATGTCAAACAAAAACATTCACTAACAAATCGACTAGTTGGTGTATGCATTGGACCCTAGATTATAGTATGACAAAGGTTGTTGGACCGTGAAGCTCAGCCAGATGAACTCGGACTAAAGGGCGTCATACCATTGAGAAACTAGCCATTAGGCTGTAATGACTAGAATTTAGCAGTATGACACGTGGTGCAAGTGCAATCCAAAGACGTCGGACATGGTATGGTCCATCGATAGGCCATGACCCATCTCGACGGCATGTGAATGGCTAAGATGGCTTTTCAATGGCTAGTTCATGACTCGGGGGGTTTAAAAATAGGACCCCAAACCAGTCATTTGATGTGTTTAGGAGCTAAGAAACATTGCTAGAGAGTTGAGACTCCATTTCGATAGCTCTAGACATCCAAGTTCTTAAAAAATCGCTTAGTGATTAGGTATGTGGTGTGGAAAGTAGTGCTTAGATTCGTTAGATCGTTATCATTAACGCTTGCTCTATGTTTTGCCTAGTGATTAGAAGTGGGGAATAGACACATATGTTCCTTGGATTCTTCTATCTATAATAAATTTTAAAGTGGTTGTAAAATGAAATTAGTTTCTACTATATTTGATTGCTACAAATAAGAGAGCTTTTAATTTTTACTTGTGTTATACTTCTATGGTTGGTGCCAGCTTTTAGGTTTGCATCATGCTATGAAAATGGTGATTATTCAAGGTAACAATTCATATATCAAATTCTTAGTCTAAGGATTATTTATTTATTTTCCTTTTACCTATTTTCAAAAGAATTTTAGTTATTTTCATAGTTTTCAACAAATGATACTAACTTTGTATCTATATTTTTAATTAACTAGGGATGTAATGATAATTTCGTTGGATGTCGCTTCATACTGGAAATCCTTGAATGCCTTTTACTTTTGAGATTGCATGTCCTTGGCATATTTAATTTCCATGAATAATCGCATATGCATAAACAAATAATAAATTCATCACATAAGAAAAGTTGTATAGAGCCTCTACTATTTGTTGTTAAATGATATTAATTTCCTGATATATTTGGTTAAAACAAACAAGAGAGCTTTTAATTGTTGCCTACCTTCTACTTATGTATTTGTCGCGAGCTTTCAAGTTTACTATTATAGTACAGAAGTGGTAATAGTTCAAGGCCACTATATATTATGTGTTTAATTAAATTATTATTCATTTTTCCAATAGTTACTATGTGTTCATGACATCTATTATCAAGAAGCATATGTGTAACTTTATGAAGAAATGTATCATGTGAAACAAATTTCTAGCCAATTTCTTATTAAACTTAGTAATTTAATGTATTTTTGGGCATTAGATGCCATATTTGAAAAATAAATAAATAAATAAATAAGTACAAAGAGTATGCATGTAGATCTATTGTTTATCAATTATATAACATCATTTTAAATAAATGTGTATAAACAGTATACTATCATGGTTAGTGCCAACTTTCAGGTATATGGTTAGTGTATAAACAGTATACTATCATATGTTATACTATCATTTTAAATAATTGTTTTAATTGTTTATTACCTTCCACACCCATGGTTAGTGCCAACTTTCAGGTATATGTTATTGTAGTATAGAGTGGTGATTGGTCGAGTAACTATTTATTATATATATTTACTTTGATGATTATAAATTTTCTCATCATATATATTGTAAAGATAACATAGAAATAATTAGATGTATAAACATTATTATGTGAACCAAGATTTTAGTTGGATTCCACTTAAATTTACCAATAGTACTATTAAGGATCTAACACCAAATGTTTGATAAGGAATAAATACAGATAGAGTATCAGATAAAGGTATTATGTATTAATAGTAAAATATTTTAAAAAATAAATGTATAAATACTATACTAGAATATAGATTAATGGAGGAACAACTATTACATTACCTTTTGGTTTAACAATGTCTAGCTATATGTATATTTGGGGTGCCTTGCTATATGCTAGATTTCTAAAATATGCCTTATATATGGTGTTCAATGTGGTGTCCCATTGTGTATGCCATAGAAAAGGAGAAGATTATTATGATTTCTTACTATGACTCGAGAAGCTAGCTTTTGCTAGTCCATATGGCTAACAAGAAATTGATTGTGTTTTAAACTAGTGTCAACTTAAAATATGTTGTAGTTTATGTTCAAGGGAACACACTAGCTATGCTTCTCAGCTCGATTACAGCGATGAGATGAGAAAGGAATGCATCATCTAGGCATGTTGCATGTTAGGGTCTATAATAATGTCATTTACTTTTAGGCTTAATGTAATAAGCTTTTGCCACACGTGTAAATTGTGTGTTTATGATGAATCTTGTAACAAGAATGATATGATTCACAGGGAATGAAGCCAAATATTGTACTCGACATCAAAAAGTATATATTGTGTATTGTTACAAATGTTCTTATATGACTTATTGAGTAAAACCGTTCTCATAATATATACACATATTTCTTAGAAAAAGGTAATACTTTCATAGATAATGGAAGAGGTAACATATACTAATATCTATAATGACTAACGAACATTAAATGTTCTAATCATTAACTATATATGATAGACTATGTATTAATAAAATGTGGTAGCATATTATCATTCCATATGTGAAGAAACAAAACAAATGATACTGTCAGTTGATTTTGTGTTTTGATAAAACTCTAGCAATAGTTTCCTATAGTTGTTAGGCCCACATTGATAAGATACCAATAACTTTGCTCAAGAGAAAATTAAATGACCAATGAGTTAATTATAAAAATGGGTAACCACTTTTTCATCATTCTACAATTATCTATTCATGACATGTCGTAAATTATTAGAACTTAATAATGCAAGAATAAAGTTTCAACTAATAATGTAACTACTAAAACATATGATACTACTAGCTATGTATCTACAAGCTTCAGCAGAAACATACTGAAGTTAAAGAAAATAGTGCATGGTTGGTAGACAAATAGATAGAACTAACAATGAATTTACTCAATATAGGGCAGGGGCGTGAAGAGGAGTGCAAATGACTATAGATGGACTCAACAAAAAATATGACTTGGAAACTATTTGGACAATGTTCAAACTTATCTTCACTTGTAGTTGTATAGAGTACATTTGAGGCCTAAGGATTGTTTTTCACCTTGTTCATTTAAAAGTTATTTGAATTTATTATCTTTTTGTAGTTATCAGTAGATTGTGCTTACATTGTGTATGTTTATATTTTGACATTTGTGATGTAGTCATAATTTCACTAGATTGCCTTCGTAAAGAAAATAGTTGGATGTTTGTGATTTTATTTTCTTGGCTTAGCTATTTTATAATTGATGACACATTCATAAGAAAATAAGGTATTCATCACTTGATCATCCATTGTTTTTCCCAATAATGCACAATGTGAGTAGCTAGAGTTTTATGTCCGACCTTCTAATAGGTAAACATAAGTTGATTTGTAGAAATCTATATGTTGACAATTTGGCTTTTAATCAAGGATGATTTGAACCTTGCAATCAATACACAATAGCTCCATTGGTTACCAACCACTAGCAGTAGGATTCACCTTTGTGAAGAATGCTTATGCCTCCATGCAAGTTGAGAACACAAACAACCTAGAGCACCCTAAGGCTTGCTCCTAGTGCTATGGGCACACAACAACATGGGCCTAGGTCCTATAGCTAATCATAGGGCCTAAGACCCAATGAAAATTAATGTTTTACCCAATAAATTTTATGTTGTATGGTTCAAGGCATTGTCGATGTTATATTAAGTAGGATCAAATATATTTGAATCTTATCAAACAAGATTTACATCAAGTACTTTATGCCTAAAGTTAAGCTTCAAATGACATAACATGGTACTAACAAGTTGTCTATGAACTAAATATTGCCTTCGCTAAGTCTTTTGCCCTAAGAAGGGTTTTTTGTATAGTGCGTCAATGCCCTATGTGCCATAGATCGTGTTGGGGACTTCTTCTCCCAAAGGTCCTCAAAACACTAATACAATAACTATTGGCAGCTTCAGCCGAAACCTACCTTTGACATGTACACGAGGGCTGAAGCTTCGGGCAGTTACCATGTGTGCATACTTGATGAAGCTAAACAAAACCATAAGAAGCCTTCAAAGCTTAATCATCTGGATAGAAGAAGAAAAGGACAACTTTGCCCTCAGGATGTATGGTAGTTTAAATGTATAGGTTTAAGAGCACGATTGTAAATCTTTAAAGTTGTACTCTGTGCCTATAAATAGATGAACAGTGACATGCATTGTTTTGGATTTTTTTTCTCTCGGTTGGAGCAGAACACATCGTTCTCCATACGAAGTTGTACCCTCTTATCCTTTGTTGTAATCTTACGAAGCCTAAGATACTTGTATAAATCTTTAATTAATAAAAGAAAGAGAGGGCATTACATAACAATGTTTTCTATATTTGGATCATGTATCTTCCATTAAAACCTTATCTTACATCATTATTGTTTTGACTTTAGATGTTTCATCTGTTTGTTTATACCTTCATCTTCATCCTATCAATCTACCTTCTCTTTGAGACCGAAGGAATGATAGGGTAAAGATGAAGCCCGATCTAACTGTGTTGCCTTGAAATTTAATGCCCAAGGGGATTGAAATCAAGTGTACAACAGATCCATCTAGCATTTAGTCCAGTTTGAATTTAGCACAATGTGAGCCATGTTAAGTGTTTATGTGATATTATGAGGTTTTTAGCCCCACGTTGTTTAGTGATGGATGGGATGACAACCAAACCAATGGGTGCAATAACTTGTAGAGTTTGTACATAATGAGTGTAGGTACATGTGAAAACTACACATATGAGTACTATCAAGTCAGCTATCTACAAATGATTTGGGTTAGGGGCAGGTATGCATCTTCACCTATAGGTACTTATTAGGTATCCTAAAATCCAATGAGCCAATACTATTTTTCCTACCATATCCATCATGTTTCCATTACAAATTCCCAACCCAAAGAAACTCTATCATTCTCATATTCCCTCCCAAATTGTATCCTTTGCTTTCCCACTCAAACAACTCTCATTGTCCCACAACTATCTTTCAGTCCACATGGACCTAATGGACTAATTTATCACCATCAAACATTAGACATTCTTGCCTAGGCCTTCATTGTCAATCAGCCTCATATTGCCCAAGCATGGTCACCTATTCCACATTCTCTTGCTACTATCTAGCAATGAGTTGTTGCTCCCTTGTGTAATAAGTTCCTCTTTTCGGTAAGTCTAGTTGCTCCTGCTATACTCTATGCCTTCCTCCTGTCAAGTCCTTCGTGTTGTGCTAACTTAATATAGTTTCACTAAAGGGAATAGGGAGAAGTGAATAGAAGGAAGAGGAGGAAGCAATGCAAGGTGGTGAAGAAACATGGACAACGAATAGGAAGAAGGGGAAAGAACTAGGCATTAGGGAGTTCAAAAATTTTCTCACATATTTGTGATCTCACCATAAAGGTAGTCCCTAGTAGCTATTGATGCATACACTCATCATTAGAATGGAAAAAAATCGAGTTCATCAACTCAGATTTGCGAGATCTAGGCTAGTATATTCGATGAATATCTAGGAATAGCATGTTCATAATTTGACTAGTGCCTTCAAACACAAGTTGTAGCTCTCATTTCTATATTTCCAATGGTGTTGATTTGACTCAAAGCGGGTCAATGGTTTAGGGACATCAGCCAAAATAGTGTTATTGTCCTATCCATCTAGGATTTTTCTTTTCTAGATAGAAATATTTTTAGTTTTATTTGAAATTAGGTTTGGTCCTAGTAACTTAATCAAAAGTTGTAGCAAAAATTCTATAGATATTTATGATGTATTTATTTTCTACATTCGGTTAAGTAGTTTGAGAATTATGCTCAAAACAGAGAGCAAATTTAGCAACCTAGTCGAATATTTTTAGAAAAAATAAGAGAATTGACAAATTAGGATCTAATGAGGGATTTAGTTGAGATTTCATACAAGATTTGTGACTAACTTGGACTAACTCATAAGTTAGTTTTGTTCCATAGTAGTGGAAAGTGCGCGTGATGAAAGTGTGATGGCGGATTCTCACCGAAGTTAAGCCAAGTGCATGACGAACCTATGTTTGGACTTGTGCACATTGCTTGAGTTTTCAAATTGATTTAGTTAATTCATGTGTTATGTTCATGTTCCATCTAACTCAATTTCATGTCTTCCTTTACATTCAGTCCACGTTTGGTGGATTTGGATGTGTGCTTGGTTTTATATTCAAATTCAAGCTTTAAGTTTTGGTTTACATTGAATATCAATGACACTTTTATTCGGTGGTGCAATTTTTTTGGTTCCTATGTTCATGTTTCTGTGAGTAAGTGTTGCCTCCACTTGCATGGCTTTTATTCTTGCACTTGCTTGGCTTTATCGATAAATACTATAGATGCATCTAGGCACTGTCTGTTTTAAATGGAAACTACCGTTTCTTAGTATTTTGGCTCTTTGTTCATGGATCACCATGTGGCCTTTGAATTTTTAGGTTATAATTATACATGATAAGAGTTTTACTCACCCTTATTTGGCTTTTAGGTACTAAATCATCACGACATGCATAGGAAATGAGAGCACCACCATCACTATGAGCATTTACTTTTTAGGTTACACATGTTTAATCTTTTACATAGCTGTTGCAACTATATTAGTGGAATAGAGGTTTCTAAATGGTTGGTTTTGGTTGAGATGATATTTGCTATTATAACGATTCTTTTTATTCTATTGTTAGACTTGGCTTTAATGTGTATGTCTTTACTTACGAGACTATATCATCTATGTTAGTCCCTCAGTCCCAAATCAAAATTTGTTTTTGTCTTCTTTTAATGGATTCATACAATAATTAATGTATATGTTTTATATATGTGTCTAGATTAATCATCATTAATTTGAATTAATTTGAATACAGACATAAAAAACAAGTGCTACAATCACTACTAAATTGGGACAGAGGGAGTATAAGATTGTTTTTGCTTATTTAAATGACTACTTTATCAACAAGCTTTAGACTATCTCCAGCAGACTCCCTGTCCCACTCGTTATCCTACTCCCTATTTTAAACTAATCTCGGCAAACAGTACATCTATAATGCAAAAACAGTGTTATACACACCCGTATGTACAGCGTTGCTAGAGTTAACCTTACCATGCTACCATGATCGCCATGTCCATCGCCGCATCCTCCATACCAGGGACCTGGTGGTGCTCTGTCGTTTTCTTTCGCATGTCAGATGAACAAGATCTCCCCCAATAGGGAGAGCCCCTTTAGGGCTTATTCGTTTGCAAGGGAATTGGAGGGGATTAAATATACTCCTATTTAATTTTAAGATGAACAAGCTATCTATGGAATATACAGCATCTACGTAAGTTCTATCCACGGAATATACGTAAGATGCGATATTTTGTTGCGGGCAGGCCTATTTTTTAGCTGATCCAATCCAACCATGTACGAGCTTTCAGAACATTTTGGTTATGTAGTAAATCTCTGTTATGTCGTAAAAATGCTAACACAGCACTCTATTTAATGAGAATAAATGAATAATAAAACTCTACTACTCGACGTGGCCTAAAATGCACGGCCTGGAACTGCAATTGAATTATTTCCAACCACCTCAGCAAAGATAGTGTCTGATGTTTCCATTCCATCCATGCTTTCATGGAACGTGCGTGTGTCGTGGACAAGGTACCTGTTCGTGCATCGCAAATCGCGCTGTGGCGTCGGTTTGGTCGACCAGTATCTTCCTTGCCAGCCGAACGCCCGCCCAAACACACAGACACACACTTTTTCCTCGCAATGATGGGACAGAAATCAGATTAAAAAAAGACATGATGCTAGGTTGGGAGTCAAGCATGATCGGGACGGAATATGATATGGTCTGGTGTAGTCGCCCTGTCAGCTGCCAACATGCATGCACGCATGCTTGCCGTCGTGCAAAATTCACTCAGCTTCAGCTAGGCAATACAATACAACACGGCAGCTGAACTGAAATGAAAATAAAGTATATATAGTTTGGTCAAATTGCCAAACACTTCAACTAACGAATTCCTTATTTGACCGAACCTCAAGATACCGGCGGGTGGTTCTGCCGTCGGTTGATTCACGAAATCCTTTGTTTGACTGCCACCTCCTTGCAAGCCCAGCCAAACGACACGCACACCCGCCGATTAAAACACCTCGCCTCCCTCCAATGCATCCGCAGCAGATTCGCAGCGTTCCGTCGCTTTGCTCGGCGTCCGAATCAAGTGGCTGCGGCGATGAGGGAGCTGTCCTGCTTCGGCGACGGCTCCGTCAGCGTGGCGACGGCCGAAGCCGCCGTCTCCGGCCGCGGCGCGCTCGACCGGGCGCTGCAGGCGGCCACCACCTGCGTGTACAGGGCCGCGCTGTCCTCGGGCAAGGAGATGCTCGTCCGGGTGACGTGGACCCGGAGCGCGGCCGGAGAGGCCGGCGTCGCGGTCGCCTTCGACTTCCACGACGGCGGCGGCGCCTCCGACGCGCTGAAGCCGTCACCGGCCCGGACGAGGCCTCCTGTCCTCCTGCTGCACAAGAGAAGAGGGAGCCGGTCGCTGGTCACCGGCGCCGGCACGGCCGTCGGCGTGCACTGGGACACCGCCGATGCCAAGTACCCGTCGTCTTCGTCCCCGGAGCCCGAACGCGACTACTGCCTCGCCGTCATGGCCGACGCCGAGCTCGCGCTCCTCCTCGGCGCGGGCGGCGCGGCGCGCGAGCTCTCCCGCCGCCTCGGCCTCGCCCCGAGCGCTCGCGCCGCGCCCGCGCTCCTCGTCAGCCGGCGCGAGCAGCTGCGCTGCGCGGCGGCGGCAGCGGCGGCGCACGTCACGCGCTGCAGGTTCCGCGAGGGCGGGGACGAGCACGAGGTGGCCGTGCACGCGTGCAGGGGCGGGGAGGGGGAGCTGCGGGTCACCATCGACGGCGAGAAGGTGACGGAGGTGCGGCGGGTGGGCTGGGGCTTCCGGGGCAACCGCGCCGCCGTGCTGGCCGACGGGGAGGTGGTCGACGTCATGTGGGACGTGCACGACTGGTGGTTCGGTGGGCGGGGTGGCGGCAGCGCGGGCTCGGGGGCGCAGTTCATGGTGAAGGCTAGGGCGGAGAAGGAGGGCAGGCTGTGGATGGCCGACGACACAACGGCCACAGAGCAGTCGCCCGGCGGCTTCTTCTTGCATGTGCAGTGCTACCGCCGGTGACGACTGATTTGATGGTGGCCGCAGTCACATGTGGAGGACTGGAGGTCGTGCTGGTTGCAGCCTGCTTCAGGCTAAAGAAAAGCACCGGAAAGAAAGAAAAAAAAACAGTGCAAAATTCAAACAAAGGGATAGCTAGAAATCTAGCCAGAACCCAGAAACTGTTCCAGCTCATCAAATGTCATATAAATTAGTCAAACAATTGTTCCAAGCATGGTTCCTGAGGAACCGAGTATGCCTTATGCGAAAATAGTAAATTTCAAATGGGCATAAGCATGCTTTGTCGGTCATTGTGATTGTTTCTGATTATCTTTAGTGGGAAAAAGTGATGATGAGCAGTTTTTTTTGTCACTTATCACATAACCAGGTATAAGGATGGTGGTATATACAAACCAGACCAAGACCTGGGTAATAACGACATGATCAATGTTGCATTAGCAACCAAATGACTCCGGTTGTGCATGGATGCTACAGCCTTCGGTGCGTCTGAAAATAGATGTCTATGTGGAGATTTACATCGATGTCACCCAGAAATGCTTGCATTGTTTGCGACGATACTATCAAGCAGCGACTCGCAAGCATCTTCCAATAAGTCCAACACCTGAAAGCCCCCAGACACCACTTATTAGAAGAAGGATATCGAACACAGCTGCGCATCTCATGTAAATCTTGTGTAAGCATGGTCAGCTATTTTGCAGACATAGTGCACGACTACAGCCAATGTTATGGCAAAATTATTCTTATATCCAAAGGGCTTAGTAAGGTTATATCTCAGGCCTCAGCGTAGCTGTGGATTGGTGATCCAGTATCAGCTTGTCAGCAAATGTATATCTAGGGTTATAGACATTTTCATTTTCTGAGGTATGTTAGTGTCATACTAGTTTGTTACTGACTTATTGTATGTCATGTAGTTGCTCATGCAAACTCCTGGGCATAATGTAGTTGTGCCCAGACCTGATTTGACAATTTGTATCAGAAGAAAAATTGCTTAAATCTCTGATGTATAATCATATTCGAGAACTATATAAGTGAATGCTGGCATGTGATGAATATACAAGTCATGAAAGTTCAGGATCTGATAACATTTTAACACTAGTGCACAAATACTTGGCATTGGTGGAACTGAGAATATCTCAGGTCATCAGTCTACAGTCTACACAGTTGTTTATTTAATTAAAGGTATGCCAGACTCATGCACAAGCTATTTTAATTGGACAGGAACCAAAACCAAGTGATTAGCGTAGATAGGCCATGACATTCATACTCACTGATCACTGGGACCAAATCTCAACTAATAATATCGAGAACATGATTGCAAATTTTGTGCTAACAAGTACATCATGCTACTGACCTTTTCAAATCCCTGAGGGCCTCCATAATAAGGATCTGGAACTTCAGACTCAGTATGTTGTTTGCAGTAGGAGCACATCAGCTTAACCTAATGAACATGGGAGTACCAATTCAGTAAGTGTGAACTTTCAAGAATGAAGAAAACATATAAAAAATGATGCCATTGCATACCTTAAGTTAACAAAAAGGATCAATATTATATTAGTAATTTCCCTACATAAAAAGGCTAAAGCAAGAAGTAAAAGATACATAAGGTCAAGCAGAAGATACAAGATATGCTCCTTAACTAAGTTAACAACTAATAAAAAAAACAATCACAATTTACTCTTTGCAGGTACCATAGTTTTCACCTATTGTAATGTTAAAATACATGAAGAAGGCTATACTATACCAGTCTACAGACAGTAAAACATAAGGAAAGAAAGTAAATCAGATGTTCGAACTGCTCTAGGTTCCAGCTCCAGCGTGGAGTGGTAGTTTATAGTATAAATTTAAATAGTTTTAAAAAATACTGTAAATCTAAACAATAAACAAAATGACTCATCCAAATGTATTCTAAAGGTTTACAACTCCAGCTCCACGATTTTCCGGAGCACCTAATAACTTGCTCACCAACTCCAAATTTTCTAGAGCTAGAGCAGTCCCAAACACACATCAGTTCACATGGCTGCTTTAAAGGGGAAAGGACATATCTAGAAAATCGAAGTGACAAATGCATGAGCTAAATTCTAGCTGGCCAAGATTGCACGAGACATATTGAGATTAATAATCTACACACTAACCTTATTGGGTGCACTATCAGGGAGGGGCTCTTTGCGTCTCCATCTCTCAAACGAGTTCAATATATCTTCTGCATATTGTTCAAAACAGAAATGCTCCAATGCATCAAGCAGCATATAACAACAAATTTAGAGAGGTACTGAAACACAAATAATAGAGCCTGAGAGACAACCATAGTTCTGCCTGTCCATTGCAAGGATAAGATCAAAATCACGAAAATCCAAGGGTTTGATAGGCCTGGATATTGATGTGACCTCAATCCCCCGCTTCTTTGAAGCTGCTCTCATCCTTGAGTCTGCCTTATTACCCTAAAGCCTCAAAAAAAAAACATCATTAGCACTGATGCCATCATTGATCTGAGTAAATGTACCAAAGAGCATAGTAAACATATGATGCAACCTCATGATACCCGATGGTACCAGCAGAGTCTATGAGAAACTTGGAGTCAAGCCCACGCTTGCTTACGAGGGTCCGAAACACAGCTTCAGCCGCAGGACTCCGGCAAATATTCCCTGTACACATAATTTACATCAAGCGCTGAAGAACAGACATATTCATATGCATCAATAACTCAGATACCTCCACGGTCCACACTGTAACGAGAAATCATCCAAGGACAAGGCATTGTGATGGATTATCCACTACTAAACGAGCACCCAAGCATGTGCAAAAAGGATTGCATGATGTCATGGCTGGTACTGTGTCAACGGCGCGAACGTGTTTACAGCCAGCGTATACGTTTTTGGTGTTGGTATGTCATATGTGTGTGTGGCCCACAGGGCAGAGTCAGCCTCTGGCTTATAAGCCACTGCCGTGTAAAGGAAAAAAGGCAGACAATGAACTAGTAGTGAGAAATCGAATCGGAGAGGAATCCTTCCTTGTCCGTTCTCCAAGTTATCTCTGCTGTGATCTTGCTGATGTCCGGCACCTCGTCACGGCAATGGGTAGTTACAGTGGTATTGGATTCGCTGTTCGGTGGTGGCAACGGTTTTCATCATGTGTAGTCCGGTGGCGATTGGGTGGCGAGGATTTGGGATTCCAGCATTTTGGTGGCAGTGACGGCAACCAGGTGATTCAGCTTTCTCTCGGCAGCATGGATGGCTTTCCTCTCTTGGCTGATGAGTTCTGTTCTGTTACCGTACGATTCCTTCAGCCTTGAGTGGTAATTCCTGGCGGTTGGTTGATTGCGTGTGAGACTTCCATGGATTCTCGTGCATGATCCTGTAATTCAGTGTCTGTGGTTCACTCGGTTTGAGGTCGGTCACCACAGCTCCTCCCAAGTCTTCCATCCAGATTCAGTTCATCCTGGAGGCGATGGCGGCGGAGAAATCCAAAGCAGATGAATGCTGGGACCATTTTCAGGGGTCGCTTGATCTTCTGTACACTAAGTCACTGAGATGGACTCCAATCAGCAACGTGTGGCGGAGCGGGTGGATCTCAGCGTCCAGGTTTTGAAGCAACTGTTGAGGGATCAACAAACTTTGGCCAAGCAGATGGGGATTACTGGTCAGGCAATTGCTAAGCTAACCTTGGCGCAGTCTGACAAGGATGCGGCCTCCATGCACCACCCTCTCCTCCATTCCACAATCACCCTCCGCTCAAAGAAGCAGCTACTTCGCTCCCCAACCATTTGATGCATGGTCTGAGTCTTTTTCGTTCAGAACCCCACACTCAGCATCGCCTGTCTTTACCAAAGATGTCCTTTCCTAAGTTTGATGGCACAAATCCATGTATCTGGAAGGACAAATGTCAGGATTGTTTTCATCTGTACAACATTCCTGAGTCGCTGTGGCATACTGCAGCTTCTCTACATATGGAGGGACATGCAGCTAAGTGGCTGCATAGGAGAACTAAGGGTCTGAGCAACTAGGCTGATTTCATAGCATGTACAAAAAGAATTACATGATCATACACATTGTGAAAACTGAAAAGTGAGAACTAGAATGCAAGTGCATGGAAACAAGAAGTATAATAAACAAGCATCGAGGACCTGAATTCATACAGCCCGTGCAACAACCAGTGCCAACATAGTTGAACATCACTATGCACACAACTGGTAAGCATTATATTGCTCAGATCAAACCATCCGAAATTCTTAATCGCGTTGCAGGGCGAGTTGATATTTGAACAATCAAAATATCCGAACCTTCATCCCATAAATTGTGAGAATTTGTAATTCGTCCTTAAGCTAGAGGTAGCTGTGGTGCTAAGATGGGTAATGCAATGCTATGGCTAGTTGGCTACCGGCTATTGTCGATGAGATTCCAAGAACTACCCCAAGTCAATTAGGCGACACAATAACGAGTAAGTTCAATCCGCACGGACGCAGGGAAAATCGAGGATCGGTACCAAAATTGGTTCGCACTCACGGGCAGGGCATGGAGACGGAGACGGAGGTGAGCAGAGACTAGGGTTGAGGGGACTGACCGAGGCACACGAAGAGGACGGCGAAGGGCTTCGCCTCGGCTGCCGACGCCGCACCCGCCGTGCTCGCTTCCGCAGCCATCCCCTCTGCCGCAGACGCGAATCGGAGGCGAGGGTTTGGAGCGTGGTGGGGACTGGCGACTAGAGCCGCGCCGCGGCAGCCACGCACGTAGCGACGGGTGGCTACAAGTGGAACAAGTGGAGTTGCGCTAGCAGGAGCATTGCGGCACAACCTAATAGTTAGCGGGTCGCCTCGGCTTGTCGGGTTCGGAGCCAGCGTGGAGGCCGCGGCGGCGGAGCTGCTCGCTGCCGCGAACGTGGGCGCAAGCGCAACGGCTCCAGGCATGGCCAGCACTGTGGCGATGGCTCGCGAGCAGCAGGCGTGGATTGGACGAGGATTCGTGCTGGAACTGGCAGTGAGGCTCGCGAACGAATGGCTCGCGCAGTCGCGCTCAGTGCTTTCCTCCTTTTCCTGACACCTCAGTTTGGGAACAGTAGGTATTCTAATTTTTCAAGAGAAAATAAACTAACTTTACTTAGAAAAATAAAAATCACTTGAAAAAAATAGGGTTTTCAAACTAACCCTTAAATTGAAAATGATAAAATCACAGAAAAAATACGCCCTTAAGGAAGAAACATGAGTAAAATGCTATTCTGTTCCTTAAAAATTTTAAGTCATTGTATCATTCTGGTCCATTAACTAATAAAATATATCTTTTAAGGGTGTAGCACTATTTAGTTTCTTGTTATGTTCTAACGGGCCGAATCAGGGGCAGTTGAGTCATTTAGGGCCCCTTTGGTAGCCCGTGATCCTGGAGGATCCCGACCCATTCTCTGGCCTTGAAATCCCCGAGCCCAATTTCCCTAGGGCAAAAAAGGTGTATTTGACGTCCATGCTTCTCAGCCTGATCCACGGGGGACGAGCCCACCGAGGTCCGGAATAGCAGGGGCTAAGGAGAAGTCAATAACTTGGCAGGCCACCTTGGGGAAACACCAGATTACTCACCTCCTATCAAAACATCTGTGTCCATCCAGTAGACATGACCGCACTGATATCTCTCCTCTTTTGCTTGCTCGATTAACACAGGGCCACCCTCCCACGCTCGAGAATATCGAAGGGACCGAAAATCGTCTAAAGTCGACGCATCGGATCTGACCACCCTTCGAATCGACCCTGACCAGGAAATGGAGTGTGCACCGAGGGCCCCTCTCCGGTAAGACCTTGAACTTGTTCATTTCCTTTAGCAGGGACCGAAAAACCCACGACAAGTTAGTCGTGAATTCTAGAGTTCTATGGTCGGTTTGTGTAGGGCTCGCGGTCGCTCCAGCGAAAGACGGAGCAAGGGGAAGCTAGTGACGGGCACACTAGCGATGAGGACCCTGACGCACGAAGTGTTAAGGGTGTCATCGGCTCATGTTCGAGTCCTAGGAAGGTCTGACTCAAGATTTATCGCAAAGAGAGGCAACGAGCCATCGGTTCTAGTCGAACGGAATTGACAACTATATGAGTCGGTGTCTGAGAGTATGAGTATGGTCTCTAGCGGACCCCACGCTTGGATCTTATGGAAGGAACCAGGACCTCACTCGAATTACTCGTTCATATCTCACCGAGCGCCATTGCTAGCCCATCGAGGAAAGTGTGGTTTGCTCACCTCCCCTCATCTCCGCGAAGGAGGTGCGTGGGGGAGAGTAGACTAAAAATATGAGACGACCCCCCTAGATGGATCTCTGCGTTGAGTAGAGACTCAGGGGCTCACCCTGCACGAGTATGGCAGACGGGTGAGAGCCACACGAAAAGCGCCCCCCTCAAAGAACCCTAGGACAAGCCAAGATTCGGGGGACCCAAAACCCACACACGTCAACAATCCAAACGGGCCACGATAATTAGGTGTCCAAACCAAAACGATCATAAGCAAAGTTATGGAATGTTGTGGATTATCTCCTCCACGAACACCTCCCCTAGTATAGCATTCGTGGTAGCATCGAAGTCATCTGTCAGGCGGTCCAGATCCTTCGCTACCGAACCCTCATGTAAGCCAATGGCACTGCGGAGGTCACCACCGAAATGTAGTCGTGCTATGGCTAGATCCACTACCACGTCTCGATGAACCCAAACTCCACGGCCTCACGGACACGGTCTGGGATATCAAGCAGACGCAAGTCACAAATCCTACCGCGGCCGCGAAGGAACATTATGGCCTATGTTGTTGTTTTGGGAACTGGGGGTCCTAACCAATAAGTGAATTTGTGTTGTGTGCCATGTCCATACGGGTGATGCAAGAAGACACAAGATTTATCTTGGTTCGGGCAAGAGAAGCCTCTACTTCCAGCGAGGGGGGTGAGACTTATATTACCTTGCTCGAGAGAGGGAGTAGGTCCTAAGTCACTAAGTGTGATTGAGGTCAATGCCAATATCAGGAGTGGTGTGAGCGGTGAAGTGTTGTGCTCTCTCTTCCTTCTATAGTCGCAAGGAGGAAACCCAGGCGTACAAGTGTTGTTACGTTATTGCCGTAGTCATCGAAGGTGCGTCCGAGCCTGTAGCAGCATGGTCGGAGAATGACCTTCAAAGGGGGCACGTCTGAGCCTTGTAGTGGCACGGGCGGCAGGATGGCCTTGGTACTTTGTGTTGTCTTTTGTGAGATAGAGAACCGAGGCTAGGTCGGGAGCACGAGCAAGCGTCCGAGCCCATCCTAAACGAGATGTTTGTCAAGTCATAGTTGCTTAAAACAATGCTTGGCATGGCAGAAGAATGTGGTGATATGGTGAGAGCACCAAGAGGGGGGGTGAATAGGTGATCCTGTAAAACTTCAAACTTAAGCCACGAAACTTGGTTAAGTGTCAGCACAAATAATGCCAAGTGGCTAGAGAGGAGTCTCAACAAAACACAGAAACCACAGAAGATCAATCACAGGGATGACACAGTGGTTTATCCCGTGGTTCGGCCAAGACCAACGCTTGCCTACTCCACGTTGTGGCGTCCCAACGGACGAGGGTTGCAATCAACCCCTCTCAAGCGGTCCAAAGACCAACTTGAATACCACGGTGTTTTGTTTTGCCTTTCAATATCCCGTTTGCAAGGAATCTCCACAAATTGGAGTCTCTTGCCCTTACAAGTATATGATCACAAAGAAACACAGAGTAAGGGAGGGAAGCAACACACACAAATCCACAGCGAAACGCGCACACACACGGCCAAGAATCGAGCTCAAAAGACTATCTCAAAGTTCTCACTAGAACGGAGCTCGAATCACTTAGAATCACAAACGAATGCGCAAAGAATGAGTGTGGATGATCAAGAATGCTCTAAGGTTGCTTGGATGTCTCCTCCATGCGCCTAGGGGTCCCTTTTATAGCCCCAAGGCAGCTAGGAGCCGTTGAGAGCAAATCTGGAAGGCCAATCTTGCCTTCTGTCGTCGGGGGCACCGGACAGTCCGGTGCACACCGGACACTATCCGGTGCCCGATTTCTTTCCTTAAACAGCGCTGCCGACCGTTGCAGACCGTTGCAGATCTGGGAGCCGTTGGCGCACCGGACATGTCCGGTGCACACCGGACTGTCCGGTGCCCCCATCCGACCGTTGGCTCGGCCACGTGTCTCGCGCTGATTGCGCTGCCGACCGTTGGACCATCCGACCATTGGCTCACCGGACAGTCCAGTGCACACCGGACAGTCCGATGAATTTTAGCCGTACGCCGTCGGCGAATTCCCGAGAGCGGCCTGTTCGCGCCGAGTCAGCCTGGCGCACCGGACACTGTCCGGTGCACACCGGACAGTCCGGTGTGCCAGACCGAGCTGAGTCTTGGCTGTACACAGCCAAGTCTTTTCCTCCTCTTTTCTTTTCTTCTTCTTTCTGTTTCTAACACTTAGACAAGTATATTAGTATACAAAACCAATGTACTAAGGCTTAGAAACATACCTTTACTTCATGATTTGCACTTTGTTCATCCATTGACATAAATTCACATTTAAGCACTCGTGTTGGCACTCAATCACCAAAATACTTAGAAATGGCCCAAGGGCACATTTCCCTTTCAATCTCCCCCTTTTTGGTGATTTATGCCAACACAACATAAAGCAAGTAGAACAAGTACAAAAATACTTCAAATAAGAACTCAAATTATTTTGATTCAATTTTGGCATATATGGATCATCCTTTGCCACCACTTGGTTTGTTTTTGCAAATCAAACTCAAATCTCTATCTCTAAGTCAAACACACATGTTGAAGCATAAAGAGAGTCATTCCAAGAGAGATTGATCAAAGATTTCAAAAACTCCCCCTTTTTCCCATAATCAATACTTCTCCCCAGAAGAAGCCAACTTTTGACAAGAGAGACAAATAAAAGAGTTTTGACAAACCAAAAGCTCTACTCTACTATTTTCAAATTTCTCAAGTGGTAGCTGATCCATTTATTGCTTTGGCCTCTATTTTCTCCCCCTTTGGCATCAAGCACCAAAACGGGATCAATCTTGGCCCTTTAACCCCATTGCCTCACCAAAATCTTCAATTAAGAGCAAATGGCAATAAGAGTTCATGAGATGAACTTGGAATAAGTTACCCTCTCATCGGAGTGCAGTGGAAGTCTTTCATGGTCCAAGTCCACCTTTTCCCTTTCAATTCTCCTTTGTGACTAAATCAAGCAAACTCAAGCATATGGTTAGTCTCAAAGGGTCAAGTTGTAACACATCTCCCCCTAAACATGTGCATCACTTTGCAACGGACTTGTGAGGTCCAGGGAGTGTTTGTACAACTTGAGCACCATAATAAGCAACAAAATGCAGAATGAACATGATCAAAAGGCATAAACACATGTATGCTACATTTCAATCCAAGTTCCGCGAATCTAAGATATTGAGCTCACTACGCAGCCTGCAAAAGGTCTTCTCATCTAAAGGCTTGGTAAAGATATCGGCTAGCTGGTTCTCGGTGCTAACATAAAACACTTCGATATCTCCCTTTTGCTGGTGGTCTCTCAAAAAGTGATGCCGGATGTCAATGTGCTTTGTGCGGCTGTGCTCAACAGGATTTTCCGCTATTCGGATAGCACTCTCATTATCACATAGGAGTGGGACTTTGCTCAGATTGTAGCCAAAGTCCCTGAGGGTTTGCCTCATCCAAAGTAGTTGCGCACAACACTGTCCTGCGGCAACGTACTCGGCCTCAGCGGTGGATAGGGCAACGGAGGTTTGTTTCTTAGAGTTCCATGACACCAGGGACCTTCCTAAGAATTGGCACGTCCCCGATGTACTCTTCCTATCGACCTTACATCCAGCATAGTCGGAATCTGAGTACCCAATCAAGTCAAAGTTAGACCCCTTTGGATACCAGATCCCGAAGCAAGGCGTAGCAACCAAATATCTAAGAATTCGCTTCACCGCCACTAAGTGACACTCCTTCGGATCAGATTGAAATCTAGCACACATGCATACGCTGAGCATAATATCCGGTCTACTAGCACATAAATAAAGTAAAGACCCTATCATTGACCGGTATGCTTTTTGATCAACGGACTTACCTCCTTTGTTGAGGTCGGTGTGTCCGTCGGTTCCCATCGGAGTCTTTGCGGGCTTGGCGTCCTTCATCCCAAACCGCTTTAGCAGATCTTGCGTGTACTTCGTTTGGGAGATGAAGGTGCCGTCCTTGAGTTGCTTCACTTGGAACCCAAGGAAGTAGGTCAACTCGCCCATCATCGACATCTCGAATTTCTGCGTCATTACCCTGCTAAACTCTTCACAAGACTTTTGGTTAGTAGAACCAAATATTATGTCATCGACATAAATTTGGCACACAAACAAATCACCATCACATGTCTTTGTAAAAAGAGTTGGATCGGCTTTCCCAACCTTGAAAGCATTAGCAATTAAAAAGTCTCTAAGGCATTCATACCATGCTCTTGGGGCTTGTTTAAGTCCATAGAGCGCCTTAGAGAGCTTACACACGTGGTCGGGGTACCTCTCATCCTCGAAGCCAGGGGGTTGCTCTACGTACACCTCCTCCTTTATTGGCCCGTTGAGGAAAGCGCTCTTCACATCCATTTGGTACAACCTGAAAGAATGGTGAGCGGCATACGCTAGCAAGATACGAATTGATTCTAGCCTAGCCACAGGAGCAAAAGTCTCCTCAAAGTCCAAACCTGCGACTTGGGCATAACCTTTTGCCACAAGTCGAGCCTTGTTCCTCGTCACCACCCCGTGCTCGTCCTGTTTGTTGCGGAACACCCACTTGGTTCCCACAACATTTTGCTTGGGACGAGGCACCAGTGTCCAAACTTCGTTGCGCTTGAAGTTGTTGAGTTCCTCCTGCATGGCCAATACCCAATCCGGATCTAGCAAGGCCTCCTCTACCCTGAAAGGCTCAATAGAAGAGACAAAGGAGTAATGTTCACAAAAATTAACTAGTCGAGACCGAGTAGTTACTCCCTTGCTAATGTCACCCAGAATTTGGTCGACGGGATGATCCCTTTGAATCATCGCTCGAACTTGGGTTGGAGGTGCCGGTTGCGCTTCTTCCTCCATCACATGATCATCTTGTGCTCCCCCTTGATCACACGCCTCCTGTTGATGAACCTGTTCATCTTCTTGAGTTGGGGGATGCACCGTTGTTGAGGAAGAAGGTTGATCTCGTTCATCTCGTTCCTGTGGCCGCACTTCTCCAATCACCATGGTTCGTATAGCGGCCGTTGGAACATCTTCTTCATCTACATCATCACAATCAACAACTTGCTCTCTTGGAGAGCCATTAGTCTCATCAAATACAACGTCGCTAGAGACTTCAACCAAACCCGATGATTTGTTGAAGACCCTATACGCCTTTGTATTTGAATCATAACCTAATAAAAACCCTTCTACAGCTTTGGGAGCAAACTTAGAATTTCTACCCTTCTTCACTAGAACGTAGCATTTGCTCCCAAATACACGAAAGTACGATACATTGGGTTTGTTACCGGTTAGTAGTTCATACGACGTCTTCTTGAGGAGGCGGTGAAGGTAGACCCTGTTGATGGCGTGGCAAGCCGTGTTCACGGCTTCCGACCAAAAGCACTCGGGGGTCTTGAATTCTCCAAGCATAGTCCTCGCCATATCTATGAGCGTCCTGTTCTTCCTCTCTACCACACCATTTTGCTGAGGTGTGTAGGGAGCGGAGAACTCGTGCTTGATCCCTTCCTCCTCAAGAAACTCCTCCACTTGAAGGTTCTTGAATTCGGACCCGTTGTCGCTCCTTATCTTCTTCACCTTGAGCTCAAACTCATTTTGAGCTCTCCTGAGGAAGCGCTTGAGGGTCCCTTGGGTTTCAGACTTATCCTGCAAAAAGAACACCCAAGTGAAGCGGGAAAAGTCATCAACAATAACTAGACCATACTTACTTCCTCCTATGCTTAGATAGGCGACGGGTCCGAAGAGGTCCATATGCAGCAGCTCCAGAGGTCTTGACGTGGTCATCACATTCTTGCTGTGATGTGCTCCTCCCACTTGTTTACCTGCTTGACAAGCTGCACAAGGTCTATCTTTTTCGAAATAAACATTGGTTAGACCTATCACGTGTTCTCCCTTTAGAAGCTTGTGGAGGTTCTTCATCCCCACATGTGCTAAGCGGCGATGCCACAGCCAGCCCATGCAAGTCTTAGCCATTAAGCATGCATCTAGACCGACCTCTTCTTTTGCGAAATCAACTAAGTAAAGCTTGCCGTCTAGTACACCCTTAAAAGCTAGTGAACCATCACATCTTCTAAAGACAGACACATCTACATTTGTAAACAAACAGTTATACCCCATATTGCATAGTTGACTAACAGATAGCAAATTGTAACCAAGAGACTCAACTAAAAACACATTGGATATTGAGTGCTCATTAGAAATTGCAATTTTACCTAACCCTTTTACCTTGCCTTGATTCCCATCACCGAATATAATTGAATCTTGGGAATCCTTATTTTTGACGTAGGAGGTGAACATCTTCTTCTCCCCCGTCATATGGTTTGTGCATCCGCTGTCGATAATCCAGCTTGAACCCCCGGATGCATAAACCTGCAAGGCAAATTTAGGGTTGGGTCTTAGGTACCCAACTCATGTTGGGTCCTATAAGGTTAGTGCAAATATCCTTAGGGACCCAAATGCAAGTTTTGTCTCCCTTGCATTTTGCCCCTAACTTTCTAGCAACTATTTTCCTATTCTTTCTACAAATAGCAAAGGAAGCATTTAAGGCACAATAAATTGTAGAAGGTTCATTCACTACTTTCCTAGGAGCATGAATAATATTCTTTCTAGGCACATTATGAACAACATTTCTCCTACCAATATTTCTATCATGCACATAGGTGGAACTAGAAGCAAACATGTCAAAATCATTATAAGCATTATAACTCCTATAAGTATTTCTAGTTTGTCTCCTACCATGGTACATAAAGGCATGATTCTTTTTAGCACTAGTTGCCATAGGGGCCTTCCCTTTCTCCTTGGCAGAGATGGGAGCCTTATGGCTTGTCAAGTCCTTGGCTTCCCTCTTGTAGCCAAGTCCATCCTTAATTGAGGGGTGTCTACCAATCGTGTAGGCATCCCTTGCAAATTTCAGCTTATCAAATTCATTCTTGCTAGTCTTAAGTTGGGCATTAAGACTAGCCAATTCCTCATTTAATTTGGAAATTGAAACTAGGTGTTCACTACAGGCATCAATATCGAAATCCTTACACCTAGTGCAAATCATAACATGTTCTACACAAGAATTAGATTTATTTGCTACTTCTAATTTAGCATTTAAATCATTGTTAACACCTTGTAAAGTAGAAATGGTTTCATGACAAGTAGATAGTTCATAAGAAAGCATTTCATTTCTTTTAACTTCTAAAGCATATGATTTTTGTGCCTCTACAAATTTATCATGTTCATCATACAACAAATCCTCTTGCTTTTCTAAAAGCCTATCCTTCTCATTCAAGGCATCAATCAATTCATTGATTTTATCAATTTTATTTCTATCCAATCCCTTGAACAAGCTAGAGTAATCTATTTCCTCATCGCTAGAATCATCCTCACTTGAAGAAGCATACGTAGAGTCTCGAGTACATACCTTCTTCTCCCTTGCCATAAGGCATGTGAGACGCTCGTTGGGGAAGAGAGATGACTTGTTGAAGGCGATGGCAGCGAGTCCTTCATTGTCGGAGTCGGAGGAGGAGCAATCCGAATCCCACTCCTTTCCTAGATGTGCCTCGCCCTTTGCCTTCTTGTATGCCTTCTTCTTCTCCCTCTTGTTCCCCTTTTCCTGGTCACTTTCATTATCGGGACAGTTAGCAATGAAATGACCAATCTTACCACATTTGAAGCACGAGCGCTTCTCCTTTGTCTTGGTCTTGCTTGGCTGTCCCTTGTGACCCTTAAGCGCCGTCTTGAAGCGCTTAATGATGAGGGCCATCTCCTCATTATTTAGCCCGGCCGCCTCAACTTGCGCCACCTTGCTCGGTAGTGCCTCCTTGCTCCTCGTTGCCTTGAGAGCAAGAGGTTGCGGCTCGTTGATCGGTCCATTCAAGGCGTCGTCCACATACCTCGCCTCCTTGATCATCATTCGCCCGCTGACGAATTTTCCTAGGACTTCCTCGGGCGACATTTTGGTGTACCTGGGATTTTCACGAATATTATTTACCAAATGAGGATCAAGAACGGTAAAGGACCTTAGCATCAGTCGGACGACGTCGTGATCCGTCCATCGCGTGCTTCCGTAGCTCCTTATCTTGTTGATAAGGGTCTTGAGCCGGTTGTATGTTTGCGTCGGCTCCTCGCCCCTTATCATCGCGAACCGTCCAAGCTCACCCTCCACCAACTCCATCTTGGTGAGCAAGGTGACGTCATTCCCCTCATGAGAAATCTTGAGGGTGTCCCAGATCTGCTTGGCGTTATCCAAGCCGCTCACTTTATGGTATTCATCCCTGCACAAAGAAGCTAGAAGAACAGTAGTAGCTTGTGCATTCTTATGAATTTGTTCATTAATGAACATGGGACTATCCGAACTATCAAAGTGCATTCCATTCTCTACAATCTCCCATATACTAGGATGGAGAGAGAATAGGTGACTACGCATTTTGTGGCTCCAAAATCCGTAGTCTTCTCCATCAAAGTGTGGGGGCTTGCCGAGTGGAATGGAGAGCAAATGTGAATTTGAACTTTGCGGAATACGAGAGTAGTCAAAGGAAAAGTTCGAATTAACCGGTTTCCTTCTCTCGTAGTCGTTGTGGTCGTCGTCCTTTTGGGAAGAAGTAGACTCATCGCTGTCGTAGTAGACGATCTCCTTGATGCGCCTTGTCTTCTTCTTCCCTTCCTTCCGTCTGTGGCCCGAGCCGGAGTCGGTAGGCTTATCGTCCTTCGGCTCGTTGACGAAGGATTCCTTCTCTTTGTCGTTGATCACGATACCCTTCCGCTTAGGATCCATCTCTTCGGGCGGTTAGTCCCTTTGTGAAGAGAACGGCTCTGATACCAATTGAGAGCACCTAGAGGGGGGGGGGGTGAATAGGTGATCCTGTAAAACTTCAAACTTAAGCCACAAAACTTGGTTAAGTGTCAGCACAAATAATGCCAAGTGGCTAGAGAGGAGTCTCAACAAAACACAGAAACCACAGAAGATCAATCACAGGGATGACACAGTGGTTTATCCCGTGGTTCGGCCAAGACCAACGCTTGCCTACTCCACGTTGTGGCGTCCCAACGGACGAGGGTTGCAATCAACCCCTCTCAAGCGGTCCAAAGACCAACTTGAATACCACGGTGTTTTGTTTTGCCTTTCAATATCCCGTTTGCAAGGAATCTCCACAAATTGGAGTCTCTTGCCCTTACAAGTATATGATCACAAAGAAACACAGAGTAAGGGAGGGAAGCAACACACACAAATCCACAGCGAAACGCGCACACACACGGCCAAGAATCGAGCTCAAAAGACTATCTCAAAGTTCTCACTAGAACGGAGCTCGAATCACTTAGAATCACAAACGAATGCGCAAAGAATGAGTGTGGATGATCAAGAATGCTCTAAGGTTGCTTGGATGTCTCCTCCATGCGCCTAGGGGTCCCTTTTATAGCCCCAAGGCAGCTAGGAGCCGTTGAGAGCAAATCTGGAAGGCCAATCTTGCCTTCTGTCGTCGGGGGCACCGGACAGTCCGGTGCCCGATTTCTTTCCTTAAACAGCGCTGCCGACCGTTGCAGACCGTTGCAGATCTGGGAGCCGTTGGCGCACCGGACATGTCCGGTGCACACCGGACCGTCCGGTGCCCCCATCCGACCGTTGGCTCGGCCACGTGTCTCGCGCTGATTGCGCTGCCGACCGTTGGACCGTCCGACCATTGGCTCACCGGACAGTCCGGTGCACACCGGACAGTCCGGTGAATTTTAGCCGTACGCCGTCGGCGAATTCCCGAGAGCGGCCTGTTCGCGCCGAGTCAGCCTGGCGCACCGGACACTGTCCGGTGCACACCGGACAGTCCGGTGTGCCAGACCGAGCTGAGTCTTGGCTGTACACAGCCAAGTCTTTTCCTCCTCTTTTCTTTTCTTCTTCTTTCTGTTTCTAACACTTAGACAAGTATATTAGTATACAAAACCAATGTACTAAGGCTTAGAAACATACCTTTACTTCATGATTTGCACTTTGTTCATCCATTGACATAAATTCACATTTAAGCACTCGTGTTGGCACTCAATCACCAAAATACTTAGAAATGGCCCAAGGGCACATTTCCCTTTCATATGGTCCTGATGTCATCCGAGATGGCAAAAAGTAGATTAAACATCGGTCTTGTTGTTCCTGTAGCCATCCTATCCTCTACGGGGTTGGTGGGAGAACAGGTGGCATCGTGCTTTTCTCCATTGGTGTAGTTGGCCGAGGGCGGGCTCGGGCGAGACTGAGATTTCTCCCGAGACTGAGGCTAGGTTGGAACACTGGTATGCAATCACAATTGGAGTGGTTGGAACAACGGTCGGAGTGGGGAAATAGTGCTCGATATTCGCGCCCTGGCTGTCATTGTGGACAGGAGAAAGTAGATTGGACCAGGGTCGATATTCACGTCCTAGGGTTTAAGGAGTCGGTCGAGGTCGGGCTTGTGCCTGGACATTGCCCGAGATACCCTCAGGAGAGGAGGACATGTGTTTCCTGCCCGAGGCTGTCCTCAGGTGAGTCGCGAACCAACGTAGGCATACTGTTCGCCCGAGGTTGGGCTCGGGTGAAGCATAGTTCGCGACCGGCACATGGTACCTCGGGCGAATCGTGATTCAGGTCCCGTGTGGCCATGGAAGGCTGGGAGTGTGTTTGTTATGTGATCCCTCGTTACTCGGGTGTCTAGATATGTTTAGGGATGTAATCTGGGTACCCCTAATTATGGTACCCCGATAGTAGCCCTCGAGCCTCCAAGGGAGTGTAGACACTTGCTTGGAGGTTTTGCTGAACCCTGCAGGCGTTTTATCTTGTTTTTGAAAGTTGGTAGATTTTTTTCCGATGGGTGCGCGCGAGTGCACTCGTCGGGTGTAACCCCCGAGGCCTTGGAGGGGTGGTTACTCCTTCGAGGTGTTTATGTTTCCCTCTGTGGACTTCGTCGATTTGTCAATTCCACGTGACTTGGCCGCAGCCTAGGTACAAGGGCAGCCCCCAAGCCTCTACATCGGTTTGTTGATGCTATCAACAATTTAGCCACATCCTTGGTGAAAGGGCAGCCCCCGAGCCTCTGCACTAGGCGAGAGGACGATTAGGGACTGCCTTGACTTTTGATGATACGCATCTTCGTCGTCTTTCTGCAAGGAGGAAGAGGGGGAAGGCGTCATGCTACCCTCGGTGGGAAATGAGCATGATGTTTCTTGTGTGTTGTTATCGGGTAATCCGAATGGAGGCCCGAGCCCCATTCAATAGGGTCAGCTAGCTATCCGGAGACGTGCCCCAATACACCTACAGGTGATTTGCTGGTCTCAGATCCATTCGATAGGATCTGAGGGCTCGATAAATCCCTCCGATGGGACACCATTACGAATTGTTCCTGTCGGTCTCAGATATGACCTAGGGTATTTCGGGATTTGTAGCCCGAGTCTCGGTCATGTACGGACATACCCATGGTCTCTGACTCTACACTTTGTGCGGTTGTCGAACCCCGCCGAGGTGCCAACCTTCGAACCCTTGATTAGTAAAGGGCTTGAAGCATGTGTGCTCTGGGGCAGTTGTCGATCCCTATCGAGGGGTCAACCTTCGAAGCCCTGATCAATAAGGGGTTGGAGCATGTTTCCTTCACTAGGAAGGAAATCCAAACAAATAGTCCTTTCCCATCACCTGTGGAGGAGAAAGGGAGAGAGAGACACACCTTTTTAGGTGCCCACCTTGGGGAGGTGGAATGGTGCCTGTTGGTTGCGTCAGCTAGATAAGACATGTGGCCCCCAGGCGGGAATTAATGCGGTGGGATGCAAAGCCCACGAGCTATGCGTTGTTGCGCGCGTGCACGCGAGATTCAAGAAACGAAATCCATTTTTGGATTTGGTTTTTAAATGCGGGGGGGCTCAACCTTAATCTCGGTGGGTTTGTCGGCTCAGAGGGGGAGCCCTTGGCTCTCACCTCGCACCTATATTCCCAGCCTCAGCCACTCCTGCTTTTTAGGCTGCGGCCAAAGACTATATTGAGAGGAGTAAGGGATCCGTGTAAATCGCCACCCTCGTCTTCTCGTTTCGTCATGGCCGAGAAAGTGAACGCCATCGCTCCCCGTGACACGTGGCCCTTCTCTACCATGACCGAGGAGGATCTGCAGAGCCTCGTCGATAGGGGTCTGCTCCGCCCCTCCACCTTCGGACTACGCCCCAAATGGCTCGTGCATGGGGATGAGGAGGAGCTACTCCGCCCGTGGGCTACATAGTTAGCTTCGTGTCGTTCCACGAGCGTGGGTTCAGGGTGCCAGCGAGTAGCTTTGTGCGAGGGCTCCCGCAGTACTATGGGGTTGAGCTTCACAACTTAAACCCGAACTCCATTGCTCAGGTGGTGATCTTCACGGTGGTCTGTGAGGGATACCTCGGTATCGACCCCCATTGGCATCTCTGGCTCCATCTCTTCCTTGCGAAGCCGTTTTCTCTGTTGATAGAGGTGAAGAAGGTCCTCACTGCAGTGAGGGTCAGTGGTTCTATGCTTCAGCTACGTTCGGTTCGAGCGCAGTTGTACATCCGCGCCTCCCTCACCTCTTCGAACAAGGGGTGGTAGAATCGTCGGTTCTACCTCCGCAACGACGATGGGAAGCTGTCCTCGTACACCAAGCAAGTCATGACCGCTGCGGGGGAGAACTGGTGGTGGGTGCTATGTGGGAGCATCAGCCCCAGCTAGAGCCCCTCTTAGATTCCCTATGGAGGCTCCACGACTGCAGTCTTACCACAACCGGGTTCATCGCCGCCTTTCACCGTTGGTGGATACTGCCGCTGGTTGAGCGACGACTGCACATGCACTAGGTGATGCCTGAGGCTGAGGTGGAGAGCTCTCGGATGTTGTTGGCCACCCTCACCACTGACAAACTCCTCAAGTGGGTCAAGGGCATGGTGGGGAAGGCTGATTACAGTGCCCTTGCCTAGGTCCCGATGCGCCCCGACCGTGGTTACATGTCACTGGTAGGCCACAGAACCTGCCTCTGCTTTATCCTCGTTTCTTCATCTCAACCTGATTATCTGGTCTTCCATTTATTCTTAAGGGCTATGGGGGTTACAGATCTACCTTACAGAGCAGCAGAAGAGGAAGAAAGACTAGGAGAAGAAGCGAGCCTACAAGAGCTGGGCGACTCATGTCAAGCTCGAGAAGCACCACCGAACACAAGAGAGGGAGGGTCTGCAACTGGAGTCTTCTCTGGAAAGATTTAGTGATGACAATGATGATGGCAATGATGATGATGATGATGAGGGATAGAGGTTCGACTCGGCTTTATCCCCGAGGTGAGGCTTTGGTCTGAGCCGCCCTGATCAGGCCCGTCTGGTGGTCTGGACGCATCAGTGCTTCGTCTCGAGGTGTCGGTGCCTTGGCCTGAGACGCGGACGTCGACCAAGCGGGGGATTATCCCATGACCGAGGAGGAGGAGGTGACAACGAAGTGGCTTGCTGAACAACTCTAGACACTGACCGTGGGGACCAGTGCCTCGAGGAGTTTTGCGCCAAGGAGGCTAGTCCAGCCCCGATTTGGGTAAGTGTCATGAGATTTGAGGCTGGTTTTTCTTTGCGCTTTGTGTGAATTTTCTTTCATGTATTCTTTTCTCAGCTAGAAGCGCAGATCGATTGTGCCAACCCTAACTCCTGCGAAGGCCATTAAGATGAGTGCGGCCTCGACGGTCCGAGTGCCCGACAGATCCCCTGAGTCGACGCCACACGGGTTGCGAACCTAACGAGCTAGCTCGAGCTTCCTAACGAGTCGAGCCGAGCCAGATGTTTAGCTCGTTAGTATAACGAGCCGAGCCGAGCTGGCTCGTTATAGTAATGAGCCATAACGAGCCGAGCCGTAACGAGTCGAGCTAGCTCGATATCCACCCCTAGGCCCGACAGATACCCTGAGTCGATGCTGCACGAGATGCTCTCCAACGGGGGGTCGAGGAGGCGTTGCTTGCTCTAGGACGACAGGTCGTGCATGTGGATGCTGTTGCTGAGGCTACAACACAGCCAGGGGGGCGCGGTCGCTACGACGCTCCAAGATATGCCTTGGGTGCCGACTCCGACGCAAACGCCGACACCCACCGAGGCCACCTCGGTCCGTATGTCAAGGGGGCAGGGTATGCCGAGGTGACCTCGACAGTGGTGTCGCCGACCTTGGTGGCATTGGTGATCTCTATCTCTGATTCCCTAGCCTCTGACCAGGGTAAGTAGGTGGTTTGTGACGGTGAAACCGGTCCTCAGAGCGTCCCGAGGTCCCAGTCATGGAGCGTATTCTGCTTCATTCTGGTGAGGGGAGCAGTGCTATCATCCTCGTTAGGAGCAATCCCTACACGTGGGGAGGGCCACAACACACGTGGCAAGACTGCGCTACCCTAGGGGACAAGCCTGTGTTCACCCTTGACGACCAAGAGGAGACGCAGTTATAGCAGGACTTCTAGGTCATCGGCCAGGTAGTGGAGAAATCTCTCTGGACGGCACACGCCTTCACCCAATATATGTCTTGATGATGTTTGTTTCCTTTCATGAGCTTATGGTGAAGAGCGTGACCAAGTGTGTGTTCCTCCATTGTGAGCGTGGTGTCTGGGACTCGCTGCGTCACTAGAAGGGTCTGCTTGCCCAAGCAAACGAGTAGCTTGCTCAGAAGAGCACTGAAGCAGCGGATCTCTGGGCACTTTACTCGAAGTTGAAGGAAGAGGCTGCCTCAGTACGGGGAGAAGTGGCTCCTCTAGCCGAGAGGGTAAGCGAGATGGAGGAGGATCTTAACAGGATATTCGGTAAGCAGGAGAAATTCTAGAACTGGACCATGGAAACCTTTTCCCAAGCTGAGACCCTTGCTAAGGAACTTGAGGCGCAGTGGACTGCGTGCACCCAGAAGGAAAGTGCTCTAGCTGAGGCCACAACGGCAGCCTAGGCGTCCCGGATTGAGGCTTCGCAGTGGAAGGCTCAGGCGGAAGGTTTGTTTTGTTTACATGTGTTTTGCCTGATAGGACTACTTTGGCTGCTTACTTGTTTATTTGGTTGGTTTTAGAATTTGAGCTGGGCTTTCATGTGTTTATCGAGACGTCCGAGATGCTCACTCGAGCCATCGACGAGAAGAGTGCTGAGTACGACGCCCTGTCCGACGTAGGTTGAAGCCCAGAGGCTTGCGGACATTGTCGAGGGCCGGGTGTGACGCTAGCCAAACACTTTGATGAGGAGGTGGTTCCGCTTGTGTCTCCGCTTGGCGCTGGATCTTACTCTGTGGCTAACCCCCCCCCCCCCAGCAACGTCGAGGCTACCTCGGCCGTGGCAGGCAAAGTTGACCCCGAGGGCGCTGCTTCTCCCCCTGACGCCTTAGCTACCAGTCCAGCGGGCTTATGTAAAAAACCTTTAAGTCTTTTGCGAATGGTGATGTTCTAAGGCCCAAAGACTTTTTACTTTTTATGTTCGTTGTGCATTTTTTCCCTCGTTTCGTGCTTTTAACTCGCCTTTTCATAGAATCGCTACCAAAAACACGAGTTACCCTTTAGGCGAAGGGTGGTGAGTGGGGAAACTATATCCCGGAAGCGTAGGCGCTCCCGCAGCTCGACTGTCCCAACCGTTCAGGATGTCTCTTGTTCTTTTGGGATTCCATTTTTGACTAGGAAAAGACACGAAAGTCGTTTTTTAAAAAAACTTTTCTGAGAAAAATGACACCCTCCTTCTAGCCCCCGAGGGAGGTTCGATCTAGTGAAATAGGGTCGAGCCTCACTTAAAGGTTAGATCTTTATTTATGAAGATTGAAATACATGACAACTTGGAATTTTAAGGGTAAAAGTGGCGTAACTGCTCAATGTTCCAAGCATTTTTGTAGATTTCGCCTTAGCTATTGCACATCTTGTAAGTTCTTGGTTTCAACACCTTGGCAATGATGAACAACCCTTCCCAGGGAGGGGTGAGCTTGTGGCACCCTCGATTGTCTTGTCGCAACCGAAGTACCATGTCGCCAACCTAGAAGCCTCAGGGTTGGATTCATCGTGCGTGGTAGCTCTGCAGCGAATGCTGGTACTTGGCGGAGTGCAGTAGTGCTATGTCACGAGCTTCTTCTAGCTGGTTGAGTGAATCCTCATGGTTTATTTGGTTGCTTTGGTCGATGTATGCTTGTAGCCTCAGGGAGCCATACACTAAGTTAGTGGGTAGGATGGCCTCGACCCCATAGACTAGGAAGAATGGCGTGAATCTCGTGTCCCGGCTCAGGGTTGTCCTCAGACTCCAAACCATCGAAGGTGTGGTGCTGTGTCGGGGAGTTGTCGACCTTTGGCATGCCAAGCTAGGTTTCTCCTTCGTGCTCCTTTAAAAGGAAATTGACTTAATCATTTCCTATAATTGATTTTGGTGGTTGACGTCCAACACAAACCACATGGACTAACTAGTTTGTCTAGATATCTTGTATCCCAGGTGAGACACCTAGAGGGGAGGGTGAATAGGTGATCCTGTAAAATCAAACACTAAATAGACACAAAACTTAGTTATTAAAGTGTTAGCGCAACTAAGTAGTTTCGAAGAGAGTTCTCGCGGATAAAACAATCACAGAGAAGGCAACACAAGAGACATGCGATTTTTATCCCATGGTTCGGCCAAGTAACACTTGTCTACTTCCATGTTGTGGCGTCCTAATGGATGAGGATTGCACTCAACCCCTTTCAAGCGATCCAATGATCAACTTGAATATCATGGCTTTCTTCCTTATAATCTTTTTCCCGTTTGTGAGGAATCTCCACAATTTGGAGTCTCTCGCCCTTACAATAGAGATCACAAAGAAAGCACAGAGTAAGGTTGGGAAGAGCAACACACACAAGACCCAAATACGCAGCACAATCACGCACACAAGTGAAGACTTGAGCTCAAATGACAACTCAGGGAGTGCATAACTCGAATGGAGCCCAAATCACTAACACAATGAAGCGAATGCGCAAGAGTGGAGTCTGGATGCTTGAGAATACTTAGAGAATGCTTGGGGTGACTCCTCCATGCGCCTAGGGGTCCCTTTTATAGCCCCAAGGCAGCTAGGAGCCGTTGGAGGCCAACTTGGAAGGCCAAACTTGCCTTCTGTCGGGTGGTGCACCGGACAGTCCGGTGCACCACCAGACAGTCACTGTAGCTATCCGGTGCGCGATCGCCTTCCAAATCAGGCGCATCCGACCGTTGGTCCTCGGGGTCGGTTGGCGCACCGAACACTGTCCGGTGCACACCGGACAGTCCGGTGTGCCCAACCGACCGTTGGCGCGACCACGTGTCGCGTGAAGATTGCGCGGCCGACCGTTGGCGCTTGCGGGCGTTGACTCACCGGACAGTCCGGTGCACCACCGGACAGTCCGGTGAATTATAGCCGTACGCCGCCGTCGAAACCCGAGAGTGGCGAGTTCACCGCGGACCAGTCTGGCGCACCGAACACTGTCCGGTGCACCACCGGACAGTCCGGTGTGCCAAGCCGAGCTGGAGTTTGCTGCACATAGCCAACTCTTTTTCCAATCCTTTTCTCATTGTTTCTAGCACTTAGACAAAACACATTAGTACTCAAAACAATGTACTAAGTCTAGAAACGTACCTTTTTCTTTGATTTGCACTTCTCACTTTACTTAGCACATAAGAACTTAATTAACCGTGTTGGGCACTTAATCACCAAAACATTATTGAAATTGCCCAAGGGCACATTTCCCTTTCAATCTCCCCCTTTTTGGTGATTTATGCCAACACACCCAAAAGCAACCAAAAGAAGTGCAACATCAATGCCATTGAGGACCAAATTGTTTTTGACTATAATTTGGCATATTTGGATCGCTCTTTGCCACCACTTGGTTTGTTTTTGCAAATCAAATTCATTTTCCTATCTCTAAGTCAAAGAGAGATATTCCAAGAGAAAAATTGATCAAGTGCCAAAACTCCCCCTTTTCCCATAATCAAAATTCTCTCCCACAAGAGACCAAATTTTGCAATAAGAGTATTTTGGACAAACCAAAAGTTCTAACTCTATTGTTTTCAAAATTCACAAGTGGTAGCTGATCCATTTGCTTTGGCCTTAATTTCTCCCCATTTGGCATTAAGCACCAAAACGGGATAATTTTTGGCCCTTTAACCCCATTGCCTCACCAAAAATGTCAATTAAGAGCAAAAAGGCAATAAGAGCATAAGTATGAACTTGGAATTAATTACACTAATACCGGAGTGCAGTGGAAGACTTTGCATCGTCCAAGTTCACATTTCCCTTTCAATGCACCTTTGAGACTACAACAAGTATACTCAAACACAAAGGTTAGTCTCAAAGGGTCAAGTTGTAGCACATCTCCCCCTAAATATGTGCACCATTTGCATATGGACTTGTGAGGTCCGGGGAGGTCATGTACAACTTGAGCACCACAAATATACAACGAGTAAAGTAAATGCTTCAAAGTGACATGATCAAAGGCATAAAACACATGTATGCTATAGATCAATCCAAGTTACGCGAATCTAAGACATTTAGCTCACTACGCAACTGCAAAAAGTTTTCTCATCCAACGGCTTGGTGAAGATATCGGCTAGCTGGTTCTCGGTGCTAATATGAAAAATATCGATATCTCCCTTTTGTTGGTGATCCCTCAGGAAGTGATGCCGGATGTCTATGTGCTTAGTGCGGCTCTGTTCAACAGGATTATCCGCCAAGCGGATTGCACTCTCATTGTCACATAGGAGTGGGACTTTGCTCAGATTGTAGCCAAAGTCCCGGAGGGTTTGCCTCATCCAAAGTAGTTGCGCGCAACACTGTCCTGCGGCAACATACTCGGCCTCATCGGTGAATAGGGCAACGAATGTCTGTTTCTTGGAACTCCAGGACACCAGGGACCTTCCTTGAAATTCGCACATCCCTGATGTACTCTTCCTATCTACCTTGCACCCGACATAGTCGGAGTCTGCGTATCCAATTAAGTCAAAGGTAGACCCCTTAGGATACCAGATCCTAAAGCAAGGCGTGGCAACTAAATATCTAAGAATTCGCTTAATGGCCATAAGGTGACATTCCCTGTGGTCGGATTAATATCTAGCACACATGCATACGCTTAGCATAATATCCGGTCTACTAGCACATAAATAAAGTAATGACCCTATCATAGACCGGTATGCCTTTTGATCAACGGACTTACCTCCTTTGTTGAGGTCGACATGTCCGTCGGTTCCCATCGGTGTCTTCGCGGGCTTGGCGTCCTTCATCCCAAACCTTTTGAGAAGATCTTGAGTGTACTTCGTTTGAGAGAGGAAGGTGCCGTCCTTGAGTTGCTTCACTTGGAACCCAAGGAAGTAGGTCAACTCGCCCATCATCGACATCTCGAACTTTTGTGTCATCACCCTGCTAAACTCCTCACAAGACTTTTGATTAGTAGAACCAAATATTATGTCATCGACATAAATTTGGCACACAAAAAGATCACCATCACAAGTCTTAGTAAAAAGAGTGGGATCGACTTTCCCAACCTTGAAAGCATTAGCAATTAAGAAATCTCTAAGGCATTCATACCATGCTCTTGGGGCTTGCTTAAGTCCATAGAGTGCCTTAGAGAGCTTGAACACATGGTTGGGGTACCTGTCATCCTCAAAGCCAGGGGGTTGTTCCACGTATACCTCCTCCTTGATTGGCCCATTGAGGAAAGCGCTCTTTACATCCATTTGAAACAACCTGAAAGAGTGGTGAGCGGCATAGGCTAATAAAATTCAAATATACTCTAGCCTAGCCACAGGAGCAAAAGTCTCCTCGAAATCCAAACCCGCGACTTGGGCATAACCTTTTGCCACAAGTCGATCCTTGTTTCTTGTCACCACCCCGTGCTCGTCTTGCTTGTTGCGGAACAACCACTTGGTTCCCACAACATTTTGCTTTGGATGTGGCACGAGGCTCCAAACTTCATTCCTCTTGAAGTTGTTGAGCTCTTCCTGCATGGCCAACACCCAGTCCGGATCCTGCAAGGCCTCTTCTACCCTGAAAGGCTCAATAGAAGAGACAAATGAGTAATGCTCACAAAAATTAGCTAAACGTGAGCGAGTCGTTACCCCCTTGCTGATATCACCCAGAATCTGATCGACGGGGTGATTCCTTTGGATCATCGCTCGGACTTGAGTTGGAGGGACCCGTGGTGCTTCTTCCTCCATCACTTGTTCTTCCTGTGCTCCCCCTTGATCATGTCCCTCTTCTTGAGGTACCTGTTCACCGTCTTGAGTTGGAGGATGCACCATTGTGGAGGAAGATGGCTGATCTTACTCTTGTTGTTCCTGTGGGCGCACATCTCCTATCACCATCGTGCACATTGCGGCCGTCGGAACATCATCTTCATCTATGTCATCAAGATCAACTTGCTCTCTTGGAGAGCCATTAGTCTCATCAAATACAACGTCACTGAAGACTTCAACCAAACCCGATGATTTGTTGAAGACTCTATATGCCTTTGTATTTGAGTCATACCCTAGTAAAAACCCTTCTACTGCCTTTGGAGCAAATTTAAAATGTCTATCTTTCTTCACCAGAATGTAACATTTGCTCCCAAATACACAAAAGTAAGAAACGTTGGGTTTGTTACCGGTAAGGAGTTCATACGAGGTCTTCTTGAGAAGGCGATGTAGGTAGAGCCAGTTTATGGCTTGGCAAGCTGTGTTCATAGCTTCCGACCAAAACCGCTCGGGCGTCTTGAACTCTCCAAGCATCGTTCTCGCCATGTTGATAAGCGTCCTATTCTTCCTCTCTACCACATCGTTTTGTTGTGGTGTGTAGGGAGCGGAGAACTCGTGCTTGACGCCTTCTTCCTCAAGATACTCCTCCACTTGCAAATTCTTGAACTCGGACCCGTTGTCGCTTCTTATCCTTTTCACCTTGAGCTCAAATTCGTTTTTGAGCCCTCCTTAGAAAGCGCTTTAGGGTCCCTTGGGTTTTTGATTTATCCTGCAAAAAGAACACCTAAGTGAAGCGGGAAAAATCATCAACAATTACAAGACCATACTTACTTCCCCCGATGCTAAGGTAGGCAACGGGTCCGATGAGGTCCATGTGAAGAAGCTCCAGAGGTCTTGATGTTGTCATCACATTCTTGCTGTGATGAGTGCTTCCCACCTGTTTCCCTGCCTAACAAGCTGCACAAGGTCTATCTTTCTCGAAACAGACATTGGTTAGTCCTAACACATGTTCTCCCTTTAGAAGTTTATGAAGGTTCTCATCCCAACATGTGCTAGACGGCGATGCCACAGCCAGCCCATACTAGTCTTAGCTATTAAGCATGCATCTAGATCGGCCTCCTCTTTCGAAAAATCAACTAAGTAGAGTTTGTCGTCTAATACACCCTTAAAAGCTAATGAACCATCACTCCTTCTAAAGACAGATACATCAACATTTGTAAAAAGACAATTGTAACCCATGTGACACAATTGACTTACAGACAGAAGGTTGTAACCAAGCGACTCTACTAGAAATACATTTTATATGGAGTGCTCGTTGGTGATGGCTATCTTTCCCAAGCCCTTGACCTTGCCTTGATTCCCATCTCCAAAGACAATCGTATCCTGGGAATCCTTGTTCTTGACGTAGGAGGTGAACATCTTCTTCTCCCCCGTCATGTGGTTTGTGCATCCGCTGTCGATAATCCAGCTTGAGCCCCCGGATGCATAAACCTGCAAGGAATTTAAGCTTGGATTTTAGGTACCCAACTCTTGTTGGGTCCTACAAGGTTAGTCACAATAATTTTTGGAACCGAAATACAAGTCTTGTCTCCCTTGCATTTGGATCCCAACTTCCTAGCAACCACTTTTTCATTCTTACATGAAAGTATAAAAGAAGTGTTGCAAGCATAAAAAACAGTAGTAGGTTCATTACACATTTTCTTAGGCACATGATGCACAACATGATTTTTCCTAGGCCTATTTCTACCATGCACAAAAGTAGAGCTAGAGGCAAACATAGCATGTGAATCATTATAAGCAGTATGAACATAGCTCTTATTATAATTGGAACTACTAGCAATTTTCCTATTATAAATGAAAGCATGGTTCCTTTGAGGACTACTTGCCATAGGGGCCTTCCCTTTCTCCTTGTTGAGAATGGGAGCCTTTTGGCTTGTTAAGTTCTTGGTTTCCCTTCGAAAACCAAGTCCATCCTTAATTGAGGGGTGTCTACCAACAGTGTAGGCATCCCTAGCAAACTTAAATTTATCAAAATCACTTTTGCAAGTCTTAAGTTGAGCATTAAGACTTGCCACTTCATCATTCAATTTGGTAATAGAAATAAGATGTTCATCACATGCATCAACATCAAAATCCTTACATCTATTACAAATAACAACATGCTCTACACATGAACTAGATTTATTAACTTCCTCTAGCTTAGTATTTAATTCAGCATTTAAACTCTTTAAACTAGAGACAGATTCATGGCAAGCAGACAACTCAGAGGATAGGACTTCATTTCTTTTTAATTTCTAAGGCAAGAGATTTTTGTACACTAACAAATTTGTCATGTTCTTCATACAAAATATCCTCTTGCTTTTCTAGCAGTCTATCTTTTTCATTTAGAGCATCAATCAATTCATTGATTTTCTCTACTTTTGCTCTATCTAAACCTTTAAATAAACTAGAGTAATCTACTTCATCATCGGAATATTCCTCATCACTAGAAGAAGAGTACTTAGGGGAATCTCGAATATGTACCTTCTTCTCCTTAGCCATGAGGCAGGTGTGGCGTTCGTTGGGGAAGAGCGAAGACTTGTTGAAGGCCGAGGCTGCCAGTCCTTCATCATCGGAGTCAGATGAAGAGCAGTTCGAATCCCATTCTTTGCCAAGGTGTGCCTCGCCCTTCGCCTTCTTGTAAACTTTCTTCTTCTCCCTCTTCTCGTACTTTTCTTGTTCCTGGTCATTGTAATTATCGGGGCATTGAGCAATGAAATGACCAGTCTTACCGTATTTGAAGCAGGAGCGCTTTCCCTTTGTTTTGTTCTTGGAGGGGTACTCTTTGCGTCCTTTGAGTGCGGTCTTGAAGCGTTTGATGATGAGTGCCATTTCATCTTCATTTAGCCCGGCAGCTTCTATTTGTGCCACCTTGCTTGGTAGCACCTCCCTGCTGCTGGTTGCTTTAAGAGCAACGGGTTGTGGCTCATAGACGGGTAGTGGACCGTTGAGTGCATCGTCCACGTATCGAGCCTCCTTCACCATCATGCGCCCGCTTACAAACTTTCCAAGGATCTCCTCGGGCATCATCTTTGTGTACCTGGGGTTTTCACGAATAAGATTGACAAGATGGGGGTCAATTACAGTAAATGACCTTAGCATGAGTCGGACAACATCATGATCCGTCCATCTTGTGTTTCCGTAGCTTCGTATTTTGTTGACCAGGGTCTTGAGCCTGTTGTAGGTTTGCGTTGGCTCCTCTCCCCTGATCATCGCAAATCTCCCCAGCTCGCCTTCCACCAACTCCATTTTGGTGATCATGGTGGCATCGTTTCCCTCATGAGATATCTTGAGGGTGTCCCAGATTTGCTTGGCGTTGTCCAAGCCGCTCACCTTATTATATTCATCCCTGCAAAGTGAAGCTAGCAAGACAGTAGTAGCTTGTGCATTTTTATGTATTTGCTCATTTATGAAGACAGGATTGTCAGTACTATCAAAATGCATTCCGTTTTCAACAATCTCCCAGATACTAGGATGGAGAGAAAATAAATGACTACGCATTTTATGACTCCAGAAAGAGTAGTCTTCTCCATCAAAGTGTGGAGATTTCCCAAGTGGAATTGATAGCAAATGAGCATTTGAGTTAAATGGAATATGGGAGTAATCAAATGAATAGTTTTGATTGACCGTTTTCATTTTTGAAAAGTCGTTGTCGTCGTCGTGTGGTGAAGAAGACGAGGCATCACTATCGTAGTAGATGATCTTCTTAATGCGCCTCTTCTTCTTCCCTTCTCTCTTCTTTTGACTCGAGCCTGAGTCAGTAGGCTTGTCGTCTCTTGGCTCGTTGAGGACGGACTCCTTTTCCTTGTCATTGACCACCATCCCCTTTCCCTTAGGATCCATCTCTTCGGGCGGTTAGTCCCTTAGATGAAGAGTACGACTCTGATACCAATTGAGAGCACCTAGAGGGGGGTGAATAGGTAATCCTGTAAAATCAAACACTAAATAGCCACAAAACTTAGTTATTAAAGTGTTAGCACAACTAAGTAGTTTCGAAGCGAGTTCTTGTGGATAAAACAATCACAGAGAAGGCAACACAAGAGACACGCGATTTTTATCCCGTGGTTCGGCCAAGTAACACTTGCCTACTTCCATGTTGTGGTGTCCCAATGGACGAGGGTTGCACTCAACCCCTTTCAAGCGATCCAATGATCAACTTGAATACCATGACTTTCTTCCTTATAGTCTTTTTCCCGTTTGCGAGGAATCTCCACAATTTGGAGTCTCTCGCCCTTACAATAGAGATCACAAAGAAAGCACAGAGTAAGGTTGGGAAGAGCAACACACACAAGACCCAAATATGTAGCACAACCATGCACACAAGTGAAGACTTGAGCTCAAATGACAACATAAGGAGTGCACAACTCGAATGGAGCCTAAATCACTAACACAATGAAGCGAATGCGCGAGAGTGGAGTCTGGATGCTTGAGAATACTTAGAGAATGCTTGGGGTGACTCCTCCATGCGCCTAGGGGTCCCTTTTATAGCCCCGAGGCAGCTAGGAGCCATTGGAGGCCAACTTAGAAGGCCAAACTTGCCTTCTGTCGGGTGGTGCACCGGACAGTCCGTTGCACCACCGGACAGTCACTGTAGCTGTCCGGTGCGCGATCGCCTTCCAAATCAGGCGCATCCGACCATTGGTCCTCGAGGTCGGTTGGCGCACCAGACACTGTCCGGTGCACACCGGACAGTCCGGTGTGCCCAACCGACCGTTGGCGCGACCACGTGTCGCGCGAAGATTGTGCGGCCGACTGTTGGCACTTGCGGCCGTTGGCTCACCGGACAGTCCGGTGCACCACCGGACAGTCCGGTGAATTATAGCCGTACGCCACCGTCGAAACCCAAGAGCGACGAGTTCACCGCGGACCAGTCTGGCGCACCGGACACTGTCCGGTGCACCACCGGACAGTCCGGTGTGCCAAGCCGAGCTGGAGTTTGCTGCACATAGCCAACTCTTTTTCCAATCCTTTTCTCACAGTTTCTAGCACTTAGACAAAACACATTAGTACTCAAAACAATGTACTAAGTCTAGAAACATACCTTTTTCTTTGATTTGCACTTCTCACTTTACTTGGCACATAAGAACTTAATTAACCGTGTTGGGCACTTAATCACCAAAACATTATTGAAATTGCCCAAGGGCACATTTCCCTTTCACCAGGTGCATAAGGTTCAGCATAAACCAAGAAAGAAATCCAGTTAGGGACACAATAAAAAATGGAGCAAAGGACTTGAGTGTGCTAAAGTCTGGTGCACCGGGCACTGTCCGGTGCACCAGGCCCGAGCGGAATCAAACCAGGCACTCTCGAGAATTCCATGGGCACTCTCCGCTATAATTCACCGGACAGTCCGGTGAGCCAGCGGAGCAACGGCTCCCTGTGTGCCAACGGTCGACTACGTAGAGGAACAGTGCTGAACAGTGCCGCGACAGAGTTAGAGCGTAGAAGTCAGAGGTCACCAGACTGTCCGGTGTGGCATCGGACTGTCCGGTGCAGCAAAAAGACAAATGGCTCCAACAGTCAACTGCTCCAAACCCTAACGGGCGTGCTGACGTGGCACGCACTGGATAGTGAACAGTGAATGTTCGGTGTGCCACTGGACTGTCCGGTGCGCCCATCGCCAGCAGCCTTTGCCAACGGCTAGGAAGTGGTTGGGGGCTATAAATACCCCCAACCACCTCATTCAAAGCGATCCAAGCATTCTGAGTTTCTCATTCACTGCAAGAGCAAAGTGCAACACTCCAAGACACAATCAAAGCAATCAATCCACTCAAAGTTCCCAAAATCAATGCTAGTGCTTAAGGGCTTGTGAGAGGATCATTTGTGTTCTTTTGTTGCTCTTGTCGCTTGGATTGCCTTCTACCTTTCTCATTCCATTTTTCAAGTGCTTTGTAAAGCTAAGCAAGAGACACCAAGTGTGTGGTGGTCCTTGCAGGGTCTTAGTGACCCGTGTGATTAAGGGAAGACTCACTCGGTCTAAGTGATCGTTTGAGAGAGAGGGAAAGGGTTGAAATAGACCCGGCCTTTGTGGCCTCCTCAATGGGGACTAGGTTTTTTGGAACCGAACCTCGGTAAAACAAATCACCGTGTCTACTCGCTTTGACTCTCGCTTGATTTGTTTGCTCTTTTTCCTCTCTCTAACTTTTCCTTGCTAGTATTAATTTGAGTTTGCTCTCATACTTCATCCGCATCCTTTGAGCAACTCTTAGCAAGAGAAACATCCTTTCGGACTTGAATTTAATTCTAACGCTAACCCCGATCTTAGTGTGTGTTTAAGTTTATAAATTTCAGGTTTCGCCTATTCACCCCCCTCTAGGCGACTTTCAATTGGTATCAGAGCCAGTGCTTCATTAAGAGTCTAACCAACTCGAAGTGATGTCTGGAGATCACGCCAAGAGGGAGATCGTGACCGGCAACAAGCCCGCGGGCTCGGGGAAGACTCTCTCTGTGACAGCCCTCCCAAGTTATCAGGCCCACATGCACCAATCTTTGCCTTACTGGCCTCGGATGGCTGTGCACGTGTACCGGGTAACTTAACAAGGCTATCGAGTTCGCCAACTGGAACTCATCATCCCAAGGATCTCCCACATAACAGGCATATTACAGTAATCACATTTGATACACACATTGGAGATAGAGCGGAAGACTTTTACAAAATACACTTTACATTCCAGAACTCAAGTTTTACATGGTTGAAAGAGATGTATTTATTACAAGTCCTGATAGTTCTCGAAGTGCATAACTTATTACAATAATTGGAAGGGTGAAGCCTTTCCATAAGATATATACATAACATTCTAAGCTTCAAGACATCCACATGAAGTAACTAACCCAAAGATAAGGGAATAAAACTTCTCCTACAAAAACAACAAGGGATAAAACCCTGAGTACGCAATTACTCAGCAAGACTTACCCGACTAAAGAAAAGACTCTCAAGGGTATGCTGGCTTTTGGGAATCAAGGTAAAGCTCATCAAAGTTCAAGGACTCATTTTGCAGAAAAGCTTACTAGAAGTGGGTCCTTAAGCCAAGTTTTATTTCACAAGTCAGTTTATTACCTGAATCATCTAGCCTGAATCTAGCATTTTCCTAATCTAGATCATTCACTTGACCTACACTATGTTGCTTTTAAATTCCAAATTTTTGTTTCGCTTGTTATCTACGATGAAGGGCAGCGATCCAGTCTTCATATCCGAGAAGTAACGGCGATCCGAATCGATTAATACCCAGCTGGGGATCTCCAACCACACTACATATGTAGCACTTAACCCTTGCATATGTCAACCATTCCCACGGATCCTCCACTACATGAACTGGTCCGCGCTACCCGGGAGCACATTACCCTACCATCCAGCCTCTTGCCAGGAGGATAACTGGTACTCCCACCATCTCTCACGCCCAGTGCGCGGTTGTCATTTCACGTATGGAATAGCCGGGTTCAGGCTTACCCATGACGAGGTATGTGGCCGGTTAAAAGGTCCTAGATCAACAGGTCTACAATCGGTACGGTCCTTAATCGACACAGACGAAGACCCTACAACCAGACTCCGTTCTGGTGCAAGTCAACCGCCCGGCCTCAAGTTTACTTATACTATTTCTCAAAACATTTGGCGCCTGACAGAGGGGCCATGCCTGGATAATGAATTTCTCACTGCAGATGATGCCTTCATTATCCCAAGCCAATTTTATTTTGGAAATTATGAGTCATAGTTCAAAAACATTTTTTTTCTGATCTATCTGCATGATTAAGCATCTCTAGCTTTTATAAATCAGGTGACAAGGTATGGTAATCAATTCTTTCAAGGAATGGTAATGCATCAAGTGTTTAATCATTCAACCCCTATCACCTAATGTATCATATACTACTATTAAGAGAATAGTGTAGACGTCCACACCGTGGGTGGTGCACGGTTCTGCCTTCCACCCGCGACACCCTCGCTCCGCACATTCCCACCGCTCCCTCGCCCCCAGATCTCGCGCACGCCATCACCAGCCATGCGCGGGCAGAGCCCCCGCCCCCGGATCCATGGATGACCGGCGTGGATGGCGCCTCCGCTTGATGTCTCCTCCGCCGATCCGTCTCGGCATTGAAATTGTCGCTGCACACGATGCACTCCACCCTCGGCCGATGCTTCCCCCGCCCAGCCGCCTGCGCCCGCGGCTACATCATCCAGCCTGCCGCTTGCGCTACCCACGATGCACTCCACCCACCTCCGCCGCTCGCCATGGCCTCCACCCAACTCACGTGCAGCAGGTTCCAACTCCCAAGATCTAGGTCGGACACCGACGCACACCACGTCAGTAACGCCAAGCACCACTCGTTCGACCTCGGCAAGAACCCGCCTCTCTGTCATCGCCCCCCTCCACTCTCTCTCGCTTGCTCTAGCCGATCTATGTGCATGGGGCTCAACGACTGGAACAAATCCTCGTCGATGCTCAGGTTCGTGCCCCTTCTTTCCCCTTCTTCTTCCGCGAAAGGTCCATGTTTTCACCGATCTAGGAGGTTTTGATCGGGCTTTATGGCTCTGTTCGTCGAGATCTTGGGAGTTCATGGCTGGCGCATTTCTCCGTAGCCCAAAGCCAAAAATTCCCCCACCCCAAGGCCGCATCCTCCTGCAGCCTGCTCGAAACCCTCCTTCCTCCTCCTAAATTCGTCAACCGGTCTCCCAAATCGGAGCGACAATCGGATTGTTGGGTCTCGAGACTGAGCTGTGCTCCAGTCTGTGAGCTATTCGTTGATTTTCCAGCGTGAAGGCACCGGTCTTTAGGATAACTTTCTCTTGCCCCGTTGGACGTTGACTCGTAGAGTATCAGAAAGAGGTAGATAAATTTCAAAATCGGCTGTAATTAGGTTTTAAGATTAATATATTTGGGTTTTAGCGTGTGATTGCCCCCTGTTGATACAAAGGGGATTTTCCATTGTTATGCTGAATGTCACTGAATTGAGTCATTTAGGTTCTTTCTGAAGGTTTCGGTATAAAGCATTTTGTGATTTATTAGGTAAATGGTGTTATTTTGCTCCCCACTAGGCAAATAACGGACAAATGTAACATTTTATGCCTGCATATGGCCAGGAATGATTCATCCATTCGGTGGGATTTAACAAGGCTTACTGTATTTTTGGTCTAGCCATATGATGATAATTTTAAGTGGTTTCTCCATCATATGCTTTTTTTCAGGGTGGACATTCTTTGTTTTTTTTATTGTGGCCTACAACTTTGCATGCATGGGAAAAGCTATGTTTTTTACTGCATTTGGCTTGGAAAGTTCGGATGCAACAGTGCAGCGCCATTTGACATCATATTTTTGGGGCTTATTGTATAGAATGATTGTTGTCTAATTTTATGATTTGACTGTTGCGTTGGCAGCTATTAGGGAAAGACTCCGCTGACATTGACATTGCGCTTGACAATATGACGGGTCAGAATTTCTGTGAGAAAGTAAATGAGTATTCAAAGTTGATAGGGGAGCAGCAGGAAGGAATCGGTGTTATCCAATGGTATGTGATTTTTACTATGGTAATTCTAATGAGTATCTTATTACTGTTGTTGCTTGTTCGTGGGGTTGGATGATCCTTTTAAGTAGCCTCTATTTGTTTCTATTCCCTGTCACAGGCTGTTTCTTCTTGTAAGTAATCAGGTGAGGTGTATGTTTTTCTGGGTTGACGTGCTGAGAGTTTTTCTACTCTTTCTCCTCTCCCTCGTACAATTTGTTCTCTCTTATTAATGAAATGATGCGCAGTTCTCCGACGTGTTCGAAAAAAAACTGTTGTTGCTTATACCATTTTGCACTTGTTTGGCTGAAAGCAAGTGAGCTGTTTGAATATCCATCAGCTTGGATAATGATTTTTTTTGCAGTAACCCCGATCAATCCAAGCACTTGGAAACTGCTAGGATGCTTATTCTCGACATCTGGATTGATTTTGTTAACTTGCGTTCTGAAACATATACTGAAAACAACCGTATCCCTACAATGGTGTGTACTTCTATAATCCCTTTGCATGGTTATTAGTGACCTTGTCATATTATCTATTTGCAAGTTGCATATTTATTTGGTACTGAAAGATATGGGCCACATTCCTATATGCTTAGTTGAATATTTTCCTTTGTATTGACATGTCTCTGTTTGGCGTGGATTACTTTGTTAATTTGTTGTGGAGAATTATATTATTACAATTAAAACACATGTTGACTCAACTACATTAGCCACTACCCTGAGGGATTCAGATCTTATCTTCATAACAGCTGGGATGGGAGGGGGTTCTAGATCTGGTGCTGCTCCAGTTGTTGCCCAGATATCAAAGGAAGTCGGTTATCTTACAGTTGGTGTTGTCACCTATCCATTCAGTTTCGAGGGCCGTAAGCGCTCTGTACAGGCAAGTATTTAAGCCCCCCTTCACTCCTGAATTAGAATTCAAATTGTCATATCTGGTTCTGCGACTTTCTTTTGTTCGATGGAAGCATTAGTTTGTAGTCATAACAATGACATGCAGCCACATTTATTGCAATCATGTATATAATGGTAGATCAAAGAAATGTAGCATCATGCCATCACCTGTAGCTCATCTCATAATTTTTGTTCCTACTTTTCTTCGTGGTTGATGCCCAAAACAATATACAACTATGTGGAATCTATTCTAATTAATCCATGATTTACCTATGTGATTGCAACAGTAAACATATGATAACCACAAATTAATTAGGTTTAATAGATTCATTTCACAAATCAGTCACTGTTTATGCAATTAGTTTTATAATAAACTCATGTTTAATCATTCTAATCGAAATGCAAACATCGGATGTGACCCAGACTAAAGTTCAGTCCGAGATCCAAACAACTCCTACACCTGCTGTTGTGCCAAGTTCATCCAAAGGGCATGAAATGGAAATGACTAAGAAGACTGCTGTTGTTGTGCCTGAAATGACTAGCAGCAGTAGTATGCCCAATTTAGCTGTTGCAAAAGATGGAAATACCAAGGTTTTGCCTTTCGAATTTCGAGCTCTTGAAGTGTGACTTGAGTCAGCCTGCAGATCTTTGGAAGAGGAAGTATGTGCTTGCATCTGGAATTGTCTGTCTGGTTATATGTTGTTTATCTGGCCGCAATTGAATTCATACCTCTAACAACAGCCATTCCATGCTTTACCATGCTTTCATTCACTATATAGGGTGTTCAGGAACTACACCATTGTTGTTCTTAGAATATTGAATAATCACTTCAGACATGTTTGCAGGGGGGAGGGGGGCTTTTATAGATGTTTCATTGGCCTGGTTTGTCACAAACGTGGAGAAATGAGCATAATAAATGTCAGGACAGAGTTATTCTTCTTGTAGAAGCTGGCCTTTTTGGAATACCTTCTGACCTTTATTTATTATATGTTTTCTATAGTGTGTTTCAGATATTTAAGCTTATGGAGTAGTTTTAAGATAGCTAAGTAGTTCTTGCAATTAAACCAACCTGAGTCTCCTTACAGATTCTTGTGTGTGTGTTTTGATGGCAGACGCAGGCGCAGGTGCGGCGACACCGTTCCAGCAACAACTTGGTTTCCGCCGCTGCCCAAACTTCAGCAGAGGCAATCTAAGAAGAAGCAAGCGTACCGGCTCATGTTCTGACGGCCGTGTTCACGTGGTGTAAGATCTATGTCGACTCCAATCTGTGTGTCCCTTGTCTGTCAGGTTTAGATTCTGCTATTCTACTACTATAGTCAGAGTGCACGATGCACGCAACTTGACGTCTCTATCGTATCGTTGTTTTCAACATGATGAACATGCGAATTTCGTGGTATTAATTGGGACCGTCTGATTTCTCATGGAGCCAGAGTTCTATTCTACAAGCATTTGAGATAAAGGGATCATGCAAACTGAAAAATGCGAGATGACATTACTGTACAACTTAGTATAATTCATAAACGGGGTGTTTGGCTGGCATAACTCGGGTGTTGACTCTGGATTTTTTGAGAGCCGTAGTATATTTTTGTTTTTGTTTTGGAATACCTCATATACTGCTTCGGCAATCTTGGTATTCAATCTTGAAATACCTCATATATTCTGGAGAAATGGTTTCGGTTCGCCGTGCGTACGTTTGGGGTTGTTTCTCCCTCGCTTCTTCCTGGCGGCGGAAGATAGAGAAGGGCGAGAGGCCGCACGGAACATCGACGACCGAGAGACCCCCTCGTCAGCAACTCCATCTGCTATTCTCCCTGACGGCGTTCCTGGCAGCAAGATACCTGATGCTTTTGCCTTCATTGTTCTCAATAGGTGAGTGCTCATGCGTTGCAACGGGGACATATAATATCACGGTAACTTATGTATTATATGTCTCCGTTGCAACGCACGGGCATATACCTAGTGTATCATATAAGTGATAAAATTTTGTAAATACAAGGAAGGTGGCAAATGCACCGGGGCTTGCCTTATTGCAGGAGAAGATCCCAAAATTATTCTACTTTGGTAAGTAGATAGATGAAACTCCACCACTGGATCAATAGGCACTGAAGTGAATTCCTTCTTCAAACATCACTTCTTCTCTAGGTGTTCTACAAGTCAATTGCAAATACATGGATGCTTATGTAAGGATATGAAATGCAAAGTGTCTAGACTCTCTCACAACTACGCATACATTTAAGCAAGCAACCATACCAGTCACCGCTTACCACAGACGTTCGCGCACAACTAGGAGAACGACGACGCTACAACGAGGTTGCGAGGATGAACGTGAGGTTGATGGCCGACGCAAGCCTACCACGACATACGGAATGGGCAGGGAGAAACCGAAGGTGACATGTGCTGATGTCCAGGCGCGATGGAGGGCGAGGACCAGAGTGTTGCGTCGGTGTGCACCAGGGGGTTGATGCCGAGCGTACGGTGAAGAAAGGGACTATGGCGTTCAACGAGGTGTACGGAACTCAGCGCTTGCAGGACGGTGACACGACGGAACTATAGGGCAAGCGGCTTCGTGGCGAGTGCAGCTAGAGGTAGACTATGGCTGGGTGTTGAGGGCACTGCAGCCGAGTGCTGCGGCTGTGGTGTGATGGCAAAAGCTGGGAGAGCGATCCTTTTTACTGGGCACATGCAGTATCGGTTGATGGACACACGAGAAGTTTCACGGTGCTGCGCTGGTCCCTCGTCTCGGCCCTATCGACTTCTTTCTCCCAGCTATCTGACACGTCCACGATTGGCTGCTGATACAGGCAGCTGCGTGCCCATACTATGGAGGCATGGAGCTCCACCACACGTCGACGCAAGTGCTGGCCAGCTGCATGTATGAATCACCACGTACGATGCCCATCATCGATTTTTTTTTTGCACATCACGTTCCTGAACTGCACCCAACGAAGGAACATCATGTTCCAGAGCCTTTCACCTTTCAAATGGGAGCACGACTTACTCCCATGAAATCTCCAAATTCCTAATTAAAACATTTGAATCAACCTATAAGAAAACTGCTCTGAACTACTTCAGTGTACTACAGACTCAAATTTCAGCCTCCCTTTTCTCCTATTTCTCCATAAGAACAGAAATACCCCCCCCACACACATCAAACTTACTCACAAAATATTGATCTTTAACTTTGCTGTAAACTTGTAGCATCAATACTGCACAGATCTCCATTTATGCTACTCTAAAGTGAGGCACATCTCATAGGAGCCATAATTTCAGTTAGCTGAAATGAACTCTGAACGCACAGACTGACAGGATGACTTTCAGACAGCTTTCCTTTTACTTTTTCTGTTGGATTAAACCCAACTTACTTAAAGGAATTTGTTCATTTATAGATGATCTCCATTTTTGTTATAAAGATCTCAGCTCAAAACTTCCTAGAAAATATACCATACAGCTCCAAAGTTGCGCCAAATTACTGAAATTCAGACCAGTACACTATTCCCCATCTGAAGCTGTAGAAGTCTGACAGCCTATTGAAAGGGAATTAGGCTTACACCTAGTCCCTAAATAATTTTGGTGGTTGAATTGCCCAACACAAATATTGAACTAACTAGTTTGCTCTAGTGTATAAGTTATACAGGTGCAAAAAGGTTCACCCTCAGCCAATAAAAAGATCAAGTTTTGGATTCAACAAAGGAGCAAAGAGGCAACCGAAGGCACCTCTGGCTGGAGGCACCGGACTGTCCGGTGTACACCGGACAGTGTCCGGTGCGCCCAGAGGACTCCAACTCGAACTTGCCACCTTCGGGAATTTCTCAGGCCGCTTCGTTATAATTCACCGGACTGTCCGGTGTACACCGGACAGTGTCCGGTGCTCCAAGGAAGCGCGGCCTCCTCAACTCGCCAGCCTCGGGTTCGCGCGGCAGCCGCTCCGCTATAATTCACCGGACATGTCCGGTGTGCACCGGACTGTCCGGTGTACCAGTGGGGCAACGGCTATTTCAGTGCCAACGGCTACCTGCGGCGCATTTAATGCGCGCTCTGCGCGTGCAGTCGTCAGGCGCGCCCATACCGGCGCACCGGACAATGAACAGTGGTTGTCCGGTGTGCACCGGACACCCAGGCGGGCCCAGAAGTCAGAAGCTCCAACGGTCAGAATCCAACGGCATTGATGACGTGGCGGGGGCACCGGACATGTCCGGTGTGCACCGGACTGTCCGGTGCACCATCAAACAGACAGCCTCCCAACGGCCACTTTTGGTGGTTGGGGCTATAAATACCCCAACCACCCCACCATTCATTGCATCCAAGTTTTCCAACTTCCAACCACTTACAAGAGCTAGGCATTCAATTCTAGACACACCAAAGAGATCAAATCCTCTCCAATTCCACTCAAGCCTTTAAGTGACTAGCGAGAGAGATTTGTCGTGTTCTTTTGAGCTCTTGCGCTTGGATCGCTTTCTTTCTTTCTCACTTGTTCTTGTGATCAAAACTCAATTGTAACCAAGGCAAGAGGCACAATTGTGTGGTGGCCCTTGCGGGGAAGTTTTGTTCCCATTTGATTGAGAAGAAGAAAAGCTCACTCGGTCCGAGGGACCGTTTGAGAGAGGGAAGGGTTGAAAGAGACCCGGCCTTTGTGGCCTCCTCAACGGGGAGTAGGTTTGAGAGAACCGAACCTCGGTAAAACAAATCCGCGTGTCTCACTTTATTATTCGCTTGCGATTTGTTTTGCGCCCTCTCTCGCGGACTCTATTATTTCTAACGCTAACCCGGCTTGTAGTTGTGATTATTTTTGAGATTTTCAGTTTCGCCCTATTCACCCCCCTCTAGGCGACTTTCAATTGGTATCAGAGCCCGGTGCTTCATTAGAGCCTAACCGCTCGAAGTGATGTCGGGAGATCACACCAAGAGGGAGATGGAGACCGGCGACAAGCCCACTACAAGCCAAGGGAGCACTTCATCGGAAGAGTCCCGCACCAAGAAGAGGGAGAAGAAGAAGGGCTCCTCCAAACGGAAGGAGAAAAGATCTTCCTCTTCTCACCACAATGAGAAGAAGGAAAAATCTTCTTCTCACAAGTCGCATCGGAAAGGCGACAAGCACAAGAGGATGAGGAAGGTGGTCTACTACGAGACCGACACTTCATCAACATCCACCTCCGACTCCGATGCACCGTCCGTAACTTCTAAGCGCCAAGAGCGCAAGAAGTTTAGTAAGATCCCCTTAAACTATCCCCGTACATCTAGACATACTCCATTACTTTCCGTTCCATTAGGCAAACCGCCAACTTTTGACGGCGAAGATTATGCTAGGTGGAGTGATTTAATGAAATTTCATCTAACCTCACTCCACAAAAGTATATGGAATGTTGTTGAGTTTGGAGCACAGGTACCATCAATAGGGGATGAGGATTATGACACGGACGAAGTGGCCCAAATCGAGCACTTCAACTCCCAAGCCACAACCATTCTCCTCGCCTCTCTAAGCAAGGAGGAATACAACAAAGTACAAGGGTTGAAGAATGCAAAGGAGATTTGGGACCTACTCAAGACCGCGCACGTGGGTGATGAACTCACCAAGATCACCAAGCGGGAAACGATCGAGGGGGAGCTCGGTCGCTTCCGTCTTCGCCAAGGGGAGGAGCCACAAGATATGTACAATCGGCTCAAGACCTTGGTGAACCAAGTGCGCAACCTCGGGAGCAAAAAATGGGATGATCACGAGGTGGTTAAGGTTATTTTAAGAGCTCTTATTTTCCTTAACCCCACTCAAGTTCAATTAATTCGTGGTAATCCTAGATATCCACTAATGACCCCCGAGGAGGTTATCGGGAATTTTGTGAGCTTTGAATGCATGATTAAGGGCTAAAAGAAGATCAACGAGCTTGACGAACCTTCTACATCCGAGGCGCAACCGGTGGCCTTCAAGGCAACGGAGGAGAAGAAGGAGGAGTCTACACCAAGTAGACAACCAATTGACGCCTCCAAGCTCGACAATGAGGAGATGGCCTTAATCATCAAAAGCTTTCGGCAAATCCTCAAGCAACGGAAGGGGAAGGATTACAAATCCCGTTCCAAGAAGGTTTGCTACAAGTGTGGTAAGCCCGGTCATTTTATTGCAAAATGTCCTATGTCTAGTGACAGTGACAGGGGCGACGACAAGAAGGGCAAGAGAAGAGAAAAGAAGAGGTACCACAAGAAGAGGGGCGGCGATGCCCACGTGTGCCACGAGTGGGACTCCGACGAAAGCTCCACCGAGTCCTCCTCCGACGAGGACGCCGCCAACATCGCCGTCACCAAGGGGCTTCTCTTCCCCAACGTCGGCCACAAGTGCCTCATGGCAAAGGACGGCAAAAGGAAGAAGGTTAAATCTAACTCCTCCACTAAATATGAATCTTCTAGTGATGATAATGCTAGTGGTGAGGAAGATAATTTACGTATCCTTTTTGCCAACCTTAACATGGAACAAAAAGAAAAATTAAATGAGCTAATTAGTGCCATCCATGAAAAGGACGATCTCTTGGACTCCCAAGAGGACTTCCTAATCAAGGAAAATAAGAAACATGTTAAGGTTAAGAATGCTTATGCTCTAGAAGTTGAAAAATGTGAGAAATTAACTAGTGAGCTAAGCACATGCCATGACACTATTGCCAACCTTAGAAATGAAAATGCTAGATCAATTGCTAAGGTTGATTCACATGTTTGCAATGTTTCAACTTTCAATTCTAAAGATGATAATATTGATTTACTTGCTAGAATTGATGAGTTGAATGTTTCTCTTGCTAGCCTTAGAGATGAAAAAGAAAAATTGCTTGCTAAGGCTAGAGATTTTGATGTTTGCATTTCTAACCTTAGAGATGAGAATGATATACTACATGCTAAGGTTATAGAATTAAAAACTTACAAACCCTCTACATCTACTGAGCATATTTCCATTTGTACTAGATGTAGAGATGTTAATGTTGATGCTATCCATGATCACCTAGCCTTAATTAAAAAACAAAATGATCACATAGCACAACTTAATGCTAAGATCAGTGAGCATGACTTAGAAAATGAAAAATTTAAATTTGCTAGAAGCATGCTCTATAATGGGAGACGCCCTGGCATCAAGGATGGCATTGGCTTCCAAAGGGGAGACAATGTCAAACTTAATGCCCCTCCAAAGAATTTATCTAACTTTGTTAAGGGTGTGATACCCCAATTTTCTGAAAAGAAGTTAAACTTCTTTCTCTCTTTTCTTTCATGTTCTGTGGCATTGGGGTTTGGAGTTTCAGGAGGCATGCCTCAGAAAACAGTAGATCTTTTGGCATTTTTCCGCTGGGGTCGGGAGCTCAAAGGGGAGAGCGAGTTTGGGCCATTGATCTCGATCCGGTGGATGGGAGCCCCCCCTCTCCTTCCCAACCCTAGCCGCCCCCCCCTCTCCTTCTCCCCAATGAGTGGCAGCCGCCCCCCCTCCCTCTCTTGCTCTTCTCCCCATTGGCAGCCGCCCCCTACCCTCTCCATGGCTTCCTCCTCCCTCTAGATCCCCCCCCACGCAGCAAGGATCGAGAAGAGGAGGAGCACGTTGAATTGAAGAGGAAGAGAGGATCAAGGAGATGTTCTTCTCCATCTCTTGAAGATTTTCTTGGGAAAAACCCTAGGTATGGATGAAATCCTTGTTCCTCCATGTAATTATGTGCTTATGGAGGTTGTGGATCATGGGGATTAAAGGATTAGAGGTTGGATTAGATGTGAGGTTAGGTTTTGATCTCGAATTTAGTTTTCTGCGGAATGACAGATTTGACAGTTTCTGTTCATTCTAGTTTTCCGTGGTCTTAGTGGCCTCAAAAAAATGAAAAGTCTATATATGAGTCGTAGATAATTTGCAGATCTTTCCGTGGCCGCGAAGAACACCTCAATCGGACGTCCGACCAGAAAGTTATTGCGGTTTTACTATAGCAGTTTTTCAGTCTCATAATTCTGTGCAGAATCTGTTCTCTTAAGATTTAGGCAATTTTATCAACAGAATTAAATTGTGGGTTGGTAAAAGAAGTTGTAGATAATTTCATAAGCTTTCCAGATTGTTAAAGAGTGCATTCATATGATTTGTGAAACTCCAGTTATGTTTGTTTTACTGTGGCTGTTCCTGTTTGCCTGACAAAAATGAACGGGTCTGTTCACTGGTAGGTTTCATCAGGTAAATGGCCGAATTGGCTCTTCCAACTATGGAGACTTATGTAGAGGGATAAAAGTTCTTACTGCCAGTAGAATTCCATGATTTTTGGTTGAGTAGTTTGTGAGATATCGAATTTTGAAGTTAACTACGCTGCTGTCTAAAACAGATTCAGTCAGTTATCTTGTTAGAGGTTTAGAACTTGTAGATGGCAGAATTTAATTATCCATTGAATACCGAAGTTGTAGAGTATTTTGTGTAGATACTCCTAGATTATTTGTTTGCTATCACAACTGTTATAATTTTAAAGATACAAAATTAACAAACAGCGCTGCTGCTGTATGTCATGTGGTTCAGGGTGGGAGTCTTTCCATCAGGTCTTGGTTTCAAGTGTAGGAGCGATTTGTTGATTGTTGTCAAATGTTTGTGAAATATTTGTACTAAGTTTTATGCCCGCTAGCAGGTGGCTACACTCCAGATCATGCATAGTACATTTCTTCTTCTTCGATGAAGGCAAGTGAATGTAGCAGTGGTTGCTTCCATTCTGACCTGTTATTTCTATTGCCTACACTCTAATATTCCGAAGTATTGGATTATTTCATAATTGGACTCTATGGTGATGCTTTACTTGCTTGCATTATGCTGATGCTCAATCATATATTGATGATGATAATGATTCGAGTATGACTCGTGAGATTAGTTCACACCCCTGAAGGTAAATGAAGTATTATTTGAGGTTGGTATTGTATCTGAAGGTAAATGAAGTATTATTTGAGGTTGTATTGTATGTGAAGGAAGTGAAGTATATTGATAAATGCAGCATGCCATATACATTGCATGATTCACTTGCATCTGAAGTTTTGTCGTGACCTATGGTCCGACCGTACCGGTACAATTTAGCATCGTACGTTGCCCGAGAAGGGGTACGATGCGGCTTCATACCCTTAGAGGTATGAAGGCAGAGGACATATGCATTGCATTCATATGCATTCATTGAAGTGATATTTGCAGATGATGTGGTTTTATACCCCAGAGGTATGAAGATAGAGTACCTACACACTGCATTCCTATGCATACATTGAAGTGATATTTGCAGGTATTGTTGATGCAGGGAAGTGTTATAGAACCTATTGTGGTTGTTTGAGGAAATGAGATGGTATTGGTTATAGTGGGACTACTGAGTTCTATATCTACAAGTATTTCTGATTTTAATTGTGACTCTTTTAAAATGTTGATGAATTCAATTTGTGGTTTAAATATCTCGTCAAAATAATTCGCTTGCTGAGATGTTTCATCTCACTCTTGCATTACTCAATGCAGGTGCTTGTTGCTCATCAAGGGAAGTGGGAAGTAGCAGCACATCCACCTTCACTCTTATAATAACGCTGCTTAGGCGCAGTCATGATTTAATTAGAAGCTTCTTGTCAAAGGATGTTTGTTTCTAACTAGTTGTGCGCACTAGTTAATTTAGCTCATGCCATTATGGTTGTCTTCCCATTGCTAGCAGACCATTAATGTCTATTATGTTTTCTTATCATGATATCTATTTATACTTTGTTGCTTCCCCGTTTATGCAATTTTCAAAGGAGATGCTGTCGAAATTTTATATACGAATGTTAGATGTGTAGTTTAGTAGCATTCTGGGGTGTTTGTAGACCCCGGGGTGTTACAGTTGGTATCATAGCATAGGCTTTAGATTCTTGGCAATTTGAAGATAAATTTGACACACTTGCACATATAGGAAGGGTATGGGTTCAAATATCTTTGATATATCGTAATGTCTTTGAAGTGCAGATGAAATAATTTTACCCTCCTTATTCCTTTACGGTGATGAGGTAAGTTGTTTATGACTTAATGCATGATATAATTCATTTCTAAATTTTGATATTGTTTTATTAATGCGATTGATATCGCTGGTCTTTTGTGAGATTGAAGTTGCTGTTATGCTGGTGATATACATGTATGCCTATGTTGTTTTCAACATGTTTTTCATGGTTGAGTTTTATTACAATAATATTGTTATATATGCTTGATTGTGGATGTTTATAAGAGGATGTGAATTGCGTGTTTTGGGTTACAAGGTAACCATTAATTTGAATTTAAGTTGTTGGGCGGTGGGTGGATAGCTTCAACTATCTTTGCAAAGAATGATTGTTTATGTCGAGAAACCAGTTCTGAAAGAAATGAATATTGGTACTTTTATATGGATTTTGGGGGAAGTATTTACATAGCCAGAATGGCTTACATGTCTCTCTTCTATTGTGTGTTTTAGTAGCCACAAAGCCTAGATGTGGTTTAAAGTGGTTGCATGTTAGTCATGCTAGTTGTAGAATAAATCTTTGATTTTCTGGATCCATGGATTATGTATTAATACATTAAGGATCAGATAGTTCTCTCCCCGATGCATGCTTGTGGAGCCATTGTTGGACCACCTATCTATTGGTTTGAATGAAGCCAGTGCCTAGCCTAGAGTTGGTTGTGTGTGGTTAGTCACCTATTCCTGAATGATGTGGTTTTTACATCAGCTTGAGATGTTTGTCAAATGTGTGAAGGATTACAGGGTTATTATTGACCTTGTATGTCTGGTACTTTGAGTGCATCGTATGATAGAATGAAATGTAAGTTTCTGAACTACAGTAGATGAAGACTTATATTATGTGTAGGTTAACCTTACTAGTTGGATATTTTTCTTAGTTGAGATGTTGAATGAAGTATAGTGACATGGGTTAAGCAAGTATTGTGTTGTTGTTGGGCTGTCAGTGCTCTATGTAGAGTTTTTGGCATTTCTTCGATGAACTATGCCGCACAAGATGTTATTGGCTTCTTTCGGCTTTATTGCTCCATTAGTTCTATAGATTTTCTCCCTTTTGGTGGGGTGCAAAGTATGTTAGATTACATGATTATCTTTTCATTATGGCAAGAACAATGTTTAGGAAGATTAGGAGTTTTGTTTCAACAGAACTACTTGTTTCGTGGTGCTATGAGGTGAGGAGTTTGATCTTCTTATACATTCATCTGGTGTGGATGTTTCACCATTGAATTAAAATGAATTGTTAAAGTTGGTAAAGGCTGTGCTTAGTGCGTATTATCCCTTCATAAAAGAGTGTTGTTTTAAGACATTGATGCTGATGTATGGCTGCATCCAAATTCAATGTTGTGAAATCGTAGTGTTTATTGCATCTATGACTTGGTTTGAGCTTCATTACATGTTGGTTCATGCTTGATGTCAGGTGGTGTAGTTTCCTTAGACAATTAGTCGATGTAGAAGTTCTTGTGTTAATTAAGACCAATAATGGACCCATGTTTTGCATGGTGCTGCTATATGGGGTACCATGGATGTTTTGTTGGAGTGGTCGAATTCGAGGACAAATTCTTTTTAAGGGGGGTAGAGTGTGATACCCCAATTTTCTGAAAAGAAGTTAAACTTCTTTCTCTCTTTTCTTTCATGTTCTGTGGCATTGGGGTTTGGAGTTTCAGGAGGCATGCCTCAGAAAACAGTAGATCTTTTGGCATTTTTCCGCTGGGGTCGGGAGCTCAAAGGGGAGAGCGAGTTTGGGCCATTGATCTCGATCCGGTGGATGGGAGCCCCCCCTCTCCTTCCCAACCCTAGCCGCCCCCCCCCTCTCCTTCTCCCCAATGAGTGGCAGCCGCCCCCCTCCCTCTCTTGCTCTTCTCCCCATTGGCAGCCGCCCCCTACCCTCTCCATGGCTTCCTCCTCCCTCTAGATCCCCCCCCCACGCAGCAAGGATCGAGAAGAGGAGGAGCACGTTGAATTGAAGAGGAAGAGAGGATCAAGGAGATGTTCTTCTCCATCTCTTGAAGATTTTCTTGGGGAAAACCCTAGGTATGGATGAAATCCTTGTTCCTCCATGTAATTATGTGCTTATGGAGGTTGTGGATCATGGGGATTAAAGGATTAGAGGTTGGATTAGATGTGAGGTTAGGTTTTGATCTCGAATTTAGTTTTCTGCGGAATGGCAGATTTGACAGTTTCTGTTCATTCTAGTTTTCCGTGGTGTTAGTGGCCTCAAAAAAATGAAAAGTCTATATATGAGTCGTAGATAATTTGCAGATCTTTCCGTGGCCGTGAAGAACACCTCAATCGGACGTCCGACCAGAAAGTTATTGCGGTTTTACTATAGCAGTTTTTCAGTCTCATAATTCTGTGCAGAATCTGTTCTCTTAAGATTTAGGCAATTTTATCAACAGAATTAAATTGTGGGTTGGTAAAAGAAGTTGTAGATAATTTCATAAGCTTTCCAGATTGTTAAAGAGTGCATTCATATGATTTGTGAAACTCCAGTTATGTTTGTTTTACTGTGGCTGTTCCTGTTTGCCTGACAAAAATGAACGGGTCTGTTCACTGGTAGGTTTCATCAGGTAAATGGCCGAATTGGCTCTTCCAACTATGGAGACTTATGTAGAGGGATAAAAGTTCTTACTGCCAGTAGAATTCCATGATTTTTGGTTGAGTAGTTTGTGAGATATCGAATTTTGAAGTTAACTACGCTGCTGTCTAAAACAGATTCAGTCAGTTATCTTGTTAGAGGTTTAGAACTTGTAGATGGCAGAATTTAATTATCCATTGAATACCGAAGTTGTAGAGTATTTTGTGTAGATACTCCTAGATTATTTGTTTGCTATCACAACTGTTATAATTTTAAAGATACAAAATTAACAAACAGCGCTGCTGCTGTATGTCATGTGGTTCAGGGTGGGAGTCTTTCCATCAGGTCTTGGTTTCAAGTGTAGGAGCGATTTGTTGATTGTTGTCAAATGTTTGTGAAATATTTGTACTAAGTTTTATGCCCGCTAGCAGGTGGCTACACTCCAGATCATGCATAGTACATTTCTTCTTCTTCGATGAAGGCAAGTGAATGTAGCAGTGGTTGCTTCCATTCTGACCTGTTATTTCTATTGCCTACACTCTAATATTCCGAAGTATTGGATTCTTTCATAATTGGACTCTATGGTGATGCTTTACTTGCTTGCATTATGCTGATGCTCAATCATATATTGATGATGATAATGATTCGAGTATGACTCGTGAGATTAGTTCACACCCCTGAAGGTAAATGAAGTATTATTTGAGGTTGGTATTGTATCTGAAGGTAAATGAAGTATTATTTGAGGTTGTATTGTATGTGAAGGAAGTGAAGTATATTGATAAATGCAGCATGCCATATACATTGCATGATTCACTTGCATCTGAAGTTTTGTCGTGACCTATGGTCCGACCGTACCGGTACAATTTAGCATCGTACGTTGCCCGAGAAGGGGTACGATGCGGCTTCATACCCTTAGAGGTATGAAGGCAGAGGACATATGCATTGCATTCATATGCATTCATTGAAGTGATATTTGCAGATGATGTGGTTTTATACCCCAGAGGTATGAAGATAGAGTACCTACACACTGCATTCCTATGCATACATTGAAGTGATATTTGCAGGTATTGTTGATGCAGGGAAGTGTTATAGAACCTATTGTGGTTGTTTGAGGAAATGAGATGGTATTGGTTATAGTGGGACTACTGAGTTCTATATCTACAAGTATTTCTGATTTTAATTGTGACTCTTTTAAAATGTTGATGAATTCAATTTGTGGTTTAAATATCTCGTCAAAATAATTCGCTTGCTGAGATGTTTCATCTCACTCTTGCATTACTCAATGCAGGTGCTTGTTGCTCATCAAGGGAAGTGGGAAGTAGCAGCACATCCACCTTCACTCTTATAATAACGCTGCTTAGGCGCAGTCATGATTTAATTAGAAGCTTCTTGTCAAAGGATGTTTGTTTCTAACTAGTTGTGCGCACTAGTTAATTTAGCTCATGCCATTATGGTTGTCTTCCCATTGCTAGCAGACCATTAATGTCTATTATGTTTTCTTATCATGATATCTATTTATACTTTGTTGCTTCCCCGTTTATGCAATTTTCAAAGGAGATGCTGTCGAAATTTTATATAAATGTTAGATGTGTAGTTTAGTAGCATTCTGGGGTGTTTGTAGACCCCGGGGTGTTACAAAGGGCAAGGCTCCCATGCCTCAGGATAACGAGGGTTACATTTTGTACCCTGCCGGCTATCCTGAGAGTAAAATTAGGAGAACTCATTCTAGGAAGTCTCACTCTGGCCCTAATCATGCTTTTATGTATAAGGGTGAGACATCTAGGTCTAGGCAACCAACCCGTGCCAAGTTGCCTAGAAAGAAAACTCCTAATGCATCAAATGATCACACTATTTCATTTAAAACTTTTGATGCATCATATGTTTTAACTAACAAATCCGGCAAGGTAGTTGCCAAGATTGTTGGGGGCAAACACAAGGGATCCAAGACTTGTGTTTGGGTACCCAAAGTTCTTGTTTCTAATGCCAAAGGACCCAAAACCGTTTGGGTACCTAAAGTCAAGAACTAAAATTGTTTTGTAGGTTTATGCATCCGGGGGCTCAAGTTGGATACTCGATAGCGGGTGCACAAACCACATGACAGGGGAGAAAAAGATGTTCTCCTCATATGAGAAAAACCAAGATCCCCAACGAGCTATCACATTCGGGGATGGAAATCAAGGTTTGGTCAAAGGATTGGGTAAAATTGCTATATCACCTGACCATACTATTTCCAATGTTTTTCTTGTAGATTCTTTAGATTACAATTTGCTTTCCGTATCCCAATTATGTCAAATGGGCTACAACTGTCTATTTACTGATATAGGTGTTACTGTCTTTAGAAGAAGTGATGATTCAATAGCATTTAAGGGAGTGTTAGAGGGTCAGCTATACTTGGTAGATTTTGATAGAGCTGAACTCGATACTTGCTTGGTTGCTAAGACTAGCTTGGGTTGGCTCTGGCACCGCCGACTAGCCCATGTTGGAATGAAGAATCTTCACAAGCTTCTAAAGGGAGAACACATTTTAGGACTAACCAATGTTCATTTTGAGAAAGACAGGATTTGTAGCGCATGCCAAGCCGGGAAGCAAGTTGGCACTCATCATCCACACAAGAACATCATGACTAGTGACAGGCCACTGGAGCTCCTACACATGGACCTATTCGGCCCGATCGCTTACATAAGCATCGGCGGGAGTAAGTACTGTCTAGTTATTGTGGATGATTATTCTCGCTTCACTTGGGTGTTCTTTTTGCAGGACAAATCTCATACCCAAGAGACCTTAAAGGGATTCTTGAGACGGGCTCAAAATGAGTTCAGCTTTAGGATCAAGAAAATTAGAAGCGACAATGGGACGGAGTTCAAGAACTCTCAAATTGAAGGCTTTCTTGAGGAGGAGGGCATCAAGCATGAGTTCTCTTCTCCCTACACTCCACAACAAAATGGTGTAGTGGAGAGGAAGAATCGAACTCTATTGGACATGGCAAGAACCATGCTTGATGAATACAAGACACCGGATCGGTTTTGGGCCGAAGCGGTCAACACTGCCTGCTACGCCATCAACCGGTTATATCTTCACCGAATCCTCAAGAAGACATCTTATGAACTCCTAACCGGTAAAAAGCCAAATATTTCATATTTTAGAGTTTTTGGTAGCAAATGCTTTATTCTTGTTAAGAGAGGTAGAAAATCTAAATTTGCTCCTAAAACTGTAGAAGGCTTTTTACTAGGATATGACTCAAACACAAGGGCATATAGAGTCTTTAACAAGTCCTCAGGACTTGTTGAAGTTTCTTGTGACGTTGTGTTTGATGAGACTAACGGCTCTCAAGTAGAGCAAGTTGATCTTGATGAGATAGGTGAAGAACAGGCTCCATGCATAGCACTAAGGAACATGTCCATTGGGGATGTGTGTCCTAAGGAATCCGAAGAGCCTCCACATGAACAAGATCAACCATCCTCCTCCCTGCAAGCATCTCCACCAACTCAAATTGAGGATGAGGCTCAAGATGTTGAACAAGAAGATCAAGAAGATGAGCCACCTCAAAATGACGGCAACGATCAAGGGGGAGATGCAAATGATGAAGACAAGGAGGATGAACAACCAAGGCCACCACACCCAAGAGTCCACCAAGCAATACAACGAGATCACCCCGTCGACACCATCCTCGGCGACATTCATAAGGGGGTAACCACTCGATCTCGTGTTGCACATTTTTGTGAACATTACTCTTTTGTTTCCTCTATTGAGCCACACAGGGTAGAGGAAGCACTTCAAGATTCGGATTGGGTGATGGCGATGCAAGAGGAGCTCAACAATTTCACAAGGAATGAGGTATGGCACTTAGTTCCACGTCCTAATCATAATGTTGTAGGAACCAAGTGGGTCTTCCGCAACAAGCAAGACGAGCATGGTGTGGTGACAAGGAACAAAGCTCGACTCGTGGCCAAGGGGTATTCACAAGTCGAAGGTTTGGATTTTGGTGAAACCTATGCACCCGTAGCTAGGCTTGAGTCAATTCGTATATTATTGGCCTATGCTACTTACCATGGCTTCAAGCTTTATCAAATGGACGTGAAGAGTGCCTTCCTCAATGGACCAATCAAGGAGGAGGTCTATGTTGAGCAACCTCCCGGCTTTGAAGACAGTGAGTACCCTAACCATGTTTATAGGCTCTCTAAGGCGCTTTATGGGCTCAAGCAAGCCCCAAGAGCATGGTATGAATGCCTTAGAGATTTCCTTATTGCAAATGGCTTCAAAGTCGGCAAAGCCGATCCTACTTTATTCACCAAAACACTTGATAATGATTTGTTTGTATGCCAAATTTACGTTGATGATATCATATTTGGGTCTACTAACGAATCTACATGTGAAGAATTTAGTAGGATCATGACAAAGAAATTCGAGATGTCAATGATGGGGGAGTTGAAGTATTTTCTAGGATTCCAAGTCAAGCAACTCCAAGAGGGCACCTTCATTAGCCAAACAAAGTATACTCAAGACATTCTAAGCAAATTTGGAATGAAGAATGCCAAGCCCATCAAGACACCCATGGGAACAAATGGGCATCTCGACCTCGACACGGGAGGTAAGTCCGTGGATCAAAAGGTATACCGGTCGATGATTGGTTCATTGCTTTATTTATGTGCATCTCGACCGGACATTATGCTTTCCGTATGCATGTGTGCAAGATTCCAAGCCGACCCTAAGGAATCACACCTTACGGCCGTAAAACGAATCTTGAGATATTTGGCTTATACTCCTAAGTTTGGGCTTTGGTACCCTCGGGGATCCACATTTGATTTGATTGGGTATTCGGATGCCGATTGGGCGGGGTGTAAGATTAATAGGAAGAGCACATCGGGGACTTGCCAGTTCTTGGGAAGATCCTTGGTGTCATGGGCTTCAAAGAAGCAAAATTCAGTCGCTCTTTCTACCGCCGAAGCCGAGTACATTGCCGCAGGCCATTGTTGCGCGCAATTGCTTTGGATGAGGCAAACCCTGCGGGACTACGGTTACAAATTAACCAAAGTTCCTCTTCTATGTGATAATGAGAGTGCAATCCGCATGGCGGATAATCCTGTTGAGCATAGCCGCACTAAACACATAGCCATTCGATATCATTTTCTTCGGGATCACCAACAAAAGGGGGATATCGAGATTTCATACATCAACACTAAAGATCAATTAGCCGATATCTTTACCAAGCCACTTGATGAACAATCTTTTACTAGACTTAGGCATGAGCTTAATATTCTTGATTCTAGGAATTTCTTTTGCTAGACTTGCACACATAGCTCATAAGAATACCTTTGATCATATCTCTTTTATATATGTTATGACTAATGTGTTTTCAAGTGTATTTCAAACCAAGTCATAGGTATATTGAAAGGGAATTGGAGTCTTCGGCGAAGACAAAGGCTTCCACTCCACTCTACTAACTCATCCTTCGCCGTCGCTCTGCATCACTCTCCATCTTTGGTATAATCTTCACTCATTTATTTTATGACCAAAGGAGGAGAAAGTACTTTAAAGGGCTTATATCTCACTCAAAGTATCCGTTTTTGGCGATTCATGCCAAAGGGGGAGAAAGTATGAGCCCAAAGCAAAAGGACCGCACCACCACCTAAGTTTTTAAAAAATTTTGGAGATTTTCAATTGGTCAAATTTCAACATTGGTATCTTATTATGTTCTAAAGGGGGAGGAAGTAGTATTTCAAAAATGATAAATCAAAACCCTCTTGAACACTAAGAGGAGGATCTCATTTAGGGGGAGTTTTGTTTAGTCAAAGGAAAAGCATTTGGAACAAAGGAAGAAACTTTCAAAACTTGAAAATGCTTTGCAAAATCTTATTCATTTACCTTTGACTATCTTGCAAAAAGACTTTGAAAAGAATTTACAAAAGAATTTGCAAAAACAAAACTTTTGGTGCAAATGTGGTCCAATATGTCAAAAACAAAGAAAACAATCCATGCGCATCATGCGAATATTTATATTGGCTCAATTCCAAGCAACCTTTGCACTTACGTTATACAAACTAGCTCAATTATGCACTTCTATATTTGCTTTGGTTTGTGTTGGCATCAATCACCAAAAAGGGGGAGATTGAAAGGGAATTAGGCTTACACCTAGTCCCTAAATAATTTTGGTGGTTGAATTGCCCAACACAAATATTGAACTAACTAGTTTGCTCTAGTGTATAAGTTATACAGGTGCAAAAAGGTTCACCCTCAGCCAATAAAAAGATCAAGTTTTGGATTCAACAAAGGAGCAAAGAGGCAACCGAAGGCACCTCTGGCTGGAGGCACCGGACTGTCCGGTGTACACCGGACAGTGTCCGGTGCGCCCAGAGGACTCCAACTCGAACTTGCCACCTTCGGGAATTTCTCAGGCCGCTTCGCTATAATTCACCGGACTGTCCGGTGTACACAGGACAGTGTCCGGTTCTCCAAGGAAGCGCGGCCTCCTCAACTCGCCAGCCTCGGGTTCGCGCGGCAGCCGCTCCGCTATAATTCACCGGACATGTCCGGTGTGCACCGGACTGTCCGGTGTACCAGCGGGGCAACGGCTATTTCAGCGCCAACGGCTACCTGCGGCGCATTTAATGCGCGCTCTGCGCGCGCAGTCGTCAGGCGCGCCCATACCGGCACACCGGACAATGAACAGTGGTTGTCCGGTGTGCACCGGACACCCAGGCGGGCCCAGAAGTCAGAAGCTCCAACGGTCAGAATCCAACGGCATTGATGACGTGGCGGGGGCACCGGACATGTCCGGTGTGCACCGGACTGTCCGGTGCACCATCAAACAGACAGCCTCCCAACGGCCACTTTTGGTGGTTGGGGCTATAAATACCCCAACCACCCCACCATTCATTGCATCCAAGTTTTCCAACTTCCAACCACTTACAAGAGCTAGGCATTCAATTCTAGACACACCAAAGAGATCAAATCCTCTCCAATTCCACTCAAGCCTTTAAGTGACTAGCGAGAGAGATTTGCCGTGTTCTTTTGAGCTCTTGCGCTTGGATCGCTTTCTTTCTTTCTCACTTGTTCTTGTGATCAAAACTCAATTGTAACCAAGGCAAGAGGCACCAATTGTGTGGTGGCCCTTGCGGGGAAGTTTTGTTCCCGTTTGATTGAGAAGAAGAAAAGCTCACTCGGTCCGAGGGACCGTTTGAGAGAGGGAAGGGTTGAAAGAGACCCGGCCTTTGTGGCCTCCTCAACGGGGAGTAGGTTTGAGAGAACCGAACCTCGGTAAAACAAATCCGCGTGTCTCACTTTATTATTCGCTTGCGATTTGTTTTGCGCCCTCTCTCGCGGACTCTATTATTTCTAACGCTAACCCGGCTTGTAGTTGTGATTATTTTTGAGATTTTCAGTTTCGCCCTATTCACCCCCCCTCTAGGCGACTTTCACCTATCTTTTAGCATCATTTACTCCAGCTTTTATGAAGTACCGAGTCCATCTCCCTTAAACAAAGTTTCACATTGATAGATCCTCTACCATTTTGATATAATGGTCCTAAGCTAAAACCCAATGGACTGAATAATAAAAGGGCTTCAAAGTTGGCTTAGGCATAAAAATTCAGAACCCAGAATTATCACTAAGTGTAAAAATTCAGATTTAGCACTTTGAATCTTTGAACTACTATTACTGTCAGTTTCAGCTGGTTTTAGTGGCATTACTCTTAAACTTGCACACCAAAGTATGGGCTTCCACTTTGGTACAGCACTCATAGGCCAGAACTACATGGATCAGCCCTTAAGGAGTATCCCAAATCTGCTTCAGACTGAAAAATCAGCGGGACTGAAATTTCATCTTAAGTCTGATTTTCCAAACTGAACACTGCATCTTTAGGCTCATTTTTCTACCAGTTCCGTATAGATTTAGGGCTTCAACACTTAATAACAGTTGTTCTCCTATAGTTACTCTACAAGTTTACTATAGCAACCTTTTGCCAAAAGCCCCCAGATTAAAACATACAGGGGTCCCGAAATAGGTAAAGAAAACTGTTTTTAGCTGAACCAAAATTGTATCAAGTTTGAAATCTGCAATTTACTCCAAATTTTTTGTCAAAACTTGAAAATCTCGACACATGAAAGTTGCTTGGTTTTGGAAACTCTATAACTTTGGTATTTTGACTTCTGGCAACCTATGGCCAGATCTCAGATTTCACTTTTGAGCTCTAATTTAGGGTTTTGAAGTTTATCCATCTCCTCTAGTGATTCTTCCACTTTGATGTAGCTTTTAAAAATAAAGTTGCTCTGGGTTCAAAGATTCACCCTTAGCACTTAAGACTCAAAGTCAACTTATCACTTGTTTAAGAGATGACTTACCCCCACTTACTTAAACAAATGCCTTAAACTAAGTCCTCTACTCTAATACACAACATCACACTTATTGAAAAATTTTAACCTAAGGAATGCATTCTAGGTATATCAAGCAAGTTAATGCAAGTGCATATGATGACATGCCAAGTTTTAGTTTTCGTAACACCAGGGGTGTTACACTCTCAAGGGAGTCCGGTAACAAGTATAAAGAGGAATCCTCTTCCTCCATCAAGTCACATAGGAGGGGTGACAAGAAGAAGAAAAACATGAAGAAGGTGGTCTACTACGAGATCGATTCTTCAACACCCTCCACCTCCGGCACCGAGTCATCCACTACTTCTAAGCGTCATGAGCGTACGAAGTATAGTAAGATGCCCATACGCTATCCTTGTATTTCAAAGCGTGCTCCATTACTTTCCGTACCTCTAGGCAAACCATCATATTTTGATGGTGAAGATTATTGCATGTGGAGTGATAAAATGAGGCACCATCTAACCTCACTCCACAAAAGTATTTGGGATATTGTTGAGTTTGGAGCGTAGGCACCACAAGTGGGGGACGAGGACTATGACTCGGACGAGGCCGCCCAAATTAGGCACTTCAACTCCCAAGCAACTTCTATACTCCTCGCCTCCTTGTGTCGAGAGGAGTATAATAAGGTGCAAGGGTTGAAGAACGCCAAATAAATTTGGGACGTTCTCAAAACGGCGCACGAAGGGGACGAGGTGACCAAGATCACCAAACGCGAGACGATCGAGGGAGAGCTCGGTCAATTTGTCCTCAACAAAGGGGAAGAGTCACAAGCTATGTACAACCGGCTCAAGACGATGGTCAACCAAGTGCGCAACCTCGGGAGCACAAAATGGGATGACCATGAAATGGTCAAGGTTATTCTAAGATCCCTTGTTTTTCGTAACCCTACTCAAGTACAATTAATTCGTGGGGATCCTAGATACAAACACATGTCTCCCGAGGAGGTGATTGGCAAGTTTGCGAGCTTTGAAATTATGATCAAAGACTCCAAACATATTGTCAACTTGGAGCAAGACACCACCTCTACACCCGAGGTGCAACCCGTTGCATTCAAAGCAACGAAAGAAAAGAAGGAGGAGTCTACACCAAGTAGGCTCCCAATCGATGCCTCCAAGCTCAACAATGAGGAGATGACACTCATCATCAAGAGCTTTCGCCAAATCCTCAAGCAAAGGAGGGGGAAGGAGTACAAGCCCCGCTCCAAAAGGGTGTGCTACCGCTGTGGTAAGTCTGGTCACTTTATTGCTAAGTGTCTATATTCTAGTGAAAGTGACAGGGATGAAGACAAGAAGAGGAAGAAGAAGGAGAAGAAAAGATACTACAAGAAGAAGGGCGGCGAGGCACACATGGGGCGAGAGTCCAACGAGGACGCCGCCAACATCACCGTCAACAAGGGCCTCCTCTTCCCTAACGTCAGCGACAAGTGTCTCATGGCAAAGGATGGCAAAAAGAACAAGGTACATTCTAGAAGGACCCCCAAATATACTACATCTAGTGATGAGGATAGTTCTAGTTATAATGAAGATGATCTAGTTTCTCTCTTTGCCAACCTTAACATGGACCAAAAGAAAAAATTAAATGAACTAATAGAGACCATTAACGAGAAGGATGATCTCTTGGAATGCCAAGAGGACTTACTCGTTAAAGAAAACAAAAAATTTGTTAAATTGAAAATTGCTTATGCTCTAGAAGTAGAAAAATGTGAAAACCTAACTAAGGAGCTTAGCATGTGCAATGAATCAATTTCTAGTCTTAGAATTGAGAATGATAATTTAAATGCTAAGATTGAGGAATTGAGAGTTTACAAAGCATCTACATCTACTGTTGAACATGTTACTATTTGTACTAAATGCAAAGACATTAATGTTGAAGCTATTGATGATCACCTTACTATGATTAAACAACAAAATGATCATATAGCTAAATTAGATGCTAAAATTGTCGAACATGAACTTAAAAATGAAAATTTTAAATTTGCTAGAAGCATGCTCTATAATGGGAGACACCCTGACATTAAGGATGGGATTGGTTTCTAACAAGGGAACCAAAACAACACCAAACTTAATGCCCCTAAGAAATTGTCTAATTTTGTTAAGGGTATGGCTCCCATGGTTCAGGATAGAGAAGGATACATTTTATATCCTGCTAACTATCCTGAGCACAAAAATAGGAAAATTCATGCAAAGAAACCTCATTCTGTCTCTCATCATGCATTTATGTATAAAAATGAGGCTTCTAGTTCTAGGCATACCACCAATGTTAAAATTCCTAATGCATCAAATGAACATAATATTTCATTTAAAACTTTTGATGTGTCTTATGTGCTTACTAACAAATCACGCAAAGTAGTTGCCAAATATGTTGGGGGCAAGCACAAGAGTCCAAAGACTTATATTTGGGTACCCAAGGTGCTTGTTTCTAATATCAAAGGACCCAAGACCGTTTGGGTACCTAAGAACAAGGCCTAAATTTGTTTTGTAGGTTTATGCATCCGGTGGATCAAGTTGGATAATTGATAGCGGGTGCACAAACCACATGACAGGGGAGAAAAGGATGTTCTCCTCATATGAGAAAAATGAAGATCCCCAACGAGCTCTCATGTTCGAGGATGGAAATCAAGGTTTGGTCAAAGGCTTGGGTAAAATTGTTGTATCCCCTGACCATTCCATTTCAAATGTTTTTCTTGTAGAGTCATTAGACTACAATTTGCTTTCTGTTTCTCAATTATGCAAAATAGGCTACAATTATCTATTTACTGATGTAGGTGTTACTGTCTTTAGAAGAAGTGATGATTTAATAGCATTTAAGGGAGTGTTAGAGGGTCAGCTATGTTTAGTTGATTTTAATGATAACAAAGCTGAACTTGACACTTGCTTAATTGCTAAGACTAACAAAGGTTGGCTCTGGCATCGCCGACTTGCCCATGTTGGGATGAAGAATCTCCACAAACTTCTAAAGGGAGAACACATTTTAGGACTAACCAATGTTCATTTTGAGAAAGACAGGATTTGCAGTGCATGTCAAGCAGGGAAGCAAGTTGGAGTCCATCATCCACACAAGAAAATAATGACGACTGACAGGCCGCTCGAACTACTCCACATGGATCTATTCGGGTCGATCGCTTACATAAGCATCGACGGTAGTAAGTACTGTCTAGTTATTGTGGATGATTATTCTCGCTTCACTTGGGTATTCTTTTTATAGGAAAAATCTCAAACCCAAGAGACTTTAAAGAGATTCCTGAGACGGGCTCAAAATGAGTTCGGATTGAGAATATAAAGATAAGAAGCGACAATGGAACAGAGTTCAAGAATTCCCAAATTGAAGGATTTCTTTAGGAGGAGGGCATCAAGCATGAGTTCTCTTCTCCATATACACCTCAACAAAATGATGTAGTGGAGAGAAAGAATAGAACTCTAGTGGACATGGCAAGAACCATGCTTGACGAATATAAGACACCGGACCGGTTTTGGGCAGAGGCAATTAACACCGCCTCCTACTCCATCAACTGGTTATATCTTCACCGAATCCTCAAGAATACATCATATGAACTCCTCACCGGTAAAAAGGCCAATGTTTCATATTTTAGAGTCTTTGGGAGCAAATGCTTTATTCTTATTATGAGAGGTAGAAGTTCTAAATTTGCTCCTAAAGCAGTAGAAGGCTTTTTACTAGGTTATGACTCAAACACAAGGGCATATAGAGTCTTCAACAAGTCCACTGGATTAGTTAAAGTTTCTTGTGACATTGTGTTTGATGGGACTAATGGCTCCCAAGTGGAGCAAGTTGATCTTGATGAACTAGATGATGAAGAGGCTCCATGCGTCGCGCTAAGGAACATGTCCATTGGGGATGTATGTCCTAAGGAATCCGAGGAGCACACACAAGCACAAGATCAACCATCATCTTCTAGGCAAGCATCTCCACCAACTCAAGATGAGGATCATGCTCAAGAAGAAGAGGATGAAGATCAAGACGATGAGCCACCTTAAGAGGAGGACATTGATCAAGGGGGAGATGAAGATGATCAAGACAAGGAAGATGATCAAGTGATTAGGGATCAAAGACCGCCACACCCAAGAGTCCACCAAGCATTTCAAAGAGATCACCCCGTCAACTTCATTCTTGGTGGCATTCATAAGGGGGTAACCACTAGATCTTGAGTTGCACATTTCTGTGAACATTACTGTCGGGGACCATAATTAGGGGTACCCTCAAGGCTCCTAATTCTCAGCTGGTAACCCCCATCAGCACAAAGCTGCAAAGGCCAGATGGGTGCGATTAAGTCAGGGATCAGTCCATTCAAGGGACTCGATCACGCCTCACCCGAGCCTAGCCTCGGACAAGGGCAGCCAACCCCGGAGGATTTCCGTCTCGCCCGAGGCCCTGCCTTCACCAAGAAGCAACCCTGACCAAATCGCCGCACCGACCGACCAAATCGCAGGGGCATTTAATGCAAAGGTGGCCTGACACCTTTATCCTGACACACGCCCCCCAGCCGGCAGAGCCGAAGTGACCGTCGTCACTTCGCCGCTCCGCTGGCCAGCCTGACAGAAGGATAGCGCCGCCTGCGCCACTCCGACTGCGTTGCCACTTGACAGAGTGAAACTGACAGGCAGTCAGGCCCGGCCAAAGGCACCATAGGAAGCTCCGCTCCACCCGACCCAGGGCTCGGACTCGGGCTAAGTCCCGGAAGACAGCGAACTCCGCCCGACCCAGGGCTCGGACTCGGGCTAAGTCCCGGAAGACGGCGAACTCCGCCCGACCCAGGGCTCGGACTCGGGCTAAGTCCCAGAAGACGGCAAACTCCGCCCGACCTAGGGCTCAGACTCAGGCTAAGTCCCGGAAGACGGAGAACTCCGCCCGACCCAGGGCTCGGACTCGGGCTAAGTCCCAGAAGACGGTGAACTCCGCCCGACCCAGGGCTCGGACTCGGGCCAAGACCCAGAAGACGACGATCTCCGCCTCGCCCGACCCAGGGCTCGGACTTGGGCTCGGCCCTGGAAGACGACGATCTCCGCCTCGCCCGACCCAGGGCTCGGACTTGGGCTCGGCCCCAGAAGACGACGAACTCCGCTTTGCCCGACCCCAGGGCTCGGACTCCGCTCCGGCACCAACCGGCGATCTCCGCCTCGCCCGAACCAGGGGCTCGGACCCGACCTCAGCCATGGAAGACGGACTCGACCTCGGCTTCGGAGGAGCTTCCACATCGCCCAACCTAGGGCGTAGACCAGCCACGTCAACAGGAGGCGCCATCATCACCCTACCCCGAGCTGACTCGGGCCACAGGGAACAAGACCGGCGTCCCATCTGGCTCGCCCCGCCAGATGGGCAATGATGGCGCCCTGCATACTCTGTGACGACGGCGGCTCTCAGCCCCCTTACGGAAGCAAGAGGACGTCAGCAAGGATTCAACCGCTCCAACAGCTGTCCCTCCGCCAGGCTCCATCGCTCCTCCGACGGCCACGACATCACACCAGCTGGGTGCCAAAATCTCTCCGGCTGCCACAACGGCATGTACTTAGGGCGCTAGCTCTCCTCCGCTAGATACGTAGCACTCTGCTACACCCCCCATTGTACACCTGGATCCTCTCCTTGCGCCTATAAAAGGGAGGACCAGGGCCCTCTTAGAGAGGGTTGGCCGCGTGGGGACGAGGACGAGACACGCGCTCGCTTGGAGCCGCTCGCTCCCTCTCCCGCGTGGATGCTTGTAACCCCCTACTGCAAGCGCACCCGACCTGGAAGCGGGACGAACACGAAGGCCGCGGGATTCCCACCTCTCTCACGCCGGTCTTCGGCCGCCTCGCTCTCCCCCCTTCGCGCTCGCCCTCGCGCTCGACCCATCTGGGCTGGGGCACGTGGCGACATTCACTCGTCGGCTCAGGGACCCCCCGGTCTCGGAACATCGACAGTTGGCGTGCCAGGTAGGGGCCTGCTGCGTGTTGACGAACAGCTTCCCATCAAGCTCCAGATGGGCAGTCTCCAGCAACCTCTCCAACCCAGGACGGTGCTCCGTTTCGAGAGTCTTGAGTTCATGTCCCTCGACGGTAGCTACGACATGATACTCCTTCCACCACCGTGCGACAACAACAGTGGCGGCCGACGACCCGCCCGCCGGCGGCGGAACCGGCGACGTCTTCCTCGTATGGTGGAAGAACAATCTTCGAGCTCACCCCGTCCTCTCCCCCGCCGGCGGAGGAGGAGGTGGGGGAACCAAGGCCAAGCAGGAGACAGCGCCTCGTCGGCTGTCGAGCGAGTCGACGGCCCCAGCGCCCCAACAGGGGGCGCACCGGGCGTCGACCTCGCGTTTGAGACGAAGGCGAGCGCCGTCTCCCCGCGACACGCCAATCCCGAGCAAGTGGACGACGCCAGCACACTCGCGAAAAGCTTGCTGGACGTCACCCTCGTACCTGAGACGACGGCGCAGTCAGTCCCCGACGTGACCTTATCGCCGCCCGTCGACCAAAAGGTACCGATCGATTCCCATCCCACGTCTTTCAGATTCAGCCTCAACCCGTCTAGCGACTTCGCTTTGGCGGGTGCTCTCATAGAGGCAAGTCCAGACCCTCTGGGGTTTCGTATGCGGTCACCTTGGGACCGGCTGACGGACGTCTCGACCTACGGGCCCTCTGGGTCCGAGGAAGACGACGAGCCCAGCATCTGTTGGGATTTCTCTGGACTTGGCAACCCTGGTGCCATGCGGGACTTCATGACCGCATGCGACTACTGCCTTTCCGACTGTTCCGACGGTAGCCGTAGCCTCGGCAACGAGGACCGCGGCCCAAGCCACGAATGCTTCCACGTCGATCTAGGGGGTCCCCCCGAAGGCAACCATCTCGGCATGCCGGAGGACGGTGACCTCCCTAGGCCGGTGCCTCGCGTTGACATCCCACGGGAGCTAGCTGTGGTCCTCGTTCAGGCGGGGGGTCATGACCCACAGCTCGAGCAAATCCGCGGGGTGCAGGCCAGGCTCGACGAGGGAGCAGGAGCGCTTGAGCCAATCCGTTGGGACGTCGGGCAGGCATGGGCGGGCCAACCTCTGGCCGGAGAAATACGTCATCTACCCCAGGGCTTCCAGCACCGCATCACCGACGACGTCAGGGTCAGGCCACCACCCGCTTCTAGTGGGGTCGGCCAGAACCTGGCGGCAGCAGCAATGCTTCTTCGCGCGATGCCGGAGCCATCAACCACCGAGGGGCAGCGAATCCAGGGAGAGCTCAAGAATCTCCTGGAAGGCGCCGCGGTCCGATGGGTCGAGAGCTCCGCCTCCCGAAGGCAGGGGTACCCCTCGGAACCTCATGCTGCGACTTCCCGATTCATGCGGGAAGCCTCGGTCTACACCGGGCGCACGCGCAACACAGCGCCTGCGGCCCCGGGTCGCCTCGGCAACGAGCACCGTCACCGCGACCGACGGGCCCACCTCGACGAGAGGGTGCGCCGAGGCTACCACCCCAGGCATGGGGGACGCTACGACAGCGGGGAGGATCGGAGTCCCTCGCCCGAACCACCCGGTCCGCAAGCCTTCAGCCGAGCCATCCGACGGGCGCCGTTCCCGACCCGGTTCCGACCCCCGACTACTATCACAAAGTACTCGGGGGAGACGAGACCGGAGCTGTGGCTCGCGGACTACCGTCTGGCCTGCCAACTGGGTGGAACGGACGATGACGACCTCATCATCCGCAACCTCCCCCTGTTCCTCTCCGACTCCGCTCGCGCCTGGTTGGAGCACCTGCCTCCGGGGCAGATCTCCAACTGGGATGACCTAGTCCAAGCTTTCGCCGGCAATTTCCAGGGCACGTATGTGCGCCCCGGGAATTCCTGGGACCTCCAAAGCTGCAGACAGCAGCCGGGAGAGTCTCCCCGGGACTACATCCGGCGATTCTCGAAGCAGCGCACCGAGCTGCCCAACATCACCGACTCGGATGTCATCGGCGCGTTCCTCGCTGGCACCACCTGCCGCGACCTGGTGAGCAAGCTAGGCCGCAAGACCCCCACCAGGGCGAGCGAGCTGATGGACATCGCCACCAAGTTCGCCTTCGGCCAGGAGGCGGTCGAGGCTATCTTCCGAAAGGACAAGCAGCCCCAGGGCCGCCCATCGGAAGATACTCCCGAGGCGTCAACTCAGCGCGGCGCCAAGAAGAAGGGCAAGAAGAAGTCGCAAGCGAAATGCGACGCCGCCGACGCGGACCTTGTCGCCGCCGCCGAGTACAAGAACCCTCGGAAGCCCCCCAGAGGTGCCAACCTCTTTGACAAGATGCTCAAGGAGCCGTGCCCCTATCACCAGGGACCCGTCAGGCACACCCTTGAGGAGTGCGTCATGCTTCGGCGCCACTTCCACAGGGCCGGGCCACCCGCGGAGGGTGGCAAGGCCCGCGACGACGACAAGAAGGAAGATCACCAGGCAGGAGAGTTCCCCGAGGTCCGCGACTGCTTCATGATCTATGGTGGGCAAGCGGCGAACGCCTCGGCTCGGCACCGCAAGCAAGCGTGCCAGGAGGTCTGCTCGGTCAAGGTGGCGGCGCCAGTCTATCTAGACTGGTCCGACAAGCCCATCACCTTCGACCGAGACGATCACCCCGACCATGTGCCGAGCCCGGGGAAATACCCGCTCGTCGTCGACCCCGTCATCGGCGACGTCAGGCTCACCAAGGTCCTCATGGACGGAGGCAGCAGCCTCAACATCATCTACGCCGAGACCCTCGGGCTTTTGCGTATCGATCTGTCCTCTGTCCGGGCAGGCGCTGCGCCCTTCCATGGGATCATTCCCGGGAAGCGCGTCCAACCCCTCGGACAGCTCGACCTTCCCGTCTGCTTCGGAACACCCTCCAACTTCCGAAGGGAGACCCTGACGTTCGAGGTGGTCGGGTTCCGAGGAACCTACCACGCGGTAATGGGGAGGCCATGCTACGTGAAGTTCATGGCCGTCCCCAACTACACCTACCTGAAGCTCAAGATGTCGGGCCCCAACGGGGTCATCACCGTCGGCCCTACGTACAAACACGCGTTCGAATGCGACGTGGAGTGCGTGGAGTACGCCGAGGCCCTCGCCGAGTCCGAGGCCCTCATCGCCGACCTGGAGAGCCTCTCTAAGGAGGTGCCAGACATGAAGCGTCATGCCGGCAACTTTGAGCCAGCGGAGACGGTTAAGTCCGTCCCCCTCGACCCCAGCGGCGACACCTCCATGCAGATCCGGATCGGCTCCGGGTTCGATCCCAAATAGGAAGCAGTGCTCGTCGACTTTCTCCGCGCGAACGCCGATGTCTTCGCGTGGAGTCCCTCGGACATGCCTGGCATACCGAGGGATGTCGCCGAGCACTCGCTGGACATCCGAGCCGGAGCCCGACCCGTCAAGCAGCCGCTGCGCCGATTCGACGAGGAGAAGCGCAGAGCCATAGGCGAGGAAATCCACAAGCTAATGGCGGCAGGGTTCATCAAAGAGGTATTCCATCCCGAATGGCTTGCCAACCCTGTGCTTGTGAGAAAGAAAGGGGGGAAATGGCGGATGTGTGTAGACTACACTGGTCTCAACAAAGCATGTCCGAAGGTTCCCTACCCTCTGCCTCGCATCGACCAAATCGTGGATTCCACTGCTGGGTGCGAAACCCTGTCTTTCCTCGATGCCTACTCGGGGTATCATCAAATCAGGATGAAAGAGTCCGACCAGCTCGCGACTTCTTTCATCACACCCTTCGGCATGTACTGCTATGTCACCATGCCGTTCGGCTTGAGGAATGCGGGCGCGACGTACCAGCGGTGCATGAACCATGTGTTCGGCGAACACATTGGCCGCACGGTCGAGGCCTACGTCGATGACATCGTAGTCAAGACGAGGAAAGCCTCCGACCTCCTTTCTGACCTTGAAGCGACATTCCGTTGTCTCAAGGCGAAAGGCGTCAAGCTCAATCCCGAAAAGTGTGTTTTCGGAGTACCCCGAGGCATGCTCTTGGGGTTCATCGTCTCCGAGCGGGGCATCGAAGCCAACCCGGAGAAGATCGCAGCTATCACCAGCATGGGGCCCATCAAGGACTTGAAAGGCGTACAGAGGGTCATGGGATGCCTCGCGGCTCCGAGCCGCTTCATCTCACGCCTCGGCGAAAGAGGTCTACCTCTGTACCGCCTCTTAAGTAAGGCCAAGTGCTTCACTTGGACCCCTGAGGCCGAGGAAGCCCTCGGGAACCTGAAGGCGCTCCTCACAAAGGCGCCCATCATGGTGCCCCCAGCTGTCAGAGAAGCCCTCCTAGTCTACGTCGCCGCGACCACTCAGGTGGTTAGCGCCGCGATTGTGGTCGAGAGGCAAGAAGAGGGGCATGCGTTGCCCGTTCAGAGGCCAGTCTACTTCGTCAGCGAGGTACTAGCCGAAACCAAGATCCGCTACCCGCAAGTTCAGAAGCTGCTGTACGCGGTGATCCTGACGCGGCGGAAGCTGCGACACTACTTCGAGTCTCATCCGGTAATTGTGGTGTCATCCTTCCCCCTGGGGGAGATCATCCAGTGTCGAGAGGCCTCGGGTAGGATTGCAAAGTGGGCGGTGGAAATCATGGGCGAGACGATCTCGTTCGCTCCTCGGAAGGCCATCAAGTCCTAGGTCTTGGCGGACTTCGTAGCTGAATGGGTCGACACTCAGCTACCGACGGCTCCGATCCAACCGGAGCTCTGGACCATGTTCTTCGACGGGTCGCTGATGAAGACAGGAGCCGGCGCAGGCCTACTCTTCGTCTCGCCCCTCGGGAAGCACCTATGCTACGTGCTACGCCTCCATTTCCCGGCATCCAACAATGTGGCTGAGTACGAAGCTCTAGTCAACGGGTTGCGGATCACCATCGAGCTAGGGGTCCGACGCCTTGACGCTCGCGGTGACTCGTAGCTCGTCATCGACCAAGTCATGAAGAACTCCCACTGTCGCGACCCGAAGATGGAGGCCTACTGCGATGAAGTTCGGCACCTGGAAGACAAGTTCTACGGGCTCGAGCTCAACCACATCGCTCGGTGCTACAACGAGACTGCGGACGAACTGGCTAAAATAGCCTCGGGGTGAACGACGGTTCCCCGGACGTCTTCTCCCGGGATCTGCATCAACCCTCCGTCAAGATCGACGACATGCCCGAGCCCGAGGCAACCTTGGCCCAGCCCGAGGCACCCTCGGCCTAGCCCGAGGCACCCTTGGATCAGCCCGAGGCACCCTCGGACCGGTCCGAGGCATCCTCGACTCAACCCGAGGTGCCCTCGACCCCCGAGGGCGAGGCGCTGCACGTCGAGGGGGAGCAAAGCGGGGTCACGCCTGATCAGAACTGGCGGACCCCGTACCTGCAATATCTCCACCGAGGAGAACTACCCTCCGACCGAGCCGAAGCTCGGCGGGTGGCGCGGCGCGCCAAGTCGTTCGTCTTGCTGGGTGATGAGAAGGAGCTCTACCACCGCAGCCCCTCCGGCATCCTCCAGCGATGCATCTCCATCGCCGAAGGTCAGGGACTCCCGCGAGAGATACACTCGGGGGCTTGCGGCCATCACGCAGCGCCTCGAGCCCTTGTCGGGAATGCTTTCCGGCAAGGCTTCTACTGGCCGACGGCGGTGGCCGACGCCACTAGAATTGTCCGCACCTGCGAAGGGTGCCAGTTCTACGCAAGGCAGACCCACCTGCCCGCTCAGGCTCTACAGACGATACCCATCACCTGGCCTTTTGCTGTGTGGGGTCTGGACCTCGTCGGCCCCTTGCAGAAGGCACCCGGGGGCTACACGCACCTGCTGGTCGCCATCGACAAATTCTCCAAGTGGATTGAGGTCCGACCCCTGAACAGCATCAGGTCCAAGCAGGCGGTGGCGTTCTTCACCAACATCATCCATCGCTTCGGGGTCCCGAACTCCATCATCACCGACAACGGCACCCAGTTCACCGGTAGAAAGTTCCTAGACTTCTGCGAGGATCATCACATCCAGGTGGACTGGGCCGCCGTGGCTCACCCCATGTCAAATGGGCAAGTAGAGCGTGCCAACGACATGATTCTACAAGGGCTCAAGCCCCGGATCTACAACAACCTCAACAAGTTCGGCAAGCGATGGATGAAGGAACTCCCCTTGGTGGTCTGGAGTCTGAGGACAATGCCAAGCCGAGCCACGGGCTTCACGTCGTTCTTCCTAGTCTACGGGGCCGAGGCCGTCTTGCCCACAGACCTGGAATACAGCTCCCCGAGGGCGAGGGCCTACACCGACCAAAGCAACCAAACTAGCTGAGAAGACTCGCTGGACCAGCTGGAGGAGGCTCGGGACAGGGCCTTACTACACTCGGCGCGGTACCAGCAGTCCCTGCGACGCTACCACACCCGAGGGGTCCGGTCCCGAGACCTCTAGGTGGGCGACCTGGCGCTTCGGCTGCGACAGGACGCCCGAGGGCGGCACAAGCTCACGCCCCCCTGGGAGGGGCCGTTCGTCATCGCCAAAGTTCTGAAGCCCAGAACATACAAGCTGGCCAACAGTCAAGGCGAGATCTACGGCAACGCTTGGAACATCCAACAGCTACGTCGCTTCTACCCTTAAGATGTTTTCAAGTTGTTCATATATCTCGCGCCCAGCAAAAGTTTAGTCGTCAAGGAAGGGTTGGCCTCGCCTCGGCAAAGCCCGACCCTCCCTCGGGGGCTAAAAGGGGGGGAACCCCCTCTGCGTCGAAATTTTCCTCGAAAAAAGATCTTTTCTGCCAGAAGGTCTTTCGGGCTGTTTGACTACTTTGAAAGTGGATCCTGAAAACGATGGAGTACACATAAGCAGCCAAGGCTGACCGAGCCGAGGGACTCCTACGCCTCCGGGATACGGATACCTCACTCATCACCTTCTGCGATAAGTAACTCACGTTCGGATAAGTGATCCCGCGGACCGAACAAGTCTTCACGTTCGAAAGCTCTTCTGCCGAAGCGATTTCTCGAGCCTTCTCGACTGCGTCGGCAACAGAGCCCCATGGACGGGTAAGAGTGCGCGTAAGCGGCAAGGCTGACCGAGCCGAGAGACTCCTACGCCTCCGGGATATGGATACCTCACTCGTCACCTTCCGCGAGAAGCAACTCTCGCTCGCACAAACATTTCTGTTACCAACAAAAGGGTCCAGATACTTGAAATAAGAGGAAAGGAGACGCGGCTTTACAACACGGCGAGGGTGTGTTTTGGCCTTGGCGGCCGCAGGAAACACACGCTACAAGACAACCCGATCATGCAGGCTCGGATCTTGACGGCTGAAGGGAGCAACAGCACCCTCGGCATCGACGACACCTTCGGCGAAGTCCGACCTAGCCTCGGACGGCGACGCGGTCCGAAGATCTCCACTCTAAAGGACGACGTCACCGCCATGCCTGAGCCATCGCTACCAGGGTCTTCTCGGGAATCCGGCTCGAGCAGGCGGCTCGGCCGGTCACACCGGGGCCTCGACTAGCTGTCCTCCAAGGACGTCAGCCCGACCCGAGGCCTCGGCCGGTCAATTCCGGCGTTGGTCCCGCTAACGGACGACCCGGCCAGGCTCCGACCAACCAGGTTTTTCTTTTCGAGCCAACTCTGCCTCTATTCATGTTGACGCCGCTACCCCTGGCCTCGGCTCGTCGAAAAGCGGCCGAGGGGTTCCTTTAATTAAGCTAGAGAAGCTTCGGACAATAGGGCTGACCGAGCCAAGGGACTCCTACGCCTCTGGGATACGGATACCTCACTCGTCACCTTTACACGGGGCGACCCACGCTTGGTGAAGCAGTTCAGACAACCAACAGGCGAGTTTTAGTGCTCGAAAATAAGGGAAAAACACGGCTCCGTGCCGAAAATACATACATGTTCAGGCCCCGACAGCCACAATGAACAAAAATACTGGCATCCAAAGTGCCATTACAAACGGAACTCTGGTTCCGTCCCCACGGGTATGAACAACCTCGAGCCTGCGAGGCGACGAACACCGGGGGACCCGCCAGCGACCTCTGCAGCAGCAGCCATGGCCCCAGGACGGACGCGGCCACCGGAGGGCTCTCGTTCGCGTTCCCGCTCAAGGGACGCGAACCAGCTATTAAAGCCAAAGAGCGGGCCGCTCCCAAGCGCACCGGCGGGTCCTCGCTGCCGTCCTTGCCTCGAATGCAAGGAAGAGGGCGGAATGTTGCATCCTAGCTAGGCAGCAACAGTTCGCCTTCCCCGGCATGGCTGGAGGACGTCTCCTCCGCAGGGCTGGAGGGTGTTTGCCACCACTAGAAGCTGGAAGAAGAGGTGGCCCGCCGGCCCGCGCGGGAGGTAGAGCCCCGGCTCGCCTCGCTCCCCGCTCCAGCGAGGATGACGAACACCCTCGAGGCTGAGGGCGGGACCAAGATCACAGCCCGGCTTGCCCCTCCCCATCCAGGGGCTGGAGGTCACCGTCTTGGGTGACCGCCAGTGGAGGGGTGCAGCCGGGCTGCGTGATGAAAATCCTTGAAGCCGAACGATGGCTGAAAGGTGCTAGCTCCCACGGAGTTGTGTTCCCCCAACGACGAGGCGGAAAGACGGCGGATCTCCCCCATCCGGGGGCTTGGAAGGTGGAAAGACACGATGCATAAGGGAGCGCGAAGACATGGTCTCCTTCCAAGGGGGTCACCCTCCTTTTAAAGGCGGATCTCCCTACTTGCGTCCCCAGCCGTCACGGGCTGAGTCTTCTCCAACACACTCCAAAGTCCTCCCCTACGGCGCGGGGGCTGGGTCCCACACGTCAAGCAAGCCGACTCAGAGCAGAAGAAGCCAAACCGCCGCGCGCGGTGCGTACAACCGCCCAGCGGTTACAAGCGACCCTCCACTTTTGCCCAGACCAGCGGGCGAAAGGGCGGGCAGCCATGCAGGCGGCATGCAACCGCGCCAAGTGGGCGCGCTTCTCCGACTCCCAACACGCCCGGCATGGAGGCCCAGGCCCACGTGTCATGCAACCGGTGCGCCGGTTGCTACGTGCGAGTAACTGCATCGCCACCTGCGCCACCACCGCGCCTCCTCGACTACGGAACCAATACCGCGATTCGAGGCCACCCAGCGGCTCCAGCCTGGCGCGACGGTCAATACGGCCGAAGACGGGCCGACAGTAATGGCGGTGGCAGGCGGGCAGGTGCAGCGGTCACGTCGTCAGCCAAGCTTACGTCCCATCCGGGGGCAGCGAGAGAACCCTCTCTCACAGCGTGAAGGCAACGCGCCCGTGACCCGTTCCTCGAACGGCTCACGCACGCGCAACGGCTACCCTGCGAACCACTCGCCCCGTCGCATTAACTCCGCGGCGGGACAGGCGGCGCCTCTGGCAGGAGAAGCGGACGACGCTTCGCCTTCACCGTAATGACCGCGTCAAAAAAGGTACGCCGCATCGTTCGATTTCGTATCCTTTTCCGTTTTTTCCTCTTTCTCTCTCTTGCAACAGGGACCGGGAAAGGGGGATACCCCGAAAAGGATCCTTCCTCGAGAAGGAACCAGGCTCCGAGCCCCCTACTGATCAGAGGTTTGAAGGCTGGCCCCCCGGAAGGGTTCAACAGCCGCCTCAGATCGCGTGGGCCCCGCACCCACTACTGGTCAGAGGTTCGAAGGCCGGCCCCTCGAAAGGGTTCCACGGCCGCCTCAGGCTACTCGGGCTCCGTGCCCATTACTGATCAGGGGTTCGAAGGCTGGCCCCCGAAGGGTTCACAGCCGCCTCAGACGCCGAGCGAGGGATGACCATGGGTACGTTCGATACATAACCAAGGCTCGGGCTGCGCTCCCGAGGTACCCTAGGACATTTCCGAGACCAGCGGGAACGATCTTGTAACAGAATCCCATCAGAGGGAGGCATCGAGCCCTCGGACCCCGTCGCCAGGGGACCGGGTCTGGCAGATCACCCGCAGGTACTTTTGGGCGTGCCTCTGGGCCCCTAGCCGACCCCTAACGAATGGGGCACGGACGTCCACTCGGATTACCCGCTTGCAGCTCATCGGAGACACCATGTTCGGCGCCCATCGAGGGCAACATGGCGCTTTCCCCCCTCCTCCTTGCGGAAAGGCGACACAGGGGCTATGTAAAAAAGCCAAGTCTACCCCTGACCGCCCTCTCGCTCTGTGCAGAGGCTCGGGGGCTGCTCTCGCGAACCCGGCTCCGGCCGAACCGTTGACAGCGTCAACATACCAGCCCGAGAACTTGGGACCCGACCGTACACCCGGGCTATGGCCAGCTCGCATGAGGGAACGACCAGACCAGCCGAAGCACTATGTGAGGCAGTAAGACCTCGAAGGAGTGAAACCACTCCTCCGAGGCCTCGGGGGCTACACCCGGTGGGTGCGCTCGCGCGCACCCACCGGAACAAAAGCGCAACCGAAAGGCTGGTCCCCTTGCAAAAAAGTGCGACGAAAGCCTCCAAGCGAGTGCAAACACTCCCTTCGAGGCTCGGGGGCTACTGTCGGGGACCATAATTAGGGGTACCCTCAAGGCTCCTAATTCTCAGCTGGTAACCCCCATCAGCACAAAGCTGCAAAGGCCTGATGGGTGCGATTAAGTCAGGGATCAGTCCATTCAAGGGACTCGATCACGCCTCACCCGAGCCTAGCCTCGGACAAGGGCAGCCGACCCCGGAGGATTTCCGTCTCGCCCGAGGCCCTGCCTTCGCCAAGAAGCAACCCTGACCAAATCGTCGCACCGACCGACCAAATCGCAGGGGCATTTAATGCAAAGGTGGCCTAACACCTTTATCCTGACGCACGCCCCCCAGCCGGCAGAGCCGAAGTGACCGCCATCACTTCGCCGCTCCGCTGGCTGGCCTGACAGAAGGACAGCGCCGCCTGCGCCACTCCGACTGCGTTGCCACTTGACAGAGTGAAACTGACAGGCAGTCAGGCCCGGCCAAAGGCACCATAGGAAGCTCCGCTCCACCCGACCCAGGGCTCGGACTCGGGCTAAGTCCCGGAAGACGGCGAACTCCGCCCGACCCAGGGCTCGGACTCGGGCTAAGTCCCGGAAGACGGCGAACTCCGCCCGACCCAGGGCTCGGACTCGGGCTAAGTCCCGGAAGATGGCAAACTCCGCCCGACCCAGGGCTCGGACTCGGGCTAAGTCCCAGAAGACGGTGAACTCCGCTCGAGCCAGGGCTCAGACTCGGGCCAAGAACCAGAAGACGACGATCTCCGCCTCGCCCGACCCAGGGCTCGGACTTGGGCTCGGCCCCGGAAGACGATGATCTCCGCCTCGCCCGACCTAGGGCTCGGACTTGGGCTCGGCCCCAGAAGACAACGAACTCCGCTTCGCCCGACCCCAGGGCTCGGACTTCGCCCCGGCACCAGCCGGCGATCTCCGCCTCGCCCGAACCTGGGGCTCGGACCCGACCTCGGCCACGGAAGACGGACTCGACCTCGGCTTCGGAGGAGCTTCCACATCGCCCAACCTAGGGTGTAGACCAGCCACGTCAACAGGAGGCGCCATCATCACCCTACCCCGAGCTGACTCGGGCCGCAGGGAACAAGACCGGCGTCCCATCTGGCTCGCCTCGCCAGATAGGCAATGATGGCGCCCTGCATACTCTGTGACGACGGCGGCTCTCAGCCCCCTTACGGAAGCAAGAGGACGTCAGCAAGGATTCAACCGCTCCGACAGCTGTCCCTTTGCCAGGCTCCATCGCTCCTCCGATGGCCACGACATCACACCAGCTGGGTGCCAAAATCTCTCCGGCTGCCACAACGGCATGTACTCAGGGCGCTAGCTCTCCTCCGCTAGACACGTAGCACTCTGCTACACCCCCCATTGTACACCTGGATCCTCTCCTTGTGCCTATAAAAGGGAGGACCAGGGCCCTCTTAGAGAGGGTTGGCCGCGTGGGGACGAGGATGAGACACGCGCTCGCTTGGAGCCGCTCGCTCCCTCTCCCGCGTGGACGCTTGTAACCCCCTACTGCAAGCGCATCCGACCTGGGCGCGGGACAAACACGAAGGCCACGGGATTTCCACCTCTCTCACGCCGGTCTCCGGCCGCCTCGCTCTCCCCCCTTCGCGCTCGCCCTCGCGCTCGACCCATCTGGGCTGGGGCACGCGGCGACATTCACTCGTCGGCTCAGGGACCCCCTGGTCTCGGAACGCCGACAATTACTCTTTTGTGTCTTCTATTGAGCCACACAGGATAGAGGATGCATTAAGAGATCTGGATTGGGTGGTGGCTATGCAAGGAGTTCAACAACTTCACGAGGAATGAGGTATGGCATTTAGTTCCACGTCCTAATCAAAATATTGTAGGTACCAAGTGGGTATTCCGCAACAAGCAAGATGAGCATGGTTTGGTGACAAGGAACAAAGCCTGACTTGTTGCTAAAGGTTATTCACAAGTTGAAGGTTTGGATTTTGATGAAACCTATGCACCCGTAGCTAGGATTGAGTCAATTCATATATTACTTGCCTATGCTACTTACCATGGCTTTAAGCTTTACCTAATGGACGTGAAAAGTGTCTTCCTCAATGGCCCTACCAAGGAAGAGGTCTATGTTGAGCAACCTCCTGGCTTTGAAGATAGTGAGTACCCTAACCATGTTTACAAGATCCCAAAGGCGCTTTATGGGCTCAAGCAAGCCCCAAGAGCATGACATGAATGCCTGCGAGACTTTCTTATCACAAATGGCTTCAAAGTGGGAAAGGCCGATCCTACTCTCTTCACTAAAACTGTTGCAAAAGACTTGTTTATATGCCAAATTTATGTTGATGATATTAAATTTTGGTTTACTAACAAGTCAACTTGTGAAGAGTTTAGTAGGATCATGATACAGAAAATCGAGATGTCTATGATGGGGTTGTTGAAGTATTTCCTTGGATTTGAAATCAAGCAACTCCAAGAGGACACCTTCATTATCCAAACTAAGTACATTCAAGACATACTTAAAAAGTTTGGGATGTACAATGGGAAACACATCAAGACATCCATGGGAACCAATGGGCATCTCGACCTCGACACGGGAGGTAAATCCGTAGATCAAAAGGTGTACCGGTCGATGATAGGTTCTTTACTCTACTTTTGTGCATCTCGACCGGACATTATGCTTTCTATATATATGTGTGCAAGGTTCCAGGCAAATCCTAAGGAAGTTCACCTTAGGACCGTGAAAAGAATCATGAGGTATTTAGTTTACACTCCTAAGTTTGGGCATTGGTGCCCCAAGGGATCTACCTTTGATTTAATTGGGTATTCCGATGTCGATTATGCCGGATGTAAAATTGATAGAAAGAGCACATCAGGGACTTGTTAGTTTCTGGGAAGATCCCTGGTGTCTTGGGCTTCAAAGAAACAAAATTCCGTAGTTCTTTCCACCGCCGAAGCCGAGTACATTGTCGCAAGTCATTGTTGTGCGCAATTACTTTGGATGAGGCAAACCCTTAGGGACTATGGCTACAAATTGAGCAAAGTCCCTCTCCTATGTGATAATGAGAGTACAATCCGCATGGTGGATAATCCCGTTGAACACAGCGCACTAAACACATAGACATCCGGTATCACTTTTTGACCAACAAAAGGGGGATATCGAAATTGCTTATGTAAGCACACACAACCAATTAGCCGATATCTTTACCAAGCCACTAGATGAGAAAACTTTTAGCAAACTTAGGAATGAGCTAAATATACTTGATTCTCGGAACTTTGATTGAAACATTGCACACATAGCTATTTCATATACCTTTGATCATGTCTCTTTCATTTGGTACAAATACATATTTCTTATTCTTCTTGTGCCAAGGCTAAGACTATTGTGCTTTCAAGTATATTTCTATCCATAGTCTTAGATTAAAAGGGAAATGGAGTATTCAGCAAAGACAAGGCTTCCACTTCAACTTTGACAGTATCATTTACCCTTTGCCATTACTCAATTAACTCTCAATTGATATGACCCTTCACTCATATTTATCTTACCATATGGGAGAACGTATTAGGTCCCAAAGGGGGAGAAAATACACAAGGGCTCTCAAGTTCTCCGTTTTGGTGATTAATGCCAAAGGGGGAGAAAGTATTAAGCCCAAAGCAAAAGGACCGCACCACCATTTCAAAAAATTTCACAAAAGTTTATTTCAATCGGTATTTGAGTTAGCCTCAAAATGAATTTTTCAATTGGTGTATTTTCAATTGATGTCTTAAAGTCAAATTTCAATTAGTATCCCATTAGTATGAAAAATTACAATTGGTTTTTGGTATCCATTTCAAAAAGGAAAATCACTTTAAAAACCCTCTTGAAAGCTAAGGGAGAACTCATTCAGGGGGAGCTTTTATTTAGTCATAGGAAAAACATTTGAAATAGGGGCAGGGATTTCAAATCTTAAAAAATGCTTCTTGCAATCGTATTCCTAAACCTTTGACTATTTGCAAAAGATTTTGAAAGGATTTTTCAAAAGGATTTGCAAAAACAAACAAGTGGTGCAGATGTGGTCCAAAATGTTAAATTATAGAAAAGCAATCCATTCATATGCATAAAGCCTTTCATTGGTTTAATTCCAAGTAACATATGCACATCTACTCATTTGCAAACTAGTTACATTTTTATACTTCATATTTGCTTTGGTTAGTGTTGGCATCAATCACCAAAAAGGGGGAGATTGAAAGGGAAATGAACTTAATCATTTCCTATAATCGATTTTGGTGGTTGACGTCCAACACAAACCACATGGACTAACTAGTTTGTCTAGATTTCATGTATCCAAGGTGCATAAGGTTCAGCATAAACCAAGAAAGAAATCCAATTAGGGACACAATAAAAAATGGAGCAAAGGACTTGAGTGTGCTGAAGTTCGGTGCACCGGACACTGTCCGGTGCACCAGGTCCAAGCGGAATCAAACCAATCACTCTCGGGAATTCCAGGGGCACTCTCCGCTATAATTCATCGAACTGTCCGGTGAGCCAGCGGAGCAACGGCTCCCTGCGCGCAAATGGTCGACTGCGCAGAGGAACAGTGTTGAACAATGCCGCGATAGAGTCAGAGCGCAGAAGTCAGAGGTCACCGGACTGTCCGATGTGGCACCGGATTGTCCGGTGCAGCAAAAAGACAAACGGCTCCAATGGTCAACTGCTCCAAACCCTAACGGGCGCGCTAACGTGGCGCGCACCGGACAGTGAACAGTGACTGTCCGGTGCGCCACCGGACTGTCCGGTGCGCCCATCGCCAGCAGCCTTTGCCAATGGCTAGAAAGTGGTTGGGAGCTATAAATACCCCCAACCACCTCATTCAAAGCAATCCAAGCATTCTGAGTTTCTCATTCATTGCAAGAGCAAAGTGCAACACTCCAAGACACAATCAAAGCAATCAATCCACTCAAAGTTCCCAAAATCAACGCTAGTGCTTAAGGGCTTGTGAGAGGATCATTTGTGTTCTTTTTTTTGCTCTTATCGCTTGGATTGCCTTCTTCCTTTCTCATTCCATTTCTCAAGTGCTTTGTAAAGCTAAGCAAGAGACACCAAGTGTGTGGTGGTCCTTGCGGGGTCTTAGTGACCCGTGTGATTAAGTGAAGGCTCACTCGGTCTAAATGACCGTTTGAGAGAGAGGGAAAGGGTTGAAATAGACCCGGCCTTTGTGGCCTCCTCAACGGGGACTAGGTTCTTTGGAACCAAACCTCGGTAAAACAAATCATCGTGTCTACTCACTTTGACTATCGCTTGATTTGTTTGCCCTCTTTCCTCTCTCTAATGTTTCCTTGCTAGTATTAATTTGAGTTTGCTCTCATACTTCATCCGCTTCCTTTGAGAAACTCTTAGCAAGAGAAACATCCTTTCGGACTTGAATTTAGTTCTAATGCTAACCCCGACCTTAGTGTGTGTTTAAGTTTATAAATTTCAGGTTTTGCCTATTCACCCCCCTCTAGGTGACTTTCACTCCTCGTGCTTGGTGTGGAAGCACTCTCGAGTCGGGTCATAACCCTCATCGTCAGAGGCGTAGTCATTGGAGCCATCAGAGATGTAGTAATCGCATATGGACAAGAAGTGTTGCATGGACCCGAGATTGTGGAGCCCGGAGAAGTCTAGACCAATGTATAGATCATCCTCTGCCTTGGAGCCCATGTGCTCTGAGGTTGGAGAGGTTGCAAGCAGGTCCAGTGTTGACCACATATGGTGACCTAGAAGTTCGATATATGTACTTGTGTAGGAACTTACCGAAGAGGGGTAGCCTGGGGATCAAAGCTATGGGAGAGTGGTCTGGGTGGTGGCAGAGGTCTGGGTGCCCCTCCTCTAGCCAGGGGAGCAAGCATGGTCGTGCTCTCCCTGGCTGCGAGAGACGGTAGTCAGGTCGGTGTGGTGTCTAGGCAGGAGGTGCACCATGTCATAATCAAAGCGAAGGGACATGAACTCGAGACTCCCAAACCATATCACCATGCCAAGTTACAAAGAGTGTTCAAGATTGGCCATCCAGATCCTTAATGGCAATGTGTTGTCAACACGCAGTGAACCCCTACATGGCACGCTAACTGTTAGTGTTTTGGGAACCAGAGATCCAAACTAACAAGTGAATTTGTGTTGTGTGCCCCTGTCCAGATGGGTGATGCAAGAAGACACAAGATTTATCGTGGTTTGGGCAAGAGACGGCCCTACTTCCAGCGAGAGGGATGATACTTATAATATCTTTCACCTAGGTGCTCATAGTAGGGGATACAAGATTGTCGAGAGAGGGAGCAGGTCCCAAGTCTCTAAGTGTGATTGAGGTTGGTGCAAATATCAGGAGTGGTGTGAGTGGTGAAGTGTTGTGCTCTCTCTTCCCCCTTGAAGGCCCCGAGCTCTTCCTTTTATAGTCGCAAGGAGGAAACCTATGTGTACAAAGGTTGTTACGTTATTGTCATAGTCACCGGAGGTGCGCCAATGCCCTGTAGCAGCATGGTGGTAGGAATGGCCTTCGGACGGGGTGCGTCCGGGCCCTGTAGTGGCATGGCCAGCAGGATGGCCCTGGTACTTTGTGTTGTCTTTTGTGAGATAGAGAGAAGAGGCTGGGTCGGGAGCATGAGCAGGCGTCCGAGTCCATCCTAGACAAGATGTTTGTCGAATCATAGTTGCTTAAAACAGTGCTCGACATGGCGGAAGAGTGTGGTGATCTAGTCTTGGCGTCATCCGAGATGGTGGAAAGTAGATTGGACACTAGTCTTGTTGTTCCTATAGCCATCCTATCCTCAGCGGGGTTGGCGGTAGAGCACGCGACATCACGCTTTTCTCTGTTGGTGCAGTTGGCGAGGCCGGGCTCGGGCGAGACAGAGATTTCTCCCAAGGTCGAGGCTGAGTCAGAACACTGGTATGCAATCACGATTGGAGTGGTTGGAACAACGGACGGAGTGGGGAAATATTGCCCGATATTCGCGCCTTGACTGTCGTTGTGGGCAGGCGAAAGTAGATTGGACCGGGGTCGTGTCACCCTTTGTTGACTTTGGTGCCCGGGCGGGGTAGGTGTTCGTATAGACTATATTAAATGCACACGTCCTCGGGTCTGAGAAATCGGTCGAGGTCGGGCTCGTGCGAGACCTTGCCCGGGATACCCTCGGGCGAGGCTGACATGCGTTTCCCGCCTGAAGGTGTCCTCGGGTGAGTCGCAAACCCACGCATGTTCTAACACCCAATATTTTATTATGAAAGTTCAGTAAAATTCTATATAAAGATTTAAGCTAAAATATGTTTAACAATAGCTTCCTTTCTTTATAGAGTATGTTTCCCTAATATAAATAAATAGCAATACTATAATTTTGGTAGTACAAATTTTGGAGGTAAACATTGGAATTAGAATTTGAGTTAAAAGAGAAAACATAAGATAAATAGAAGATCCTCAATTGTTTAACCGGTGGAACTATTCTTTATAGATTATGTGTTTAAGAAACCTTCTCTTAGTAGAGAATAAATAATAGACTTTTCTATACAAATAAAACTATTTAGGCTTGATATTTAAGAATATCCACACACAAAATATTTAAGATGATATAATTGGAATTGTTTTCTTAGAACAAATAATTTGTGTGTATGGAATGCATCTTTACAAGCATTTTCTTGAATAAATAAATTGTTAATAAATAATAAATAAAAATGCATCTTAAATTCATGCTGAGATTCTTTGCTTGTTGCATAAAACCAATGTTTGAATTTTGAAACAGATTTGAACTTAAATTAAAAAAGTAGGAAAATAAAATAAGAAAATAAAAAAATAGAAAGGAAAACATTACCTGCGCTCGGGCCAGCTTCGACCTAGCTAACAGTGCGACCTTGCTTTCAGCTAGGGATGGCAACGGGGAATTCCCCGTCGGGTTTTAGCTCCTCATCCCCATCCCCACGACGCAAAAATTTTCCCACGGGGATCCCCACGAACGTTTGCGGGGGACATTTCTTCCCCATCCCCGTTACCCACGGGGATAAATCCCCATCGGGGATCCCCGTACCCGCTTATATTATAATTAGATCATACTTCAGTTGTTATTAATGTAAAACATTGTCACTTATACATATTGTTATGTGTAAAAATCATTATGTGTACATTAAAATGAACACATTTGTACAACTAGTGATCTCTTGTCAAGATAATTATTTATTTCTATTATTAACTATTATATAAAAACATCGTCATATGTAAGTTTAACGGGTCCCCGCGAGGAACGGGGATGGAGAATGCTTCCCCATCCCCATCCCCGTTTACCCGTCGGGGGAGAAATTTTCCCCATTTACATCCCCGTGGGGAAAGAAATTTCCCCATCCCCATCCCCATCCCCTAATATAGGAATTCCCCGCGGGGAATCGGGAATCGGGCCCCCATTGCCATCTCTACTTTCAGCCCATCAGCCGACCTTTATTCTCAGCAGAACGAGCCGAATTCCTCACGCCTTGTGCCACTGACTCGGTTGGCCCAGGTGTCAGCCGCTCCACTAGCCTCTCGCGTCCTCGCGCCTGGGCACCATCTCTCACTACAGGAATCCACTTAATTCCCGTCGCCTAAAGGCCGACGAAAACAAGCCCTAAACTGACGGAAATTAGTAATTCCCGTCGGTATATGGTTAATTCCCGTCGGCCCTAAGCCGACAGGCATCAGATGTCGGGGATAACCTTATTCCCGGCGGCACTCAAGGAGGTGGTCGGGGGCGACGGTGGAACTTGGGGGCGGCGGCGGTGCCCGGAGAGCCGGTCGGGGGAGGCGGCGGTGGAGGCCAGCGGGGGCGGTGGTGGGGGACGGCTGGGGCGGTGGTGGTGGCTTCCGGCTGGGGCGGCGGCGGTGGAGGCCGGCGGGGCGGCGCGCGGTCGGGGCCGACGTTTGCGGCGGCGGTCGGGGCCGTCTGGGCAGCACGGAGGTCGGGGCCGGTTGGGGCGGTGCGGCGGCGGCCTCTCCTGGCGGCTGGGGCAGTCGGGGCCGGCTAGAGCGGTGCGGCGGCGGCGGTTGGTTTGAAGGAAGGAGGAGAGGACACGAATGAGCCCGCGCGGGTTCATCCCTCTGCTCATATTTCATTAATTCCCGTCGGCCAATGTAGTGGCCGACGAGAATTAGCTAATCCCCGTCGGCCTATGCTCTGGCCGACGGGCGTTAAAGTAATCCCCGTCGGCCTGTGTGTTAGCCGACGGGAGTTAATTTATCCCTGTTGGCTTTTGCTCTAGCCGACGAGCGTTAAAGTAATCCTCGTCGGCTGTAGGTTAGCTAACGTGAGTTAATTTATCCCCGTCAGCTTTTGCTCTGGCCGACGGGAGTTAACCTGGCCAACGGAAATCATTAGGATTCTTGTAGTGTCTGGCACGTGGGCCCCACGGGCAGGTTCTCCTCCTAGCTTCCGATCGAGACGGGCTCCAACAAACTCCACCAAACTCCATGGCGATCCAATGGGGGTATCTTCTATTCAAGCCTCCGAGGCTCGTCCCCCTGTGACTATAAAATCCTTGGCACCACACCCCCTCCCTCTTCCATGTCGCTTCGAACCCGACCATGGTGGGAGCAAGGAACAGAGAGCTGGGGGCGCAGTGCGTGGCGGGAGGCCACCGCCACCATGGAACCCCCACCGGCATCCGCAATCGAGGGGCATGATCTGGTTGGGGGGCTTCGTAGGGTCACGTCAAAGCATGTGGTTACATCTACGAGCGCACCTAATGGGAGGGATGGTGAGAATTCCTCACTGGAGGGTTGACTCCGCCATGGATCCGCTCAGTGACGCGGGCAGGAGTGTCGACGCTGTCAACGGAGGTGAGAAATAATCTATGTAGTTCGTGTCGCCCTCCTTCTCCTATAGCACCAGTTAGGTTCAAGTTCTGTCTCGGGAGAGGCGTTCGGCCATGTGCCGACCATGGCGCCACCGTGAGCGTGGCGCGTCGCCATTGCTGTGCGTAGGAGTGGGGTTGGCACTCGGTGACCGTTGATGCTTGATCCAGAATTCTTTGCGACCGAGATTAAACCATGACATAACCCCTCGCTTCATTAAACTGTGGCCGTGGATCCAGAATCGGGCGGCCAGGTCTTGGGTCGGGGCTTAATCGAATCATGATCATTGATCTTCTATGAACACACCAGATTTGATCTCACACATACCCCTCCGGCCTTGTGATCTCAACCCTTGATTTATGATCAGATGGTTGTGGATCACCCATACCCCTTCGCCGGGGACATTATGCTAAAGAGACCCTGTGCTTTATTAGTATCAACCCGCAGTCTGGGTGTGTGTAAAGAATAGAGCTATTAGGTCCACAATATTACAAAACCAACCCTGATCTTATTTAGAATGTCATCCGTCGTCCAACTGGAATAAAGGAAATGGTGAATTGAATATAGAAATCAATTGTAATATGAAAATAATTATTATAACTTGTTTATTTTGTATCTTCTACGTTTTAACTCAATTTTAGTCCGTTCCAATCGCGTTAGATTCATATTAATATTGTCTACATGATAAGAACAATTGTTTTCATGCTTGTAGAAGTAATGAAATACATTTTTATTAAATTTACTTTTCTAAAAATGGTTAATGTGACATGGTAAATCAACCTATGACTATAGTTTAACTAAAAATATGATTCTAACAAAGTTATAACTTAGATTAAAGTTAAATCAGCAATGTATTTGTAAACTTTTTCTCATATGGTTTATGTTAATCAACATAGAATATTATTTAGTCACTTAGGACTTTAGAAAATTGTATATTTTCAACCTTAACTCCGATTTTAGTGATTCTTGAACCCACGCTCTCGTAGCAGCACGTAGAATATTCTTACGATGTTTGTTCTCATGTTTGGTGTAATGTTAATTTATGTACTCCTTATCTATTTGTATGTATTACTACGAGTAGTAGTGAGGTCACGAGAATCTGAAGACCAACTTGGTACCTGGGAATCTCAAGTCTAAGGCAAGTTGTGCCCTTGATCACTCTTCTTTACCTAATAATGTTCTCTATTAATCAATGTGACATGCTTAAATAATTTGATGGGACCTAATAGGGTTCCCTAGTTTTGTTTACCCCACCCCTTGCAGACAAATGAACTATTGGGTAGACTTGCTATTGCTCTACCTAGTTTTGGGATTAATGTTACATTTGAATTATGATCATGTTCCAATTATGGTGTTGTTTTAATTATTGTTCATGACAAGATCAATGTGTTAATTGGAACATGGAGCTTAACTTGAGATAATTGTGCTATCACAAGGGTGGAATGGGACGCCCATGGCTGACTAATTAGGAAAGCTAGTGGAGGACTACCTTACCCGAAAGGGGCAAGGGCGGTAGAGGAGCTACGTATAACACAGTTCTCGGGTCGATCATGCTGCGATGGCTTTTCGGATAAGGGATTCCTATATTGCCCTTCTCATAAACCGTAGCGGATTTTCTGAAGCTAGTGGAACTTTGTAAAGGCCTCGTAGTGGTACCCTGCCTCGTCTCCTCGGTAGAGATGAATGGGAAGTCACGATCACTTGGCAAATGGGTAACACGACTTGTGGGTAAAGGGCACAACCTTTGCAGAGTGTAAAACTGGTATATTAGTCGTGCTCGCGGTCAAGGGTGACATAGGACTCTCGCATGATTAATTTATGGAACTAAACTTAATCTGTCATTTGCATTGCATTTTGGGTGTTATTATTAATTGTGATCTTTTACTTAATTGGGTTGGTATCTACTTATACTTAGTAACTGCTAATAAAACTTTGACCAACTTTAAAAAGCAATGCTCAGCTTTAACCACCTCCTTTGGTAAGCCTTACATTTCACATGAGCCCCACTGTAAGTGAGCTCATGCACATTATTCCCCACAACTTGTAGAGCGATGAACGTATGTGAGCTCACCCTTGTTGTACTCACATCCCCCCAGGTCAAGAACAGGTACTGCAAGATGAGGAGCATGAAGGAGGTCGCGATGAGTTCATGAGGTCTAGGTCGTCGTCTCCTAGTCAACTATGTTTGCTGGATTGTCGTCTTTGTATGATGTAATTATAGCTATTTTGTATAGAACTTCTATTATATAGTGATGATGTGGCATTTGTTTCTATACCATGAGTTATCATATGTGTGAGAGTTGATTCTAGCACACATTTGATTCGTGCCTGGATTTGCCCTTAAATCCGGGTGTGACACAGGCATACTGTTCGCCCAAGGTTGGGCTCGGGCGAAGCGTAGTTGCACGGTCGGCGCGTGGTGCCTCGGGCGAATCATGATTCAGGTCCTGTGTGGCCTTGGAAGGCTGGGAGCGTGTTTGTTCTGTGATCCCTTGTTACTCAGGTGTCTAGGTATGTTTAGGGATGTAATCTGGGTACCTCTAATTATGGTACCCGATAGCCTAATCTGCGCACAGATACAGACTCAGAGCCTCTAGTTCTAACTCCGTAAACACGAGGAATTCGTGGAAATAGTAATGCAAAGAGTTAGGTGCCAAAAAACTAGGCCGCACAAACTTACTAGCCCCTGAGTCATTAAGAGCCACTAGGCATGCCCGAAGACGTCGGACCCCGACGTTAGATGCCTCCAAGGCAGCGCGAGCCGCACCCAAATCCCTCTGAAGATCTTCCACTGACGATCCCATAGGAGTTTTGAGCACTTGTTTTTGATTCCTTCGAGTGTCAAAAACAAGGCAACACAGTAAGATTAGGATCAATCTTCATCTTTAGACTCACCCTTCTTTAGGAGGAAGGTTAAGTAAAAGATGAAGATGTGATTAAAGTGAATAAAGAAAATGTAAATATAGTAGTAAGTAAAGCGTGTGATGTATGAACACAAGACATATAGTGTAATATTGTGAATATTGCTCACTTCCTTCAGCCTTTTTTCATTATTAAATTGGAGATTACATTTATACCTTCGACTTTGCGAAGCTTACATGGCGAAGGACGAATTACATCTTCGAAGATGGAGTTATTTGCTTTCTCCTTGATCTGAAAGATGTCCAAATGCATGTCCTCAAACCTATACATTTGAACTATTGAACATGATGGGGGTAATGGTGTCTTTTTTCTTTGCTATTCTGGTGAACAAACTCTTGAAGATCTCCTGCAGCTTCGTCTAGACGACGCTAGCTTCGTCATTTGTACACCTGCGCTATTATCCCGAAGCATGTGCCTTCGTTTATGGTTGTTTGATCCAAAGGTGCTTTGGTATGGGCACCTGCAACACATAAAAATAAACTACAAAACAACTAATAACTTGGTGTTTTGAGGACTTTCGGGAGAAGAAGGCCCCCAACAGGAGTCGACAGGTTGGATAACCCAGTCAGTCACAAGACCATGGTCCCCTGCATCCTAGGAGGGTGAACCGCCACCTTAGGAAAGGCTGAGGAAGACCAAGAGGGATAAGGGGAATGGGTAGGACCTTGCAAAAAGGGAAGAACGCCCATACCATCGCCTTGGATGACCAACCCTAAGGAATCCGCCCTGATCCATAGATGTGAAGCAACTAGTGGAGGGAGGGCAAGGGCCATTGAGGAAGCCCACGAGGCATAAGATCCAACACGATTGCCCACCTGTTAGGGTGTTCTCTTTAAAAGGCGACGCCCGATGGAACTTATGGAAACAAACCTATGACCCTGAAAAGGGGAGCAGATCAGTGGAGAAAAGGCCTTGAGGCCCCACGACATGGTCGCATGGAGTCAAAGGGCAGCACGAGCAAAAGAAAAATAGAAACCATTCTTATATCCTCCCTCGAGAAACGACGTTAGGACGTAATACACTAGGGGGTCATTGAGCGATACGAACGATATCGTCTGTGGACAACCTATCTACAACATGATTGGTCGCCTTGTCATAGTCCTCTAGTACATCCTCTAGCCCCTCTTCCGATAGAGACGAAGGAAGGCCGACGTTGTCCCAAAGACCACAACCGGACCAAAGCTCCTCGGTGAACACCAAAGTCAACGATATCTCAGACACAACACGAGATGTTGTCCAAGCGCTCCACTAAGGAGGAGCCTTGAGCCCTGACGTACTTCTCAACTTTCCCCAAACAGTGGCACATTTTCTCCAATTCGTCTTCTAGAACTAAAAGGAAAAGGGAGGGAGGTAAGAAAGGAGTTAAAACAGCCAATAAGTAACGATGAACGAGCGACCTACCAGCTACACGGATGTTAGACTCGGCAAGCTGGGCCTGGAGCAGTCCAGCCTCGGCCTTGGCTGCCTCTAGCACCGCGTGAAAAGCCTCATGGCTCTCCCGAGACTCCTAGGGGAGAGGGATAGGCTCCAATGGGCCCGACCACAACGACCGGACAGAAGGTGATGCCTCCCACCCGAATGTTTCAGGGGCCGCCCTGCGACAAGAAAGGCAGGCATCAGAATCACCCACATAAGGGGAAAGGAAGTGCTCGGAGGAGGAGGAACCTTACCCAGACCCGATCTAGCACGGCTTCCTCCTGACCCGAGATCTATCAACTGACCCGTTGGCGGAACCCAACTGAGGTGTGAGTTAAAAACGAATACTACGGGACGACTACAAGCAGACGCTCACCCGAGCTTATAAAGGGGGACATAACATCTGGTTCCCCCTCCCCGAACAAGGGAGGACTACGTCGGGGATGTTTCGCCTCCCTAAGGTGTGAATATTGTTACTAAACAGATATGCACAACCCAAATATCGAGGCGAACAATGCCCGACCCGAGGGAAGCCACCAAGGGGAGATACTCTCCCCTCAGGGGCTCAGGGGCTACTATCTAGGAAAATATCCCTAGGCCCTGGGGCCCACAAGTCAGCAGGAGGATGAGGGAAGAGTCTGCCTTGGAAGGACCCACCCCCAGATAGTCCCGAGGCACCGAGCCTGGGATCAGGCGAGGCAAAGCCAGATGGCGGGTCAAGTGAACCGAGAGGAAGCCACTCAAGTGGATTCCACGCCTAGCCTAGGATTGATCCACCATAAATGACTAGTCGCATTAACTGCGCCTAGTGCCGAGCCGCAACAGGAGACTCGGTCCTTCTTCCACTCATGACCTATGTGTCCCTAGCCTACGACCCACTCATGACTTATCAAGCCTAGGCATGAGTGCACTAGTCATTTATATGACCTGTAACACGACAAGATACGCCGAGACCTAGGCTACGAAGGCTAGAAGTCAGTGTGGCGCAGAGAGAGTAATGATGACACCGGAGCTCCTCGCCGCCCACACGCAGCCAGTCCTAAAGAGTCTGGCCAGAGGAGCTCAGACGACCGAGCTGCATGCCGACAAGCACGACTTTACTAAGATAGAACGCCTCGTTTTACTATGGCATAGTAACTCCTTCCAACCGAGATGAAAGAGGAACATACGAATACAGAGGCACAGAGGACTATGGAAGCCGAAGCCAAGGAGCACACCGTCACGATGCCTAAAGCTTAGCTAGGTAGAGAGCACCACATTTGTAGTCGTTAGGCCTCACCACAGATAAGAGACTTAGGAGTCTCCTCCCTCTCTCGCCCACTTGTAACCCCTACTACGAGTATTGAGTAACAAGGTGCCGTTAGTGGAAACCAAAATAAATCTTGCACGCACTAAGCACATTGGACTTGGAACACTCACAAACAAATTTACTTATCGGAGCTGGTTCGAAACACCGACACGTCTCCTATTGAACCTCTATTTAGGCTTATACTTGACAGGGGTTGTCCTTGCCCTTGGACTTGTGCATTAGACCACTATGTCGGTTAGACATCAGATTTGATTGCCGTGCTCGCATTTTAATGATATGTGGGCTAACCTCACAAAAAAAATCTTGCGTCCCAAAATATAGTTCTTTCTAGCCCTCTTCTTTCTTCCCACATTTGAACGAATGATAATAAATATAAACATTTGTACAAACTACATTCATAGGTTAACTAATGGTTGTAAGTTTAGGTATTGTTTGGTTGGACCATTTTATAGCATAATCCATTAACGGGAGTATCCAATAGCGATAATTCATGTTTGTTACGCGTTCACTGTAACTAAATCACGGTGGGATCTGTTACCAGCCTATGTAAACTCAATATCATCCACCTTCCCGGTTAGATGATTACATTGCTCTCTTCACTCCGAAACTGTTACCTTGATGACAACCAAACAAAGCATGTAATCAATTGCTCCACCGCTGATATAGCTATGATTTTTTTTGTAAAAATATGTCTCCCCAAATACACCTAAAAGGGAAAAAGGGTCAAACCTTTTTCCTAAATAATTTTGGTGGTTGAATTGCCCAACACAAATAATTGGACTAACTAGTTTGCTCTAGAATATATGTTACACAGGTGTCAAAGGTTCACAACAAACCAATACAAAGTTAAAATAAAGGGTTCAAATAAAAGGAGCAAAGAAAACCGAAGGCTGCCCTGGTCTGGCGCACCGGACAGTGTCCGGTGCACCAGGGTGAATCAACTCCAACTCGTCACCTTCGGGTTTCTGGAAATGCCACTCCGCTATAATTCATCAGACTGTCTAGTGTAGCATCGGACTGTGGTGTGCCATGCGGAGCAACGGCTATCAGCACCAACGGTCGTCTGCAAAAGTGAACAGTGCAGTGAACAGTGCAGACTGCGCGCGCAGAAGTCAGAGCAGACGCCAAAAGGTGCACCGGACAGTGAACAGTGACTGTCCGGTGCACCACCGGACTGTCTAGTGGCCCAGTTGTCAGAAGCTCCAACGGTCGAACCCCAACGGTTGGGTGACGTGGCTGGCGCACCGGACAGTGTCCGGTGGCGCACCGGACTGTCCGGTGCACCCTTCGACAGCAGCCTTCCCCAACGGCCACTTTGGTGGTTGGGGCTATAAATACCCCCAACCACCACACTTCAAGGCATCCAAGTTTTCAGCCAACACATTCAATACAAGAGCTAGTGCATTCAATACAAGACACAATTAGAGTGAATCAAAATCTCTCCAAGTCCCAATTCCACTCAAAGCAATAGTGACTAGAAGAGAGAGTTTTGTCGTGTTCTTTTGAGCTCTTGTGCTTGGATCGCTTTTCTTCTTCCCCATTTCTTGTTCTCAAGACATTTGTAATCAAAGCAAGAGACACCAATTGTGTGGTGGTCCTTGCGGGACTAAGTGTCCCAATTGATTGAGGAGAAAAGCTCACTCGGTCTAAGTGACCTTTTGAGAGAGGGAAAGGGTTGAAAGAGACCCGGTCTTTGTGACCACCTCAACGGGGAGTAGGTTTGCAAGAACCGAACCTCGGTAAAACAAATCACCGTGTCACACTCTTTATTTTCTTGTGATTTGTTTTCGCCCTCTCTTTCGGACTCGATTATATTTCTAACGCTAACACCGGCTTGTAGTTGTGCTTAAACTTTATAAATTTCAGATTTGCCTATTCACCCCCCCTCTAGGCGACTTTCAATTGGTATCAAAGGCCGGTACTTCATTAGAGCCTAACCGCTCGAAGTGATGTCGGGAGCTCATGCCAAGAAGGAGATGGTGACCGGCGAGAAGCCCGCCACAAGCCACGAGAAAGCTCCATCGGGAGAGTCCGGCAACAAAAGGGAGGAATCACCTCCCCGCGTCAAATCACACCGGAGTGGCGACAAGAAGAAGAAAATGAAGAAGGTGGTCTACTATGAGACCGATTCTTCGCCGCCTTCCACCTCCGGCTCCGACACACCGTCCGTCACTTCTAAGCGCCATGAGCGCAAGAAGTTTAGTAAGATCCCCTTATGCTATCCTTGCATTTCCAAATGCACTCCTTTACTTTCCGTCCCACTAGGCAAAACACCGGTTTTTAACGGTGAAGATTATTGTATGTGGAGTGATAAAATGAGGCACCATCTAACCTCACTCCACGCTAGCATTTGGGACATTGTTGAGTTTGGAGAGCAGGAACCATTCGTGGGGGATGAAGGCTATGATTCGGACGAGGTAGCCCAAATCTGGCACTTCAACTCCCAAGCCACTACTATTCTCCTTGCCTCTCTAAGTCGAGAGGAGTATAATAAGGTGCAAGGGTTGAAGAGCACCAAAGAGATTTGGGACGTGCTCAAGACCGCGCATGAAGGAGATGAGGTGACCAAGATCACCAAGCGGGAAACGATCGAGGGGGAGCTCGGTCGATTTATGCTCAACCAAGGAGAGGAGCCACAAGCCATGTATAACCAGCTCAAGACCTTAGTGAACCAAGTGCGCAACCTCGGAAGCACAAAATGGGATGACCATGAAATGGTCAAGGTTATTCTAAGATCACTTGTTTTTCTTAATCCTACACAAGTACAATTAATTCGTGGTGATCCTAGATATAAACTAATGTCTCCCGAGGAAGTTATAGGAAAATTTGTGAGCTTTGAATTGATGATCAAAGGCTCAAAACAAATCATCGAGCTAGGCGCTACCTCCACACCCGAGGTGCAACTCGTCGCCTTCAAAGCGATGGAGGAGAAGAAAGAAGAGTCTACATCAAGTAGGCTCCCCATCGACGCCTCCAAGCTCAACAACGAGGAGATGGCGCTCATCATCAAGAGCTTTCGCCAAATCCTCAAGCAAAGGAAGGGGAGATACTACAAGTCCCGTTCCAAGAAGGTTTGCTACAAATGTGGTAAGCCCGGTCACTTTATTGCTAAATGTCCATTATCAAGTGATAGTGACAGGGGCGACGACAAGAGGGGAAAGAAGAAGGAGAAGAAGAGATACTACAAGAATAAGGGCGGCGATGCCCATGTTTGCCGGGAGTGGGACTCCAATGAGAGCTCCACCGACTCCTCCTCCGACGAGGACGCCACAAACATCGCCGTCACCAAAGGTCTCCTCTTCCCCAACGTTGGCCACAAGTGCCTCATGGCAAAGGACGGCAAAAAGAAGGTAAAATCTAGAGCCTCCACTAAATATGCAACATCTAGTGATGAGGAAAACTCTAGTGATGATGAGGATAATTTACTTGCCCTTTTTGCCAACCTAAACATGCAACAAAAGGAAAAAATTAAATGAATTGATAGGTGCTATTCATGAGAAGGATGAACTCTTGGATAGCCAAGAGGACTTCCTTATCAAAGAAAACAAGAAGCATGTTAAGGTTAAAAATGCTTATGCTCAGGAAGTAGAAAATGTGAAAAATTAACTAGTGAGCTAAGCACTTACCATGACACTATTTCCAACCTTAGATTTGAGAATGCTAAATTGATTGCTAAGGTTGAGAAGTTAAATGTTTGTGATGATTCTCTTGTCAAACTTAAAAATGATAATGCTAATTTGATTGCTAAGATTGACAAGTTGAATGAATCAATTGCTAGCCTTAAGATAGAAAATGATAAATTGATTACTAAGGCTAAAAATTTAAATGTTTGCAATGATATTGTTTCCAATCTTAGAAATGAAAATGTCATGTTACATGCTAAGATTGATGAATTAAATGTTTGCAAACCCTCTACATCTACCATTGAGCATGTTACTATTTGTACTAGATGTAAAGACATTAATGTTGATGCTATTCATGATCACCTAGCTTTAATTAAACAACAAAATGATCACATAGCTCAACTTAGTGCTAAAATCAATGAGCATAACTTAGAAAATGAAAATTTTAAATTTGCTAGAAGTATGCTCAATAGTGGGAGACGCCCAGGCATTAGGAATGGCATTGGCTTCCAACAGGGAGACAATGTCAAGCTTAATCCCACTAAGAAATTGTCTAACTTTATTAAGGGCAAAGCTCCCATGGTTCAGGATAACGATGGCTATATTTTATATCCTGCTGGTTATCCTGAACACAAAATTAGGAGAATTCATTCTAGGAAGTCTCACTCTGGCTCTCATCATGATTTTATGTATAAGAGTGAGGCATCTAGTTCTAGGCAATCCACTCATGTTAAATTGCCTAAAAAGAAATCTCCTATTGCATCAAATGATCATAACATTTCATTTAAGACCTTTGATGCTTCATATGTTCTAACTAACAAATCAGGCAAAGTAGTTGCCAAATATGTTGGGGGCAAACACAAGGGGTCAAAGACTTGTGTTTGGGTACCCAAGGAGCTTGTTTCTAATGTCAAAGGACCCAAGACTGTTTGGGTACCTAAGAACAAGGCCTAAATTTGTTTTGTAGGTTTATGCATCCGGGGGCTCAAGTTGGATCATTGATAGCGGGTGCATAAACCACATGACTGGGGAGAAAAGGATGTTCTCCTACGAGAAAAACCATGATCCCTAAAGAGCTATCACATTCGGGGATGGAAATCAAGGTTTAGTCAAAGGACTTGGTAAAATTGCTATATCTCCTGACCATTCTATTTCCAATGTTTTTCTGGTAGATTCTTTAGATTACAATTTGTTTTCTGTTTCTCAATTATGCAAAATGGGCTACAACTGTCTTTTTACAGATTTAGGTGTTACTGTCTTTAGAAGAAGTGATGATTCAATAGCATTTAAGGGAGTGTTAGAGGATCAGCTATACTTAGTTGATTTTAATAGAGCTAAACTCGACACTTGCTTAATTGCTAAGACTAACATGGGTTGTCTCTGGCATCGCCGACTAGCCCACGTTGGGATGAAGAATCTTCATAAGCTTCTAAAGGGATAGCACATTTTGGGACTAACAAATGTTCATTTTGAGAAAGACAGGATTTGTAGCGCATGTCAAGAAAGGAAGCAAGTTGGTGTTCATCATCCACACAAGAACATCATGACGACTGACAGGCCACTTGAGCTACTCCACATGGACCTATTCGGCCCAATAGCTTACATAAGCATCGGCGGGAGTAAGTACTGTCTAGTTATTGTGGATGATTATTCTCGCTTCACTTGGGTGTTCTTTTTGCAGGATAAATCTCAAACCCAAGAGACCTTAAAGGGATTCTTGAGACGGGCTCAAAATGAGTTTGGCTTAAGGATCAAAAAGATTAGAAGCGACAACGGGACGGAGTTCAAGAACTCACAAATAGAAGGCTTTCTTGAGGACGAGGGCATCAAGCATGAGTTCTCTTCTCCCTACACGCCATAACAAAATGGTGTAGTGGAGAGGAAGAATAGAACTCTACTTGACATGGCGAGGACCATGCTTGATGAGTACAAGACTTCGGACCGGTTTTGGGCGGAAGCAATCAACACCGCTTGCTACGCCATCAACCGTCTCTACCTTCACAGAATCCTCAAGAAGACATCGTATGAACTCCTAACCGGTAAAAAGCCCAATGTTTCATATTTTAGAGTCTTTGGTAGCAAATGCTTTATTCTTGTTAAAAGAGGTAGAAAATCAAAATTTGCTCCTAAGGTTGTAGAAGGCTTTTTACTTGGTTATGATTCAAACACAAGGGCATATAGAGTCTTTAACAAGTCCACTGGACTAGTTGAAGTTTCTTGTGACATTGTGTTTGATGAAACTAACGGCTCTCAAGTAGAGCAAGTTGATCTTGATGAGCTAGATGATGAAGAGGCTCCATGCGTCACGCTAAGGAACATGTCCATTGGGGATGTGTGTCCTAAGGAATCCGAAGAGCCTCCACATGCACGAGATCAACCATCATCTTCAAATCAAGCATCTCCACCAACCCGAGATGAGGATCAAGCTCAAGAGGATGAAAATGAAGATCAAGAAGATGAGCCACCTCAAGGGGAGGACAACGATCAAGGGGGAGATGCCAATGATCAAGACAAGGAAGATGATGAGGGTCCAAGACCGCCACACCCAAGAGTCCATCAAGCGATACAACGAGATCACCCCGTGAACTCCATCCTCGGCGATATTCATAAGGGGTAACCACTCGATCTCGTGTCGCTCATTTTTGTGAACATTACTCTTTTGTGTCTTCTATTGAGCCATACAGGGTGGAAGACACATTAAGGGATTCGGATTGGGTGTTGGCAATGCAAGAGAAACTCAACAACTTCACGAGGAATGAGGTTTGGCATCTTGTTCCACGTCCTAATCAAAATATTGTAGGAACCAAGTGGGTCTCTTCTGCAACAAACAAGATGAGCATGGTGTGGTGACAAGGAACAAAGCCCGACTTGTGGCCAAGGGATATTCACAAGTCGAAGGTTTGGATTTCGGTGAAACCTATGCACCCATAGCTAGGCTTGAGTCAATTCGCATATTACTTGCCTATGCTACTTACCATGGCTTTAAGCTTTACCAAATGGACGTGAAAAGTGCCTTCCTCAATGGACCAATCAAGGAAGAAGTCTATGTTGAGCAACCTCCCGGCTTTGAAGATAGTGAGTACCCTAATCATGTTTATAAACTCTCTAAGGCGCTTTATGGGCTCAAGCAAGCCCCAAGAGCATGGTATGAATGCCTAAGAGATTTTCTTATTGCTAATGGCTTCAAAGTCGGAAAAGCCAATCCTACTCTCTTTACCAAAACTATTGCAAATGATTTGTTTGTATGCCAAATTTATGTTGATGATATCATATTTGGGTCTACTAACAAATCTACTTGTGAAGAGTTTAGTAGGATCATGGTTCAAAAATTCGAGATGTCAATGATGGGGGAGTTGAAGTATTTTCTAGGATTTCAAGTCAAGCAACTCCAAGAGGGCACATTCACCAGCCAAACGAAGTACATTCAAGATATACTCACCAAGTTTGGGATGAAGGATGCCAAGCCCATCAAGACACCCATGGGAACCAATGGACATCTCGACCTCGACACGGGAGGTAAATCCGTAGATCAAAAGGTATACAGGTCGATGATAGGATCTTTACCCTATTTATGTGCATCTCGGTCGGATATTATGCTTTCCCGTACGCATGTGTGCAAGATTCCAAGCCGATCCTAAGGAAGTTCACCTTAGGGCCGTAAAACGAATCTTGAGATATTTAGTTCAAACACCTAAGTTTGGCCTTTGGTACCCCCAAGGGATCCACCTTTGATTTAATTGGATATTCAGATGCTGATTGAGCAGGGTGTAAGATTGATAGAAAGAGCACATCAGGGACTTGTCAGTTCTTGGGAAGATCTCTGGTGTCTTGGGCTTCAAAGAAACAAAACTCAGTAGCTCTTTCCACCGCCGAAGCCAAGTACATTGCCACAGGCCATTGTTGCGCGCAATTGCTTTGGATGAGGCAAACCCTTAGGGACTATGGTTACAAATTAACCAAAGTCCCTCTCCTATGTGATAATGAGAGTGCAATCCGCATGACGGATAATTCTGTTGAGCACAGTCGCACTAAGCACATAGCCATTCGGTATCACTTTTTGAGGGATCACCAACAAAGGGGGATATCGAGATTGCATATGTTAGCACCAAAGAACAATTAGCCGATATCTTTACCAAGCCACTAGATGAGAAAACTTTTACCAAACTTAGGCATGAGCTAAACATTCTTGATTCTAGAAACTTTGATTGATACTTTGCACACATAGCTTCTTTATATACCTTTGATCATATCTCTTTCATTTGCTATGGCTGATGTGGTTTTCAAGTGTATTTCATGCTTAAGTCATAGATTGAAAGGGAAATGGAGTCCTCGGCGAAGACAAGGCTTCCACTCCACTCCATCATGTTACTTACCCTTCGCCGTCACTCTGCGTCGCTCTCCACTTTGGTATAATCCTTCACTCATATATTGTTTGCCAAAGAGGGAGAGAAAGTTAAAGGACTTATATTTCACTCACAAGTATGCGATTTTGGCGATTCATGCCAAAGGGGGAGAAAGTATTAGCCCAAAGCAAAAGGACCGCACCACCACGCCAATTTCAAAAATTTTCGGAAAGTTGTTTTCAATTGGTATTTTTCAAATTAGTATTCCTCAAAGAAATTCTATCTCAATTGGTATATTTTAAAGAGGAGGAGTTTTTCAAAATTGGTATCTAAAATATTCGATCTTCTTTCAATTTGAAAAACCCTCTTGAACATTAAGAGGAGAATTTCATTTAGGGGGAGTTTTGTTTAGTCAAAGGAAAAGCATTTGAAACAGGGGGATAAAACTTCAAATCTTGAAAATGCTTCTTTCAATCTTATTTATATACCTTTGACTATTTGCAAAATGTTTTTGAAAAGAATTTTACAAAGAATTTGCAAAAACAAAACTAGTGGTGCAAGCATGGTCCAAAATGTTAAAACAAAGAAAGCAATCCATGCATATCTTATGAAAATGTAAATTGGTTTAATCCCTAGCAACCTTTGCACTTACCTTATGCAAACTAGTTCAATTCTGCACTTATATATTTGCTTTGGTTTGTGTTGGCATCAATCACTAAAAAGGGGGAGATTGAAAGGGAAAAAGGGTCAAACATTTTCCTAAATAATTTTGGTGGTTGAATTGCCCAACGCAAATAATTGGACTAACTAGTTTGCTCTAGAATATATGTTCCACAGGTGCCAAAGGTTCACAACAAACCAATACAAAGTTAAAAGAAAGGGTTCAAATAAAAGGAGCAAAGAAAATCGAAGGCTGCCCTGGTCTGGCGCACCGGACAGTGTCCGGTGCGCCAGGGTGAATCAACTCCAACTCGTCACCTTCGGGTTTCTGGAAATGTCACTCCGCTATAATTCAACGGACTGTCCGGTGTAGCACCGGACTGTCCGGTGTGCCATGCGGAGCAACGACTATCAGTGCCAACGGTCGTCTGCAAAAGTGAACAGTGCAGACTGTGCGCGCAGAAGTCAGAGCAGGCGCTAGAAGGCGCACCGGACAGTGAACAGTGACTGTCTGGTGCACCACTGGACTGGCCGGTGGCCCAGATGTCAAAAGCTCCAACGATCGAACCCCAACGGTTGGGTGACGTGGCTGGCGCACCGGACAGTGTCCGGTGGCGCACCGGACTGTCCGGTGCGCCCTTCGACAGCAGCCTTCCCCAACGGCCACTTTGGTGGTTGGGGCTATAAATACCCCCCAACCACCACACTTCAAGGCATCCAAATTTTTAGCCAACACATTCAATACAAGAGCTAGTGCATTCAATACAAGACACAATTAGAGTGAATCAAAATCTCTCCAAGTCCCAATTCCACTCAAAGCAATAGTGACTAGAAGAGAGAGTTTTGCCGTGTTCTTTTGAGCTCTTGCGCTTGGATCGCTTTTCTTCTTCCCCATTTCTTGTTCTCAAGACATTTGTAATCAAAGCAAGAGACACCAATTGTGTGGTGGTCCTTGCGGGACTAAGTGTCCCAATTGATTGAAGAGAAAAGCTCACTCGGTCTAAGTGACCGTTTGAGAGAGGGAAAGGGTTGAAAGAGACCCGATCTTTGTGACCACCTCAACGGAGAGTAGGTTTGCAAGAACCGGACCTCGGTAAAACAAATCACCGTGTCACACTCTTCATTTTCTTGTGATTTGTTTTCGCCCTATCTTTCGGACTCGATTATATTTCTAACACTAACCCCGGCTTGTAGTTGTACTTAAATTTTATAAATTTCAGATTTGCCTGTTCACCCCCCCCCCCCTCTAGGCGACTTTCAACACCTCTTCAAATGATCTCATCTTTCACAAGACAACTCTTCAAGTAATGGAATTAGACATAGATTAGTTAGTTAATCATGTAACCAAAGTTCATGTCCTTTGGCATAGATGTAACACCCCTAGTGTTACTGCAACTAAAACTTGAGCATGGCATCATAAGCATTGACATTACATATGTTTGATACACCTAGAGTGCATTCACTAGGTAAAAATTTCAAACAAGTTGTATTGTTTAAGTGTTTTTGCAAATAGAACCCTGGATAGGAAACTTAACCCTAAATAGGGATTAAAGGGGTAAGACCTAACCCGAGATGATAAAACCTAAAGACTTTAGAGAAAGAGTCATAAAATATCCCCAAAAACAAAGTTGAATCACATTTATGCCCCTGGGATACCAAAAACCCTAATTGGAACCCTGGAAAACCCTAAAACCAAACCCTAGGGGCCTATTTGCAAAATTAGTCCACTTTTGGGCTAAAGTGCAAAAAACCAAGTTAAATAAGTATCTTAAAACATTTGGGTCACAAATATGTGAACTTGCAAGCCAAACCCTAAGTTTTGGACCAAATTGCAAAAATCACCTCTTAAGCACTATAGAGCCTAAGTCTGAAATTAGTGTGTTTTCTTCAACTTTGAACCCTTGTATCTTTCATGTTCTAGGGATTTTGCCCTAGGGAACCACATCAAAGTTGAAGACCAAACATAGGAGAACAACTTTGCTTAAGAAGGAAAGCATAGTTGTTAAGAGAAATTTAGAGATAATTAAGCCCAAAGTTGGGCTGTCAGGGTGTAATATCTGAATTTTCAGATAGACAGTGTGATCACTGGAACTTCAAGCATGAATTCAAGCTTGAATTATTGAGAATTTGATCAAGCCTGCTATAGTAATGTTGTAGCCGGATCTTAGGACTATAACTTTGTTAAAGAGTGTCGAGCACGTTACTGCACAAAATTTGTAGTTATTGGCTCTACAAATCGGGCTGTCAGTTCACCTGAATAAGGAACTCCATTGTACAGTAGCTGATCGGATCAGAACATCAGTTCAGCCACTGCCGACGATCCCCCGCCGCGATTCACGTTAATAGCGTGCAGATTCGTGCACTGGTCGACGGATAACATCGCGGGGTGAGAAGAATCTTCACCGCCGGTGAGCTGGGCTCCACTCCGGCGACCCCTCGTGCCTTCCCCTCTACCCTACGGCTGGGCAGATAAGAACGCCGGTGATAGCCGCCGTCCGACCGTGCGCCGCGTGTCCTAACCGCGCCACCGCATCGCCGTGACCCTCTCTAACTGCCTGTCGATCACCGGAGTTACCGCCACGCCATAGTACACGTACCCACGCGCGCCAGGATTCTTCTTCATCTCCGGCCGCCTCCGCTATCCGCTCAAATTGAGCGCCACCGCCCCGGGGATCTATAAATTGACCCCGCAGTGAGCTTCACCACATCCTCACGCGCTCAGCCACCGCCAATTGCTAGCAGTCCCTCACCAGAGCTCGAGAATTTCCAATTCTCCCCAAATCGGGTCTCCGCCATCGTAAACTCACCTCCCCGCGGCCAGCCGTCCTCAGGTCTGCTCATTCCTTTTTCATCCCTGTTCTAGCATCCTTACGTGTTGGTGATGCTCTCCGACCCCTTTAATCGAACCAAACCGCCTCTGATCGCCGGGAACCCGACGATCTTGCCGCCTGCTTCTCGGTCACCGTGGCCAGAGAGTTTTAGTGCGCCGTTAGTGAAATTGATGGAGGGGAAATGGTCGGGGTGGACCTAATTGTGTTCCCGTCGTTTGAGAGCACCAGCCGTGGCGTCATCTGGCCAGACTAAGCTCGCCGGAGTGCGGCGAGGGCTGATTCCTCGTCGTGGACTTTGCTCTGCGGAAGTATAGAATGTGGAGGGCCTTAGTGCAAACCGTCAGCGACTCACTGAAACAGTAGAAGAACCTGTCTCCAGATAGATAAAACCCCGAGGCCCTTTTTGCAAACCTGCCCCGCGAGCGCGGGCGCGCGCTTTTCCCCTCTGACTGGGCCGTATGGGCTGAAACCAGCCCATTACTGTTGAAGCCTTTTCCTTTTTCCTTTTCAGCAGAGCTTTGGAAATATGTTAAAAATTGTAGAAAAATCCTAAAATTGTGGAACCAATTTTCCTAGGCTTGTTATTTTCCCTAGAATTTAATAAAAATAGTTTTGTGATTTTTAGTGGAAATAAGAAATTTTAGGGCATTTAAAGTAGTTAAAAGTATTAGTTAGGGATTTTTAAAAGATAAATGGTAATCCCAAAAATGCTCAAAATTTTTATATGAGTTCCTCATATTATTTAGAAGCCTTGGGTAGAATTTGGGTTGATTTGGACCTTGTTTGATCACCAAACCCCAAAACACCCCCCCCCCGCCCTATGAACTCCTTTACCGACTCCGGAAACCCTAAGTTCTCGAAGTTCCGTGAAGGAAAGTTGTATTCAAGATTAAGATAATAAATCTTTATTATCTTCGCACTTTCATGAGCATCCCATGGCATCCATTCTTATACTTATGTATGGTTATGATTAGAACGTGAAGAAGAAGTGAAAGTCACCGAAGAAAGGACACCACCACCCTCGGATTCTCAAGCAAGCAACTGCTTCTACTTTGATATTTGTGGATCCGAGCCAGACTCACCTGTTAACGAAGGCAAGCCCTGGTGCATGCAACCCCTTTCCTTGTGTTTTTAAATACTTTTCGCACACCTTAAGTCAAGTGAAATGTGCATTAAGTTCATAGGAATTGCTTGGAACCTTTTGATGCATTGCTTTCCTTGATATCCATACCTTTATAGATACTTCTGGTGAAGTATCAAAATTTGATTTACAAAAATGCTTAGCCTTGCTTAGATCTTATGGATAGAGGTTGTCTTTTGCAATACTGCCTAGCTCAGGGGTTATCCTGAGGAAAGATGGCTTCTACCTGCAAGAATACTTTCATTGAGAGCGTGGTGGGATCTTACTACAAAGTTCCCTGTGATGCTCTTTTCATCCTAAGGAATAGAAACAATCCTAAGGATGGAAGTACTTAAATCGAGACTTGGGTTAGGAACAGGTGATGTTCTACCCAGGTTGATTAAGGATTGAATGCGTATGTAGGCGTGCTAATCGAGGACCCTTTAAATGGTCACATGCCTCGTCATGGGTAAGCCTTGCCTCGGGCAGACTAAGGCCAGAATAAGATAACACGAAATGGGTGTGGAGCAGTGGCGGGAGTAGCGTGTACCCACCGTGGCAAGAGGCTGGACGGTGGTGTATCTGTGCTCTCGGTTTGCGTGAACCTGATCTGGTCTTAAGAACCCCGGTGGCGGGTTGGATTATGCAAGGGTTAAGTGCTACATATGTCGTGTGATTGGAGATCCTCAGCTGAGTATAATCGATTCGGATCGCCGTACCTTCGCGGTTATGAAGACTTGGTCACTTCCCTACAACCTAAGTCAGGATGAGGACACTATGGATAAAAATGAGGTTGTATTGATGAGATGGTAATATTAGACTAGATGCAAATAGAGTCTATTAATACTTAACATGGCATTAAAAGTTTGAAAGTAAGGACTCACTTTAGTAAGCTATTTCTGCAAAGGTATCTAAGTTGATTTTTGCTAAAGCCTCTCCTTGATTCCTACTTATCCAGCATACCCTTGAGAGTCTTTTCCCTTGGTCGGGTAAGACTTGCTGAGTAATTCCATACTCAGGGTTTATTCCCTCGTTGTTTTTAGGTGAGGAAGCAGCAGATTTTTGTTGCTTCTGTACCAAGGTGGTTCCTAATGAAGATAAGCAAGAATGAAGTGCGGGAGGAAAGGATCCCCCATTAAGACTTTTTGTGTGATAACTGTCGGGAGGAGTTTTTGCCTCCCTTGGTATGTGTAATAATATTATTCGGCACTCGTTATATAGTTCTGGTCTGTAATAAACAACTTGATCTTACTTTTTAATAAATATAAGCTTTTGTAATCGCTTCCGCATATCTATATCTCCGATGTTCTGTAATGTCTGCAAGACGAGGGAGACGTTCCTGGAAAGGTAAGGAAAGATACCGAGCTTGTCAAGTAGTTCAGGGGCACCTACAGGGTTGTCTGAGGTCCGTTGGACAAGGACAACTGTAGGTGGGCCTAATTACTTGGGAGGTTCCGTCACAGATGCAGTGAACCGTTGTCTCCTATGATTAGGCACCTATTCACTGCATCTCTTCTCCTTATATAAATATATACAGAGATCAATACAAAGACACACTTCTTCCATTCTCTACTTTTACTTTACATTTCAGTTTTTTTACAATTTAATTTCATTTCTATTTTACTCTACGTTTCAGTTTTTTTACAATTTAATCGTCACCATGGTCCAATCAAACACTTTCTTAATTAAAACAAATTATATTTTAAAATAGAGGAAGTATTATTTTATTAGACCATACAAGCATCAACTCATTTCTCATGGTTAGTAATAACACGAGGAATAGAATCATCTCACTAAATTTGAATAATGAACTCATAATACATTGCCTCATTTTGAATGAAATAATTCTTCAAACCAAACACCCCATTTGCTACATGCCCAAAGCCTGAATCCAACCACCACACCCTATAAACTTGACCCTATAAACTTGAGTACAAGACCGAATTGTGTCTAGACAAACATTTTGGTACAGACTTCACGGTGCAAACTCAAATCTAGGACAACTCATGCAGTTCAAACAGGGGGAATCACACGTGTTTTTCAAGGCTCCAAATGATTATATTTAACCATAACCATGCAACCCAATATAAGCGAACACAAAATATGACTTTAAGAGAGGCCCAACCGTACGATAGGACTATATGAGTATTCCATAGCATGAGACCCATCAGCAGTTAAGTTAGAAGATTGCTGGTGATATTGAGGCATTGCAAACCAAAAAAAACCGTGAAATGTACTCCCTTGGTGAAATGCTTTTGCAGCTCAGCAGAGTAAAGAAAACAAAATAATTTCTAGGCATGGAACCTAGCCCCAGTGGCAAAGTTGTACACCACCAACTCATTATTTTGAATGCTCCTTAACGGCTCAACATATTTCAATAACAAAAGGGTAATGATAGTCCTCAGTTGACGACATCCAGGACCAGCTTTCGGGACTTCAAGACTGACCACCTCATGCGGCGGTAGTAGGCAGCTTGGAGAAGCGCTAGTGATAATAGAAAGATCCATTTCACTCCCATCTACAATGGATTTTTGAGTGGATTGTGATCAGGATATGGAGTAGCAAATTGAAAAGCAATAGAGCAATCTGAGCGATTTAAGTCAAGAGGTTGTTACCAGCTTTCTCTCTTCCATCTCAGGCTCAGCTGCCCACGAAAGGAATGATACGACATCCTTACCCATCTGAGGGAATATGAGTGATCAAACTTTAGTCCTGCCCCACAATTCAAAAGTACAGGAATCAACAATGACAGTTAGTTTACCTGGGCTTCAGTTGCAGGTGTACCATCCTCATACTCAACAGCTCCATCATTAAGCATCTTCGGCATGGCTATGGCACCACCAGGGAAGTAGGGATTGTAGTGCAGACCCTCACGAATCTAGGATGCAAATCAACCAAAGTTTTTATGGTTTGATTACGAGATAACAAGAGCCATGGTTTCAAAGGCGACAAGGCAAACCAAGGTGACCTTGGTATGCCTTATCGCCTAGACGATAAGGCGTAACCAGACCCCCAAGGTGAGCTGGGTCTGCCTGGACTCTACGCGTCGCCTTTGAAACAGAAGTATAAGGCAAACACAAAAATGCAAGAGTGGAAGATAATACACCCTTTATCAGAATCATGAGAGATTTTGTAGTCAGTATCTATAGGACACGGTTTGACTAGATTCTGGAATCAAAGAATCATCCATGGTATACATACAGATTAAACTAGTGTTGACCTGAGCAATCGTTGCTCATAGAACATAAAGGATTATGCACTGAAACATAATAATCTGCAGTTCAGTGCTTTCAACATACAACATCATTAAAACAAAAAAACACAGTGCATGAGTATGATGCAGTGATTTGAAATGTACCATGCATTTTAAGTGATTGTATATCAGGGAAGAAGTTTCTCTTGACCATTTTATAAACAACGATACTGGAGAACACATCATGGAGCTATAAAGCACACCAGATTGAAACAATAAATAAACAGGTACCTGAACACCAGCAGGTGGATCATGATATCCAGTAAGAAGAGCGAAAACATAGTTCTGACCATTGTGCCTTGCCTGAATGATTGCATTGTGAACAGTAAGCCATACGCAATGGAAGATCACAACAGATCACTGCAAAAAATTAGCTGTAATTACCTTTGTGATGAGACTAAGGTCCGGAGGGTATGCACCACCATTAGCAAACCGGGCTGCTTGCTCGTTTGCATAAGGCTGTGGGAAGCGATCGCTCAGTTTACCAGGGCGGGTGAACATTTCACCCTCATCATTAGGACCATCAACTACCTCAATCTCAGCAGCCATTGCCTTTGTTTCCTCTTCAGTATAGGCCACGCCAACCAAATCACGGTATGAAATCAAGGACATGGAGTGACAAGAGGCACAAACTTGCGTGTAAACTTGATGCCCACGCCGAATTCTGTACAATAATATTTTTAAGATAAATTAGAGCACCATACATGAAAACAAGGTACTAACACTTCAATAAGAATTTTTCCTGGAAACAAGACAGCTAAAATTCGACTTCAGCTTTTATTCTTAAATTAGTAGGTGTCATTTAAGAATTAATATACCCTAGTACACCAAAAAAAGGTTGTCAATTTCTGTGCACCAATCCATATTTCATAAATAAGGCTTACACAAATTTGTAAACACTCATGTCAATATAAAATAAAGATTCGTGAAAAGAAGAGGATCTGTTGACTTACGATGCGTGATCATATGAGCTCATGATGCCAGCATGTGGCCAAGGATAATCTGGGGCTGCCAAGCCATGCTCAGCTTCATCAGCAGATGCTATTGTAGCAAAACTCAAAAGACCAGAGGCACCAACTCCAAGAAGAGCCAATGCTCTCAGTCCAGCAGAGGATTCTTCATGCTTTCCCCGAAATGAGAAAAGCGGCGACGAACCCTGAAGAGCATGGTAATGATGTTGAGACAACTGAGACACGCAAAAAAATGGTACTGGTTTAACCAACTCGTAAACATGCTCCAGAAGTAGTAGTTTTGGTTCTGAATGGATGGCGACAGTAAAATAGGATAAGTAGTCAATGTAGAGCCAACAGAACTTTACAAATTACCATAATGTACGTTATCTGGTTCAAATCTATACAGTAGAAGACAAAACTGAGAAGCAAGAGCCATACGAGAAACACATGCAGCAGTGATTAATCATCACTTGATGGAGAAACTGTAGATTCCAACAACCTAAACATGTTTACTATGACTTGTTTTTAAGCATAAACAATGGATTTCAGTCATGTTCCATATTGTGATGGTGTACCCAAGATGGATATGTAGAAATAAAAATCACATGGTAAGAAGAATGAATATGGATGTACTCCCTCCGTTCTTTTTTATTTGTCGCGGTTTAGTTCAAAAATGAACTAGCGGGCGACAAATATTCAAGAACAGAGGTAGTAATTTAAAGCAACTGGCAAGCAAACAAAGAGTGCACCAAAATACTTACAGCAGACTGGTTGTAGAGAGTTCTCTTCAGGAGCTGGTTAATGCCCCTTGCGGCAGCCATTGAGGATTCTGCAAATTCCAGTACGAGGACTTATTAGTTACATGACGAAGTGGTTTTGATACAATAACTAGCAGGAGCTCGTTTCAATCCCATTGACAGAGTGACAATAGTCGACCATTCTAGTGACATCACTTGAAACAAAATCACATTATCACGAGAACAAAATAAAAGGTTGTGTTGCTAATTTCGTCACCCAAACCCGCAACAGATTAAAAAGGCTAGATTTTGCGTTCTAGTGATCATAGACAACGAGGAAATGGCTCTGCAGAACACAACTAGCAATCTAGCGCGTCCTAACGTGCAAAACAAAAGGAAACAAACAGAAATGGTCTCAACTTGGTATGGACGAATCTCCAGCCCGGTGAAATCCAGGAGGACGAGAACGATGCCTCCGGTGATGCACGCGAGGTGAAGTTCCGGATGCCCATGGGACGCCCCAATCGATATGATTCGCACAGATCTAGCCGCCCGATTCCCACGGCCCCAAGAGGCCAATACACGACCCAGGACCAGGAGTCGTCCGCAACTGCCGGAGACTAGAACAGATCACCAGATCGGAGACCCCAGACGCCTGGGACGGGGACAACCAGCAGAAAGCAACGGGAGCAAGGGTCCGAATCAGTTACCTACAGGGTGTGGCGCGGGCGGAGACGCGGAGCTCCGGCGAGCGGCGGCGCGGGGAGAAGGGTCCGGGGGCGTGACCGCGTGAGCGTGAGAGGGCCTTGTGGCGATGCCGATGCCGCGATGCGCCTCGAACTCGGACCCGTCGGGGTGCCGGTCTTTGGGTTTGTCACACTGACACGTGGGGTCGCCTTGCGCCGTGTCTTCCGGACGGGCCAGGTAGGCCCTTGGAGGCCCAAAATGATCGGCTGAATTAGAGGCCCAAATGAATAGGTTGTTTATCTACTTCCCTTCAGAATTGTTCCACGTTTAATATATCTCTACTACTATTAAGGCTGCAAGAGTAGTCGGTCATTCTCGTGTTCTGCCACCATTCCTGTTCTGCCCCCGTTCCCATTCCCATGTCTGTCATTCTCATTCTTTATTCTGTCTTTCTCATTCCCTCCTCCCGTAAAGCTCATTCTCATTCCCCCGTACAGCTCACGTCTAGCTAAAATTAAAAAAACACACATGTATTTAAGGGGATTTGAACCCGTGACCTCTCAAGCAAAGGCCAAGAGTAGTTACCGTTACACCACATATGTATTTATGTCTACATCTATGACAGGAAACATATCTACTACATCTCTCACCAAGCTCACTTGCTATCCTTGCACAATACGTAGTAGTAGATAAGTATCACCGAGATTCTTGAATTAGATTTTTGGATGGAGGTAATATTATTTAAAGAAGAGCTTTGCATGCAATTTCTTTTGTTTGAATAATGTATTATACTTAAATTCCCTTTTTGCATGCGTGACATTTTTCTTCATAATATTTTTTCCATAGATCAGACTTGTGAGTCATTTTCATAAACCAACGCCAAGCATGAATCCATGTTTCTTACTTGAAACCCCGAACAAACACCATGAACAGGAGGCACTCACGTTGGCGTCGCTCATCGATGACAAGAAGAAGCTTGGTGACTATCAGTTCGACCTCTAGAAGCAGTCCTACGTGGTCGCATGTGTCGCTGTGTATGACAAGCTCCCGCAAAGCCACCACTTGGACGCGGTCCAGAGCAGCTGCACCGCGCTGTCCATCGTTAAGCAAGGGGGCCTCATGGTTGTCGCCAACATCGACGACTCTCGGGTTGTTTTGGACACCGCATTTGACGACGACGCCATCACGTCGTCTAGCTCATCGTCCACCTGAAGCCCAACCTACCACGTAAGTCGCTACTGACCGGACATGAATTCTTGTGCGCTGGGACGATGGACGTTGCTGACGTTGTGTGAGTGTCCTCGAACATGATGTATATAGTGGAGTAGCGCATCTGATGGTGCAACGGCCAGGGGTACTACCTCGCTGATGAGCCCAGGCTGCACTTCGTTTGGCAGCCCAACCAAGAGTCATCGGTACTCGTCATGTCGCGCGCGTTCGACGACTACTATATCAAGGATTGTGGCATCATCTTAGCGTCGGAGGTAACACAGAGGAGGATCGACAACAGTGACCAGTTCGTTATCCTCGCCACCGTCAGGGTAGCTTTTGTGCCGACCTGCCTTTAATTCTCTTCGCAAACACACACACTTACCTTTTTGTTTAAGCAAGAGCGTATGGTGGTGCGTGTCTGATGACTAACGATGTGCGAGGAAATTTCTTCCAGCATGTGTGGAACGTGCTCTCCAATGATGAGACCATACAAATCGTGGCATTTATCGAATTCTGCATGATACTGATGGTTACAATGTAGTGGTAAAACAACTAGATTAAAATAACAAAATTTTTGTATGGCTAGGATCACAAATTGATTATGAAACATTTTCTCATAACAATATAACACACATTTGATATATAAGTTATCGTAGTATACTGGTATTATATATTACCGTTGCAACGCACGGGCACTCAGCTAGTGGATTATTAGGGCTAATTTGGCAACTCATTTTTCCAAGTAATTCCCATTTTCCTAAGGTCCCATTTGGATCCTTGGAATTGAATTCCATTTTAATAATCGTAATTTAGGTATGAATCAATTAAGCTAATATAGTTTTATATAGAATATATGTGTATACTATTATTGGTCATATGAGAGAGATATTTATTTTTTATGTTTGTACTTGGGGAACGAGACGAAGAGCCTGTCATAAGTTGTAGAGTAGAAACATGGACTAGTGATACATAGAACCAATTTCCACCTTCTTATCATATGAATCTAGGATAGACTTATATCTAAACTATGGAAAGTGATGGAATGTTAAATTACAAACCAAATAACCTACTATATTGAGTAAATTCCAATTCCTTTAAAATGAAGGGGTCCAAATGGCCCTTAAGGGTGTTGGCGTCGATTTGGTCACCAAACACTAGAATGAACCGCCTCGCGGTACTTGACACCTTTAGATGATGTAGGGTTGAATAAAGTTGAAGATCTTTAGAGCATTGAGTCACCTCTATGATGACCACCACCTATTTGGGGCCAAACAACAACGACCCTTAGGGCCTTCTCGTGATGAACAATTCCTTTTGTTCGGCTCTATGAGTTGGACAACGGCGGCGGTCCACGATAGGTCACCGAGTCGCCTAGAGGTGCGCCCTACGCTGAAGCGGACGGTCCGTGGAAAGGGGTCGGACGGTCCGCGACCTGGCGGCAGAAGCGGTTTCTTCTCTGAGTCGAGGCGGACCATCCACGATGGCGTAGGGTCATCTTCCTCCTCGTGGGAACCTAGATCCCACCCCCTAGGGGGAGAGATCTTAGGGTGCTACGGGTCAGCAGGTCAACCAGGGCATCCCCAGACGACGTAGAGTCACCTAGGAATTAAGAGATCAATTCGAGGAACAGACCTTGAGTGAAGTAGATCTTGTCCCTCAGGAGGGATATGATCCTTGGGTCGTTTTGGGGTTGCTAGGCCACCCAAGACGGATCTAGACAACGTAGAGTCGAATAGGGGTGGAGGTGGATCTGTAGAAAGCTACAACTAAAACTACGTTACATCTACTCCTAGGTCAGGAAAGGTAAATAAAGTATAGAAAACATGTCCGTCAGTGTTTGCCCTTATTCCCTTATTGTTTAAGCCTTCTGGTCAGGCTCTTTAAGTTGGCCATGATCAAGCGTGTGTGTGGCAGGAGACCCAGGCGTCATCATTACTCCTCCTATGTCGTGTCGACCAATGGCCTTCGTAGCCTGAGCCTTAGCGCTCCTCATTGTGTTGTGGATCCTATAGACCATCAGGGGACTCAAGCCTAGGCTTGGTAGGCCATGAGTGAGCCACAGGTCTACAACTCCGTATGTTATGAGTGGGGCTCTTGTTGGATTATGGGGAGGCTACGCTAGCGATAAACAAAAATTTCAACCCCATAAAACCAAGAACTACTGCGGTTATAGGTCATGGAATTACCACTAGACGTGCGGGGCAACGGAAGACATCTCGATGTAGACGAACGCGTCGAGCAGTATCGTGCAGTCACCGGCGTCCTCGCGTGGTTTGTCCTAGTGCTCCAGATGCAGCACCTCCGAGGTATCCACACGTACAGGGAGGAAGCGCCGCGTACCGAACTGCTACGCTCGTGACAGCGGCTTCACGACGGCGAGAGGCGAGCGGCTGCTCGTTTGCTGGTGGCGAATTAGGGTTAGCCTAACCGCGCCCCCGGCCCTCATTATATAGGTGTTATGGTGGGCTTCTGACTTCGAGGCCCATCAGTAACCCTAAAGCCTAGTCTAATTTCGGATCTAATCTGAGTTAGGCTTCCTTCCCCTTAAGTGTGTGACCCTATAGGTTCACGTACAAATAGACATGGCCCGAGTACTCTTACTTGGCCCAATAATTGACAGCGGCTTCTAGCAAAACATGTCAACTCCTATGCACACGTAAACAAACCATTGCAATATCATGTATATGTTGTTCCCTTTGTCTCACGATATTTGGTCTGGCTCTAAGCTGACCTCTCTTTCTCGATACTGTGAAATGGAATCCTTTCGATGGTTAACTCTTAACCCTAGCATGGCCATGCATTTCTTGATCCAATCACTTGAGGGGCCCAGAGATATCTCTCTCAAGAAGAGAGGAACAAATTCCATCTTGACTGACCATGCCTCACAGCATGCTTCCTAACAAACCCAAAACTACCTTTATAACTACCCAGTTACGGAGTAGCGTTTGATAGTCCCTAATTAGGTCAATCCATATCTTGAGAACATGCAACAATCTCAGGTCTAAGGACACAGCATACATGTTGCAAAAAGAGAACTATATTACAATATCTCACACTGGGTCGGTCCAGCCTCATGTCATACATGTGCCCACATTATTAGTTCGACATCTCCATGTCCATGACTTGTGAAATGTAGTCATCAACTAATATATGTGCTAGTCATCGACTCTGACCAGGGACATCATTTAGAATAACCATACAAGTAAAGAATCTCACAAACAATTCACATAATTATTAATCAATACAAGGTACCTTTCATGGATATTCAATTAAGCAATATATATATCATGGATACAAAGAAATATGCTCATGTCTATGATTATCTCTAGGGCAGTTTTCTAACAGCTCTGTCCTAGGTTCACAAGCCGTGAGTGGAAGGAGGACCAACTCTCTGCGGCTCGTTGCCAAGCGTATTTAATGCGGTCAGTCATTTATGATGGGGCAGTCTAGGGGTTAGGTGTGGAATCCACTCGAGTAACTTCCTCTCGATTCACATTACCCTCCTTCCGACTCCGCCTCGCCCAACCCTCGGGCTCAGTGCCTCGGAGTTATTTAGGGACGGGTCATCTGGGACTTACTCTTCCTTCGTCTTCCCTCTGACTCATGGGCCTTCAGGGTCTGGGGATCTGGTCCCCGACAAGACTATTTGAGTGTTCTAGTTGTACGAGTATTTGTGTTGTCTATGTTTTGGCTTGTGCATACCTAATCAAGCAGCAGACGCAAGCATCTTCCTAAATGGACGTTGTATCAGTGTTTGACCTACCTGCCCGAACAGGCAGTAGAAAACAACATCTTTGTAGTTTTCAAATTTTTGAAAAATTCTATTGTGAAAGCAGCCAAGAGGGGGTGAATAGTCGAAACCTAAAATTTATCACCCAATACAAAAACTCAAACCCGGTTAGGCGTTACAACGAGAATTAAATCAATCAGAGTGAGAGAGAGTAGTTCTTCTTGATAGTGCTGCTCTTATGATTACAGAACTACTTCAGGAGCAATACAATTGATTTAGAATCAAGTGCAAGCAAGAGAACTTAGAGAGAGGGAGAGGAAGAAACAAATCATAATTAAGCACAACACAAAGAGTACATGTGATTTATTTCCCGAGTTTGGCTCTCGAAGAACCTTGTACCCATTGAGGAGTCCACTTAGGATGGGTCTTTTTTAACCATTTCCCTCTCGCAAACGATCACTTAGACAATTTTACTTATCTTCTCAAATCCAAAAGACCGAAGTCTTCACAAGGATCTCCACACAAATTCAAAGTCTCTTGCTAGCTTTACAAGTGTGAGAATGAGAATGGGAGTGAGAAAGAAACTCAAGAGCACAAGAACCAAGCAACAAACTTAAATGCAAACTCTCCATGAGGCACTAATCACTTCACTAGCTCGAATCAATTGAATATGGACTCAAGAGGCTTTAAATGACTTGGAGTTGTTGCAATGAATGAATGTATGTTTGGCGTAGCTCTTTTGTGTCTTGAATACTTGTTGGAGGTATTTATATCCCCAACCACCCCCACATAGTCATTGGAGAAAAGTGGAGAATTCTACTCTGAGCAGTGGTGGTCCGTTGGTGCACCAGACCCCTGTCAGTCTGATATAGCAAGGAGCAGTCTAACAATGGTAGGCTCTATCAGGGTGTATCGGACCGGGTCCATTCACCATCGGATCTCTGCCATGTCATCATGACCATCGGAATAGGAAACTAGCCGTTGAAGCTTGAAGGTAAGTAGCACATGGACCCATGGTTCGTTGAACCAAATGATTGAGGGTTGTTTGCGGTCTTCTCTACAAGATTGGTTTGGTGCACACTTGAAAGGGAAATGGCCTTAACCATCTCCTACAATCGATTGGTGTTTGATGACCATCACAAAACTTATGGACTAACTAGTTTGCCTAGTTGATCTTTTCTCAGGTGCATAAAGTTCATATACATCTGTAAGGAAAATAGACACCAAGCCATTTGGCTAATGGGATTTTGGTGTTTGATGATCAACACAACTTGTGGACTAATGAGTGTGCTAGTGTTTATGTTTGTAGTTCACATGATGCGAAGAGGATTGGACTAAGGCCATAAGGATGCAACACCTCAAAAAAAGACATAAAAAGAAGCATAGAAGTCCAAGACTCAAGAAGAATAGAAGCCCAAAAGAATCAGCGAAGAAATCCATGAAAAAGGGAAGTCAGTCAGCGCCTGGTGGCGCACAGGATAGTGAATAGTAACTATCCGGTAGGACAACCTGTTGGGGACTTGTTCTCAAATGCTAAGAGTTAAGAACAAGGCAACATAAAAAGTGTTAAATGTTAAAGTCCTTCGTCCTTCGAAACATTATGTCCCTTCGGGAAATAATGAGTTTCGGACGAAGGTCATAAGGGACATACCTTCGTAAATATAACAAGTAATGACGAAGGATTCATATAAAGCACGAAATATAATATAAACAACATAAAATCATTTCTATTTTATTAACATGGAAAAATAGAAATGATTTCAAATTACAAATGTACCTTCGGTCCTGAGAGAAGGTAAAAAGTACAAGCGTGACGCAAAAGCAAATGCCAAGTCAGCGTGAACAGTACGGGAGTACTGTTCATCTATTTATAGACGCGGAACGCAGCCCACGTAAAATTACATCCATGTCCATTACATTTGTTAATGACTTATGGAAATCTGTCAAGGCCCACGTAGTCTTTTCATCTTTAAGTCGGTTCCCCTTTCTGCTATCGCGACGAAGCTTCCCTGCGCACAGCTTCGGCTGTGCACCATCCTTCGTAGAGCTTGGTAATCAGCTCGTCCTTCGTCTGGTTCAGGCTTCGTCCTGCCCGTGCTTCATGTTCATAATTCTGAGTCCGAAGATACCTGTTCACATAATCCACTTGGAAAACATTGTCAAATCATGTTTTTGAGGACCTTCGGAGGACGAAGGCCCCCAACAGTAGCCCCTCGCAATATTAATTTGTTAATAATAAATTCAGATTGCGATATGGACGAAGGCCTTGAGCCGAAGGTCCGAAAAAACACCTTCCCTTTGCTAGAATAGCAACATTCACTGACAAGTGGGGTCTTTCAATTTTCAACGCCCTGGGGGTATAAATAAGATCATACCACAAACTTATTTGGTACGCACACTTGCCATCTGCTTCGGCCCACTAAATTTTTAGCTCTTGTGCACTAAGATTTGCTGGTCTTTTTGATTTTGAAGCTTCGGCCTTAAAAACAGTTTTTTAGCGTTTCCGAAGATGTCTGATAGTAAGAAGATCGCTGCCGAGACAAAGCTGAGCCTCGACGAAGAGAAGAACTTGGGGTTCCTTATAGCGATGGCGGAAACCAACACAGAGAAAATCACCAAGGAAATTCTTGAAGGTTTGTCCGAAGATACTGATGACAGCGACAGTTTTGATGTAGAAAGTGGTGGGGAAGAATCCGAAGATCGACCATGGCGACCAAGTCACACGGTTTTCGGGAAAACTACTATTAAGCAGAGCCATATTGATAATATGAGGGGGCGGTATTTTCGAGATATATCTATTGTGAGAGCTGACGCTGGAGAAAAGACTTCTCCCACCCCCGAAGAAGATGAAGTTGTAATCTTCCGAAGCTTTCTCAAGGCTGGGCTTCGATTCCCCCTGAGCAACTTTGTTGTTGAGGTACTGAAAACATTTCAAGTCTACCTTCATCAACTTACTCCCGAAGCTATCATAAGAATGGGGATGTTTGTCTGGGCTGCAAGAAGCCAAGGTTTAGAACCAAATGCTAAAAGTTTTTGCAACATTCATGAGTTGTTATATGAGACGAAGCCCTGGGGAAAAGAACAATATCACAACAATTTTGGGTGTTACAGCTTCGGTGCCCGCTCCGGGTCAAGCCGCCCTGTGCCAACTTTTCGGAAGAGGTGGCCCGGAGCCTGGATGACTGAATGGTTCTATGTAAAGAATGACTTAACAGCGCAAGAAAATGTCAAGAGTATCATTATGCGCCCCATCTGGCAACGCTTCGGACTCCGAAGGCCGAAGGTTGAAATGGATGAAGCGGCCGAGGAATGCCAAAGGGCCTTCGGCGTAATCTGCTCTTTCATTGGGACAAGGGACTTGGTCCAAGAGCACATTGCCTTCAGGGTGTGGCCACTTGCGGAAAAGTGGGAGATGCCGAAGGAGACCATCAAAGAGTCCGACAAAGGCGGATTGGTCAGACTGAAATACACATTCAAATATGCAGATAAATTTGTTGAACCTGATGATGACTGGTTGAAAAGCATCGAAACATTAAGTGACGAACTGCTTGGGGCATATTCGAAGGCCGAGAACACTGCGTTATCAGCAGCCTTCGGAGGCCGAAAAAAGAAAAGGCTCAACCGGGTATTTGACGCAGTCGGGTTTGTCTACCCTGACTACCACTATCCGGTATTGAGTCGCAAAAGGAAAAATATTTCTACTGCGGCAGAAGCTACCACGAGTGCTACTAATGAGCCAGTGCCGCAAAGGAAAAAGATAAAGGTGCTCACTCACCGAGCACGTTTTATTGAGCCGGCCACAGTGCCAGAATTTATTGGTGAAATCTCTTTGGCCTCTGAAGCTACAGAACCAGCTCCAGTGCCGAAGATGGGAGAAAGGACTGAAGCGCTTTCAGCAGAAAAAGCAGAGAAACCGAAGGTTGAAGAGCCAAAAATATCAGAAATCTTAAGTCCTTCGGTAAATGTCGAAACAATAAAAAATCAAAAGGGGCCATCGGTGACCCCGAAAAGAAAAAGAATGGTAAACGTGCTAGATGTTTTGGAGACAATTAAGTCTTCAAGCACAACCCCAAAGAAGACTATTGAAGTTGCTGAAGTGTCTACCGAAGCTGTAGTTGCTGAAGCTTCGAAGCAACAACCTGAAGCTGAGGCTGGGCCTTCAGAGCCCACCAAAGAACAATCCTTGAAAACAAAAATATCAGAACCAAATTTGGTTGAAGAAATTGACACTGCCGCCCCCGAAGCTCCTGCCAGCATACGCGATTACATCGTACGACATGCTTCGGGGAAGAAATTATCTGAAGAAGAGACTTACGAAGCCAACTACTATGCCAGAGAACTAAAATATCCGAAGGGGGCAGTAGTGTTTAACGGGACAAATGAAGATGACTTCCTGTACTGCCTTCCTGATAATAAAGAACTATCTGTCTGCCGAGAGATGGCTAGAAGTATGGGATTCCCGAAGCTCGAAGCTGGGTTATGCGCTATGACGAAGGAAGATCTCGCGGATAGTCTTGCATATAATAGCCTGAAGGTTTGGGAATTAGACTTTTGAAAAAATTTTACAATACGTAATTCATTCCTTTATTCTTATATGGATTCTTTTTTTTTATAGGGTTTAATCCTGAGCAACGCATTGAGAGCACAAAAGAGTGCCGAAGATGAGAGTTATGAAATTGCATTCAACAATCTACGATCAGAAGTTATAAAACTGAGAAACAAAGCTCTAGAAAAAGATAAAATTCTGGTTACACTAGTAGACAAGATAAAAAAGGACGAAGCTGCTGCAAAGATTCAGGCCGAAGATCAGAAACGCGAAATTAAAGATCTTCAGAAACAATTGGCCCGGGCGAAAGAAGAACGTGTGCTTGAGGAAACAAAACGAGAACTTAGTGATCATTTGGTCAATAATTTAGAGTTAAGTGTTAAAGAGCTTCGTGCATCTCAGAGGAAATGCTATGTTAAATCTGTAGAATGCGTCAAAAAGATAAAATCCAGTTTCGCCAGCGTTGGCGCCTTTTCTAGTGAAGAGAATTTTCCAAGAGGCAATCCCGAAGGTCCACTGGACTGGATCAGTCACGAAGCAGAAGCCTTCGAGGAAATCCTGAGCAGCCGCGGTGACATCTGCGCTTTTTCAGGCGCCAGAGGAATTGCTGCTGTTTTGGAGAAAAAAGGTTGTGAACATATAAAATCCTTAGCTCAGTCCGAAGCTGCCCTGTCCTCTGAAGACATCAAAGATCCCTCGACCGAAGCAAGCATGGTTGGCGGTAAATTCTTCACTGATATCTGGGACAATGGCGGCCGAGAAATGGCGCAAGAAATAATTCAAAGAAGTGAAAAAGGCATCCATGATGCTAGGAAAGTGGCAGAAGCTGCCGAAAGAAGTACAGAGCCCGAAAGGCAATTAGGTATTAATTAGTCGTTCTTATTGTGTTGTAATTTTTATTTCAAACTTTGCTCGCGATTTATAATAGTAATGAAGAAATGTTCTCTTCCCTCAGAAGCTGCTGGATCGACTGCCGACCCTCACACAAAAGGAGATGACGAGATTAAACGAATGGCCGAAGCTATCATGGATAAAGTTGTTGATCAACTTCTAAATGAGGCCGCCGAAGCAGTACTAAGAGAAGACTAAATGTTATTAGAAAAAACATTGGAAGTGTGATCTCTGTAATATTTTGTACATTTGAATGTAATATACAAGTCTCTTTTCATTATTCAATTCTTTACGATGCATGAAATTCTACATACATACCATTTTTGAGCCTTCGGCGAAAAAACACCTTCCCTTCTTTTCATGCTTCGTGAAGAAAACATTCTCCGTTAAAACTGTTCTGATAAATCACATCCATGCTTCGTGTAAACATTCTCCGAAGCTATACAATTTTGATATTACTCTGATGAAGCTCATCCATGCTTCGTAAAAACATTTTCCGAAGCTATTTTCTGAAGATTATCATTATATTCCCTCGTGACTTTACACAATTTGCTCTTTCTCAAAGCATCCTTTCGAAGGTTGATACTGTGTCCCCTTCTTTTGCCATATGCAACATGATGTATGATGCTTATGCTATGCAAAATGATGTGATGATGTTATGTTATGCAAATGACGTTTGTTCCGAAGATACACACAAAATATCTTTATAAGCTCTGCATTCCCTTAGGAACGTCTTTGGAGCTTCTTCGCCTTTTACTTAGACGGTATAAGCTCTGCATTCCCTTAGGAACGTCTTTGGAGCTTCTTCGCCTTTTACTTAGACGGTATAAGCTCTGCATTCCCTTAGGAACGTCTTTGGAGCTTCTTCGCCTTTTACTTAGGCGGAATCAGCGTTGACTTTTCGCTGTATGCTCTGCATTCCCTTAGGAACGTCTTTGGAGCAAAAAACTTACACTGCGCTCCCTTTGGAACGGCTTTTTTGTAACTTCAGCAACTTACTCTGCGTTCCTTAGAACGACTTTTTGTTGCTTCGAAGGATTTTTAATAATTCGAAGGCCCTCCTTATTACCGCAAATTTTTAAGCTTCAGCAACTTAAGCCTGTGGAGAAGATAGGTTTTCCTCATAACCAACCACGAAATTACTATATGAAAACTGAAATGTTCTTTATTACACAAAAAATAGAACTTAAACGGAAAAGACTGCTATCAAAGTAGGATATATGTCAATAAATGTGCTTCGACTCTGGCACAGTACTATTGACTGTGCGAGCTTCAGATTGCTCTCTGAGATCCCTTTGGTGCGGAACATATTGGCTCCCTTCTGGCTGTTGGCCTTGTTGCAGCGGAGGTGGGGGCGGGGGCTGTTGCCATGAAGCTTGAGGTTGACTCGCCGAAGCTACGGAAACTGCAGGGTGGTTGCCCACATATTCCGGGATGTAAGGCTGATGGTACGAAGCAGTATGCATGACCTGCTTCGGCTGTCCCTGTTGCGCTGCAGCTTCTGCTAGCTCCTTTTGTTTCTGGATGGTGACATGGCACATCCTGGTGGTATGGCCCTTGTTCTCACCGCAGAATAAGCAAAATGTCCTCCTTGGTTGATCTCCAAATCTCCCGCCGAAGCCCCTGGCGCCTCTGCCTCTTGGAGCTGGTGGCCGAAAGAAAGTTTGCTGTTGCCCCGAAGCCTGTGAGGAGCACTGCGGCCTGTTCTGCTGACTCCCCTTGTCATCATTTTGAGTGGAGTTGTGGATGGACCTGACATGCCTCGGATAGAATCTTCCCCCGAAGCCCCTGGTCATCTCAGAAAATCTGAAGGCCTCCTCCCTTCTTTGGCGAAAGTCATTATCAGCACGAATGTACTCGTCCATCTTTTGGAGCAGCTTCTCCAGAGTCTGAGGAGGCTTCCTAGCAATGTATTGGGCTGCGGGTCCAGGACGAAGCCCCTTGATCATGGCTTCGATGACAATTTCATTGGGCACCGTTGGTGCCTGCGCCCTCAAACGCAAGAACCTTCTGACATACGCCTGAAGGTATTCTTCATGTTCCTGAGTGCACTGGAACAAGGCTTGGGCAGTGACCGGCTTCGTCTGAAATCCTTGAAAGCTGGTTAACAACATATCCTTCAGCTTCTGCCATGAGGTGATAGTTCCTGGTCGAAGGGAGGAATACCAGGTCTGAGCAACACTCCTGACGGCCATAACGAAAGACTTCGCCATGACTGCAGCATTGCCCCCATACGAAGACACTGTTGCTTCGTAGCTCATCAAGAACTGCTTCGGGTCTGAGTGGCCGTCGAACATGGGAAGCTGGGGTGGCTTATAGGACGGAGGCCAAGGTGTAGCCTGCAGCTCAGCGGACAAAGGAGAAGCATCATCGAAAACAAAATTTCCCTGATGGAAATTGTCATACCAGTCATCTTCGTTGACGAAGCCCTCCTGATGAAGGTCTTTCTGCTGAGGCCTTCTGTTTTGTTCATCGTGAGTAAGATGGCGAACTTCCTCAGAGGCTTCGTCTATCTGCCTTTGCAACTCAGCTAGCCGGGCCATCTTCTCCTTCTTCCTCTGCACCTGTTGATGTAGCATCTCCATATCCCTGATTTCTTGGTCTAGCTCTTCCTCCTGAAGCGTCGGGCTGACGGCCTTTCTCTTCTGGCTTCGGGCCTCCCGAAGAGAGACGGTCTCCTGGTTGTGGTCCAGCGGTTGCAGTGCTGCAGCCCCAGCCGCTGAAGCTTTCTTCGGTGCCATAGCGAAGGTCTACAGCTTCCGAAGGTGTTCAAAAAACTCAAAGTGGAAGTGAGTTCACCGGAGGTGGGCGCCAATGTTGGGGACTTGTTCTCAAATGCTAAGAGTTAAGAACAAGGCAACATAAAAAGTGTTAAATGTTAAAGTCCTTCGTCCTTCGAAACATTATGTCCCTTCGGGAAATAATGAGTTTCGGACGAAGGTCATAAGGGACATACCTTCGTAAATATAACAAGTAATGACGAAGGATTCGTATAAAGCACGAAATATAATATAAACAACATAAAATCATTTCTATTTTATTAACATGGAAAAATAGAAATGATTTCAAATTACAAATGTACCTTCGGTCCTGAGAGAAGGTAAAAAGTACAAGCGTGACGCAAAAGCAAATGCCAAGTCAGCGTGAACAGTACGGGAGTACTGTTCATCTATTTATAGACGCGGAACGCAGCCCACGTAAAATTACATCCATGTCCATTACATTTGTTAATGACTTATGGAAATCTGTCAAGGCCCACGTAGTCTTTTCATCTTTAAGTCGGTTCCCCTTTCTGCTATCGCATCGAAGCTTCCCTGCGCACAGCTTCGGCTGTGCACCATCCTTCGTAGAGCTTGGTAATCAGCTCGTCCTTCGTCTGGTTCAGGCTTCGTCCTGCCCGTGCTTCATGTTCATAATTCTGAGTCCGAAGATACCTGTTCACATAATCCACTTGGAAAACATTGTTAAATCATGTTTTTGAGGACCTTCGGAGGACGAAGGCCCCCAACACAACCGGACAGTCTGCGCACAGGGCCTCGCAGACAGGCACCCTCGGGCTGTAGCACCGGACTGTCTGGGTAACGATCGGATCCAATGGTCGACTGCTACAGACCTCAACGGCCGGCTGACGTGGCAGGCACCGGACAATGAACAGTGCCCTGTCCGGTGTGCACCGGATTGTCCTCAAGAAAACATCATATGAACTCTGCACCGGTAAAAAGCCCAACATTTCTTATTTTAGAGTTTTTGGGAGCAAGTGCTTTATTCTTGTTAAAAGAGGTAAAAATTCAAAATTTGCTCCTAAAGTGGTAGAAGGCTTTTTACTTGGTTATGACTCAAACACAAGGGCATATAGAGTCTTCAACAAGTCCACTAGATTAGTTGAAGTTTCTTGTGACATTGTGTTTGATGAGACTAATGGCTCTCAAGTAGAACAAGTTGATCTCGATGAGTTAGATGATGAAGAGGCTCTATTCATCGCGCTAAGGAACATGTCCATTGGAGATGTGTGTCCACAAGAACCCGAAGAGCCTTCACAAGCACAAGATCAACCATCATCTTTCATACAAGCATCTCCACCAACTCAAGATGAGGAACTGGCTCAAGAAGAACAGGATCAAGATCAAGACAATGGGCCACTTCAAGAAGAAGGCATCGATCAAGGGGGAGATGAAGTTGATCAAGAAAAGGAGGATGAACAAGAGATTCAAGATCAAAGACCACCTCACCCAAGAGTCCACCAAGCAATTCAACGAGATCACCTCGTCAATTCCATACTTGCTGACATTTAAAAGGGGGTAACCACTTGATCTCGAGTTGCTCATTTTTGTGAACACTACTCTTTCGTGTCTTCTATTGAGCCATACAGGATAGAGGATGCACTTAGAGATCTAGACTAGGTGGTGGCAATACAAGAGGAGCTCAACAACTTCACAAGGAATGAGGTATGACATTTAGTTCCACGTCCTAATCAAAATGTTGTAGTTTACCAAGTGGGTATTCCGCAACAAACAAGATGAGCATGGTGTGGTGACTAGGAACAAAGTTCGACTTGTTGCGAAAGGGTATTCACAAGTCGAAGGTTTAGATTTCGATGAAACCTACGCACTCGTAGCTAGGCTTGAGTCAATTCTAATATTGCTTGCCTATGCTACTTACCATGGCTTTAAGTTATATCAAATGGATGTGAAAAGTGCCTTCCTCAATGGCCCTATCAAGGAAGAGGTGTATGTTGAGCAACCTCCCGGCTTTGAAGATAGTGAGTATCCTTCACATGTTTATAAGCTCTCAAAAGCGCTTTATAGGAACAAACAAGCCCCAAGAACATGGTATGAATGCCTAAGAGAATTTCTTATCACTAACGGTTTTAAAGTCAGAAAAGCTGACCCTACTCTCTTCACTAAAACAATTGACAAAGACTTGTTTATTTGCCAAATTTATGTTGATGATACTATCTTTGAGTCTACTAACAAGTCATCTTGTGAAGAGTTTAGTAGAATTATGATACAAAAATTTGAGATGTACATGATGGGAGAGTTGAAGTATTTCCTTGGATTCCAAATCAAGCAACTCCAAGAGGACAACTTCATTTGCCAAACAAAGTATATTCAAGATATTCTCAAGAAGTTTGGAATGAAGAATGTCAAACCCATCAAGACTCCCATGGGAACAATTGGGCATCTCGACCTCGACACAGGAGGTAAGTCTATAGAACAAAAGGTATACAGGTCGATGATAGGATCTCTACTCTATTTATGTGCTTCACGACCGGATATTATGCTTTCAGTATGCATGTGTGTAAGGTTCTAGGCTGACCCTAAGGAAATCCACCTAAGGGCCGTGAAGAGTTATGAGATATTTAGTTTACACTCCTAAATTTGGGCTATGGTACCCCAAGGGGTCTACCTTTGATCTAATCGGGTATTCTGATGTTGATTATGCCGGATGTAAGATTGATGGAAAGAGTACATCAGGGACTTGTTAGTTTCTGGGGAGATCCATGGTGTCTTGGGCTTCAAAGAAACAAAATTCAGTAGCTCTATCCACCACCGAAGCCGAGTATGTTGTTGCAAGACACTGTTGTGCACAATTACTCTGGATGAGGCAAACTCTTAGAGACTATGGCTACAAATTGAACAAAGCCCCTCTCCTATGTGACAATGAGAGTGCTATCCGCATGGCGGACAATCCTGTTGAACACAACCACACAAAGCACATAGACATCCGGTATCACTTCTTGAGAGATCACCAACAGCGGGGAGATATCGAAATTGCTTATGTTAGCACCCACAACCAGTTAGCTGATATCTTCACCAAGCCCCTAGATGAAAAGACTTTTAGCAAGCTTAGGAATGAACTAAATGTCTTAGATTCTCGGAACTTCGATTGAAATATTGCACATAGTGCTCGTTTTATACCTTTGATCATGGCATGTCTCTTTCATTTGGTACAAATGCATATTTCTTATTATTCTTGTGCCAAAGCTAAGACTAATGTGCTTCCAAGAGTATTTCTATACTTAGTCTTGAATTGAAAGGGAAATGGAGTTGTAGGCAAAGGCAAGGCTTCCGCTCCATATTCGTCAGTATCCTTTGCCCTACTCATGTATTTACTTTCATATCTTTCTTTATAAAGACCTCTCAATTTCTCTATTTTTGCCACTTAATGCCAAAGGGGGAGAAATTAACAGGCCAAAGCAAAAGGACCGCACCACCACCCTGTTTTATGAAAACCTTTTTTTCAAAATTGCATTTGCAAAAACCCTCTTGACAGCTAAGGGGATAACTTTTTTAGTGGGAGCTTTTATTTAGCCAAATGAAAAGCATTTGAAAAGGGGGGAGAATCTTTCAAAATTTGAAAATGCCTTTAGAAATTATATTCTTATACCACTGGCTAATTACAAAAGAATTTGAAAAGACTTTTCCAAAAGATTTGCAAAGACAAGCTAAGTGGTGCAAATGTGGTCCACAATGTTAACTATATCAAAACAGTCATATATACTTAGAACTGCTTCCATTTCAAAGTAGCTTGTGCACATCTGTCAAATTGCAAACCAGCTACATTTCTATACTTTGTACTAGGTATGTACAAGTGTGTTGCGACGGCGTATAAATTATTCGATAAATATTAATGCACAACGATTATATAAAACGAACAACATATACATTATCTACCCCATATCTCACAAATTAACACTAATGACATGAAATTTGTGTGCAATTCAAATAGTAATAAAATACATTGATATGCAAAAATATTATATGTTATTCTATATTTTTTTATTATCACCAAAAGTGGACGTTTACATATCTTAAAAGGTATATAATATTGTACATGTGCTTTGTCATTGATAAAAAATAAACGATGATAAATATGTAGCGAATATTAATCAACACATGATTCCATAAAAGGATAATATATCATATAAGTCTCGTGAGCATCCCAGGTAATGGTATCGTCCAAATCATGAAACAAAACGATAAAAAGGGGAACAACAACAACAACTGGGCACATACTTGAACAACATACCCTAATTAGTCATGCCCATTAGCAATTACCATGTACTTAGCATTGCCGGACTTTTATGAACTTTATGAGGACTGGACAGATAATTTCAAAAACAACATCTCATCTCTCACCTGGAAAGAGAAAAAGTTGGATATACTCTAACGCGGTTAGAAAAAAACTGAGATGTACTCTAATGATAATGGACTCAAGAAACCATTGCTAGCCTTAGCTCTTGTCAGAACAATCTTGCTGGAAACAAAAATCAGCAGCATGATTTTTGGCTGCTTCATTCGATAGATCAAGCCAATGAAGAGCTTGCTTCATACTGGGAAGTGAAAGGTCGAGCAAAATGTGAGGACAGTAGCATGAAAAATCAACAAGATGACTGAGAGAATTATGTTAAAAAAAGGATGAGGGATGCAACTTATCCTTAAATAAATTCACAATTAAAATAAAAGAGAGGTTAGAAATTTGTGTAGCAGCCTGATAGATAAATTGGGAAAATAGTGATACCCTTAAATCTGTGGCGGAACCGCCCGAATTATTCCAACTTAAGTGCCTAAGTCCCACCTTAAAGGCTAGACCACACTTAAATAGGAATAAATCGTCAGTCCCTCAGATCTAGTCCGACGAGGCCACTTATCCAGAATCGAATACCACTAGCTCACTCGAAGGTGAGGTACAGAGAAATACAATAAAATATAATACCACAAATTTATTAAGTATCAATAGTGATTACATCATCGGAGTTTCAGAAATAATAATCATAAATTTTAATGCAGCGGAAATAACTAACGGAGAAGACCGAGTAACATGGCGAAGCCTGGCCACGCTACTCCTCCTGGTCCCCTCATGCGGAAGCAGTAACCCACTCGACCGTCTATCCCGGTGGCAGGGATGGAGGCCAAGTCACACCATCAACCAATCAACCTAAGGAGTACCTGCAAAAAATTGTGCCACAAGCAAGGCTGAGTATACTAATACTCAGCTAGACTTACCCGGTGTGAGGAGTCTATACTCCTCTACCTCTAGACATGCAGCTGTTTGGCTGTGGGGTTTGGTTGTCAAAAGCACTAGCTGAGTTTCTAAATCAAGTTTTTAACTTGTCAAATTTAAGTGTGACTCTCTTAAGGCTAAATGTGTACTATCTACTCATACATGGTAGCAAGCATTTTTAGCAATCAACAGCTTGTATCATCTCAACACAGTTCCACTTGTTACTCAATATAGCAGCATGGATCAAGCAGTCTCATTAGCTGCGAGAAGCAGACGATTCGAATCGAGTTTTTATCCTTGCAAGGTAAACCTAAACACACGACATGCAGGGGCACTCCGTCCCCACACACATCAACCGTCCCCATCGATTCCCTGGCAACAGATCAGGTCTCACCGCCTTGGCGTACAATGCCTCACTGACCCCGACTGGCCGTCGTGCAGTGACCGCACTTGTACCCACCATAACCGGAATGGGAGACTACGTCTCAGGTCGCGTGAGGAGGTATGTCTGCGGGCAGGTTCACTCAGGTACTAGGCTTACCGATTTACCATATTTCTCGGCATATGTTTAGTACGTTCAAACGCTTGACTCACGGTACCACACCTTAATCCTTAATCAACTTTTTATCCCGTGAACAACCAATCCCCATGGATTGTTGCCCACAAACCAACACTTTTATGATAAGAAAGTGGATACAGCCAATTCCTGACCTCGCGCGAGTGCTAGAAAAATCACTCGACTTCTACCGAGATCCTAATTAATAAAGCAGCTACTCGACCTAGCATACTAGTATCCATCTCAAAAGGGAATCCTGAGTTCATGCAACTAAGGTTCCAAACAACTCCTACACTTAAGTGCACAGTACAAGCCTACAAACATTAAGTGTAGTAAAATAGCATATATAAACGGTTATGCATAAAACCGGGGCTTGCCTTTAATTTGACACTTAGATAGTGTTTGCTGGGGGAGGTACTCGCTTGGCGAGCATCCAGTGGTTAAGTCCATCCTTCCTTGGGTCGTCCACCGACTGCATCTTGTGGTTGGCACCACATCACTAGCGCGATCATCATCTCTCGGTCCTATATGAGGTGCAAGATGCATATGTATGAATATAATGAAAGTAGCACAAAAATAGCACAAGATATAAAAGACACAGTGGCGAACTAAATATTAAAGTGGAAGACACCGTAGATAACTACACGTCAGCTTTAGTTATCTACACGCCGTCGGCGTTCAACATAAACACCATTAAAAAGATGACAACATTTTATTTATTTACGCAACATGACCACGACATCACAAGTACACGCATTTACTACGCTCACCTTAATCGTTCATTTGTTCTTCTATTGACCGTACAAGAGCAACCAATACAACATAAGTTTAAATAGGACCTAGGCATTCATGTCTATGAACTCTTATATCACAATCAACTAGAGAAGAAACATGTAAAACAGGACACTTAGGCAATATTAAGCTTAGTCATGGCAAGTCTACATTTATTTAAGTGCTAACCAAACATTTTTAGCCAAACGGGTGAACTAACAATCAAATGAGCACTAGCAGAATTTTTGGACAGCAATACAGCAGTCACTCGTTTCAGTCATAACTTTTCAAATATTAATCCAAAACCAGCAAACTAGGACTTTCTGGAAAGCTTAGAAAGTGCTCTACAACTTTGGTATTGTCATTATAACATGATTCAGCACTTAGCAAGGTCAAAACGTGCTAATACACAGCGCTGTCCAGATTTGGACAGATTCAGGCTAGCAACTTCAAAAATTCACAACTGAAAATTCAGACATCCAAACAAAGTGATCCTAGACTTTCTGAAAAGCTAATTAAATGTTCTACAAATTGTTTATAAACATCACAGGGTGATTCAATATTTAACTAAGCGTAAATATCACTAAAAGACCTTGCTGTCCAGAACTGGACAGATTCAGTCTTTATATTTGAAACATTCATAACTTAAGCTTCAGACCACCAAAAAGAGTGATCCAAGACTTTTTGGAAAGCTTGGGAAAAGTACTACATAACTTTTATAATCACCAAGAAGTGATTCCAGGTTTAACTAAATCAAACATTTCAGTCTTCGAAATCTGTTCTGTCAGAGGACAGAACACAGCAAGCAGTTTATAAAATTCATAACTCTTAAACCGTCAGGCCTTTAGTTATGAAATTTTAACACAAGCAAGATCAGAAAAGCATCTACAACTTTCTTATAATGACCATGAACAGATTGCAACATTAAATTGAGCAAACAATGCAGTTTCTGAAATCTGTACAGAATTTGGACAGATTCAGTCACTGAATTTGTAAAATACATAACTCCTAAACTGTCAGACCTGTGGCTGTCAAATTTTAACACAAGTAAGATAATAGAGTTGTCTACAACTTTCTTGTGAACACCAATAACTGATTTCAACATTAACTTAATCACCCATTGCAATTTCTGAAATCTGTTCTGAAATTCGACAGATTCAGATGCTGGGCTTGCGAAAAACACAACTCCTAAACGATCAGGTTTTGGGCTGTAAAATTTTAGTACCAGCAAGATAATAAGGTTATCTACAACTCTTCTATACAACTTTTCTACAGAAAACATAATTTAATTCATCACACAAACAGCACAAAGAAAACAGTGTGTGCAGTCCAAAACAGCAAATCCTCAAAATTCAGCTTCTAGTTACTTCTAAAATTGTCGCGTTCTAGGGACTCGAATTATTCTAACGCTTTACTATTTAATTAAGTTAAGACAATCAAATCAGAACCAACACATCAACTTACCAATTTTTATTCAAGTCATTTAGTGCACTAAAACTACTACAACCAATCAACGACGCATTCTTCACGATAATCACCCAACCCGTTGCCTTTTAAATTAGACATCATATGAGCACTAATACTTTTCATCCGCGACCGTAACCATATGCATTTAGAATACAACAAGCAATTTACCGTGACTATAAGCTTAACTAAAGTCATCTACGAGTCGGTTAGCTAGAACAACGACATCGGTAATACCTACCGACCAATGGTTTACCACCCGAGCACAGTTACACGCCGCACCTTAGTTTCTAACATGATTCTCGCATAACTCGTAATTCGACTACTTACTAACCATAAATCACGCACGACAACTACCACATCAACCGGTTAATTTATTTGGACACCGCCTGCCTAGCGTACCACTAGTACCCCATATTTTGACTCAACTCATAAACATAGAGGAAGCGATGACTACTTCGGCATGTCACCACCTCTCTATTCAAGCAAAGACAATTTCTACCTGCAACGACCAACATTCATATCGAGCACACTTTATTTTACCTTGTCTCGCATACAACCATATTGTGGCGTGCACTCGAGACACTTCAATCAATATGGTGCGACCACTAATATAAATGAACTCCAACACTCATGTCTTAACGATACATCCTCCACGCAGACGAGCATTTGCTAAACTACTCGTCACATCAACAATTATAACTCCTATATAATCACGAATCCCATCACATTGCGTAGTATTTGCACTTCAATCTCGACTTAACTGCACGCCTCATACTCGTCTATTCAAAAATTCTTCGCCTAACCAATACACTACACTCTACATACGTAGGATCCATTTAACACACTCGACGTATACACTTAATAGAACATTTTTCATACGACCTATAAAATCAATCTAGCCTTTTCATCGCACTACATGTCTCTTTCCCTATTTCGAATGCAACCATACTCGGGATGCATTCAAAATACTTCAAACAACTCTAACGAAATCACTATTATAATACATCGACATACATGTTCAATAATACACCTACACACAAACCTACAATCTTTAAATTTACACATCACGTCCAACCAACATTACTTAGTTATTCCCACGATTCGCACACTCGTTCACGCCACTACATATGAATAATAACTTTACCAACATTCAACGCATTACAATATATCGCCTAATATTAATTGGGAAACAAAAGGGACATCTTACTCTTCATTATTTACTTCGTCGAGGTTCTCCACTCGCACGCAAGCAAGGTTTTGGTTGAACCACAAGCTTGCAAGGGGATTCGATGACGACGCGGAGCAACGCGGGCCGCGCACGAAGGCGAGGTCACGGCGACTGTGACATCGCTGCTGTTCACGACGTAGAGCTTCACTCGGACATTTCATCGAACACCCGCGAAGCGCCAATATTGCGGGGCTGCGGGGGAAACTCGGTTGCGAGGAGCTGCGCTGCCGGGAAAGGGAGCCGAGCAGCGGCGTCGTGCCATGAGGAGGGAATAGCAGAGCCGCTGCTGGGGGAAATGCCTGTGAGCTATGGAGGCCGGCTGGTTTCCAGGGGAGATGTAGGGCGCAGGGAAGCAGGGGGCGTCGGCATGCAGCTTGGGGACGTGCTGGAGGTTGGAGGGTGCGTACGTGAGAGAAGCAACAAGGGGCCAAGGCCATGGGCGAGCTCAGCCATGGGGAACACAGGAACCGATGGAGCTCGGCCGTGCATGTGAACTGGGCGCCATGGGAGTGGGAGCTGTGCATCCATGGAACGGAGGGGCTCGGCATGGGGAACTCCAGCCCTGGCGAGAAGAGCGTGCAGCACAGGGAGCTCGACACGGCGCTCCTGGCCACCGCGGCCACCAAGACCGGCCATGGGAGAGAGAGGAGCTCGCAGGGGGAAAACGCAGCAGCAGCGCGCGCCGGCCATGGGGGATTCCTCGCGTGCGCTGGATCAGAGGGGCGCCCGCGCCATGGGAGGCGCCAAGGAAGCTGGAGCCGAGCCTCCATGGATGGGGAGCAGGGATGAATGGCGTCGTGGGAGTTCCCTGCGCGCTGGGGAGAAGACTCCATGGAAGAGACGGCTGGGAGAAGAGAGAAAGGGAGTGGCGGCTGAAAAAGAATAGGGGTGGGAGTGGAAAATGACCAAGTGAGCACCCCTTTATATAGAGGAAGCCCTAGGGTTAGGTCTTAGTGGGCCTAGTGGGCTGGGCTGGAATGGGCTTGGCCCAAAACATGAATCGGGCTGCACTAAATATTTTCCAGAGTAAAAACGTTCCTGCGGAATTTGTCTGTACACCGAACAGAGCGAAATAGATTTCGGCGAACGGACGATTGAGCAATTAATTCGGCCGAGAGTTTGATTTGGATTCACTCGGCAACAATTTCCTACGCATGATTCGAAAATAAATTGTCTCGGAATACGACCAGCTTTCGGATTTTTAGTCCGAGAAGGCGAATCGTGACATAAAAAAAAATCGCAGTCGATACGGGGTTCCGGGTTCAGTTCGGACACGAAATATTTAGCCGAGTCGGATAAAATTGATTTGATGACGACATATTGAGCATTCCGTTTGAGAGTACGGAGTCGGATTAATTTTTGGACATAGATCGAACATCGATAAATCGGAGTCGGACACAGCTCGACTAGCAGCTGTCGAGCGTTTGATTAAATGAGCTTTAGACGAGTTTTATAAGTCGAGATCGATTATCGAGTTTGCATCCGTTTCGAGAGATAAAAGTTTTAACACGCTCCGAAATTGACCGTTTCTCGTGATCGATTAACTCTAAATTCGATGAACTTCCGAGAGAAAGCCTGATAAACAGAGATAGACACGATCGAGAAATAGAAATTTTTACTGAGCATCTGAGATTAGGATTAATCTTCCGACATAACACGAAATAGACACCTGGGGTGTCACAGCCTTCCCCCCTTAAACAGAATCTCGTCCCGAGATTCGAATGAGGGCCTTCAAGGGTGGAGAAGCATGTAACTCCCAGGCTGGAGATAGATGCAAATTTATGAGATGTCATCAGATGGATATGGAAGATAGATTTGGATAGAATATCGCGACATATCGAGACAAAATGCAGCGATCACTTGGAGAGAATGTTCACAAGATACAGCACATCAGTATAGTCCCGTAATGGATCACGACTATTAATCGCGATACCAACGCGTGCCGAGCAGCTCAACCATGTGTGCACCATAGTAGGCTCTCGGTCTCGTCGCGGCACCATCAGTCGTTAGTCATAACACCATTACCAAACGCAACCAATGAGAAAACACATAGCACAGATAGATGGAGCCCATGAGAGAGTATGGCTCAGAAAATGTGACTGAAGTTGAAGCAAAGATTGTTGGCAAAAGAGCATCACATGAGAATTTTCTTCAACTCAGAGAACCATTTTATGATCATCACGAGGATTATTAGCCAAAGATTGATACGATATTTAATATGAGGAGGAACCAACCATGAGATCGAGATTGATAAGCTTTTAGAGACACGAGAGATCCAAAGATAACGGCAACATCCATTGATCCACATGGATACGCCGTTCAGAGATAAGTTGATAAAATGACGTCGTGATCCTTTGAGAAGGGGGTATGAGAATGATCAGAAATGAGAGATTTAGGCAGATCAACATCTGATACTTGAGAACGGGTTATAGCCGATAACCAGATAACGGGGCAGAATCATTAAGGGATCCAGAGATTTGGATGATAAGGTCACAACGTGATTCACAAGGAAAAAGATCACTAGATCCATGCGAAAGGAGAGGTAGGCAACAAGATCAGCTGGATAATCAACAGGAATGCTATGAAGTTTTTGGGGCAAGGAATTATGGAAAGAAACATAGCCTTGATAGGGGTTGCGCAACTAGACACCAAACAACATTTTTTTTTAACATGTGCAGAAGGAGACTTGGGTTGGTCTAGCGGTCAAGCTGTGGGGTTCTATAAGCTGTGCAGGTGTAACTTCAAGTGCAAAACACACAAGGGCTAGAAAATACCTACACAAGCATGAAAATATATATATTTTTTTTAAGAGGTTTCACTTGCTAAGCTCAAGGTTGGTTAAAATGGGGGTCTTTTGCGGGCAAACAAGCAACAAATTTTTTTTTATTGGCAAAAAGGGGTTGAACAATTTCAATATCACCAAGCTAGCAAGACAAGAGAAACACATATCACGACATAACAAGACTTACCAATCTGACACGGGGTAAGGCATTTCTAACATAGCAGTACATCACATTATTCACAAGTTTTTATTATTGGAATAAGGTGAGAGAAGCATGTGGGTGCACAAGAGACAATTATAATGCGACAATCATGATGCATGCTCATTCTAGTCGTCTTCTCAGACCTAACTAAACTTTCGGATGCTTCTACAACATCCTTATTAATAGTATTAGTAGCCTTTATGGCCTATATAAATATAGCCACCTAGCTACCCATCTATTTCCTAAGGCTTCACGTCCTAGGTCTATCCTTATCGTCCTGATGTCTATCCAACTTTGGTTTCTAAGCAAATTTTTACTTTAGAAAAGGTTGGTAATCATGACTTATTGACTTCTCTGTACTGGTATTCGCTCCGATACCAGCTGTGGCGGAACCGCCCGAATTATTCCAACTTAAGTGCCTAAGTCCCACCTTAAAGGCTAGACCACACTTAAATAGGAATAAATCGTCAGTCCCTTGGATCTAGTCCGACGAGGCCACTTATCCAGGATCGAATACCACTAGCTCACTCGAAGGTGAGGTACATAGAAATACAATAAAATATAATACCACAAATTTATTAAGTATCAATAGTGATTACATCATCGGAGTTTCAGAAATAATAATCATAAATTTTAATGCAGCGGAAATAACTAACGGAGAAGACCGAGTAACATGGCGAAGCCTGGCCACGCTACTCCTCCTGGTCCCCTCATGCGGAAGCAGTAACCCACTCGACCGTCTATCCCGGTGGCAGGGATGGAGGCCAAGTCACACCATCAACCAATCAACCTAAGGAGTACCTGCAAAAAATTGTGCCACAAGCAAGGCTGAGTATACTAATACTCAGCTAGACTTACCCGGTGTGAGGAGTCTATACTCCTCTACCTCTAGACATGCAGCTGTTTGGCTGTGGGGTTTGGTTGTCAAAAGCACTAGCTGAGTTTCTAAATCAAGTTTTTAACTTGTCAAATTTAAGTGTGACTCTCTTAAGGCTAAATGTGTACTATCTACTCATACATGGTAGCAAGCATTTTTAGCAATCAACAGCTTGTATCATCTCAACACAGTTCCACTTGTTACTCAATGTAGCAGCATGGATCAAGCAGTCTCATTAGCTGCGAGAAGCAGACGATTCGAATCGAGTTTTTATCCTTGCAAGGTAAACCTAAACACACGACATGCAGGGGCACTCCGTCCCCACACACATCAACCGTCCCCATCGATTCCCTGGCAACAGATCAGGTCTCACCGCCTTGGCGTACAATGCCTCACTGACCCCGACTGGCCGTCGTGCAGTGACCGCACTTGTACCCACCATAACCGGAATGGGAGACTACGTCTCAGGTCGCGTGAGGAGGTATGTCTGCGGGCAGGTTCACTCAGGTACTAGGCTTACCGATTTACCATATTTCTCGGCATATGTTTAGTACGTTCAAACGCTTGACTCACGGTACCACACCTTAATCCTTAATCAACTTTTTATCCCGTGAACAACCAATCCCCATGGATTGTTGCCCACAAACCAACACTTTTATGATAAGAAAGTGGATACAGCCAATTCCTGACCTCGCGCGAGTGCTAGAAAAATCACTCGACTTCTACCGAGATCCTAATTAATAAAGCAGCTACTCGACCTAGCATACTAGTATCCATCTCAAAAGGGAATCCTGAGTTCATGCAACTAAGGTTCCAAACAACTCCTACACTTAAGTGCACAGTACAAGCCTACAAACATTAAGTGTAGTAAAATAGCATATATAAACGGTTATGCATAAAACCGGGGCTTGCCTTTAATTTGACACTTAGATAGTGTTTGCTGGGGGAGGTACTCGCTTGGCGAGCATCCAGTGGTTAAGTCCATCCTTCCTTGGGTCGTCCACCGACTGCATCTTGTGGTTGGCACCACATCACTAGCGCGATCATCATCTCTCGGTCCTATATGAGGTGCAAGATGCATATGTATGAATATAATGAAAGTAGCACAAAAATAGCACAAGATATAAAAGACACAGTGGCGAACTAAATATTAAAGTGGAAGACACCGTAGATAACTACACGTCAGCTTTAGTTATCTACACGCCGTCGGCGTTCAACATAAACACCATTAAAAAGATGACAACATTTTATTTATTTACGCAACATGACCACGACATCACAAGTACACGCATTTACTACGCTCACCTTAATCGTTCATTTGTTCTTCTATTGACCGTACAAGAGCAACCAATACAACATAAGTTTAAATAGGACCTAGGCATTCATGTCTATGAACTCTTATATCACAATCAACTAGAGAAGAAACATGTAAAACAGGACACTTAGGCAATATTAAGCTTAGTCATGGCAAGTCTACATTTATTTAAGTGCTAACCAAACATTTTTAGCCAAACGGGTGAACTAACAATCAAATGAGCACTAGCAGAATTTTTGGACAGCAATACAGCAGTCACTCGTTTCAGTCATAACTTTTCAAATATTAATCCAAAACCAGCAAACTAGGACTTTCTGGAAAGCTTAGAAAGTGCTCTACAACTTTGGTATTGTCATTATAACATGATTCAGCACTTAGCAAGGTCAAAACGTGCTAATACACAGCGCTGTCCAGATTTGGACAGATTCAGGCTAGCAACTTCAAAAATTCACAACTGAAAATTCAGACATCCAAACAAAGTGATCCTAGACTTTCTGAAAAGCTAATTAAATGTTCTACAAATTGTTTATAAACATCACAGGGTGATTCAATATTTAACTAAGCGTAAATATCACTAAAAGACCTTGCTGTCCAGAACTGGACAGATTCAGTCTTTATATTTGAAACATTCATAACTTAAGCTTCAGACCACCAAAAAGAGTGATCCAAGACTTTTTGGAAAGCTTGGGAAAAGTACTACATAACTTTTATAATCACCAAGAAGTGATTCCAGGTTTAACTAAATCAAACATTTCAGTCTTCGAAATCTGTTCTGTCAGAGGACAGAACACAGCAAGCAGTTTATAAAATTCATAACTCTTAAACCGTCAGGCCTTTAGTTATGAAATTTTAACACAAGCAAGATCAGAAAAGCATCTACAACTTTCTTATAATGACCATGAACAGATTGCAACATTAAATTGAGCAAACAATGCAGTTTCTGAAATCTGTACAGAATTTGGACAGATTCAGTCACTGAATTTGTAAAATACATAACTCCTAAACTGTCAGACCTGTGGCTGTCAAATTTTAACACAAGTAAGATAATAGAGTTGTCTACAACTTTCTTGTGAACACCAATAACTGATTTCAACATTAACTTAATCACCCATTGCAATTTCTGAAATCTGTTCTGAAATTCGACAGATTCAGATGCTGGGCTTGCGAAAAACACAACTCCTAAACGATCAGGTTTTGGGCTGTAAAATTTTAGTACCAGCAAGATAATAAGGTTATCTACAACTCTTCTATACAACTTTTCTACAGAAAACATAATTTAATTCATCACACAAACAGCACAAAGAAAACAGTGTGTGCAGTCCAAAACAGCAAATCCTCAAAATTCAGCTTCTAGTTACTTCTAAAATTGTCGCGTTCTAGGGACTCGAATTATTCTAACGCTTTACTATTTAATTAAGTTAAGACAATCAAATCAGAACCAACACATCAACTTACCAATTTTTATTCAAGTCATTTAGTGCACTAAAACTACTACAACCAATCAACGACGCATTCTTCACGATAATCACCCAACCCGTTGCCTTTTAAATTAGACATCATATGAGCACTAATACTTTTCATCTGCGACCGTAACCATATGCATTTAGAATACAACAAGCAATTTACCGTGACTATAAGCTTAACTAAAGTCATCTACGAGTCGGTTAGCTAGAACAACGACATCGGTAATACCTACCGACCAATGGTTTACCACCCGAGCACAGTTACACGCCGCACCTTAGTTTCTAACATGATTCTCGCATAACTCGTAATTCGACTACTTACTAACCATAAATCACGCATGACAACTACCACATCAACCGGTTAATTTATTTGGACACCGCCTGCCTAGCGTACCACTAGTACCCCATATTTTGACTCAACTCATAAACATAGAGGAAGCGATGACTACTTCGGCATGTCACCACCTCTCTATTCAAGCAAAGACAATTTCTACCTGCAACGACCAACATTCATATCGAGCACACTTTATTTTACCTTGTCTCGCATACAACCATATTGTGGCGTGCACTCGAGACACTTCAATCAATATGGTGCGACCACTAATATAAATGAACTCCAACACTCATGTCTTAACGATACATCCTCCACGCAGACGAGCATTTGCTAAACTACTCGTCACATCAACAATTATAACTCCTATATAATCACGAATCCCATCACATTGCGTAGTATTTGCACTTCAATCTCGACTTAACTGCACGCCTCATACTCGTCTATTCAAAAATTCTTCGCCTAACCAATACACTACACTCTACATACGTAGGATCCATTTAACACACTCGACGTATACACTTAATAGAACGTTTTTCATACGACCTATAAAATCAATCTAGCCTTTTCATCGCACTACATGTCTCTTTCCCTATTTCGAATGCAACCATACTCGGGATGCATTCAAAATACTTCAAACAACTCTAACGAAATCACTATTATAATACATCGACATACATGTTCAATAATACACCTACACACAAACCTACAATCTTTAAATTTACACATCACGTCCAACCAACATTACTTAGTTATTCCCACGATTCGCACACTCGTTCACGCCACTACATATGAATAATAACTTTACCAACATTCAACGCATTACAATATATCGCCTAATATTAATTGGGAAACAAAAGGGACATCTTACTCTTCATTATTTACTTCGTCGAGGTTCTCCACTCGCACGCAAGCAAGGTTTTGGTTGAACCACAAGCTTGCAAGGGGATTCGATGACGACGCGGAGCAACGCGGGCCGCGCACGAAGGCGAGGTCACGGCGACTGTGACATCGCTGCTGTTCACGACGTAGAGCTTCACTCGGACATTTCATCGAACACCCGCGAAGCGCCAATATTGCGGGGCTGCGGGGGAAACTCGGTTGCGAGGAGCTGCGCTGCCGGGAAAGGGAGCCGAGCAGCGGCGTCGTGCCATGAGGAGGGAATAGCAGAGCCGCTGCTGGGGGGAAATGCTTGTGAGCTATGGAGGCCGGCTGGTTTCCAGGGGAGATGTAGGGCGCAGGGAAGCAGGGGGCGTCGGCATGCAGCTTGGGGACGTGCTGGAGGTTGGAGGGTGCGTACGTGAGAGAAGCAACAAGGGGCCAAGGCCATGGGCGAGCTCAGCCATGGGGAACACAGGAACCGATGGAGCTCGGCCGTGCATGTGAACTGGGCGCCATGGGAGTGGGAGCTGTGCATCCATGGAACGGAGGGGCTCGGCATGGGGAACTCCAGCCCTGGCGAGAAGAGCGTGCAGCACAGGGAGCTCGACACGGCGCTCCTGGCCACCGCGGCCACCAAGACCGGCCATGGGAGAGAGAGGAGCTCGCAGGGGGAAAACGCAGCAGCAGCGCGCGCCGGCCATGGGGGATTCCTCGCGTGCGCTGGATCAGAGGGGCGCCCGCGCCATGGGAGGCGCCAAGGAAGCTGGAGCCGAGCCTCCATGGATGGGGAGCAGGGATGAATGGCGTCGTGGGAGTTCCCTGCGCGCTGGGGAGAAGACTCCATGGAAGAGACGGCTGGGAGAAGAGAGAAAGGGAGTGGCGGCTGAAAAAGAATAGGGGTGGGAGTGGAAAATGACCAAGTGAGCACCCCTTTATATAGAGGAAGCCCTAGGGTTAGGTCTTAGTGGGCCTAGTGGGCTGGGCTGGAATGGGCTTGGCCCAAAACATGAATCGGGCTGCGCTAAATATTTTCCAGAGTAAAAACGTTCCTGCGGAATTTGTCTGTACACCGAACAGAGCGAAATAGATTTCGGCGAACGGACGATTGAGCAATTAATTCGGCCGAGAGTTTGATTTGGATTCACTCGGCAACAATTTCCTACGCATGATTCGAAAATAAATTGTCTCGGAATACGACCAGCTTTCGGATTTTTAGTCCGAGAAGGCGAATCGTGACATAAAAAAAAATCGCAGTCGATACGGGGTTCCGGGTTCAGTTCGGACACGAAATATTTAGCCGAGTCGGATAAAATTGATTTGATGACGACATATTGAGCATTCCGTTTGAGAGTACGAAGTCGGATTAATTTTTGGACATAGATCGAACATCGATAAATCGGAGTCGGACACAGCTCGACTAGCAGCTGTCGAGCGTTTGATTAAATGAGCTTTAGACGAGTTTTATAAGTCGAGATCGATTATCGAGTTTGCATCCGTTTCGAGAGATAAAAGTTTTAACACGCTCCGAAATTGACCGTTTCTCGTGATCGATTAACTCTAAATTCGATGAACTTCTGAGAGAAAGCCTAATAAACAGAGATAGACACGATCGAGAAATAGAAATTTTTACTGAGCATCTGAGATTAGGATTAATCTTCCGACATAACACGAAATAGACACCTGGGGTGTCACAGCAATTCACAAAAGTGTGAAGATAGACATAGTTGACTCATAATTAAAATAAAGGGAGATCACGAATTTGTATAGCAGACTGATAGATGAATTGGGAAAAAATAGTGACACCCTTAAATCAATTCACAAAAATGTGAAGATAGACAAATGTGTCACAACACATTTTCTTCCTAATTCAACAATTTACTGCGACTAAGAATGGCATTATATGGGAGTACTTTACCACAGACACAAAAGTTAAGGATAGAGACACCAGACTGAAACAACATAGTGTATAGAAGTATGGACTAATAAGACAAAGGATGGGGCTAAGGGGATTGGATCACCTTGAACAGGTTAATCTTCGTGATCTGACAAGAACTACAACATGTTGAACAGATTAAACTGGTATATAGGACATAGTTTGAACCATCAAATTTTTTGGATAAGTCTACAATTTCATATAAATGTCGTGATCTGCCAGGAACTACAGTTTCATATAAAGGGAAACCATGAATTTTGAGGCCAAGTAGATATTGTTGAGCACCAAAAGTGGCGGACGGTTCGGCCCTTCGGCCCGGAGAGTCCACGTGCCCCGCGATCAGATTAACTCGGGTAATTATCCTTATCTCGTGCGTGGTTATCCATCTAATCACATGGGAGTTGTTGGTTATCTCCTAGGAATAGGTCCAGACCTCATCCCCTATAAATATAAAGGGGTACGGCCGATTGAGAACCCCCGAACACATTCCAATCGAATATATCTACTTTATTTACCTTTCCCGCCCTAGTAGTATATGCAGCGTAGTTCTAGTTGTAGCCTTTCGCATATCCACCTCCACCCCTATTCGACTCTACGTCGTCTAGATCCATCCTAGGGTGGCCTGCCGACCCTAGGACGACCCTATGATCTTTACCCCTCCTGAGGGGCAAGATCTACTTCATCTACTTCAATCAAGATCCTTCCTTGAATTGATCCCTTAATTTCTAGGCGACTCTACGTCGTTTGGAGACACCCCGAGTGACCTGCTGACCCGGAGCACCCTAAGGTCTCTCCCCCAGGGGACGAGATCTAGGTCCTATGAGGAGAAGAAGACAACCCTGCACCATCATGGACCGTCCGACCCAGAGCTCGGAGGGTCCAGACTGCGCGTAGGGAAGGCGCCGCTTCTGCCGCCAGGTTGCGGACCGTCCGGGCCGGAGCCGTGGACCGTCCGCGTCCTCGCAGCGAGCACTGCCAGGCGACCCGTCGTAGACCGCCGCCACTATTCAACTCGCGGAGTTGAACCCAAGGTATTGCTCATCACGAGAAGGCCCTAGGGTTCGTTTCTTTTTGGTCCCAAATAGGTGGTGACCATCATAGAGGTGTTGCCCCACATTCAGGATAACCACTTTACTTGACCCTACATCATCTAAAGGTGTCAAGTACCGCTAGGCGGTTCATTATAGTGTTTGGTGACCAAAAAGGCGCCAACAGATATATTTTTAGACAAAACTCTGGATAGCATACTGCATATCATATTAATGTTTGTGAAGAGATGTGTGGTGTTCAGATTTGAGTGACTGACGTTTTAAAAAATAAAAAATCTGACAAGTGCTAAAATAGCTCATGTGGTACATTCAATATACAAAATGTCGCGCAGGACACATTGCCCACAAATATTGATTCAACTACAACTAAAACTCTATTTATTTACGGAAAGGGTGCACAAATGATAAAGCTAGAGTCAATTAGAGGAAAAAACATATATAAAACTTAGAAACACAAACCTGAAATCGCTAGATGAACAACCACACGAGTAGTTCTCTATTTTGTAAACCAAGTCTGCTTATGTTTCAGAGAGGTGTGGTGTTCAGATTTGAGCGCTCAGGGAGGTGTTTCCATCTTATACTCGAGCATCACAAGATCTAGGCGGGTCTGGCGCGTAGAATGGGAAGTACTCGAGCATCGCAAGATATGGGCGGGGCTGACGCGTAGAATGGGAAGAATGAGATGGCGGGGTCATGCACTTGCGATGGGATGTGGGCCGATGGTGGTCCTGTGCGCTGGATGGCGACGAGGGAATTGGGTTGATTCCTTCCATGGCGGCGAGGCGTGGATTGCGTTTGGGGCGTGGGGGATATGGGCGGGGCATCCGCGGTACATGGGAAGAACGATTGGGCGGGGCGGTCTTGCGCGTCGTCGCGATGGGATTCCTGCGAGTTGGATTGTTGCGAGGTGTGGATAGCGGCGAGGGGATGTGTTTCCTTCTGTGGCAGTGATGGGATTTTTTTCCTTACATGGCTGAGGCATTGATCGGTGAGGGGTTTGCGACGAGGACCATACGGATGCAGGGGTAGAGGGGAGAGGGCGTGCACGGGGAAGAAGGGAGACACTAACATGTGGGTCATATGCGTCGTGAGGAGGCAGAAGCGTGCACCACAGTCTACGTTAGGTTCTTATAGAGTAGTAGAGATTTGCTTTGGTTTATGTTGGCATCAATCACCAAAAAGGGGGAGATTAAAAGGGAAATGGCCTTAACCATATCCTATAATCGATTTTGGTGTTTGACGACCATCGCAAAACTTATGGACTAACTAGTTGGCCTAGTTGATCTTTTCTCAGGTGCATAAATTTCAAATACATCTGTAAGGAAAATGGACCCTGGGCCATTTGGCTAAAGAGATTTTGGTGTTTGATGATCAACACAGCCTATGAACTAATGAGTGTGCTAGTGTTTATGTTTGTAGTTCAAAGGATATGAAGAGGATTCGACTAAGGCCATGAGGATGCAACACCTCAAAAAAGACATAAAAAGAAGCATAGAAGTCCAAGACTTAAGAAGAATAGAAGCCCAAAATAACCAGCGAAGAAATCCATGAAAAAGGGCAGTCACTGAGCGCCCGGTGGCGCACCAGACAATGAACAGTAATTGTCCGGTGTGCTTTGGACTGTTCGGTGGGACAACCGAACAGTCTGCGCATAGGGGCCCGCAGACAGGTGCCCTCGAGCTGTAGCACCGGACACGCTGGGTAACAGTCGAATCCAACGATCGACTGCTATAGAACCCAAACGGTCAGCTGACGTGGCAGGCACCGAACAATGAATAGTGCCCTGTCCGGTGCGCTCGTCGACAGAAAGCTGCTGCTTTCTGTCCAGCGGCTAGAAATGGGGATGGGTCCTATAAATACCCCCCAACCACCTCCATTCAATACATCCAAGTCTTCCACTCTCACACATTCAATACAAGAGCAAAGAATCAATTCCAAGACATATTCAAAACTTCCAATCTCCTCAAGTGCCACAATTAATACAAGTGATCGTTAGTGATTAGTGACTTGAGAGAGTGTGATTCGTGTTTCATTTGTTGCTCTTGTTGTTTGGTTTTCTTAATCGTGCTTTCTTCATCTCCTTCTAAACTCCCTAGTGACTTGTAAAGCTAGCAAGAGACACCTGAGTGTGTGGTGGTCCTTGCAGGGTCTTTGTGATCCTTGAGATTAAGAAGAAGCACTCAATCAGTCTAGGTGATAGATTGAGAGAGGGAAAGGGTTGAAAAGACCAGGCCTCCGTGGCCTTCTCAACGGGGAGTAGGTTCATTGGAACTGAACCTCGGGAAACAAATCGTTGTGTTCATTTGTGTTGATCATCACCGTTCGATTTGATTCTTCCCCTCCCCTCTCTCTAAGTTATCTTGCTCACAATCTTTTGAGTTAGTTCCCAAAGTCATCTGCATTGATTGAGCAACTCATAGCAAGAACTCTCTTCCGCATTCTACATTCATTATAATTTGTTTCTAATCCTAACCCCAGGTGAAGTTCGTGTTCAAAGTTTATAATTTATAGGTTTCGCCTATTCACCCCCATATAGGCTACTTTCAACACTACCCATGGTTCGTTGCACCAGACTGAGAATGACAGTTTACACAGTCCCTGCATAAAGGTTAGATGCTCATCGGACCATGGTCTGGTGCTCCCAGTGCAGCTTAAATTTTGCAATCTTTTACATATCTTCTTCTATTCAATTTGGCTTCACCTGAAAGAGTACCTATGACTTAGACAAACATATCTACAGACTATCCAACTAGTCTAAGTCATGGATCTTGGTCATTTTGATCTCTCTACCTCGTATTCTAGCTCAAACTAGCTCCCAAAGAGTGAAACTTGGAATATGAGCTATCCAACCTTTCTAGATGTATCAAATAGGTTTCTAGAGGTGTTTAGAACTAATCCAAAGTAAAGAACTACTGCAAGTTCATCTTTTCCAAGTTTTACCCCTATTTGACTAGAATTAAGTTGTTTTAGACTTAAAAACTTAGATACTGATCTTATGAGCATGTGAACATAAACTTGGCAAACTAGTTAGTCCATATGATTGTAATGGTCATCAAGCACCAAAACTAATATAGAAATGGATTGAGGTCATTTCTCTTTCAAATTCTAAATTTATGAATGCTGCTAATATCTGAATGCAGAAGTAGCTGATTTTGTTGAATGTTGTTGCTATCCAAATGCAAAATGTTGTCGTTGTTTGAAACTGTTCTCCTAAACTGAATGTAGAAGTGTTCCTGCTACTATCCAAATGTATAATTCTATCATTGTCTGAATGCAAAAGTAGTTGAATTTGTGAACCAAAACTGTTTTCACCAGTAGACAACAACATTGTAGTTTCTGAACCAAAATTGTTTCCCTAAACTGAATGGCACTTAATTTTGAACCAAAGCATATGACAACTAGGAATTTGCAATAGACGGCTAAGAATTTGTAGTAGACATTTATAAATTCTGAAAGGGAAATAGGCTTACACCTTTTCCTAATTGATTTTGGTGTTGAATTGCCCAACACAAATAATTGGACTAACTAGTTTGCTCTAGATTATAAGTTTTACAGGTGCCAAAGGTTCACAACAAACCAATAAAAAGACCAAGAAAGGATTCAAATAAAGAGAGCAAAAGACACCCGAAGGCTGCCCTGGTCTGGCGCACCGGACTGTCCGGTGTGCCACCGGACAGTGTCCGGTGCACCAGGGAGCTCAACTCCAAACTGCCCAGCTTCGGGAATTTGGGAGGCGGCTCCGCTATAATTCACCGGACTGTCTGGTGTGCCAAGCGGAGCAACGGCTCCAAGCGCCAACGGTCGACTGCAACGCTACAGTGCAACGCTACAGTGCGCGCCTTTACGCGCAGAAGTCAGAGCAACACTAGAAGGCGCACCGGACAGTGAATAGTGACTGTCCGGTGCACCACCAGACTGTCCTGTGGCCCACCTGTCAGAAGCTCCAACGGTCAGAATCCAACGGCCGGGTGACGTGGCTGGCGCACCGGACAGTGTCCGGTGGCGCACCAGACTGTCCGGTGCGCCATGCGACAACAGCCTCCACCAACGGCTCTTTTGGTGGTTGGGGCTATAAATACCCCCAACCACCCACCATTCATTGCATCCAAGTTTTCAGTCTTCAAACCTCATATAAGAGCTATAGCATTCAATACAAGACACAATCAAAGAGATCAAATCCTCTCCCAAGTCCGGAATCACTCCAACCAAATTAGTGACTAGAGAGAGACTTTTGTGTTCATTTGAGCTCTTGTGCTTGGATCGCTTTTCTTCTTCCTCTATTCTTGTGTTCAACTCACTTGTAATCAAAACAAGAGACACCAAGTTGTGGTGGTCCTTGTAGTGGACTTAGTGTCCCATTTGATTGAAGAAAAAGGCTCACTCGGTCTAGGTGACCGTTTGAGAGAGGGAAAGGGTTGAAAGAGACCCGGTCTTTGTGACCACCTCAACGGGGAGTAGGTTTGCAAGAACCAAACCTCGGTAAAATAAATCACCATGTTCATCCTCTTTATTTCTTTGTTGATTTGTTTTCCCTCTCTTTCGGACTCGTTTATATTTCTAACGCTAACCCTGGCTTGTAGTTGTGCTTAAAGTTTATAAATTTCAGATTTGCCTATTCACCCCCCTCTAGGCGACTTTCAATTGGTATCAAAGCCCGGTACTTCATTAAGAGCCTAACCGCTCGAAGTGATGTCGGGAGCTCACGCCAAGAAGGAGATGGTGGTAACCGGCGAGAAGCCCGCCACAAGCCACAGGAAGGCTCCATCGGGGGAGTCCGCCAACAAGAAGAAGGAGGGATCCTCTTCACACATTAGGACGCATAAGAGTGGCGAGAAGAAGAAGAAAATGAAGAAAGTGGTCTACTACGAGACCGACTCTTCATCGCCCTCTACATCAGGATCCGATGCCGCGTCCGTCACTTCTAAGCGCCAAGAGCGCAAGAAGTTTAGTAAGATCCCCCTACGCTATCCTCGCATTCCAAAACATACTCCATTACTTTCCGTCCCATTAGGCAAACCACCGGCTTTTAATGGTGAAGATTATAGTAGGTGGAGTGAAATGATGAAGTTTCACCTAACCTCACTCCACACAAGTATATGGAACATTGTTGAATTTGGAGTACAGGTACCATCCGTGGGGGATGAAGATTATGATGCAGATGAAGTCGCCCAAATCCAACACATTAATTCCCAAGCAACTACTATACTCCTCACCTCTCTAAGTCCAGAGGAGTATAATAAGGTGCAAGGGTTGAAAAGTGCAAAAGAGATTTGGGACGTACTAAAGACCGCACACGAAGGAGACGAGGTGACCAAGATCACCAAAATGAAAACGATCGAAGGGGAGCTCGGTCGATTTATGCTCAAACAAGGAGAGGAGCCACAAGCCATGTACAACCGGCTCAAAACCTTGGTGAACCAAGTGCGCAACCTCGGGGGCACCAAATGGGATGACCATGAAATGGTCAAGGTTATTCTTAGATCACTTGTTTTTCTTAACCCTACTCAAGTTTAATTAATTCGTGGTGATCCAAGATATAAACTAATGTCTCCCGAGGAAGTGATAGGAAAGTTTGTGAGCTTTGAACTAATGATCAAAGGCTCCAAACAAATCATCGAGCGAGGCACCACCTCCACACCCGAGGTGCAACCCGTCGCCTTCAAAGCGACGGAGGAGAAGAAAGAAGAGTCTACATCAAGTAGGCTCCCCATCGACGCCTCCAAGCTCGACAATGAGGAGATGGATTTAATCATCAAAAGCTTTCGCCAAATCCTCAAGCAAAGGGGAGAGACTACAAGCCTCGTTCCAAGAAGGTGTGCTACAAATGTGGTAAGCCCGGTCATTTTATCGCTAAATGCCCTTTGTCTAGTGATAGTGACAGGGATAACGACAAGAGGGTGAAGAAGAAGGAGAAGAAGAGGTACTACAAGAAGAAGGGCGGCGATGCCCATGTTTGTCGGGAGTGGGACTCGGACGAGAGCTCCACCGACTCCTCCGACGATGAGGACACCGCCAACATCGCCATCAACAAAGGTCTTCTCTTCCCCAACGTCGGCCACAAGTGTCTCATGGCAAAGGACGGCAAGAAGAAGAAGGTAAAATCAAGATCCTCCACTAAGTATGCAACTTCTAGTGATGAGGATAATTCTAGTGATGATGAGGACAACTTGCTTACTCTTTTTGCCAATCTTAGCATGCAACAAAAAGAGAAATTGAATGAATTGATTAGTGCTATTTATGAGAAGGATGAACTCTTGGATAGCCAAGAGGACTTCCTTATTAAGGAAAACAAAAGGCATGTTAAGACTAAAAATGCTTATGCTCAGGAGATAGAGAAAAATGAAAAACTAACTAGTGAGCTTAGCACTTGCCATGACACTATTTCTAGCCTTAGAAATGAAAATGCCAAATTAATTTCTAAGGTTGAGAAATCAAATGTTTGTGATGACTCAATTGTTAATCTTAGAAATGATAATGCTAGTTTAATTGCTAAGATTGAGAAATTGAATGAATCTCTTGCTAGCCTTAAATTTGAGAATGATAAATTAATTGCTAAGGCTAAGGAATTAGATGTTTGCAATGTTTCTATTTCCAATCTTAGAGATGAGAATGACATTTTACATGCTAAGATTGTTGAACTAAATTCTTGCAAACCCTCTACATCTACCGTTGAGCATGTTACTATTTGCACTAGATATAGAGATGTTAACAATGATGCTATTCATGATCATATTGCTATGATTAAACAACAAAATGATCATATAGCAAAATTAGATGCTAAAATTGTCGAGCATGAGTTATAAAATGAAAAATTTAAATTTGCTCGTAGTATGCTCTATAGTGGGAGATGCCCTGGCATTAAGGATGGCATTGGCTTCCAACAGGGAGACAATGTCAAGCTTAATGCCCCTCCTAAAAGATTGTCTAACTTTGTTAAGGGCAAAGCTCCCATGGTTCAGGATAACGAGGGTTACATTTTATACCCTGACGGTTATCCCGAACACAAAATTAGGAGAATTCATTCTAGGAAGTCTCACTCTGGCCCTCATCATGCTTTTATGTATAAGAGTGAGACATCTAGTTCTAGGCAATCAACCCGTGCTAAATTGCTTAAGAAGAAAACTCCTATTGCATCAAATGATCATAACATTTCATTTAAGACTTTTGATGCTTCATATGCGCTCACTAACAAATCAGGCAAAGTAGTTGCCAAATATGTTGGGGGCAAACACAAGGGGTCAAAGACTTGTGTTTGGGTACCCAAGGTGCTTGTTTCTAATGTCAAAGGACCCAAGACCGTTTGGGTACCTAAGAACAAGGCCTAAACTTGTTTTGTAGGTTTATGCATCCGGTGACTCAAGTTGGATCATCGATAGCGGGTGCACGAACCACATGACAGGGGAGAAGAAGATGTTCTCCTCCTACGAGAAAAACCATGATCCCTAAAGAGCTATCACATTCGGGGATGGAAATCAAGGTTTGGTCAAAGGATTGGGTAAAATTGCTATATCTCCTGACCATTCTATTTCAAATGTTTTTCTCGTAGATTCTTTAGATTACAATTTGCTTTCTGTTTCTCAACTATGCAAAATGGGCTACAACTGTCTTTTTACTGATATAGGTGTTACTGTCTTTAGAAGAAGTGATGATTCAGTGGCTTTTAAGGGAGTGTTAGAGGGTCAGCTATACTTAGTAGATTTTGATAGAGCTGAACTCGACACTTACTTAATTGCTAAGACTAACATGGGTTGGCTCTAGCACCGCTGACTAGCCCATGTTGGGATGAAGAATCTTCATAAGCTTCTAAAGGGAGAGCACATTTTGGGACTAACCAATGTTCATTTTGAGAAAGACAGGGTTTGTAGCGCATGTCAAGCAGGAAAGCAAGTTGGTGGTCATCATCCACACAAGAACATCATGATGATCGACAGGCCGCTTGAGCTACTCCACATGGATCTATTCGGCCCGATAGCTTACATAAGCATCAGCGGGAGTAAGTATTGTCTTGTAATAGTGGATGATTATTCTCGCTTCACTTGGGTATTCTTTTTGCAGGAAAAATCTCAAACCCAAGAAACTTTGAAAGGATTCTTTAGACGGACTCAAAATGAGTTTGGCTTAAGGATCAAGAAGATAAGAAGCGACAATAGAACGGAGTTCAAGAACTCTCAAATTGAAGGCTTCCTTGAGGAAGAGAGAATCAAGCATGAGTTCTCTTCTCCCTACACACCACAACAAAATGGTGTAGTGGAGAGGAAGAATAGAACTCTATTGGACATGGCAAGGACCATGCTTGATAAGTATAAGACTTCAGATCGGTTTTGGGCCGAGGCGGTCAACACCGCGTGCTACGCCATCAACCGGTTGTATCTTCACCGAATCCTCAAGAAAACATCGTATGAACTCCTAACCGGTAAAAAGCCCAATGTTTCATATTTTAGAGTCTTTGGTAGCAAATGTTTTATTCTGGTTAAAAGAGGTAGAAAATCTAAATTTGCTCCCAAGGCTGTAGAAGGCTTTTTACTAGGATATGATTCAAACACAAGGGCATATAGAGTCTTTAACAAGTCTACTGGACTAGTTAAAGTTTCTTGTGACATTGTGTTTGATGAGACTAACGGCTCTCAAGTAGAGCAAGTTGATCTTGATGAGTTAGATGATGAAGAGGCTCCGTGCGTCGCGCTTAGGAACATGTCCATTGGGGATGTGTGCCCTAAGGAATCCAAAGAGCCTCCACAAGCACAAGATCAACCATCTTCCTCAATGCAAGCAACTCCACCAACTCAAGATGAGGATGATGCTCAAGATGATGATGAAGATCAAGAGGAGCCACCTCAAGAGGAGGACAATGATCAAGGGGGAGATGCTAATGATCAAGACAAGGAAGATGATGAGGGTCCAAGACCGCCACACCCAAGAGTCCACCAAGCAATACAACGAGATCACCCCGTGAACACCATCCTCGGTGATATTCATAAGGGGGTAACTACTCGATCTCGTGTTGCTCATTTTTGTGAACATTACTCCTTTGTGTCTTCTATTGAGCCATACAGGGTAGAAGATGCATTAAGGGATTCAGATTGGGTGTTGGTGATGCAAGAGGAGCTCAACAACTTCACGAGGAATGAGGTACGGCATTTAGTTCCACGTCCTAACCAAAATGTTGTAGGAACCAAGTGGGTCTTCCGCAACAAACAAGATGAGCATGGTGTGGTGACAAGGAACAAAGCCCGACTTGTGGCCAAAGGATATTCCCAAGTCGAAGGTTTGGATTTCGGTGAAACCTATGCACCCGTAGCTAGGCTTGAGTTAATTCGCATTTTACTTGCCTATGCTACTTACCATGGCTTTGAGCTTTATCAAATGGACGTGAAAAGTGCCTTCCTCAATGGACCAATCAAGGAGGAGATCTATGTTGAGCAACTTCCCGGCTTTGAAGATAGTGAGTACCCTAACCATGTTTATAAACTCTCTAAGACGCTTTATGGGCTCAAGCAAGCCCCAAGAGCATGGTATGAATGCCTAAGAGATTTTCTTATCACTAATGGCTTCAAAGTCGGAAAAGTCGATCCTACTCTCTTTACTAAAACACTTGCAAATGATTTGTTTGTATGCCAAATTTATGTTGATGATATCATATTTGGGTCTACTAACAAATCTACATGTGAAGAGTTTAGTAGGATCATGACTCAAAAATTTGAGATGTCTATGATGGGGGAGTTGAAGTATTTCTTAGGATTTCAAGTGAAGCAACTCCAAGAAGGCACCTTCATTAGCCAAACGAAGTACATTCAAGACATACTCACCAAGTTTGGGATGAAGGATGCCAAACCCATCAAGACACCCATGGGAACCAATGGGCATCTCGACCTCGACACTGGAGGTAAATCCATAGATCAAAAGGTATACCGGTCGATGATAGGTTCTCTACTCTACCTATGTGCATATCGACCGGATATTATGCTTTCTGTATGCATGTGTGCAAGATTCCAAGCCGATATCTTTACCAAGCCATTAGATGAGCAAACTTTTACCAAACTTAGGCATGAGCTAAATATTCTTGATTCTAGGAATTTTGATTGATATTTTGCACACATAGCTCTTTTATACCTTTGATCATCTCTCTTTCATGGGCTATGACTAATGTGGTTTTCAAGTGCATTTCATGCTAAGTCATAGATTTAAAGGGAATTGGAGTCTTCGGCGAAGACAAGGCTTCCACTCCACTCCATCGAATTATTCATCCTTCGCCGTCGCTCCGCATCAATCTCCAACCTTGGTATAATCTTCACTCATATGTTATTTACCATAGGGGAGAAAGTAGTTAAAAGAGGGCTTATATTTCACTCAAGTATCTGTTTTTGGCGATTCATGCCAAAGGGGGAGAAAGTATTAGCCCAAAGCAAAAGGACCGCACCACCACCAATTTCAAAATTTTAGTCTTTCAATTTGTATTTAAAGAAGTATTCTCAAAATGGTATCTTATTTTTAATACAATTTCAAATTGGTATAACCTCTCTTAAAATTAATATCTAAAACCCTCTTGAACACTAAGAGGAGGATTTTATTGAGGGGGAGTTTTGTTTAGTCAAAGGAAAAGCATTAGAAATAGGGGGAGAAAATTTCAAACCTTGAAAATGCTTCTCAAAATCTCATTCATATACCTTTGACTATTTGCAAAAGATTTTGAAAAAGAACTTCCAAAACATTGCAAAACAAAACAAGTGGTGCAAGCATGGTCCAAAATGTTAAATATGAAGAAAGCCATCCATGCATATCTAGTAGAAATAATTATTGGTTTAATTCCAAGTAACCTTTGCACATACCTTATGCGAACTAGTTCAATTATGCACTTATATATTTGCTTTGGTTTGTGTTGGCATCAATCACCAAAAAGGGGGAGATTGAAAGGGAAATAGGCTTACACATTTTCCTAATTGATTTTGGTGGTTGAATTGCCCAACACAAATAATTGGACTAACTAGTTTGCTCTAGATTATAAGTTTTACAGGTGCCAAAGGTGAAAGTCGCCTAGAGGGGGGTGGATAGGCGAAACCTGAAAATTAAAACTTTATCCCCCAACTAGATCCCTTGATTAGTGGTTAGAACAAGATATACAAATATAGGAGTATACAAACTAAGTTCTTGCTTGAAAAGAGTATTGCTAAATAATGCGGGAGAGATAAATCAATACAACTAATAAGTTATAGAATAACAAAGCAAGAAGCCTTAGATGGGAAGAGCACTAGGTCAAGATCTTTCTTGCAACGTGTTGCTCCACAAAATGGGAATTTAACTTGAAGCAACACCAAATGATATTAGCAAATAATGGTGCAAGAAAACTTAGATCAAGGGAAAACAAACAAATCACAAGCAATAAACACAATGGACACGGGTGATTTGTTTTACCGAGGTTCGGCCCTCGAAGGCCTAGTCCCCGTTGAGGAGTCCACTTAAGGACGGGTCTTTTTCAACCCTTTACCTCTCTCCCCCGATCACACAAGGATTGGCGAGCTCTTCTTCTTCTCAAGGATCACTCTCGATCCCACAAGGACCATCACACTCTTTGGTGTTTCTTGCTAGCTTTTACAAGCCTCCAAAACTTTGGAGGAAGTTCGATGGGAGTCAATACTCCACGCACAAATGAACACAAAGAAGAAGCACACACTATCTCTCAATGAATCTCACAAGGCACTAGGGCTAAACTCAATTGAGTAGCTCTCAATTGCTTGCTCTCTCTTTTGTGGCACTTGTGTTGGTTGTAGTGGACTAAATCTTGTGTATAGGATGGATCAATGAATATATGTGGTTGGGAGGGCTTGAGTATGTCAACTAGATGACTTGAAATGTTGCTTGGGCTCCCACACCTTGAAGTGGCCGGTTGGGGTGGTATTTATAGCCACCAACCAAAATCTAGCCGTTGGTGAAGGTTGTCTGTCGTATGGTGCACCGGACAGTCCGGTGCACACCGGACATGTCCGGTGCGCCAGCCACGTCACCCAACCGTTAGGGTTCCGACCGTTGGAGCTCTGACTGCTGGGCCCGCCTGGATGTCCGGTGGCGCACCGGACATGCACTGTAGAGTGTCCGGTGCGCCAACCCGTGCGTGCCTGACTTCTGCGTGATCTGGCGCGCATTTAATGCGCCTGCAGGTGACCGTTGGTGCCGAAGTAGTCGTTGCTCTGCTGTTACACCGGACAGTCCGGTGTACACCAGACATGTCCGGTGAATTATAGCGGAGCGAATTCCCGAAGCTGGCGAGTTCAGAGTTGCTTCATTCTTGGAGCACCGGACACTGTCCGGTGTACACCGGACAGTCCGGTGAATTATAGCGGAGTGACTTTGCGTTTTTCCGAAGGTGAGGAGTTCAGCGCGTGGATAACCCTGGTGCACCGGACAGTCCGGTGCGCCAGACCAGGGTGCCTTCGGTTGTCCCTTTGCTCTTTTTGTTGAACCCTTTTCTTGGTCTTTTTATTGGCATTTTGTGAACCTTTGGCACCTGTATAACTTATAGACTAGAGCAGACTAGTTAGTCCAATATATTTGTGTTGGACAATTCAACCACCAAAATCATTTAGGAAATAGGTGTAAGCCTAATTCCCTTTCAATCTCCCCCTTTTTGGTGATTGATGCCAACACAAACCAAAGAAAAAATAGAAGTGCATAATTAAACTAGTTTGCATAATTGTAAGTGCAAAGGTTACTTAGAATTGAGCCAATAAATATTACTTACTAGATATGCATGGATTGTTTCTTTATTTTTTAACATTTTGGACCACGCTTGCACCACATGTTTTGTTTTTGCAAATTCTTTTTGTAAATCCTTTTCAAAGTCCTTTTGCTAAATAGTCAAAGGTAAATGAATAAGATTTTGCTAAGCATTTTCAAGTTTTGAAATTTTCTTCCCTTGTTTCAAATGCTTTTCCTTTGACTAAACAAAACTCCCCCTCAAATAAATTCTCCTCTTAGTGTTCAAGAGGGTTTTAAGATATCAATTTTGAAAGGTGCTACTTTCTCCCCCTTTAGAACACAAAGAGATACTATTTTGAAATTTACCAATTGAAAATCATTAATTTTAAAAATAGGGTGGTGGTGCGGTCCTTTTGCTTTGGGCTAATACTTTCTCCCCCTTTGGCATGAATCGCCAAAAACGGATACTTTGAGTGAAATATAAGCCCTTGACTTTCTCTCCCCCTTTGGCAAACAATTGAAATAGAGATATGAGTGAAGATTATACCAAAGTGGAGAACTATGCGGAATACCAGCAAAGAGTGGATAATACCGATGGAGTTGAGTGGAAGCGTTGTCTTTGTCGAATACTCCATTTCCCTTTCAATTCTATGACTAAGCATGAGCATATACTTGAAAACACATTAGTCATAGACATAAAAGAGATATGATCTAAAGGATATATCAAGTTAATCATGATCATAGTTCTATATAACATAGATTGCTCCCCCTAAATATGTGCATGGAGAGGAACACATATTTTGGCCTTAAATGCCAATTGCACATAATTAGGTTAATGAGAACATATCTATATTATACAGAATGTGAAGTGCATTGTGTCGTAGTATAAGTGTGATGCACATGACAGGTTATGCACTTATGAAAGCATGTTGTAAATATTTTAAGCATTTTCCCTTAAGGATTTCAAAGAGGCTTAAGGACCATCCACCTTTGGAACAAAGGCAGCTTATCCTCGTTACAAGGTTAAGCTTTAAGCTCTTTGACAATTAAATCACTTCATCTAGTTTCAACAAAGATGCATTAAAGCATGAATGAATTTTTGAGAAGTTAAACTAGATATGAAGCAGGGATATGCATGGACATGCTTTCTCTTCCTTTTATACAAGATATGTAAAGAAAGTGTAGAAAAGGAAGATTTAGGTACAAGTTTAGATGGAATGAATCAGTTTTACCCTTTTGTACCTTTACATAGAGACGCTCCCTTCATTGTGCTTGTCCTTAGTCTTAGATGCTTAAGACCTATATTCAATGACAATATATGGAAATATTTTGCACAATAGAGAGTTCTACAACTAGTGATCCTTTTCTAAGTCATTGTTATTATATATCAAGTAGATCACTAATTGCATAAATGAATCATGAATTCTCCTTTACCTTAGTGCATATCAAGATAGATGTCGATTGAAATTACCAATTGAAATCAAATTGAAATTACATGAGGCACTAAGAAGCATAAGTGATAATTGAAGTTGTTCAATGATCAAACAATCGATGCGATCAAAAGAACAACATAAGCATTAGATTTTCAATCAAGCACAAAAATAGGAGAATCCAATAAATATGTTACTTTAACATTGAAGGCTATAATTGAAATGTAGTAGCATGCCTTATGAGAAGCTTGTTCTCATACAAGAGACTATAAGAGATTACTACGATAATGTGCTAGTCTCAATATAATCAAGATATAAAAATAGGCTCCCCCACAAGATATACATCAAGGCATTTGAAATGAATCGAATAGATGCACTCATTTTAAAGGACAACTAGGGAGAAGCATTTATACATCTTGATCAAGGCATATAAAATTTGCAATACACAATTTTTGCCTGGAGTTCTCACAATGAAAAAGATTTAGAATGCTTACAACCACACCATTGAATGTTTTGAAGATCTCGTTATCCAAGTAGGTGTTGTTGCTCTTGATGTCTTTCTTTCAAGTGAGTGTCCTCCCTTTGTAGTTGTCTCTTTTTTCTTCCAAACTCATTGGAAATACTCAAGAGAGATGTTAATAGCGCAAGGGAGTATATGATGAAGGATGATTTCTTTTAGATAATATACACAATTCATCATCCACAAGTCACACAGACATGAAGTAAAATCCTTAACATTAGTGCACTTTTACTTGAAAAGAGGAACATGCACTATTTAACCATTTGATCAATCATAGGAATTTACTTCTTCATATTGAATCTTTATTAATTATTACATAAAACAAGTCAATATGAGAACATTTATGGCAAAGGTATGAAATAGATTCTAATGGATAGGTGCATTAACGAAAATGAGATTGAATGCACATCTTAGCCAATTTAAATTCAATAAAGGATCTATTTCTTCACAAATATATAGTTAGAGTAAACAATCATTGATGGGAACTATACTAAAAAGATGAGTTCCCATACCTTTGCTTTTATCTTTCTTCTTTTGGGTGAAGAGCAACCCATGAGGCTTGTGTACTTTTCTCTTTTGTAGATATTCATAAGTAGGCTCAAGAGATACTTGGTTAGTAACACAAGCACTAGTCTCCATTTTTGTAATCATTTTTTTTATAAGGAATGAAAAGCTAGACTACTAAAACATGGAAACTTTATGGCAAGAACTAGATTATCCATAGATGATGTTATGCTCAATTTTAACTCATAAAACAAGCATAAACAATCTTTTAAGATTAGGAGAAAATCTAATTCATGATATGGAAAGCGATAAATGTGAAAGAATCATATCCAAATTGAGCAAGTAGAAATACATCATAAGTCATTGGATTGATTTTTTTTTTGTGTTAGATTACACGCTTTCAAAGAGAAACTTTATTCTCTACAAGTGAGACTACTTGGGTTACTTAAATAAAATCATTAGTCTCACTATTCTAGTTATAGAGAGAGTTTTCCTTTTATAAGTGTTCAAAGGATTTGAATTCCTTACACGACACCTTATTCTTTTAAGAACTTGAAATATCTCTCTATATCTAGAGCATGGCAATAATAGAATGACTAGCGAAAAAAAACATGCCATGAGGTACTTCAACAATTTAAAGCATGTAGATTGTCATAATATAGAAATGATGAGTGCACAATCTACCATATGAGAGGAATTTCTTCAAAGAATGGTGATATAATTTAAAGATATTTGAAGTGCTTCAATTTTTCTATGTGACTACACAAGACACATAAGAAATGATATTCTAAAATACTTGCACTTAAAAGCATAAATGTTACCATCCTTTGGCTTTCCTCCATGTTGTAGGTCTTGACTTTTCGACATATGATTAATTCTTCTTTTTCCTACAACATTAATATCTTCCCGAGATGATATGAATTTTAGATATAGTAATTTGAAATAACCTTGGGTCAATCATGGATATAGATTATTGAAGATTGATAGCTTGAGTTGATAAGTATTAAATTGACTCTCTCAAGCATCCCAAGGTTTCATATCATCTCCTTCTCCTGCAAAGCTTGTCAAGCATATTTTGGTACCCATCGCTTGATGGGTCCATTACGGTTAGTCAACAAAAATCTAGGAACCCAAGAGTCCTTTGTGTTAGCACATGGTAAACTCATTACCTTTCTAACACAAGTTGCAATTTTGGGTTGCCTAGTTACATGAGTATCAATTGACAAGTTAGGAGTGGGATAATTACCAATGGGACAATCCTTGCATTGATGTCCCTTCTCTCGGCATGTGTAGCATAGGCGTTTTTCAAGTTTTGAAGAATTCTTCTCTCCTTGTTTGTTTCTTGCTACATGGTTAGTAAAAACTTTCTTTTCTAACCCTATGCCTTTTTGTTTTAAATGGGGACAAGATCTAAGTAAGTGTCCCTTCTTGGAGCATTTAAAACAAAGTCTATCATCCTTGTTAATAATCAAGCTATTTTTAATGTAGGGACATGACCTAATCAAGTGCCCCTCTTCAAAGCATTCACTACACCTCTTAATGTGAAGTGTGGATTGATCATTACCTTGGATGTTACCTTTTGTGGAGGCGTGGTTGAGGCTTTTGGAGGAGGTATTGAATTTCATCTTTTATTTCTTCCTCTTGGCAATCCTCAAATCCTTGACATTTTCTTCAAGGGATGTAGTGCATGCCATGGTTGTTCCCGTCTCAAGCTTCTTCACCATGTGATCACGGTTATCTTGAGAAGGTTGGGCAATGCATTTCCCTTTTAGTTGTGTCAAGCTCATCTTTAGCCTCTCGTTCTCTTCTTTGAGCTTTTGACATGTATCATCTTTTGTTCCTGCAAATTCTAGCTCAAAGGAAGATTTGCTTGTCGACGGACAACAAGCATTAGCACATGGTAATATAGTATCAATTTGAATACATGTGCATGAGTGAGGTTGTTGAGATTTTAAGTTTTCTATCACAACCTCATGAGCAACATTTAATATGATATGATCATCCATAAGATTTTCATGAGAACATAGAAGCATATCATATTTTTTCTTGAAAAGCTAGTTTTTCATTTTTTAGCTTTTCTACTTGGTCCTTAAGCAAGGTATTCTTATTTACTAATTGAGCTATACAATGTAAAGCGTCATCTTGCTCAATTGAAATAGTTTCATACCTTTGGACCAAGTCAACATGAGAGCACTTTAGCTCCTCATGTTCTTTAGTCAACTCGTCAAAGCATTGCATCTTCATGGAGAGAATACTTTCTAGCCTTTGACGAGCTTCGCCTTGCTCTCTCGCTCTTTCTAGAAGTTTGAGCATAACCGCCTTATCTTCTTGGCTTAGGCGAGCGTAGAGTTGTACAAAGCTTCTTTCTTCCTCCTCATCCTCATTTGTGCTTCCCCTATCATTTGCATTAGCCACACAACACATGTGGGAATCGAAATGGGAAGACAAACCTTTTGGAGAGGTGGATTCATCGTTTGGTCTCCATCGATCATTTTCTTCTTCTTCCTTGCAAGGGTTAGTATCACAAAGACTAAAGGAAGTAGAAGCACACAATGAACTATCATGTTTGGACTCATCAAATTTGATTTTAATTCTAGTCCAAATATCATGCGCATCACGAATAGATTCATTATAATTCATTATGAAGGCATGATAATCTTCTTTGCTAAGAGAATTACTTAAGATGTCATAAGCTAGATAGTTTAAGCGAATACATCTTTGATCTTCCTCGGAATCATTTTTCCTATCATAACTAGGAGGAATAATACTCTTGTCTAAAATTTGTTCTAATTGTGGGTCTACTGCTCTAAAAGCATTTATCACTCTAGTAGACCATGAATCATAATTAGAACAATCGGAAAGTAATATCTCAAGAGTTACCTCCTTGTTCTCTTGGGTCTTCTTGTTCTTTTGGGATCTTCTACGAGCCATCACTTCGAGTTGTTAGACTCAAGATGAAGTGCCTAGCTCCGATACCAATTGAAAGTCGCCTAGAGGGGGGTGGATAGGCGAAACCTAAAAATTAAAACTTTATCCCCCAACTAGATCCCTTGATTAGTGGTTAGAACAAGATATACAAATATAGGAGTATACAAACTAAGTTCTTGCTTGAAAAGAGTATTGCTAAATAATGCGGGAGAGATAAATCAATACAACTAATAAGTTATAGAATAACAAAGCAAGAAGCCTTAGATGGGAAGAGCACTAGGTCAAGATCTTTCTTGCAACGTGTTGCTCCACAAATTGGGAATTTAACTTGAAGCAACACCAAATGATATTAGAAAATAATGGTGCAAGAAAACTTAGATCAAGGGAAAACAAACAAATCACAAGCAATAAACACAATGGACACGGGTGATTTGTTTTACCGAGGTTCGGCCCTCGAAGGCCTAGTCCCCGTTGAGGAGTCCACTTAAGGACGGGTCTTTTTCAACCCTTTCCCTCTCTCCCCTGATCACACAAGGATCGGCGAGCTCTTCTTCTTCTCAAGGATCACTCTCGATCCCACAAGGACCACCACACTCTTTGGTGTCTCTTGCTAGCTTTTACAGGCCTCCAAAACTTTAGAGGAAGTTCGATGGGAGTTAATACTCCACGCACAAATGAACACAAAGAAGAAGCACACACTATCTCTCAATGAATCTCACAAGGCGCTAGGGCTAAACTCAATTGAGTAGCTCTCAATTGCTTGCTCTCTCTTTTGTGGCACTTGTGTTGGTTGTAGTGGACTAAATCTTGTGTATAGGATGGATCAATGAATATATGTGGTTGGGAGGGCTTGAGTATGTCAACTAGATGACTTGAAATGTTGCTTGGGCTCCCACACCTTGAAGTGGCCGGTTGGGGTGGTATTTATAGCCACCAACCAAAATCTAGTCGTTGGTGAAGGCTGTCTGTCGTATGGTGCACCGGACAGTCCGGTGCGCCAGCCACGTCACCCGACCGTTAGGGTTCCGAACGTTGGAGCTCTGACTGCTGGGCTCGCCTGGATGTCCGGTGGCGCACCGGACATGCACTGTAGAGTGTCCGGTGCGCCAACCCATGCGTGTCTGACTTCTGCGCGATCTGGCGCGCATTTAATGCGCCTGCAGGTGACCGTTGGCGCCGAAGTAGCCGTTGCTCCATTGTTACACCGGACAGTCCGATGTACAACGGACATGTCCGGTGAATTATAGTGGAGCAAATTCCCGAAGCTGGCGAGTGAAAGTTCCCTTTGACCCGGGAACAGGATCTGGATGTCGCCTAGAGGGGGGTGAATAGGCGAATAAAACTTTTCACTTTAAAACTTAAATTCTTACTCTACTCGAAGACTTAGTACGCAGTGGAGTGAGAAGACTCTTCGAGTAGGTTGCAGCGGAATAGAAGATCCTGTCTCAAAATGTCCTGTACTTCAAATAAAGCTTATACCACAGATAAGTATTGAAGTGCAGATATAAAGGCGAGTAGAAAGAGAGTCAGGATACAATACAGAACAGAGCACACAGATGCAAGGATTTATCCTGAGGTTCGGCCAAGCCTGAAATGCTTGCCTAGTCCTCGTTGGAGTTAGCCACACCTGGGCTTGGAGTCTATTTCAATTCCTTCCTCCGTTTGCTCAGATCTGTCAGTATGACAGATAGAGCCTTTCACTATTGAGTGGGATTACAATAGAACCGCGGCTGCTTACAAACTTCTTGGCAGCACCCCGGCAGAGTAACGATACGCTCAAGACCTTGCTCTAGCTCTAAGCAGCACTTCTCCTCTCTCTAAAGGCTTATAGTTGTGCCTTCTACACAAACTAGAGAGATACGCACAAGAGGGAGAGTGAGAATTGATCCGAGTGATGTCTACACTTGTTGGCTGCACTTGTACACTTCTTGGAGGCGCCTAGGAGTCCCTTTTATAGACCCAAGGGGCCTAGGAGCCATTGGACTTCGTTTGGAAGGCAATATCAGCTTTCTGTCGGGTGGTGCACCGGACAGTCCGGTGCACCACCGGACACCTTCCGGTGCCCGATTTCCTTCCCAAAATGGTGCAGTCGACCGTTGGTGTTTTGGAGCCGTTGGCGCACCGGACACTGTCCGGTGCACACCGGACAGTCCGGTGCCCCCATATGACCGTTGGCTCGGCCACGCGTCACGCGCGGAATGCGCGGCCGACCGTTGGCCCAGCCGACCGTTGGCTCACCGGACAGTCCGGTGCACCACCGGACAGTCCGGTGAAATATAGTCGTACGTCGCCGGTGAATTCCCGAGAGCGGCCAGTTCGCTCGAGCCAGCCTGGCGCACCGAACACTGCCAGTGAGCCACCGGACAGTCCGGTGCACCCAGACTGAGCAGAACCTTGGCTGTACACAGCCAAGCCTTTTGCACCTCCTTCCTTTTCTTCTTCTTTATGTTTCTAACACTTAGACAAGTATATTAGTATACTAAAACCAATGTACTAAGTCTAGAAACATACCTTCTCTTAATTATTACATCCATAGCATTTCACATGCTTGAGCTTTGATGTTGGACTCATAAATCATCAAGTCGGCTTGACTTGATCTAAATTGACATTTCTTGGTTCCAACATCCTGCAAAGGTCACATAGAACATCTCCAAACATAGGAACAATCCAAACTAAAGATCAGGGTGAACTTAGCTCTTTTGGGCTGCTTCCAGTTCTGGTTTTGACACTTGTTCTCCTTCTAGTGACCTTGATCTCCTCCTTAGAGCTTGATCTTGAGCCTTATGACTTACACCACATAACTGTAGTTGTTACCTCATTGGCTGTAAGTCACGTCCTTATGTAGTGATCCTTGATGTGTCGTAGCTGTTCTCAACTCGATCACCCTTGACTTTGCAAGCCTTCTTCTTCACCCTTGGCTTTGGGTTCCTCAGCCTCCTTGACCTTCTCTCGTGCACTTGGTACCTCGAAGCTCTTCTTGCCTCCGTCCTTGGCTTGATCAGTTGTCTCCGAGCTACGCACCCGAGTCTCACTTTATGCAGTGTCCATCTTACTTGTGATGTCCATCGTGTATCCATAATCCAGTTCTTGGACCAACACATTTGTTCTCTTGTGTTGAACCCTGTAGGCTTTACCTTAAGCACCTGTTCAACACTTAGTACACTTGTTAGTCCTTTAATTGAGTTGTCATCCAAACACCAAAACTCACAAGAGAGCTTTCAATCTCCCCCTTTTTGGTGATTGATGGCAACACAATTAAAGCTTACATAAGAATAAGATTTGAAGCACAAATTTTGAATTCTAAGTTTATAGAATGCTCCCCCTAAATATGTGCTTACTTCAAAAACATAATCTTGACCTCAGATGCCAATTTGCACATACTTAGGAAAATCGAAACATTTCTACACCTTAGCACTTTTTAGGATGCATTGTGTCAAGAATCAAACCAAGATGCTATAACACACAAATGCACATAATCAGAGTTAAAACACCATTCAATTTAGTGGATCAACCTACCACTATTCATCATTAAGATACCAATTCAAACTAATACCAATTTAAACTAAGACACTAATTTAAAGCAATCTTAAAGCACCATTAACCACATGACTATCAAAACTCCCCCTTTCTTATTGAACATATGCACTATCAACATTTAGGTAAGATACATATATGCAAAAAGATTAATACTTCCTTTTGTACCTTTACCATGTTGTAGTGTACTTCCCATCTTGAAAGTATTTAATCTCACGAGAGCTTCTCCACACTTGTGCCTGATTCTTTATCCTAACCTTTTCTTGTTGCTAAGACACCAAACTTAGAACAAGTTATAGTATTGGGCACAAGAAGAAACTTCTATTCTAATGATTATCAAGAGATGTCAATTGAAGCAAACTATCACAACTACCAATTGAAAGATACCAATTGCAAGATCATTTATTATCATAGCTCCATGATTTTTAAGAATAAGCATCTATTATCACCAGATATTATAGAGCATGAGTAATCTAAAAATATGCACTTACTCACGACTTGAGATACCAATTTCTTGACTTACAGAGGTACCCAAGTCCTGATTGCTCCATTTCTTGCTTATCTTCTCTTTTCCACCTAGAGACTATACAAGATTGCTCAAGAAACAGTTAGTCTCAAAAGACACAAGTTATGTGTGCTCCCCCTCAAGTTGTGCATCAAGTATTTGAATGACTTGCACTTTGCACATTCTAGCTTCCTTAGAACTAGAGGGGATCACAACATACCTTGGTCAAGGCATACTCTATCACTTTCATCACACAGAGATGCCAGTTTGAATATCAAATGAAAGGCCACTTAACACCTATTGAAGGCTAAATGAAAGGTTGACTAAATACAACAATGCATGCCTCAGTGGCACCTAAGCCAATTGAATACTCACAGGAAGTATAACATTTACACGCAACTTAGACATGCTTTATACTTAACTATCATTGCATCACATATACTAATTGAAAAACAACATGATCATGTCTAAGCACATCATAGTTAAGAAAGTTCTTTAGGTACACCAAAAGAAACAACATTTTAAGGCATAAGTCTCCTAAGCCACGATACTACCAATGAAATGCAAGAACATAGCTATGATCACAATGGAATTTCAAGAATATTTAATGAAATTTCATAGCTCCATTTTCCATACCTTTGCCTTTATGAGAGCACTTGTTATCACCAATTCAGGACTCCTTTTGCTCACACACCTCATAGCTCAAAAGGGCACGACATGGATTTGAAATTCACACAATACTAAACTAGGGTAATCATGTGAACATGTACTAAACAAAATGTCATATTTGCACATAGCATGACTTACAAAAAGTTACATGTTTATCCATATACACCAAGAGAGTTAATCGTTGTGGATATAACAAATGAAAGAGCTACCCATGAATGATTCAAAAGATATATCCTATAGAGCACCAGTCATGATTAAACAAACATCATTATGATTCATTTAACATAGGCAATCATAAAGCATAACTACTCCAAAGACAGGTAGCACAACAAGCCAACTTAAGAGCAATACTAAATTGCAATTATGTACTTAAAATACACGGGTACCATCCTTTGGAGAGCAGGTTGTAGATTCTCATCGAAGTCCTTTTACTTGATTCACCAATAATGATTCAGGACCTATACACCTTATTTCACTTGAGATGAACATGGGATTAGTGTTTCACAATAACTCAACCTTGGGTCAATAAACACCAAAACAATTAATAGCTTAAGCATAGAGTTTTAGATAACCGTCTTAAGCTTTCCCATGGTCTCCAGTCCATCTCAAGGAACCTGCATGGTCTAGTTAGCACAGTTTGGTACCCATCTCGGGATGGGTACATAATGATCATCTAAATGTGCCTTTGGTACCCAAATTGCCTTTGTGCTAGTTGTAGGTGATCTCGTTATAGATCTAGCACAAGTGTATGATTTGGGTTTCCTACGCGAATAAGATTGACAAAAATTCACTTCTTTAGGAATCTTACCTTTATAACATACCTTTGATATATGACCCTGCTCACCACACTTGTAGCAGAAGCGTCGCTCAACCTGACATGACGCTTGCTGTTTGTCATTTTCCTTGGTGAGGGTCATCTTGGAGGATGCACATCCTTGATTCTTCATGACCGGACATGAAGTGATCATGTGGTCCTTATTGTTGCATCCAAAGCAACTTCTTGTCCCTTCATCCTTGTCTTTGTACGGACAGGATGCGATGAGGTGGCCTATCTCCTTGCATTTGAAACTCCTCCTTTTTCCTCTTCCCTTTTTGTGCTTGAATGACATGGAGAGATGATTAGTACAAACAACATGACTAATTGATTTTTTACCTTTTTCCTTGTTCATGTTGATTTCTTCATTTATAGCTTTGGGAACATTCTTCTTATTGAGCTTAACACTTGCTGCAGTTTTTCCTTTCTCAAACTTCTTCACCACGCGCCCGTGGATATCTTGAGAGAGTTGAGCAATGTGTCTTCTCCTTAGTTGTCTTTGCTTCTTGTTCCCACAGAATTTCTTTTGTGACCCTAAAACTTGTTGATCAATCAATGATTGGCTTTCTTTTGAGCAAGAGGGGTTAACACATGGTGATATACAATTCAAATTCGCAGGCGTGCGAGAATGAGGTTCACATGAATTTAAGTTTGCAATTATAACCTCATTAGCAACATTAAGCATGATATGGTCATCAACTAATTTATTATGAGAATATGACAACATATCATACTTTTTACCTAGAGCACGTTTTTCTAAGTCCATTGTTTCTACTTGACTCTTAAGCATAGAATTTTCCGTTTTAAGTTGAGCAATATTAGATAATGCATCATGACTATTGATATGACCACGCCATTAAGCAACACATTACAACCCCCAAGTTATACTACATCAACTCAAGTACAACCAATATCATCACCAACCCGAGTCTTTGATGGACCAATTACACGTAGCCGAGCTAAGAAGCTACAGCAAGAGGTGCACGCGCAAGTCTTTGATGAACCAATTACACGTAGCCGAGCTAAGAAGCTACAGCAAGAGGTGCACGCGCTACTTTATGAATTTCATTTAAACACTAATGAGAATTTTATGCTACCTAAGTCGTGTATGTTGATATTACTTAGGTTCACCAAGAGGAAGGACAAAACATATCAAAGGCGAATCAGCAAGAAGAGCTATGTCCGAGTCAGTCCAGCGCTATAGAACCGTCCAGAAGAAACAGTCATAACTTTTGATTCCCAAAAGCTATGAAGGTCCATAAGTACTTTTCGGAAAGCTCTTGAAGTCTAGTTTCCAATGCTTCTAAAGCCGACTTAACCACATCTACCAGAAAGGCAGCCGACCTACTTTAGTGCTGACTGGTCAGAAGGTCAACATTCTGCTTGATGACCAAGTTTTCGTATTAAACTGCATCATTCTACGAAGTTTCATTAAGCATGCTATATATGGTGAGAAAGCTTATCAAGTTAGCTTTCCAATGCAACCAGTCCCACGCCATTTGAAGATTCCTAGAAGAAGTTATTGCCAAAATACTGAAGGCTGCGCAGAAGTCAAACAGCCACACGGAAATCAGCTCTGCAGATCTTCCGAAGAGGCTCCTTCACATTAGCTCGTGAAAATACTTTTGTTTTGTGTTTATACCTCACTAAGGCTGGTTGTTACTAGTATAAATACCCCATATGTCTATGATGTAAGGCAGCTTATGATAATCTAAAACAGAACCCCTTTGTTCAGCTGTGTGCTAACAAATATTGAGAGTGATCTCTACCCCTTTGCTCTTGTGAATTCCTTCGCGGGATTGCAGAAGCGGTGGCTTCATTCGCTCCCAATTGGTGCTCCTACTCCCTTCGAGGTCTCCTCGATTGATTGTAGGCTGTGTTGGTTGGTTCTTTGAGAGTGTGGTTGGGCGAATCCTCGATTCAGGCTGCCGGTTAAAGATGGTGGTTGGCTTCGAGTTTTATTTGTCAGGTTGCACTAGTTATCGCTGCTTGCAGCAAGTTATCTTGGCTTCTTTGAAGCTAGTTATCTGAAGATTGATCCTACGTCGTGAAGATCGGGCATCGTGACGCATCATCTATTTCTTTGCTCAATTAAAACATATTCATACCTTTGGACCAAATCATCATGAGAGCACTTTAGCTCCTCATGTTCTTTGGTCATCTTCTCCAGGCTGTTGTTGGTTTTGATGAGGGACTCCTCTAGCCTGAGAAGCGTCTCGCCTTGTTCCTTGTTTCTTCTCAACAACTTAATCAAGAGAGCTTTGTCCGCTTTGTTGAGATGGTTGTAGAACCGGCGAATCTCCTCTTCTTCCACATCATCGGTCTCATTTTCCCTGTCATTAATGTCAGTGGAAGCAATATAGGAAAATGTACCTTGTGATGATGAAGATTCATCCTCGCTATCATCCTCATATTCCTCCTCATCATGGCTTTCGTCTCCACCGTCATTGTTAGCAATAAAACATTTATCACTAGTGGAGAACAAACCTGTCGACGAGGTGGATTCATCGTTTGGGTGCCATCGTTCTTGTTCTTCTCCCTTTGAATGGTTAGCATCACAAGCAATATAGGGAGTAGAAGTAGTACAATTTTCCACAAAATATTTTACTTTAATTCTATTCCATAAATCATGAGCATCAACAAACATATCATTATCACTACTCATGATGGCAAAATAGGCACTTCTAGAAAGAGAGTCAACTAAGATGTTGCAAGCATGGTGATTGAGAGATAAACATCTTAGTTCTTCATTAGAAGGATTTTTACTAAAATCAGAGGGAAAAATACTTCTACTAAAGACCTGTCTCAAATCAGGATCAACACTCATGAAAGCACTATAAATAGAGACAGACCAAGACTTGTAATTAAAGCCATCGCCTAAAAGAAGTTCTACAGTTACCTCTTGTGACGACATCGTCATCTCCGGACGGCTAAGCCCACACTGGAGAGGCCTAGCTCTGATACCAATTGAAAGTTCCCTTTGACCCGGGAACAGGATCTGGATGTCGCCTAGAGGGGGGGTGAATAGGCGAATAAAACTTTTCACTTTAAAACTTAAATTCTTACTCTACTCGAAGACTTAGTACGCAGTGGAGTGAGAAGACTCTTCGAGTAGGTTGCAGCGGAATAGAAGATCCTGTCTCAAAATGTCCTGTACTTCAAATAAAGCTTATACCACAGATAAGTATTGAAGTGCAGATATAAAGGCGAGTAGAAAGAGAGTCAGGATACAATACAGAACAGAGCACACAGACGCAAGGATTTATCCCGAGGTTCGGCCAAGCCTGAAATGCTTGCCTAGTCCTCGTTGGAGTTAGCCACACCTGGGCTTGGAGTCTATTTCAACTCCTTCCTCTGTTTGCTCAGATCTGTCAGTATGACAGATAGAGCCTTTCACTATTGAGTGGGGTTACAACAGAACCGCGGCTGCTTACAAACTTCTTGGCAGCACCCCGGCAGAGTAACGATACGCTCAAGACCTTGCTCTAGCTCTAAGCAGCACTTCTCCTCTCTCTAAAGGCTTATAGTTGTGCCTTCTACACAAACTAGAGAGATACGCACAAGAGGGAGAGTGAGAATTGATCCGAGTGATGTCTACACTTGTTGGCTGCACTTGTACACTTCTTGGAGGCGCCTAGGAGTCCCTTTTATAGACCCAAGGGGCCTAGGAGCCATTGGACTTCGTTTGGAAGGCAATATCAGCTTTCTGTCGGGTGGTGCACCGGACAGTCCGGTGCACCACCGGACACCTTCCGGTGCCCGATTTCCTTCCCAAAATGGTGCAGTCGACCGTTGCTGTTTTGGAGCCGTTGGCGCACCGGACACTGTCCGGTGCACACCGGACAGTCCAGTGCCCCCATATGACCGTTGGCTCGGCCACGCGTCATGCGCGGAATGCGCGGCCGACCGTTGGCCCAGCCGACCGTTGGCTCACCGGACAGTCCGGTGCACCACCGGACAGTCCGGTGAAATATAGCCGTACGTCACCGGTGAATTCCCGAGAGCGGCCAGTTCGCTCGAGCTAGCCTGGCGCACCGGACACTGTCCGGTGAGCCACCGGACAATCCGGTGCACCCAGACTGAGCAGAACCTTGGCTGTACACAGCCAAGCCTTTTGCACCTCCTTCCTTTTCTTCTTCTTTCTGTTTCTAACACTTAGACAAGTATATTAGTATACTAAAACCAATGTACTAAGTCTAGAAACATACCTTCTCTTAATTATTACATCCATAGCATTTCACATGCTTGAGCTTTGATGTTGGACTCATAAATCATCAAGTCGGCTTGACTTGATCTAAATTGACATTTCTTGGTTCCAACATCCTGCAAAGGTCACATAGAACATCTCCAAACATAGGAACAATCCAAACTAAAGATCAGGGTGAACTTAGCTCTTTTGGGCTGCTTCCAGTTCTGGTTTTGACACTTGTTCTCCTTCTAGTGACCTTGATCTCCTCCTTAGAGCTTGATCTTGAGCCTTATGACTTACACCACATAACTGTAGTTGTTACCTCATTGGCTGTAAGTCACGTCCTTATGTAGTGATCCTTGATGTGCCGTAGCTGTTGTCAACTCGATCACCCTTGACTTTGCAAGCCTTCTTCTTCACCCTTGGCTTTGGGTTCCTCAGCCTCCTTGACCTTCTCCCGTGCACTTGGTACCTCGAAGCTCTTCTTGCCTCCGTCCTTGGCTTGATCAGTTGTCTCCGAGCTACGCACCCGAGTCTCACTTTATGCAGTGTCCATCTTACTTGTGATGTCCATCATGTATCCATAATCCAGTTCTTGGACCATCACATTTGTTCTCTTGTGTTGAACCCTGTAGGCTTTACCTTAAGCACCTGTTCAACACTTAGTACACTTGTTAGTCCTTTAATTGAGTTGTCATCCAAACACCAAAACTCACAAGAGAGCTTTCAGCGAGTTCAGAGTTGCTTCATTCTTGGAGCACCGGACACTATCCGGTGTACACCGGACAGTCCGGTGAATTATAGCGGAGTGACTCTGCGTTTTCCCAAAGGTGAGGAGTTCAGCGCGTGGATAACCCTGGTGCACTGGACATGTCCGGTGGTGCACCGGACAGTCCGGTGCGCCAGACCAGGGTGCCTTCGGTTGTCCCTTTGCTCTTTTTGTTGAACCCTTTTCTTGGTCTTTTTATTGGCCTTTTGTGAACCTTTGGCATCTGTATAACTTATAGACTAGAGCAGACTAGTTAGTCCAATATATTTGTGTTGGGCAATTCAACCACCAAAATCATTTAGGAAATAGGTGTAAGCCTAATTCCCTTTCAAAAGGTTCACAACAAACCAATAAAAAGACCAAGAAAGGATTCAAATAAAGAGAGCAAAAGACACCCGAAGGCTGCCCTGGTCTGGCGCACCGGACTGTCCGGTGTGCCACCGGACAGTGTCCGGTGCACCAGGGAGCTCAACTCCAAACTGCTCAGCTTCGGGAATTTGGGAGGCGGCTCCACTATAATTCACCGGACTGTCTGGTGTGCCAAGCGGAGCAACGGCTCCAAGCGCCAATGGTCGACTGCAACGCTACAGTGCGCGCCTGCGCGCGCAGAAGTCAGAGCAGCGCCAGAAGGCACACTGGACAGTGAATAGTGATTGTCCGGTGCACCACTGGACTGTCCGGTGGCCCACCTGTCAGAAGCTCCAACGGTCAGAATCCAACGGTCGGGTGACGTGGCTGGCGCACCGGACAATGTCCGGTGGCACACCAGACTGTCCGGTACGCCATGCGACAGCAGCCTCCACCAACGGCTCTTTTGGTGGTTGGGGCTATAAATACCCCCAACCACCCACCATTCATTGCATCCAAGTTTTCAGCCTTCAAACCTCATACAAGAGCTATAACATTCAATACAAGACACAATCAAAGAGATCAAATCCTCTCCCAAGTCTGGAATCACTCCAACCAAATTAGTGACTAGAGAGAGAGACTTTTGTGTTCATTTGAGCTCTTGCGCTTGGATTGCTTTCCTTCTTCCTCTATTCTTGTGTTCAACTCACTTGTAATCAAAACAAGAGACACCAAGTTGTGGTGGTCCTTGTAGTGGACTTAGTGTCCCATTTGATTGAAGAGAAAGGCTTACTCAGTCTAGGTGACCGTTTGAGAGAGGGAAAGGGTTGAAAGAGACCCGGTCTTTGTGACCATCTCAACGGGGAGTAGGTTTGCAAGAACCGAACCTCGGTAAAACAAATCACCGTGTTCATCCGCTTTATTTCTTTGTTGATTTGTTTTCTCTCTCTTTTGGACTCGTTTATATTTCTAACGCTAACCCCGGCTTGTAGTTGTGCTTAAAGTTTATAAATTTCAGATTTGCCTATTCACCCCCCCTCTAGGCGACTTTCAAATTAGCAGTAGACAACTAGGGTCAAACTGTTTCAAATTAGTGCCATTCACAATACAGTTTAAACTAATTGGTTCACATGAGATAAACAAGCATACATAGCAGCCATTGAAATAGACAAGCATACAAGAAATCTAACATAGACATGAAGACATGAAGTTTGACATTGAGAACCTCACATAAAGTCTCACTTACACAACCTTACATCAAGTTTCATATAGATAGCCTTACATAAAGTCCATACATAACAGACTTACATAATAGCCATCACATATTACAATCCCACCATTCTTGTATATCCCAGACAATATCATCACAAAACCCTTCAATGCTAGAAAGTTGAGGGTTCTCTAGTTAATCTAGTTCCTGAAAAATCCCATTCCACAAGCTTTTCGAATCACACTCATCGTTGCCTTCTATAAGGAAAATGGACCCTGGGCCTTTTGGCTAATTGAGTTTTGGTGTTTGATGAACAACACAATCAGTGAACTAATAAGTTTTCTAGTGTTTGTGTTTATAGTTCACAGGATGCGAAGAGAATTGGACCAAGGCAATGAGGATGCAACACCTCAAAAGAAGACATAAAAAGATGCATAGGAGTCCAATACTCAAGAACAAAGAAGCCCGAAGAAATCAGCGAAGAAATCCAAGACGAGGGCTGTCAACCAGCGCCTGGTGGCGCACCGGACATCGGTGTCCGGTGTGCACCGGACTGTCCGGTGAGGCACCGGACAATCTGCGCAGAGAGGCCACGGACAGGCGCTCTCTGGCTGTAGCACCGGACTGTCCGGTGTGCACCGGACTGTCCGGTGTGCCAACGGGCAGAAGGCAACGGTCGGATCCAACGGTCGACTGCTACAGGCGCCAACGGTCGGCTGACGTGGCGTGCACCGGACATCTACTGTGCAGTGTCCGGTGGTGCACCGGACTGTCCGGTGCACCCGACGACAGAAAGCTGTTGCTTTCTGTCCAACGGCTAGTTGGGGGTGTGGAGGCTATAAATACCACCCCAACCGGCCATTCTCATGTGTGAGAGCCCAAGCAACATACCAAGACACATAGTGCATATTTCCAAGTGCTCAAACACCCAAGTGCTTAATAGAATCACTCGGTGATTAGCGTAGGTGCTTTGCGAAGTGCTTAGGTTAGTTAGACCGCTTTAGCGCTTGCTCTAGGTGAACCCTAGTTAGTTGAGTGAGTTTTGTAAAACCACACAACCCCTCGGCTCTTGCGCGAGCCATTGTAATTGTACCGAGTGGGGCGAGAGTCTTGCGAGACCGTGACAACCGCGTTTGTGTCACGGCCGCCACCGTGTACCGGAGGGAACGAGGCCCGCGGCGTTTCGGCCGGAAGCTCGATAGTGGAGACGGCGGGGAGCGTCCGAGAGGAGCCGGAAGCGGAGCACCACTTGCGCGTGGAGAAGGCCCGCGGCTCTCTACGGAGTTACTCGACCGTGGTGCTTGGCCCTCGCGTGGGCTTCCCTTTGCGTAGGGGCACCAACGAGGATTAGTCGGGACCTTGCGTGGTTCCAGATACCTCGGTAAAAATACCGGCGTCATCCATGAGAGTTTGCTTCTCTACTTAGCTCTTTACATTCCGCATTTATATTGAGCATTTAAGTTTCAATCTTGTAGTCATACTTATTTAGTATAGATTGAAACTTAGCCTTTTGCGGTAGAGATAGCAACACTTAGACAAAACCTAGTTTGCACATTCTAGTTTTGATTATTTGCATAGGTTTTGCTCTAGGGATTTAATTGTGGCCTAGTTTAGTAAAAGTTTTAGAAATCCTAATTCACCCCCCCCCCCCCCCCTCTTAGGCGTCACCCGTTTCCTACAAGTGGTATCAGAGCCCGGTTTGGCTCATTTGAAACGCTTTAGCTTCACCGCTAAAAGAGCCGACGCTTTTTAGAGGAAGGGATGGATACCCATAGGCCACCACACTTCGACGGCACTAACTTCCCATATTATAGTGCTAGAATGGCTTGTTACCTAGAGGCCGTTGATCTAGGTGTTTGGAGAGTCACTCGTGACGGGATGAAACCCCTCAAGAATCCCGAGAAACCCACCACGAGTGAGGAAAAAGAAATTCATTTAAATGCTAGAGCCAAAAATTGCTTGTATGAATCTCTTAGCATGGATATTTTTAATCAAGTATTTACCTTGAAAACTGCTAATGAGATTTGGCTAAAATTGCATGAGCTCCATGACGGCACATCCAATGTCCGTGAGCAAAAACATTGCCTAGTCTTAAATGAGTATAATTCTTTTGCCATGAAAGATGATGAGCTTGTTAGAGACATGTATTCTCGTTTGAATCTAATTATCAATGAGCTCAATTCTATTGGCATTAATAAGCTAGGTGATGCGGACATTGTGAGGAAGATTATCTCCCTGCTACCACAACAAAGATATGGGAGCATCATCACCATCCTTCACAACATGGAGGATTTGAGCAACATGACCCCGACCATTGTGATTGGGAAAATCGCGGCCTTTGAGATGTCGCGAAAAATGAGTCGGGGAGAGGAGCCAACTTCCTCAAGGCCATATGCTTTTGCATGTGATGAAAGGAAGGGCAAAAAGAAGGCTCCCACTCCAAGTTCCTCAAGTGAAGAAGAGGAAGAAGAAGAAGAAAGTGATGATGATGAAGATAATCAACCATGCACATCATCCTCCGAGGACGAAGAAACAATCCGACGCGTCGGAAAGGTAATGAGGATGATCCGCAAGATTAATCTAATGGGTGTGCCCCTGCAGGTCGAGGATCTTCTCTTTAACATTGACAGGAAAAAGCAAAGGAAGAGAGGATGCTTCGCATGTGGGGAGAAGGGCCACTTCAGGGACAACTGTCCAAATATGGCCAAACCCAAAAAGGAGAGGAGCAAAGGCAAGGCGCTCACAAGTGTTAGAACTTGGGATGATTCTTCAAGTGAAGATGAACCTCCAAGGACGCGCAGCCACCGGTCCTCGTCACGATCATCACGGTCATCACACAAATGCCTTATGGCAAGAGGTAACAAAAGCATTCCATCCTCTAGTGATGAAAGTAGTAGTGATGATGAAGGTGAGGGAAAGGCCTCTCTAGAAGAGCTTGCGGAAGCCGTAAAATTTTTCCAGGATGTTTGCACTAAGCAAAAAGCTCAACTTAAAACTTTGAAAAATAAGTTGGTTAGCTCTCAAAATGATTACAAAGGTTTGCTAGAAAAATTTGAAACTTTTGCAAACTTAAATAGTGAGCTATCAACTAAAATTGAGCTATTAGAATCTAGTGCTCCATCCACTGCTACCAATGATAGCCTTATTAAAAAGAATGAAAAACTTAAGGCTAAGTTAGCTAGCTCCCAAGAAGCTATTGAAAATTTGCTAGAGAAAATGGAAATTCTTAGCATACACAATAATGAGCTAACTACTAAGCTAGAAAACATTGGTAGCACCCCAGCAGCATCTTTAGTTGAAATACCTGAAATAATTATGAAAGATGCTTCTACTTCCTGCTTTGATTTAATTGACAATTCTAACCCCTGCAACCAAGTCGTTGTTGAGAATATTGTTGTAGAGACATGTTCGGATGAGGTTGCAAAGGAAAATGAACAATTAAAGCAAGAAGTGGCTCGCCTTGGCAAGGCTTTGTATGACAAGAAAGGCAAAGCCAAACAAATCCGACCTCCACAGGAGAACACCACTGCGGGAGTGAACAAGCCTGTAGAGGGAGAAACTGTGATTTGTAGGCTATGCCACAAGGAAGGCCACAAGTCTTTCCAATGCAAGGCGATGACCGGGGATAAACAAAGGCAAAAGCTCAAGCAAAAGCCATCAAGCAAAATCTCCAACACCTACATTAAAAAGGTGAACAAAAAGGATGCTACACCATATTTGATCAAGAAGAAAAAGAACGGAAAGGTGATAGCAATCAAGGCCAACAAGCAAGCCAACAAAGAAAAGGGGGCCAAACGCATCTGGGTGCCAAAGGAGATAATTTCAACCATGAAAAGCACCAAGAAGGTTTGGATCCCGAAAGGGAAGTGAGTGGACCGAAGGTCTGCGGGAAATTTGGAGACTTGGCAAATTTGGGATGTATTTCATGGGATACATCATATTGGATCAAGTTAATTGCCAAGTGGGTTAGTGAAAATTTTGGACCAAAATTTCCCACCCATGACTAAGGTAACTAGTTTTATTGTATTCTTCGTTTTTAGATATGCGTATCTATTTACCTTTTATCTAGTTTACCTTTCTTGCCTAGTATTACATTTGTTATGTACTTTTGTTTAAAATCATGCATACTAGGTAAATCATATGGTAGGATTGCTTGTTTTTAATTCATATGCTTAAGCAAACCTACATGGCTTAAAATGTTTATTTAAGCACGGCACATAGCTTTTATATCACTCCATAGTAAATGATGCATCAATTGAAAATCTTGATTTCTACAAAGTGTATCATTTAACTTATATGTGCCGAAGTTTGGATTATGGATAATTTGCCCCTCTTGATATCAAATCAAAGTGCATGTCTCCTACAAGTATTCAAAACTTGTATGTACACCTTTAGGGGGAGGTTACTCTATAATCTAACACTTTGAGACTAACACCTTTTCAAGTCTATTTCATGTGATAGTCTCATTGTAAGGAAAATGAAGTCCCCGGAGAAAGACAACAATCTTCCACTGCAAAATCTCCAAGAACTCTCATGTCTCTCAAGCTCGCCATTGATCTTCAATTGGTATCTTTTGAGACTACTTTCAGTATCATTTACATGTCTTCTCCAATATTTGATTAGACTATATTTCATATCATATGCTTCCATGTTGCTATAAATGCATAAGTAGTTAACTCATATTCTGTTACCTATGCATAAGGGAAGTTAGTCTTTTCAAATCATGTCTTGCACCTCTAATTTTCACATGCTTTTTCCTAAGTAGAGGATCTCTGTCAGGGGGAGTATTTCTTCATCTCTAAAAAGGGGGAGAAACTTCTTTCTAAAGAGAACACTCATTTAAGGGGAGTAATCTTTTGAGGACTCCTTCAAGTGGTATCATTCACATAGTTTAATTTAATATCCTTCTAGTGATATCATTTGATACAATTCTTGATGAGGGCAAGCTTTTATTTACTTCCTACATGCTTTTAAAGTCTTCCTTTTCGGTGGTTGATGCCAAAGGGGGAGAAGTTTAGGGACCAAAGCAATGAAAACTATATCAAACACCAAACACCACCAATTTAAAATTTTATATCTACAAATGGTTTTTCAAGTGGTTTTGGTTATTTGGTCCAAAAATAGGAAGTAAGTGAATTATGGAGTTAGGGGGAGGCTTAAGTCCATAATATCACATTGTGGGGACAATCATGCATCTTAGCAAGTAGATTGCATTTTTTCACTCAAATACTTGTATTATTTGCTTACTTTGGTTGTGTTGTCATCAATCACCAAAAAGGGGGAGATTGTAAGGAAAATGGACCCCGGGCCTTTTGGCTAATTGAGTTTTGGTGTTTGATGAACAACACAATCAGTGAACTAATAAGTTTTCTAGTGTTTGTGTTTATAGTTCACAGGATGCGAAGAGAATTGGACCAAGGCAATGAGGATGCAACACCTCAAAAGAAGACATAAAAAGATGCATAGGAGTCCAATACTCAAGAACAAAGAAGCCCGAAGAAATCAGCGAAGAAATCCAAGACGAGGGCTGTCAGCCAGCGCCTGGTGGCGCACCGGACATCGGTGTCCGGTGTGCACCGGACTGTCCGGTGAGGCACCGGACAGTCTGCGCAGAGAGGCCACGGACAGGCGCTCTCTGGCTGTAGCACCGGACTGTCCGGTGTGCACCGGACTGTCCGGTGTGCCAACGGGCAGAAGGCAACGGTCGGATCCAACGGTCGACTGCTCCAGGCGCCAACGGTCGGCTGACGTGGCGTGCACCGGACATCTACTGTGCAGTGTCCGGTGGTGCACCAGACTGTCCGGTGCACCCGACAACAGAAAGCTGCTGCTTTCTGTCCAACGGCTAGTTGGGGGTGTGGAGGCTATAAATACCACCCCAACCGGCCATTCTCATGTGTGAGAGCCCAAGCAACATACCAAGACACATAGTGCATATTTCCAAGTGCTCAAACACCCAAGTGCTTAATAGAATCACTCGGTGATTAGCGTAGGTGCTTTGCGAAGTGCTTAGGTTAGTTAGACCGCTTTAGCGCTTGCTCTAGGTGAACCCTAGTTAGTTGAGTGAGTTTTGTAAAACCACACAACCCCTCGGCTCTTGCGCGAGCCGTTGTAATTGTACTGAGTGGGGCGAGAGTCTTGCGAGACCGTGACAACCGCGTTTGTGTCACGGCCGCCACCGTGTACCGGAGGGAACGAGGCCCGCGGCGTTTCGGCCGGAAGCTCGATAGTGGAGACGGCAGGGAGCGTCCAAGAGGAAACGGAAGCGGAGCACCACTTGCGCGTGGAGAAGGCCCGCGGCTCTCTATGGAGTTACTCGACCGTGGTGCTTGGCCCTCGCGTGGGCTTCCCTTTGCGTAGGGGCACCAACGAGGATTAGTCGGGACCTTGCGTGGTTCCGGATACCTCGGTAAAAATACCGGCGTCATCCACGAGAGTTTGCTTCTCTACTTAGCTCTTTACATTCCGCATTTATATTGAGCATTTAAGTTTCAATCTTGTAGTCATACTTATTTAGTATAGATTGAAACTTAGCCTTTTGCGGTAGAGATAGCAACACTTAGACAAAACCTAGTTTGCACATTCTAGTTTTGCTTATTTGCATAGGTTTTGCTCTAGGGATTTAATTGTGGCCTAGTTTAGTAAAAGTTTTAGAAATCCTAATTCACCCCCCCTCTTAGGCGTCACCCGTTTCCTACACCTTCGATGTAACCATCTTCGGTCGAACCATATTCCGATGTGTCACCCAACTCTGTTGAGTCACAATCCACCGAAGAATTGCTATTTTTAGATCTTGTTGGCAAATTAAAGATGTTTGCTCACACATTTTAAAGATATGGTCAAGATGATTCATTTCATCTTGTGACCTTCCACTTTTTCAGAAATGGAGCACAACATATACACATCGTGTAATTTAGATGTTTGATGCCTCATCTATTGTATGGCATAATGCAGAAAAATCCTAATCTTGACATGATTGAAGTAATCCATGCTATATTGCAACAAAATGTGATGAAAAAGTTGTGAGTTCCCGATGTACTTATGAGTTCCCAACTGTCACCCATCCTTCCCAAAACTATAAAATGAGAGCACACCCTTGCATCAACCGGATCTCAAATAATTGTATTGATCGATTTTTACTAGAAAAAAACTTTAATCCACTAAGAAAATGTGAGGATCTGAGGACTCTTGAAGCACTCCACTATAGTAGATTGACTTCGCCTATGTGATTGGAGACGGTGATTAAGGAAATACCTCACATGGCAGTGCATCCAGTGCTAGGACGCCATTAGCTTTAACTCCACCGTGGCGGCATTCTCCATAGACACGATGACATAGACCACCTTGTCTACAGCGATGATGACTAATTCTCCCAAGCGATGACGACCGTGGTATGCTTCGGCGCGGAATCTAGCATGGCAGCAACTAGGGTTGGACAATGTGAGGAAAGGGAAGACACTGGGAAACTAGGGAGGGAGGAGAAGGAGAAGGAGAACGAGAAGGAGAAGGAGAAGGGAGATGACTTATTCATGACATTTGCTCTCGCCATCCGTTAAGAGCAAGTGACAAGCTTAAGCATCTTCGAACTCTGTCAATGGGGCGCAATGTTAACACCTTTCTATTCAAGCAAGGAGACTAATTGTCTCGTTTCCATTCTGACTATAGTCACGACTTGAGTTCCATTGTGGCAAAGCCTATCCTGCTACTTTCTAAAAAAGAAAAAATGTTGCCACAATGGGGTCATGGTGTTCACTGACGGCATGGGCGAGGCATAGGCACACAACTGCGATGGATGTATGTCGTCCTCTACACGGTGCTGCGTAGAGACTAGAGAGTGTGACAAACCCAATTTTCTAGACATCTTTAACATGTTCATAATATTATTATGTATCATTAGCACATAACATGAGCATCATTATATTATATTTGAATGAGCATTTATTTTTTGGGTTATGTTTAAATGGTACTTAGGATGTAACCCAAAATTTTTAAATGTTTCTATGTTATATTTTGTTACATTAAAATAATTGCATGAGAAAACAATATTTACAAGTTTTTGCTCATTTTTTGGGAATTATTTGATCAACATAAAAATTAGTTGAAGATTCAAAATTCAGCATTTTTATTTTAAAATTGTGAGCAAACAAAAATAGCTCTATGAGTGTTCTTGATCATAATGAAATTCCCTCGATTTTATCTTTCCAATGGTTATTTTTAGGTAAATTAGAGCAACAGATCTTTGGATTTTGAATTTTAAACGTTTTCACTCTCCTCATCTTTTGTTTAATGTGGGTCCGCATGTTAGACTCGGTGCACCCCTCCCCTTCCTCTCCTCTCTCCTTCAGTTGGGCAGCTATGGCGATGCTCGCCACCAACGTAGACACTATGGCTCTAGCCATGGCAAAATGTTGCCTTACTCCACTTATCCTCTTCTATAAGGGCTAGTTTGGAAGCAAGAGAAGGAAAACCCAAGAAGAAAAAAATCTTCCTTATATAACTAAGGGCTTGTTTAGGAGCTAAGAGATTGGAGGGGTTTGAAGGGACTAAAATCCCTTACTATTCAATTTAGCCCCCTTTAATCCCCCCAATCCCCTTATCCCAAACAAGCCCTAAGTATTTTATTCAAATGTCATATGCAATGATATCTCACCCAAGGAAGAGAGGGGAATCCCAAAGGAATTTAGGTTCCCAAATGGGCCCTAAGGATATACTCGACCCTCGCATCGCCTAACCCTAACCCTAGCAACCCTCTCGTCATTACCGCCATCAGAGCTTCGAACCATCGGCCACAATCCTCCCCCACTCCTTTCTCCAATCTGCCACTCCCATAGCTTCCCCTTGGCTTTGTCCATCGTTCTCCCTCCTCTTCAGCTCCCTTCCTTTACCGGACTCAGCAGTCATCTTCCTCTTCCTTCGTCGTACCCCTCTCCATTGTTGGTCGTCTTCCAGTCCTCCTCCGCCTAATACATTGCTTCAATAAGCTTCCCTTGGTGCTACTTATGTGCGCCTCTTCTCTACCTCCCTTGTACCTTTCTCTAACCAGCCGCCATTACCCCACTTGTCCCTCGCCACCACAGAAGCCATTTTGTGCATCGGTGCACACTCTCGTGTGATCGGATGCCTTGACCTAGGCGGGTCTTTGACCCTAAATCAGGCTGACGGCGTGGCCTAAGGCTCACCTGTTAGTGTCTAGGGCTAGCCAGTTCTTAGTATTTTTAGAACTGGCCTTTAATAAAAAAGGAAAATGTGAAAAGGGGTTTAATTGATTAAGAAATTCTTGTATGATATAAAATCTCTACTACTTATTAAGGCGGTAAGGGGTAGGCTGCCATTCTGTGTTCTGCCATTCCCATTCCTCCCTCCCCGCAAAGCTCATTCCCATTCTCGGCTGCCATTCCGTGTTCTGTCATTCCCATTCCCCCCTCCCTGCAAAGCTCATTCCTATTCCTGTCTACCACTGTCTTTCTCATTCCCCCTCCCCGCAAATCCCATTCCCACGTGCATCCCACGCCTAGCTAAAATTAAATTAAAAAAACACAAATGTGGTCCCAATGGGATTCGAACCTGCAACCTCTCAAGCAAATGTGCTCGTAGCTACCACTACACCACATGTGTGTTTATGTCAATATCTGTTACAGTAAAAATATCTACTACATCTCTCCCAAAGCCTACCTGCTACTTTTGCACAATGTGTAGTAGTAGATAATTATCAACGAGATTCCTGAATTATATTTTTGGATTGAGGGAGTAGTATTTAAAGAAGAGCCTTGCATGCAATTTCTTTTTGTTTGAATAATGTTTTCAACTTAAATTCTTTTTTATATGTGTGACATTTATTCTCCGTAATATTTTTTCCATGGATCTGACTTGTGAGTCATTTTCATAAACCAACGCTAAAGATGAATCCATGTTTCTTACTTGGAAACCCCGAACAAACACCACTGGCAGGAGGCGCTCTCGTTGGCGTCGCTCATCGACGACGAGAAGAAGCTTGACGACTGCCAGTTCGACCTCTGAAAGCAGTACTACGTGGTCGCATGCGTCGCTGTGTTCGGCAAGCTCCGCCGCAGTCGCCGCTTGGACGCGGTCCAGAGCGGCTGCACTACGCTGTCCAACTCAAACAGGGTGACCTCATGGTCATCACCAACGTCGGTGACTCTTGGGTTGTTCTGGGCACCGCATCCGACAATGGCGCCGTCACACCATCAAGCTCATCATCACCTGAAGCTCAACCTGCCATGTAAGTCACTACTGACCGGCCATGAATTCTTGTGTGCTAGGACGACGGCCATTGTTGACATTGTGTGAGTGTCCTCGAACAATATGTATGTAGAGGAGTAGCACATCCGGTGGTGCAACGGCTAGGTGTATTACCTCGCTGATGAGCCCGGGGTGCACTTCGTTTAGCAGCCCAACCAAGAGTCATCGGTACTCGCCATGTCGTGCGTGTTCAATGACTACTATATCAAGGACTATGGCGTCATATTGGCGCCAGAGGTGACGCAGAGGAGGACCGACAGTAATGACCACTCGCCATCGTCGGGGTAGGTTTTGTGCCGGCCTGCCTTTAATTCTCTTCGCCAACACATACACTTGCTTTTTTTGTTTAAGCAAGCGTGTATGGTGGTGCGTACCTGATGACTGATAATGTACGAGGAAACTTCTACCAGCAGGTGTGGCACGTGCTCTTCAATGATGAGACCATGAAAATCGTGGCATATATCGAAGTCTGCATGATACTGATGGTTGTAATGTAGTAGTGAAACAGCTAAATTAAAATAACAAAATTTATGTATGACTAGGATTACAAATGGATTATGAAACATTTTCTTATAACAATATAAGACACATTTTGTATATAAGTTATTATGTTATTATATGTTCCCGTTGCAATGCACGGGCACTCACCTAGTTCATAGTAGATGTTATATAGCTCCTAAAATTATGGAACTTGTCTCCCTAACATACTCTTTCTGAGAAGAAAAAGTTGTTAGACAAAATCATAAATTTAACAAAATCTAATCTATGTTAGCAGAGTAACAATAAAAAATTATTTCTATAGTCATATAAATACAAAAAATAAACTTTTTATGATTAAAAACAAATCATAATTTATAAAAAGCAACAAATTACATATACTAATTGGTTGTATAAGGGTGTTGTTTGAAATCATTTTAAACCAGGCACCTAAAGTGAAAAAATAATTAAAAGTACGTTAGTTCGATTTGGTAAGTCGAACCAAATTAATAGTGGAGGGAGGTTAGAAGAACATTTTCCAAAGATTACTCTAAGGCCCCGTTTGGTTACCCTCTCCTAAAGTTTAGTGACTAAATTTTAGTTACTTTTAGTCACTAAACTAGCAAACAGGGTGACTAAATGTCTTCTCCTAAACTTTAGTCCTTTAGTCACTAAGGGGTAGCTAAAAGTGACTAAACTTGGACTTTTACTGTTTGCCCCTCCTGTATTTCCCTTTGCTGGCGCCTGCTCCCCTTGGCTACTCCCCTCGCCTCGCAGGATCCGCCGATCCCCTCCAGTGGATTCGCCATCCCCTCGCCAGCGCCTCGCCGTCCCCTCCACTCACCGTCCCCTCCAGTGGATCCGCCATCCCTCCACTCGCGAGCCACTCGCTAGCGCCTCACTCGCGGTCCCCTCCACTCGCCACCCCCTCCAGTGGATCCGCCATCCCCTCCACTCATGAGCCACTCGCAGCGCCTCACTCGCCAGCGCCTCCACTCGCCGTCCCCTCCACTCGCCAGCGCCTCCACTCGCCATCCCCTTGCTAGCTGCCGAGGTTGAAGGTCCACCCGAGATTCTCCACTCATCGTCAACCAGGAGACATAGCAGGTTCATCTTCCCCCGCTGCCGAGGTCGATCCACTGTCGCCCCATATTCTATCGTCGATTGAAGGTTCGCCCGAGATCCTCGCTATTGCTTCCTCCCCGTAGTAGTCTCCTACTCTCCAGCGACCACAACCATGGCAAACCAAGGGCAAGGGTATCGAGATTATTTCTCTCAAGCTGCATCTTCTTCGGTTGATCGCTCCTTCTCGCCTCCCCCCACAGCCCCCAACACCGATGAGCTAGGCCTCTTTTACCAGTCGGTGGTGGGCCCCAGACCCTTGGCTCCCTTGGTGACCATGGAAAACCTAGACCTCAACTCTCATATTGACAGCTTCTCGTTCCTTGGCACCTACTCGGGGTACATGCAGCCAGAAGGAGGTATCAGCGAGCAAGGGGTTCCTCCTGTGGCCCCTGGCAGTACATCTCGCCACAGCGCATTCCATCCTCCTCGCCCTAACAAAAGTAGAAGCAAAAATAGCCATGGTCCTAACTCATTGAACAATGGAGCGGGATACAGCCGACAGTCATTACAATCCGGTCCCCAGGTTCCTGCTCCAGGGATTGGAGGCAGACGACACTCACTGGGATCTGGTCCCCAGGTTCCTGCTCCGGGGATGGGAGGTAGCCGACAGTCACTAGGATCTGGTCCCCAGGTTCCTGCTCTAGGAATTGGAGGCAGCCGACAGTCACTGAGGTCCGGTCCCCAGGTTCCTGCTCCGAGGATGGAAGTAGGAGGTCGTGGGAGATCGAGGAACATCTCATTTCCTACAGAAGACATCGACACCCATGATGGAACAGAGGAAGATGATAACGCCTCCCAGTTGGTAATATCCAATTTCATGATCCAGTACAATATTTTGCAACTATTTCATAATATTTTCTTGTCCAATGAGAACATATTGTGATTGACAATGAGATTATATTGTGATTTTGAATTGGAGTTTCAGTCATGCTCTCTTGTTCTTTTAGGATTGTTTATGTAGCTATTGTTCATAATTCAGTTTAGATTTCTTTTATGTTCGAAAACAATACCATATGTTTAGATTTGAGTTGCTGTTCAGATTTCAGTTTGTTCAGATTTGAGATTTTAGCTGCTCCAACAATTTCATATTTTTGTTGTTGTTTAGATTTTAGTTATGCTTACTGCTATTATGTTTTCTGAAATAGAAATGCAATGACAAGGCAAATTGGACCGAAGCAAACACATATGTATTCTGTGAACTTGCAGTTGAACAAATTAGGACAGGGAATTGCCCCAATGGGACAATGTCAAATAGAGGTTACAAGGTTATAGCACAAATTTTTTTTGAAAAGAGTGGCCTCTGGCATTCTACCAAACAATTCAAAAATAGATGGACTCAATGCAAAACTATGTACACTTTCCATGTGTGGTCACAAGCTGAAACAAGATTAGGCCGAAACCCAGATGGTACAATCTCAGCACCTGACAGTTGGTGGAAAAAACACACAGAGGTATTGTTATGTAATTTTTCTTCATTATAAGCATGTCATCATATCTTTTATTTTTTATTATGTAATATTTATCTGATTTTTAACTTTATTTTCTGGATTGTAGAAAAGGCAAGAGTGTAAGAAGTTCCGACACTACATACCTTTGTACCTAGAATACCTTCGGGAGATGTTCCATGGTTTTACTATTGATGGACGCTCATCATGTATCCCTGGAGAAGCTACCTTTTCAATAGATGTAGATGCACAGGATAACATTCAAGACGTAGATGCAGATGCAGATAGCTTCCTGAACAGTCCGATGAGTACAAACAGTCATAAAAGGACGAGGAACACCTCCGATACCGCTTTAAATCCACCCAAGAAGAGCAAGAATCTAATGGTCAATATGATGAAGGGCTTGATAGACACCTTACAAGTTAATGGCACCGCCCAGAGACAAACCTTTGTTGAGATGACTAAACTTAAGGTAGAGGAGCAGAAAGTAGAAAAGCAACAGGTGAAAGAGGAGATAGAAAAATGTTTGAGATTGGTTGTGGATTGTGGAGCAACAGAAGAGTCAGAAGAGTATTGGGTGGCTACTAAGTTGCTTGAAAAAGAATACAACCGTACAGTATTTTCTAACTTCACAACAAATGAAGGAAAGTTGGCTTGGTTGAAGCGATGGTGCCAGGAATTCCGTGAATTCTAATGGAGTGGGTGAAGCTGTACAAGAATTTTGTGGTTTCATGAACGTTTATCTGTTTGTGTGAACCTTCTTATCTGTGGCTGTTATGCTCAAGCGCTTATGTGTGAACCTTGTTGTTTGTTTGCAACGTTTATGTGTGAACCTTGCTGTTTGTCTGCAACGTTTATGTGTCAACCTTGCTGTTTGTGGTTGTGCTGTAGTGTTTATATTTGTGCTGCAAGAAGAACAAGTTTGTGCTACTTATATTTTATTGTGTGTCATATTTTAATGTGTATCATATCTGTGTACACAGGAAGATGGTGCTGAGGAGGAGATGCATTATCTGTGGACCTGTCAACAAATGAATAGCAACTACGCTATTGTTGGTGGCATACTTGGTATGTACCACTTTGACACATACATGAACAAATCAGAATATAGAGTACCAACAGAATCTGGTTATGAATGGGTAATGAAAACACTAGAAAATAGGACATCTTGCTTCAACATGTTTAGGATGAATAGGGATGTGTTCTATAAGTTACATAATGTGCTTGTAGAGTCATATGGCTTGAAGTCCACTAAGAAGATGTCACTAGTAGAGGCTTTAGGTCAATTTTTATGGATCTATGGTGCTCCTCAAAGCATGAGACAAGCTGAAAATCGATTTACTAGGTCCACCAACACATGTAGTAGGAAGTTTGGTAAAGTATTGTGTAGTGTTAGTAAGCTTGCAGCTGATATTATTAGGCCAGTAGACCCTCAATTTAGGACAATGCATCATAGGCTACAATCTCCTCGGTTTTCTCCGTATTTTGATAATTGCATTGGAGCGATAGATGGGACACATGTACCTGTCATAGTGCCAACAACAGCTGTAGTACAACATACGGGAAGACATGGATACACGAGTCAGAATGTGTTGGTCATATGTGACTGTTGGGGACTTGTTCTCAAATGCTATGAATTAAGAACAAGGCAACACAGAAAGAAGTTAGTGGTAAATACCCTTCGTCCTTCGAAGCGTTATTTCCCTTAGGATATAACGGTCTTCAGACGAAGGTCATGAAGGACATACCTTCATCATTACAGTTTATATTGATAAAAGGAGAAGCATATGAAACATGAGAGAATAACATGAATAATCACATAGCATTATTACATGTCCTTATTATATAATCATGGAAGAATAAGAGCAATATTGAATTACATTTGTACCTTCGGCTTGATAGAAGGCAAAAATACAAGCGTGACGCACGAGCGAGTACAAATCAGCGTGAATAGTACGGGGGTACTGTTCATCTATTTATAGACACAGGACACAGCCTGTGAAGAATTACAATTATGCCCCTCATAAAAGTTTACAACATCGACTCAGACCTTTATGGACTAAAAGGTCATTCTATCTTTAAGTCGGTTTGTAATACCGAAGCTTCATGAAGAGGGACCTTCGGTCGTCTTCTGCGGACAGTTTCAGCCGAATCTGCTTCTTCCTACAAGACCTTCGGCGCGACGAAGCATAGCCCCAACAGTAGCCCCTTTCGCGGCGCTAGATCATTTTTCGTAACGAGCTTGATCCGTGAAAAAAGTCTCTTAAGCTTCGGGAAGCCGAAGGTCCAAAAAACACCTTCCCTGAGCTCGTTGTCGAGAAACGATTCAGTTTCCGAGCGCGTAGCAGTCCCACCTTGCAGAGTTACTGTTTGGTCTCTGCGGTCCACCGCGCAGCGAGTGCAAGCGGCTGTCCGCGTGATGTAAAAATCTTGGCGTTTCGCCTTCTTACCTGCAGCACTATATAAACAGACAAGTAGGTGTGAAGTTACCACAGCATTCATTGCTATTTGCACTGTTTTGCTGCCAAAATTTTTAACCATAGCCGAAGCTTGACTCTCGGAATCAAACGAAGCTCCAGCTTGAAGCCTACTTCGTCAGAAGAAAAAACTTCGGAAGAAAAAGTTTTTAGTTGCCGCAAATTCAGAATTAAATGGCCAGAGTGCGCTCTATCGCTAGGGTTGAGCGTGAAGGAGGCGAAGCTGAAGGCTCGGAGACTATTCCCATCTCCGAAGCAATGCAACGATCCGGACTGGTAACTTCGGAAGGAATCCCCACTGTTGAAGCAGAACAAGCAACTGCCGAAGCAGAAGAAGAGAATGTTGAAGAAACTGATCCCGAAGATGATTATCGTATTGCCATGCCAAGTAAGCCCAGCCACTTGGACTTCGGAAAGTCTACTGTTTCGAAGGCTGATCTCTCCAAAATGGTAAAGTCGGGCTTTTTCAATGAGAATCAGAAGAAGCTATTATGCTTCGGGGGAGAAGAGACTACCCCAAAGCCGGAGAAGGATGAAATTGTCATTTTCAAGAGCTTTCTAAAGGCTGGATTAAGATTCCCCCTACATGAGATTATTGCAGAGGTACTGAAGAGGTTTGGTATCTACTTTCATCAATTAACTCCTAACGCCATCGTTAGGCTTAGCGTTTATATTTGGGCCCTCCGAAGCCAAGCGGTGGAGCCGTTTGCAGACAATTTTTGTCGAGTTCACGAACTGCACTATCAGACGAAGGCTAGAAAAGATGGATTGCATGACAATTTTGGTTGTTATAATTTTGCTTATCGGAAAACTACAAAGTTTCCTGTAATCAGCTACCGAAGCAAATGGCCGGCAGGCTGGAAATCAGAATGGTTCTATGTCAAGGTTGATGACGACAAGGAGAAGCTTGTGCAAAGTCCACTCGAACTGATCTTCGGAGAAACCCGACCTCGCTGCAACATGACACCAGAAGGTCCAACACAACAGGCAATGGATGAATTCAGAATTATTGCAGAGCATATTAGTACAAGAGACCTGGTTCAGGAGTTCTTGGCCTTCAGGGTTTTTCCTACTTTAAAAGAATGGGAAATGCCGAAGATAGAGGGGGAGAAGAAAGAAGGTGAACTTGTGCGTTTACCTTACTATTTCAAGTTTAAGAAATACTTTAAAACACCTTGTCAAGAGTGGCTGGATACAATTGAAGTAATGTGCAATGAAATACTTGGCAATTACTCCAAAAAGAAGATCAATTGATGACTGCGGCCTTCGGCACCCGTCCGAAGCGAAGACTGAATCGAGTGCTGGACGCCCTGGGTTTTGAATATCCTGACTATGAAAATCTGAACAAAGGTGTCGGGGGCCAGAAAAGGAAAAGGACAACTGAAGCCTTAAATGAAGGTGAGAAAGAACCATCAAAGAAGAGAATTCCGAAGAAGAGGAAAGCGTCTTCTCCGAAGCAGAAAATATCTGACGAAGAAGAAACCCCGGCATCACCCTCTGCCACTGACGTGGAGGAAATTTTGAAGGTAATGACTGAATCCCTGCCTGCGAAGCTAAGTCCTTTGGGGCCTCAACTGACAAAGTTTTTTCAGAAGGAAAAGGAGCCCGAAAAAACGAAGAAGGCGACTAAAGCAAAGAGACAAAGAATTATCACTGTGACAGAGGTTATTGACAAGACACCACCAAGAGCTTCAGCTCAGAAGACACCAGCGGCTGAGGAAAGAACAGATATTGAAATCACACCTTCGGAGGTCGCGGCTGCCGAAGCTGCCTCAATTGAAGATGTGAACCTGGAAAGCACAATCGAACACATCGACAAAATACTGCTAGACATGGCCACAGAAGAAGCTACCACTGCCGCCGAAGAGGCCGCGGCCGCAGCGTTGGGGAAAGAAAAGGAAATTGCTGACGAAGCTTCAGAGAACGAAGCCTTCATGTTTCAAAATTTAGTTGGAGAAAAATTGTCAAAACCCGAAATAGAAGAGCTTAAAGAGTATGCCAAATCTTGCGGGTACAAACCAGGAGCACTCCTTTTCGGAGGTATTGATGATGAAAAATTAGATTGTATCCGAAACCAAACTGGAGCCAAAGTTACCAGTACTCTGTCAAAGAGTATCGGTTTTCCGAAGCTGGAAATGGACATTAGCCGCTACCGACGACAACATATCGTTGGTAGTTTATTTTATTCCAATTTCAAGGTGAACTACTATTCCCTTGACTTTTATTGTTTTTAATAATGAAAACATGTCTAATGAAGGTTGTTTTCGTGCAGAGTATGCTGTTGAGCAAGGCCTTGAAAATGCAGCAAGATTTTGAAGACAAGAAACAGGAAGCTATAATTGAAAATTTAGAAAACAAAATAAAGGAGCAATCAGCTGATATTGAGAAGAAAAACTTTGAGCTCCAGGCAACTGAAGGTTTATTGGCGGAAGTCGAAGCAAAAATAACAGAACTGAACACGAAGCTTCTCTGCCAATCTAAGCAGTTTGAACAAGAAAAGCAAGAACTTAAGGCAAAACTTGAAGCCGAAGCTCAACAAAATTCAGATTTGAGAAAACTATTGGCGGACCTTCAAGAAAAATGTTTGGAATTTAGCAACAAATGCATTCAACGACTAAGAAAAATTTTTCACTCAGTTGGAGCCAGCAGTGAGAAATTCACCCCCTCAGCTGAAGATTTACCGAAGACCTTCGAACATATTGAGGGTGAAATTGACGAGCTCGACGAAGTTATAGCTGGGCACGGTGACTTCTGCGCCTGGGTAGCTTCTCGGGGCACTGCTGCAGCTTTCCTAAAAGCTGGCTGCGACCATGGAAAGATTGTCAATAGGCCCAACTTCACTTTATCACCATCAATCCTAGATGACATCCCTGATCTCGCCCGAAGTATTTCCAATAGATTTATAAAAATGATATGGACAAAAGGCGGGCGAGAAAAGGCTGGAGACAAAGCTCGGAGTCATCTTGAACCAGTAAGAAATCATACCTTGTGCTTACCTCTTTCTTCAAGCTCGATTTTGACTTACAACAACTTAATTCATGTAGGATGACGAAGCCGAAGTCGATGATTAAAAAGAGTGACGCCGAAGCTAAAATCCCTCGAAGATTAAGTAGGAGTAAACTGTAGACAGACTCAGGAAACTTTTGAGATAACTTATGTAAATGTAACTAAACTTGTCTTTAATGAGTTCTGTTCATACCTTGTATTATGCTCTTACCCTTCTATTAATGTATGTGAAGTGCTTTGGTGTGGACGAAATTATCTTTTTTTTTGAGCCGAAGGCGAAAAAACACCTTCCCTTCTTTTCGTACACAGCGAAGCATCGAAAACAACATTTCCCTTTCTTCCGAAGCTCTCTTTTTGTACGCGAAGAAGCTCTTCTCTTATGCCGAAGGAACCACTTATGCCATGATGATGATTATCCTATATATGCCTGAATGAATGTTTATGAATGCAAATGCTATGATGTAATGTGATGTGCGAATGAATGTCAAAACACATATCCGAAGCCATACCCTCAGCCATTATTTCCTTAGAAACAATCACACATCAGCTCTGCATTCCCTTAGGAACGACTTTGGAGCTTCTTCGCCATTTACTTTCGGCGGAATCAGCGTTGACTTTTCGCTGTAAGCTCTGCATTCCCTTAGGAACGACTTTGGAGCTTCTTCGCCTTTTACTTTCGGCGAAATCAGCGTTGACTTTTCGCTGTAAGCTCTGCATTCCCTTAGGAACGACTTTGGAGCTTCTTCGCCTTTTACTTTTCGGCACTCAATGGTGCGTTCTCAGCTTTTACATTTACACTCCTTGGGGATTTTGCTCTTATAGAACTAAAAAAGGAAATTACATATGATGGCCCCATTAAAAACCTTTCTCCCCCTTTAGAAAGGAAAAGGGTGCCATGAAAAAGAAAAGACATAAAAAGTTACATCAAGTTACACATAATATCGTCGAAGCTCATCCGCATTCCAAGATCTAGGAATGTCGTTGCCGTCCATATCCTTCAATCTGTATGAACCGGGTCTTGATGAAGATGCTACTAAGAAAGGTCCCTCCCATTTCAACTGCAACTTGCCCACTGTATCTGGGTTAGCTACTCTCCGAAGCACCAAATGTCCTGGCTCAATATTCTTCAGCCGAACCTTTCTATCACGCCACTTGATTGTTTTGGCTTGATATTTATTGATATTCTCCACAGCTTGAAGCCTGATCCCTTCTAGAGCATATTTTTCCACAGAATAAGCATCTTCAGAACCTGATTCTGCCGAAGCTACTACTCTTATTGATCCAGTTTTAGCTTCTTTCGGAGTTATTGCTTCGTCACCGAATAATATCTTGAATGGAGTAAAGCCTGTAGACCTTGATGTTGTTGTATTGTGGCTCCACACCACTTTGGTTAACTGATCTGGCCACTTTCCCCTGGGTTGATTGAAGATTAACTTCATTATTCCTGTCATTATAATGTCATTGGCTCTTTCAACGAGCCCATTTGACTTCGGATGCCTGACTGATGCAAAATGGATCTTCGTACCAATTTGATCACAGAAATCTCTGAAAGCTTCGGAGTCAAATTGTGTTCCATTATCTACAGTGATGGCCTTTGGTACCCAGAAGCGACAAACAATATTCTGCCAGAAAAACTTTTGGACAGTGGCCGAAGTTATTGTGGCTAAAGGCTTTGCCTCAATCCATTTAGAAAAATATTCCACCGCCACTACAACATATCTTAAGTTCCCTTGGGCCGGTGATAATGGACCTAACAAGTCAAGGCCCCACCTTTGCAATGGCCAGATGGGTTGTATGAGCTGTGTTAAGGACGAAGGTTGTTTTTGATCTCTTGCACATTTCTGACAGCCTTCGCACTTTTGAACTAATTCCGCTGCATCCGAAGCTGCCTTCGGCCAATAAAACCCTTGGCGGAAAACTTTTCCAAGTAACGGCCTAGATCCAATGTGAGATCCACACAGGCCTGCATGTATTTCTTTCATCAACTCTATACCTTCGGTTCTAGATAAACACTTGAGTAGCGGAGCGCAAACTCCATGCTTGTACAACTCCCCTTCTATCATGACATATGGACGAGCTCTTGCCTCTATCCTCCTGTTATAAGCTTCGTCATCTGAAAGGAATTTACCCTGAAGGTAAGAGATGATCTCAGTTCTCCAATCTTCGCTATAAACAGGAGATATATTGAGGTCTGCTCTTTCAAGGAGTTCCACTGAAGGTGCCTTTATTGTTTCGAAGAACACATCCGAAGGTAAAGGCAGCCCCTGTGCTGCTGACTTAGCTAGCAAATCAGCATGCTCATTTTGTCCTCGAGGGATATTTTTGACAGAAAATCCTTCGAAGGAAGCTTCGATTCTTCGGACCGTGTCTAGATATTTTTCAAGCTTCGGATCTTTAGCCTTGCAACTCTTGTCGATATGACCCGAAACAACCTGGGAATCAGTTTTAAGGATGGCCCTTCTGATTCCCATTGCTTTTAATTTCCGAAGGCCCAAAAGCAGGGCTTCGTACTCAGTAATATTGTTTGTACAGCTAAAATCAAGTCTTGCCGCATAACAAGTTTTAACTTTGGATGGTGAGACCAACACCGCGGCTGCTCCTGCTCCGAAGGTTCCCCAAGACCCATCGCAAAACACTGTCCACACTTCGGCATCTTTATTTGTTTCTTCATCCTGAGCCCCTGGCGTCCAATCGGCAATGAAATCTGCCAACGCTTGAGACTGGATCGTGGATCTATGCACATAATCAATGCAAAATTCATTGAGCTCTGCAGCCCATTTTCCAATCCGTCCGGTAGCTTCTCTATTTCTCATAATATCCTTCAACGGCTGCGAAGAAGGAACAACAATATTGTATGCTTGAAAATAATGCCGAAGCTTCCTGGATGCCATCAAAACAGCATATAATACCTTCTCCAATTCTGTATAGTTTTTCTTTGATACACTAAGAACTTCAGATACAAAATACACTGGAACCTGCTTCTTGAATTGGCCATCAAGCTTCTCCTGGACAAGTGCTGCACTTACCGCTGAGTGTGAAGCTGCCACGTATAACAACAAAGGAGCCCCTGGCGCTGGTGGAGTTAATGTTGTTAAATCTATCAAATATTGCTTCAGTTCTTCAAAGGCTTTTTGTTGGCTTGGTCCCCATTGAAAGACTTCGGCTGATTTCAGCACTTTGAAGAATGGTAAATTTCTTTCTGCTGATCTAGATATGAATCTATTGAGAGATGCCAGCCTCCCTGTCAATCTTTAGGCCCCCTTTCTTGTAGTTGGTGGCTCCATTCGAAGTATAGCTTCAATTTTACTTGGATTAGCTTCAATTCCCTTTGTTGAAACCAAGCATCCAAGAAATTTCCCCTTCTTTACTCCGAAGACACATTTTTCTGGATTCAACTTTAAGCCAGCTTGTCTGAAACTGGCGAAGGTCTCCTGCAAATCAGCAATATGATTTTCCTGTTTCGTGCTTTTTACAATGATGTCATCAACATAAGTTAGCACATTTCTGCCTATCTGAGACTGGAGAACCTTCGCAGTCATTCTGCTGAAACTTCCTCCAGCGTTTTTGAGCCCCTCAGGCATCCGAAGATAGCAATATGTGCCACTTGGGGTTATGAAGCTAGTCTTCGGCTCATCTTCCTTCTTCATCCAGATTTGGTGATAGCCTGAGTAACAGTCTAGCAGACTCATGAGCTCTGAAGAAGCTGTTGCATCAACTAAAGAGTCTATCCTTGGCAATGGGAATTCGTCCTTCGTACAAGCCTTGTTGAGATCTGTAAAATCGATACACATTCGCCACTTGCCATTGGCCTTTTTTACCATAACAGTGTTAGCCAGCCATTCTGGGTACTTTACTTCTCTGATAACTCCTGCACTGAGGAGTCTTTTTACTTCATTACGAGCACCTTCGGCCTTATCATCAGACATTTTCCGAAGCCTCTGCTTTCTGGGTCTGAAGGATGGGTCAACATTGAGCGAGTGTTCAATAACATCCCTATTTACTCCGCAGAGGTCATTGGCTGACCATGCGAAAACATCTTTGTTGTTGAACAAAAACCTTATCAAGGTTTTCTCCTGCTCTTCGGATAATTGAGAGCCCAACAGCACCTTCTGCTCTGCTATGTCCTCACATAAGAGCATGGGCTTCGGCTGATCTGCTGAAGCTACTTTCTCCCTTTTGAATTTGTACTGTTCACAAGCTTCAGCTCCATCTATGTTATGGATTGCTTTTGAGTCAGTCCAGTTTCCTTCGGCCCTTCTGGCAGCTTCCTGACTTCCATGAATAGCAATGGGTCCTTGATCCGAAGGTATCTTCATGCAAAGATAGGCAGGATGAAGAATTGCTTCGAAAGCATTGAGGGTGCCACGACCAATAATTGCATTGTAAGGGTATTCCATGTCAGCAATGTCAAACACAACTTGCTCAGTTCTGGTGTTGTTGATGAACCCGAAGGTCACTGACATGGTGATCTTGCCCAGCGCTACAATCTGTCTTCCTCCGAAGCCACAGAGAGGGTGCATAGCATCATGAATCTTGTCTTCTGGCTCTTGCATTTGCCTGAAGGCCTTAGCAAATATGATATCAGCTGCACTGCCTGTATCAACCAAGACATTATGGACCAGAAATCCTTTGATAACACAAGAGATAACCATGGCATCGTTGTGTGGGTAATCCTTGAGTTGAAGGTCCTCTTGGGAGAAGGTAATAGGAATGTGAGACCATCTCGACTTGATGAAGGGTCCTTGCACCCCCAACATGTTGTACCCTTCTCTGTGCTTCCTTCTTCTGCTTCTTGTTGGCTGGTTCTGAACATGAACCGCCTGTTATCGGGAGTAGCAGCTTCGGAGCCGAAGCAGCTCTAGCTTGATTGTTGAACGAAGCCATCAGCTCAAAAAAGTGGAAGTAAGTTCACCGGAGGTGGGCGCCAATGTTGGGGACTTGTTCTCAAATGCTATGAATTAAGAACAAGGCAACACAGAAAGAAGTTAGTGGTAAATACCCTTCGTCCTTCGAAGCGTTATTTCCCTTAGGATATAACGGTCTTCAGACGAAGGTCATGAAGGACATACCTTCATCATTACAGTTTATATTGATAAAAGGAGAAGCATATGAAACATGAGAGAATAACATGAATAATCACATAGCATTATTACATGTCCTTATTATATAATCATGGAAGAATAAGAGCAATATTGAATTACATTTGTACCTTCGGCTTGATAGAAGGCAAAAATACAAGCGTGACGCACGAGCGAGTACAAATCAGCGTGAATAGTACGGGGGTACTGTTCATCTATTTATAGACACAGGACACAGCCTGTGAAGAATTACAATTATGCCCCTCATAAAAGTTTACAACATCGACTCAGACCTTTATGGACTAAAAGGTCATTCTATCTTTAAGTCGGTTTGTAATACCGAAGCTTCATGAAGAGGGACCTTCGGTCGTCTTCTGCGGACAGTTTCAGCCGAATCTGCTTCTTCCTACAAGACCTTCGGCGCGACGAAGCATAGCCCCAACAGTGACTTTAATATGAGATTTACTTTTGTCGTGGCGGGATGGCCTGGCTCAGTTCATGATATGAGGGTGTTTAAGGATGCACTTGACAAGTATGGCGATAAGTTTCCACATCCACCTCAAGGTACCATAATGTTATTTTCTCTTATTTCACATAGCTTTAAATGTTTCCGGTTAACTGACATATTTATTTTAATGTGAAGGCAAGTTCTATCTTGTGGACTCAGGATATCCAAACCGACCGGGTTACCTTGCACCTTATAAAGGAACAAAATATCATCTTCCAGAGTATAGACAAGGACCAATGCCTAGAGGTAAGAAAGAACTCTTCAATTATGCCAACTCTTCACTTAGAAATGTCATCGAGAGATCTTTTGGAGTTCTCAAAATGAAGTGGAGGATTTTGCTACAATTACCAAGTTATCCGATAGCAAAGCAAAGCCAAATAATTATCGCTTGCATGGCACTTCATAACTTTATTAGAGAGAGTGCTATGATGGATGAGGACTTCGATATGTGTGACCATGATGAAAACTACATTCCATTGTCGGGAGCATCATCTTCTCAAGGAAATAGAGATAATCCACGTGATGGGGATGAAGATCAAAATATGAATCAGTTTAGAGATTGGATCGCCGATGGTTTGTTTAGTAGAGCATAGATTACTACTCATTTTATATGAATTGTAATAAAATAGTATTGTACTACATGAGATCAAAATATGAATCAGTTTAGAGATTGAATTTTATATGAATTTGTAATAAAATAGTATTGTACTGCATGAGGATTACTACTCATTTTATATGAATTGTGTGCTCAGACTGTTTTTCAGAATGTTTTTTTAAAACTGTGCTTTAAACAGTGCTGCTAAACAGTGTTCGGATGGCAACTAGACTGTACTGAGATTTTGGGCATTGAACAGGGGCAATTCAGTCTTTATGTCCAGTAATAATAGCTGTGTGCAAAGTTTTAGCCACCGAAACCAAACGGTATATTTTAGTGACTAAAATTTAGTCACTAAAGTTTAGTCTAACTAAACTTTAGTAGTACCGAATCCAAACAGGCCCTAACACTGGTCCAAGAAAAAAAAAACCCATTCAGACAGGCCCATTTGAAAAGCCTAAACGCAGACATAAAATGGAGGAGCAACAGCGGCATCATCGACTTCGCCAAAAACGAAAAACCTCACCGGCTCCATTCCAATCCATCCTTTCCTTATCCCCTCTCCCTCCCTTCGTTCGCCATGGCAACCGTGTTCCTCCGTTCCCTCGCCATGGCCATGGCCGACACCGCGCTCCCGCCCGCCCACAAACTCCTCCCTACGGTTTCCCTGCCGCTCCTCCCCTCGTCCACCCGCGCCGCGCCGCTCCTCCTCTGCGCCAGCCGCCGCCTGCCGCCCGCGCCCCTCGTTGCCTCCTCCGACGCCGTCGAGACTAGCATTGAATGGGTCGACGAGGAGGAGGAGGAGGCTGGAGAAGCCTTCGACGAGGAGGGTGGGGATGTTGAGGAGGAGGTGCTGGCCTCAGGCGACGAGGGTGAGGGGGAGTACGCCGCGGTGGAGCCGCCCGAGGAGGCAAAGGTCTACGTTGGGAACCTCCCCTACGACATCGAAAGCGAGGGACTCGCGCAGCTCTTCGACCAGGCTGGCGTCGTCGAGGTCGCCGAGGTGAGCCGGACGCGCCTCACCCCCAAATTTCCTATTGACTATGACGTGCGAGTTCAGTCGCTTATAATTGGTTGTTGTACTTGACGAAACCTAAAACTTAAAAAAATAATCTGTGCTCATTGTGAGTATGACTCTCCAGTTGCTTCCTGTAACAGTATTGCTCAGTAAACGTTTGATTCTGAATATGGACTTGATATACTTTGGTTGCTATGTGCACTGTACATTGTTGCCTTCCTACGATAAAATGTAGTGTTGCTCCAGTATGTTGCTGTCATATACTCTTAGGTCTTAGTGTACGGTACTTGTTGTCGAATGTTAGTAGAAAATACATTATTCTTTTAGGTTACTGTTGCTGTTAAGAAATATTCCTTTAGTGACATTTGTTCTATTGAGGTCGTAAGCTTGATATCGTTCTATGCAATTTTAGGTTATTTACAACAAAGAGACTGGCCAGAGCCGTGGGTTTGGCTTTGTTACCATGAGCACTATTGAGGAAGCTGATAAAGCCATTGAGATGTTCAACCGCTATGTAAGCTCATTTCTGTCCTCTCGCTTCTCTGTTCTTCTCCAGAGTTAAAACAGAACTGCAGTCCACTAAAGCTCCCATCCTCTGCATTCCTTCATGTTGTGGATTCGCATGCCGTCATTATACATGGAAATTGAATTGCGTTGAGAGGTTCAGAACTTGAGATGACCATACATGTCATCTCATGGAGAAGAGGCAGTCATGTTAGGCTCATCTCATTTTATCGTGTGGCTTAGATAAAAGGGGCACATCTGTGTACCACTTCAAAGCATGTAGACTATAGACACCCTCATATATACGAAGACCACATATATGTCACAAAATTGTGCTGAATAGATTACTAACCAACTTATTTTCTATAGGACATTAGTGGGAGGCTTCTGAATGTAAACAGGGCATCTCCTAGGGGCACTCGCATGGAAAGGCCTCCGAGACAATTTGCGCCTGCTTTCAGAGCTTATGTTGGCAACTTGCCATGGCAAGTTGATGACTCCAGGCTGGTGCAATTGTTCAGCGAGTACGGAGAAGTCGTTAATGCTGCGGTTGTCTATGATAGAGAAACCGGGCGCTCACGAGGATTCGGTTTTGTAACTATGGTGTCGAAGGAGGAACTCGACGACGCTATCTCTGCCCTGGATGGACAGGTGAAAATACTGCACTCTGAACTGACTCCTTTTTTTCTTCTTCTTCTTTAGTACTGAAATAGCAGCGCGCAAGGTACACGTGGGAGCACTGAGCTAATGTTAGTCATCTCATAAAATTTACCATAGGAATTGGACGGCCGCCCTCTTCGGGTGAACGTTGCAGCAGAGCGACCACAGAGGGGCTTTTGATGCGGCGGTACGAGAGAGATGGCTGCTTGTTTGTGATGAGAGCACGGAGACACAACGGAGGAACGGTACAAATTAGCGGAAGCTGATGCTGTCACAAGTTGCTAGATCCCTCCCTTAGCTTCCTGATTTTGGTTCTTGTCGACATCATCATGAGTTAAATTATCCAAGTAGGCTTCTATGTTTGATCTATCCCGATTCCTGATGCCTTGTCACATTATCATCGTGGCAAATGTTTTGTTGGTAAAACCATAGGAGCAAACGGAGATTATTTATATCTGACGTATAAAACCGTACCCAGTGTGTTGCATTTAACATTCATCTCTCCTCGACACTTCGACAGTGTAATGGCCAACCAGTTATCGCTTGAGTCTGGAAGCATTCCCAATTAGGCCCTGTTCGATTTGAGGCTTGAAACAATTCTTAGCCAGATTGTTTTTATAATTTATATAAGTTTTAATGAGTTGGAACAAATTCTGGTCGAATCCTGGAGAAACGAATGTATCGGAATGAGACCGAGAACTATTTCAGCTCAAATAAACATATCATTCCACATCACGTTCCTTGCGCGAACACCACGCTCGTGGGATTCAATGGCCTCCCCATCCGTTGCACAGATTTATATTGGTCATTTCTTACGATACAGTTTTTTGGACCATGAATATTTTTGGCAGTACAATATTTTGCACGGAATTTTTAATTATGACAATACAATTTTGTGGATAGTACCAAATACACAATTTTGTGTTTTAATTGTAGTGTCACAAATAATCTATAAAAAGTTGTACTGCCAAAAAATATTCATGGTCTAAGAAAACTAGTGTCAACAAATGTTCAATGTAAAAAAATGATGTGTCAAAAAATCTATGCAATAAAATATCACTGTCAACGTGTTGGTAGTGCTACACCTACACGTGAAACAGGGGAGGAATGACCTTTTCTCCTTGCAGTTGACGATGCTAAGTGCCACATCTAATGGCGGTGCTATATTGGGAAAAAACCATACCCAATGCTATATTGGAAAAAAAATATCTCTCGATGATAAATAAGGATCCATGTGATGCTAAATAAAGATTTTTTTTGCAAAATTTTATGGGCAAGGGTTAGGGTATCTTGCATGTACATCATTGATCTCAGCAACAATTTCCTCACAAAGATGGACTGTAGTTGCCTGAAGAACTTCATCAAGCTGCCACAATTTAGTCGCACCGAAAACAGCCGATGCCACAAGTGGATGTCTCAAGACAAATGCTGAAAGCAATAGTAAGATAAGCAAGGGATCAGCAGAAAATGGTCAAAGAATGCAGCTTCACATCGAGCGTAGTTGTTGAGAACAACTCACCAATCGCTAAGGTCACTGGAGAAATGCCATACTTTGCAGAAATTTGTGTGTATTCCTAAAATAAAAGAGACTGTTATGTATGCAATTAAAAAGGGATTTTTCACATCCACACCATACAAGTCATTTGCGCACCTTCACAGCTGCTTTCACTTTGGGGCTCTGCAGTTTGTACCGGGATTCACCTTCAGAGTATCTCCCTACAAAGGAGGAGGAGCGCTAACGTAGTGGAACCAAACTAAAATGAAAGAGAGGATTGGAACCAGACTATAAACCTTTTAAAATTTTCAGAACACTGTACCTTTGAAAAGATTCATTCTTGCGTCTGGCGGACCATAGTTATCAGATAAGTGATATTTTCCTGAAAGTATACCCATTGCCATTGGGCTATAAGCCAGCAAGCTAATTCTGCAAATGCCATAGTTCAACAATGGAAGTTCAGAAGAAAAACAATTGTATAAATTGAGTCAAAACAGAATACAATTTGGAAAATATCTTAACCAAGAGCAAATACGATATGACAATGCCATTCTTTAAACTAAACAGATGTCAATATTTTTTCGAACATGCAGGAGAGCTATGTATCGTTGTATCATAGTCATAGAGAGGGAAAAAAAGCCAATATGCATTACTAACTCATGCCAGGACCATACATGAGAAGATTAGAGACACTGAAGACAACAGTCAGGGCTTCTGACCGTGTCAAGCATACCTCTCATGATGGCAGCATTCTGCCAATCCAGAATCAAAATTTCGGCACAGCAAATTATACGAGTTCTGCAAAAACACAGGTGAAGAAATATGGAGAGTGATTACAGTACTACAGATTAGATCAAACTGTGCTACTTACCTGCAGTGTCAGTAGCTTTGGAAGCAACTGAGAATCCTTACTCAACTGAAGAAATTTCATCAAACCATATGGTGTCTCATTGCTAAGGCCAATGTACCTAATCTAACACCAACGATTCATAAGTATGCAGCCTGAACTTTTTCATTAAAATTGGAAAGTTAAAAACAGCACCTCGACGACATTACCTTGGCAGCATCTATTGCTCTTCCAAGAGCCTCCAGCTGCTCTTCCATTGGAACAGACGTGTACTGGCAGTTCGGATCATACTCTGTCTCCCCAAACATTGGAACATACCTGCAAGTAGAAAAAAAAACAGTGGTTAAGACCTCAGGTTGCAGAGACATGCAATTAAATGCGAGGTAAGGACACAAGCTAAGTCAGAGACCGATCCGGCCAGTGTATCTGGTAGAGGTCGATGTAGTCCACACCCAGCCTGCGCAAACTGCACAAGATCAAAACGAACATGTCACACATTAGGTATGAACGAAAAGAGCTCATAGCCGAAGCTAAGTATGCAACAACAATTATTCGAGGAAAAACTCTACTAACATCTATGTATCGTCATTAAGGGTGACTATTTATGCAATTTGTATTACAAAAAACTTAGATCGTGCCTAGAGCAGAAGTAACAAGCGTTCGAATTAAACAATCAATTCCTGAAGACACAACCACACTAGCGAGCATCTGAGCACAAGAGCAAATATGAGATTTTGCAGAGTGAACACAGAACAAAAAGGTCTACCAATTGACCACCTGCCATCGATTGCCTCTGCGATGTTCCGTGAATCGAGAGCTGTCGGCCCGTCGCGAATCCACGTCATCTGCCCTGAAGGCCCCGCGACCTGTTCTCCCAGCATAGCGTCACCAAACAAAGCACCAAGTTGAGTTCACCGCTCCCTCACAAATTCACAATACATACAAGCAACCGAAATACGGGCAGGATCTGAGGGCTGTTGCTCACTTTGGTTGCGACGACGACGCTGTCCCGTGGGGCCCGGCGGGCCCGCAACCAGCGGCCGAGGAGCTCCTCGCTACGCCCGCGCGTCTCACTGCGCTGTGGGACCGGGTACCTGACGAGTAAACATGTTTGCAGATGTGCATCCAGACACCTTCCTTTCATTACTCTCGAACCGAGGCAGGGAGATGAGGGAGCAGGTGAGCCTACATCTCTGCGGAGTCGAAGAAGTTGACGCCGGCGTCGTAGGCGGCGTCGAGGAGGCGGAGCGAGCACGCCGCCCCGCTCTGCTCTCCCATCGTCATTGTCCCTGCAGGAATCACACGCACGCACAGGCAGAGTCACTCAGCACGGTCCACCAGGGAGAGAAAGAGCACAGTCCACCGGAGAGAGAGGAAAAGGGAGTCTGAGCTCGAACCGAAGCAGAGGCGGGATACGGGCGGCAGGTCAGGAGCAAGGCGTAAGGTGGGCATGGCCATCTCCTCGTCTATTCTTGTTTCCTCTCCTGCTTCGCCTTTGCTCGGAGGAAGGTGCAGGTCTCCACCTTATCCGATTCTTCTCTCCCCTGTCAAGATTCATGTAGATCAGTCTGTGCTTTAAGAGTCGCGTACAGACTGGGTTGAGCGCGGGGTGAAGCCGTAGAGGATGGGACTGGCGATTCGAAGCGGTTGAGCAAATCTTACGGACTGGGTGCGGGCGCGGGGGCGGGTGGAGATTGGAGAAGCAAGAGAGGATCGAGCGGAGTACCTCCGTGGTGATGGTGGCGGGGCTGAAGAGATGGCGCAACTGGGATTCGGGGTGTGAGACGCGGGGACCACTTGCAAGTTGCGGCCGGCAGTTGGAGGCTGGAGGAATCGGCCGGATGAGATACGGCGGAGGGAAGGAGAGGACGATAGGATTCGAGATGGTCCAGCGAACTGGCGAACTAGAGTGGACGACGGAACCCACAACTACACCTGTACATGTGGCTTGGCCCGGCACGGCACGGCACGGCCCACAAAAGCACGGCACATAAAAGTATATATTTAATTATAGGTCGTGTCTTACTAGCACGTGTGCCTTATTATCGGCCTATGGCATGACCTATAATTAGTTATGTGTGTCAAACCGGTCCAAATAGCCTAAAATGTCTTAATGTGCCAGACCGGTTCATATACATATAACAGTAATATAAAAACAAAAAGTATATAATCTATATGACCAAAATAAAACTAAGATATTTTGTGGATGCATATTAAAAAACTTTGGTCAGAAAGAAAAAAATATTACAACTAGCTTAGAAATAATATTCAGTTCTCTGTTTAGTGTTTAACTGAGTACTATACAGTCATACAGAATACATATACAATGATCATCATCACTATTTACTATCCTCATCTAGGTATTGGTTCTCTGAAAGCCTATTGAAGCTATAGATTCTCCAAATTGTGCTGGCCATGTGGGCTTTGACGAGCCTTAGTTAAATACTAAGTCTATATTTAGTGGGCCTCGATAGGCCTTAGTTAAATGGGTCGTGCCAGGCCGGTCCATGGCTTGACTTAAGGCCCAGACATTGTGTCGTGCCGGCCCAGACCCACAATTAGATTGGGTCGTGCCAGATCTATGTGATGCCAAAAATTATATGTTTTGGACCGATCTGTTAGACACAGCACAAATATACACCTATATCGACAACCGAGAACCGGATGCCGGATGCCGCTATCGGCGCTTGGCAGAACCCACCGAAGCGCATAACTCAAGAGATGTACGTATTTTCTGAAATCATGGCCCAACCTAACCCGATCCATCGTGTAAATTTTTTTTTTCAATTCTTAGGGCTATTTTGGAAGCCTATTTTTTTAAGAAATTTTTATTTCTTCAAATGAAATTAGTTTATTTTTCCTTAACAAATAGAAATCTTCTAAGAAAATAAGGTTTACAAACTAGCCTTAAGGTTAGTAGCTCCACCACACGCAGACTTAGCTTCATTTTCTAAGTCAAACAATTAAGGCCAAACAATCAAGCACGTCTGTTTAGGATAGCGTCAAAACCATATTAATATTAGCCAAATTACTCTTATACACCTCCCCAAATTCCTTCTGGGCTTGTCAGCAAACTTGTTTGGCGAGCCTCACTGGCCTTATGAGGCACTCACCGAAAAAGTCTCAAGATGTCCTCCCCTTTTCCGGGCAATCACTTGTGGGTGCATCACTTCCTTCTGGTTAGATGTCTGGCGCTCTAGCGAAGACTTCACCACCACGTTCCCAAATTTCTACAATCATGCTCGGGTTAAAGATACAAGTGTGCACAACCCCTGGGACACCTCTCGGCTGTGGCTTTGGATGAGTCATGTTCCCTCCAAAACCTTATATCTGGTGTTCCCTCAATGATGGGTCTGATGCTCACCGTTGCTTTGCCGCTGATGCCGATGGGAAGCTTCGGTCCAAGATCATCTACTCCCGACTCTCGACATATGACCGCTCTGACAGCCGAGTGTTGCGCTTCATTTGGGGCAACTATGCCCTCCTAGGATGAAGTTCTTCACTTGGCTCGCGTCCCACAACCGTCTCTAGAGCCGGAACAACCTCCACAAAAAGAAGATTGTCCCCGACGCTGTTTTGCGAGGTCTGCTATCATTGTCCCCAAAAACGCATCACACCAACTCTGTGCACTAGATTTGCTCTAAGGTTGTCTCGAGTAACTCTCCTATATCTCATTCCCTATCTCAGGTTCTAGTTCAAACTCCACTCTTTAAACAATTCTATTTACAGTGCAAAACAGTGTTTTGCACGCCCATATGTACGATTTGCTGGAGACATCCTAACATCTAGCTTCTAGAACTATCGGTTACTATACTAGTATCTGGTGCTCTGGCTGATGCCTTATTAGACATGTCTGATGGGTATATATCACTCAAAAGTACGTGTTCTGGCCTCGTTGAGTACCATATATGGTGTCACACTAGACACGTCTAATAAATACTCATTCTCACACACTCAGTTTGCAACCTCTCTAGGTGCCCTGTCCAATGCCATGTACGGTGCTATATTGGACACATCCAGTTAGTGCATTACTTCAAACGCATAGAGACATATCCCATGGACCAAGTGTGGTGCACATCGGATACACTAGTGTTGATTCTGTTCTAAATAGTGCAATCGCCTGTTTGTGGGCGCACATGGGAATGGGGCGTCCGTGAGGATGACTGGCCTAGCCTAAGGAGGCATGTTCTATTTTACTAGCATATATCCCGTGCTAACGCTACGATTCCAAGAACGAGAGGGTGTCGATGAGGATGCTAGGGAGAGAGAGAATGGAGAATGATCCAGATAATATTGTCTAGTTTTGAATGAGTCAGGAAGAGAGTTATCTGGCGATATGAAATGTTGGTTTTGATGATGTGTTGATTCTAGGTGCAATTTGTTTAGTGGATTTAGTGGAGGTTATGGGTATGGGATAATTTGGTTGGGTGTAATGGGTTTTGCAAAGTTTAAACTGATAGATTTTATAGTGGTATAGATTTTATTTTATAGTGGCCCATGATGGTAGTGTCGGGGACCATAATTAGGGGTACCCTCAAGACGCCTAATTCTCAGCTGGTAACCCCCATCAGCATAAAGCTGCAAAGGCCTGATGGGTTTGATTAAGTCAGGGATCAGTCCATACGAGTGACTTGACCACGCCACGCCCGAGCCTAGCCTCGGGCGAGGGCAGCCGACCCTATGATGACTCCGTCTCGCCTGAGGCCTCCTCTTTCACGGCAGACGCATCTCTGGCTCGCCCTAGGCCCCGCCTTCGATAAGAAGAAACCCTGACTAAATCACCGCGCCAACCGACCGAGTCACCAGGGCGTTTAACGCAAAAGGTAAGACCAACGGGCGACCAGACTTCGCCAGAGGCGCCATAGGAGGCTTCGCCCGACCCAGGGCTCGGACTCGGGCTAAGGCCCCGGAAGACGGCGAACTCCGCTCCGCCCAAGGGCTCGGACTCGGGCTAAGGCCCCGGAAGACGGCGAACTCCGCTCCGCCCGACCCCAGGGCTCGGACTCAGGCTAAGGCCCCGGAAGACGGCGAACTCCGCTCCGCCCAAGGGCTCGGACTCGGGCTAAGGCCCCGGAAGACGGCGAACCCCGCTCCGCCCAAGGGCTCGGACTCGGGCTAAGGCCCCGGAAGACGGCGAACTCCGCTCCGCCCGACCCCAGGGCTCGGACTCGGGCTAAGGCCCCGGAAGACAACGAACTCCGCCTCGCCCGACCCAGGGCTCGGACTCCGCCTCGGCCTCTGCCGAACGATCTCCGCCTCGCCCGACCCAGGGCTCGGACTTTGCCTCTGTCTTGCAGGACGGACTCGACCTCGGCTTCGGAGGAGCCTCCACGACGCCCGACCTAGGACACGAGACCGCCACGTCAACAGGAAGCGCCATCATCACCCTGCCCTGAGCCGACTTGGGTCGCAGGGGACAAGACCGGCGTCCCATCTGGCCAGCCACGCCAGATAGGCATATGATGGCGCCCCGCTAGACCATGACGACGGCAACTCTCAGCTCCCTTACGAAAGCAGGAGAACGTCAGCAAGGGCCCAGCCACTTCGACAGCTGTCCCCCCGTCCGGCTCCGTTACTCCTCCAACGGCCACGACGCCACAACAACAGGGTGCCAAGACCTCTCCGGCTGCCACCTTGGCATGTACTTAGGCGCTAGCTCTCCCTCGCTAGACACGTAGCACCTTGCTACACTCCCATTCTGTACACCTGGACCCTCTCCTTGCGACTATAAAAGGAAGGACCAGGGCCTTCTTAGAGAAGGTTGGCCTCGCGGGGACGAAGGGCAGGGGCAGGCGCTCTCTCGGGGCCGCTCGCTTCCCCTCACCTCGCGCGGACGCTTGTAACCCCCTACTGCAAGCGCACCCGACCTGGGCGCGGGACGAACACGAAGGCCGCGGGAATTCTCCGACTCCCTCATGACCCGGCTCCGGCCACCGACCTCTCTCTCTGTTCCCCCCTTCGCGCTCGCTCCACGCGCTCGACCCATCTGGGCTGGGGCACGCGGCACACTCACTCGTCGGCTCGAGGACCCCCCGGTCTCGGAACGCCGACAGTTGGCGCGCCAGGTAGGGGCACGCTGCGTGTTGACGTTCGATTTCCCGTCAAGCTCCAGATGGGCAGTCTCCAACGACCTCTTCAACCCGGGACGGTGCTCCGTTTCGGGAACCTCGAGTTCATGTCTCTCGACGGCAACTACGACATGATACTCCTTCCACCGCCGCGCGACAACGACAATGGAGGCGGACAGCCCGCCCGCCGGCGGCGGAATCGACGACGTCTTTCCCGCGTGGGGGAAGGACGACTTTCGAGCTCGCCCCATCCTCTCCCTCGCCGTCGGAGGAGGAGGAGACGGGGCAACCGGGGCCGAGCGGGAGATCGCGCTCCGACGGCCGTCGAGCAAATCGACATCCCCGGCGCCTCAACGGAGGACACGCCAAGCGTCGCCCTCGCGTTCGAGGCAAACGCGAGTGCCATTCCCCCGCAACACGTCGACCCCGAGCAAGTGGACGACGCCAGCACGCTCACGGAAGGCCTGCAGGACGTCGCCCTCGTACCCAAGACGACGGTGCGGTCAGCCCCCGACGTGACTTCATCGCCCTTCGTCGACAAAAAGGTACCGACTGCTACCCATCTTTCGTCATTTCGACTCGGCCTCAGCCCGCCTGGCGATCTCGCTTTGGCGGGCGCTCACATTGAGGCGAGTGCAACCTCTCTGGGGTTTCGTGTGCGGTCGCCTTGGGACCGATTGACGGGTGTCTCGACCTGCGGACCCTCTGGGTCCGAGGAAGATGACGACCCCAGCATCTGCTGGGATTTCTCCGGATCTGGCAATCCTAGTGCCATGCGGGACTTCATGACCGCATGTGACTACTGCCTCTCCGACTGTTCCGGCGGCAGCCGCAGCCTTGGCGACAAGGACTGCGGCCCGAGTCGCGAATGTTTCCACATCGAGCTAGGGGATCCCTCCGGAGGCGGCTGTCTCGGCATGCCGGAGGATGGTGATCCCCCTAGGCCAGCGCCTCGCGCCGACATCCCGCGGGAGCTAGCTGTGGTCCCCGTTCCGACGGGGGGTCACGACCCACAGCTCGAGCAAGTCCGCGGGGCGCAGGCCGGGCTCGATGAGGGAGCAGGAGCGCTCGAGGCAATCCGCCAGAACATCGGGCAGGTATGGGCGAGCCAGCCCCCGGCCGGAGGAATACGTCACCTGCCCCAAGGTCTCCAGCACCGCATCGCCAACGATGCCAGGGACAGACCGCCTCCCGCATCCGGCGGAACCGGTCAGGACCTGGCCGCTGCGGCGATGCTCCTCCGCGCGATGCCGGAGTCATCAACCACCGAGGGTCGGCGAATCCAGGGAGAACTCAAGCATCTCCTGGAAGGCGCTGCGGCCCGGCGGGCCGAGAGCTCTGCCTCTCGAAGGCAGGGATACCCCTCGGAACCTCGTGCCGCGACTTCCCGACTCACGCGGGAAGCCTCGGTCTTCACCGGGCGCACGCGCAACACCGCGCCTGCGGCCCCGGGCCACCTCGGCGACGAGCACCCTCATCGCGACCGTCGGGCACGCCTCGACGAAAGGGTGCGCCGAGGCTATCACCCCAGGCGTGGGGGACGCTACGACAGCGGGGAGGATCGGAATCCCTCGCCCGAACCACCCGGTCCGCAGGTCTTTAGCCGAGCCATTCGGCGGGCGCCGTTTCCGCCCCGATTCCGACCCCCGACTACTATCACGAAGTACTCGGGGGAGACGAGACCGGAATTGTGGCTTGCGGACTACCGCCTGGCCTGTCAACTGGGTGGGACGGACGATGACAACCTCATCATCCGAAACCTCCCCCTGTTTCTCTCCGACACCGCTCGAGCCTGGTTGGAGCACCTGCCCCCGGGGCAGATTTCCAACTGGGAAGATCTGGTCCAGGCTTTCGCCGGGAACTTCCAGGGCACGTACGTGCGCCCCGGGAATTCCTGGGACCTCCGGAGCTGTCGGCAACTGCCGGGAGAGTCCCTCCGAGACTACATCCGGCGGTTCTCGAAGCAGCGCACTGAGCTGCCCAACATCACCGACTCCGATGTCATCGGCGCGTTCCTCGCCGGCACCACCTGCCGCGACCTGGTGAGCAAGCTGGGTCGCAAGACCCCCACCAGGGCGAGCGAGCTGATGGACATCGCCACCAAGTTCGCCTCCGGCCAGGAGGCGGTAGAGGCCATCTTCCGAAAGGACAAGCAGCCCCAGGGCCGCCCGTCGGAAGATGCTCCCGAGGCGTCTACTCCGCGCGGCGCCAAGAAGAAAGGCAGGAGGAAGTCGCAAGCGAAACGCGACGTTCCCGATGCAGACCTTGTCGCCGCCGCCGAGCGCAAGAACCCTCGGAAGCCCCCCGGAGGTGCTAACCTCTTTGACAAGGCACTCAAGGAGACGTGCCCCTACCATCAGGGGCCCGTCAAGCACACCCTCGAAGAGTGCGTTATGCTTCGGCGCCACTTCCACAGGGCCGGGCTGCCCGCAGAGGGTGGCAGGGCTCACGACGACGACAAAAGGGAGGATCGCCAAGCAGGAGAGTTCCCGGAGGTCCGCGATTGCTTCATGATCTACGGAGGGCATGCGGCAAACGCCTCGGCTCGGCATCGTAAGCAAGAGCGTCGGGAGGTCTGCTCGGTCAAGGTGGCGGCGCCAGTCTACCTAGACTGGTCCGACAAGCCCATCACCTTCGACCGGGACGACCACCCCAACCACGTGCCGAGCCCAGGGAAGTACCCGCTCGTCGTCGACCCCGTCATCGGCGATGTCAGGCTCACCAAGGTCCTGATGGATGGAGGCAGCTGCCTCAACATCATCTACGCCGAGACCCTCAGGCTCCTGCGCGTCGACTTGTCGTCCGTCCGAGCAGGCGCTGCGCCCTTCCACGGGATCATTCCCGGGAAGCGTGTCCAGCCCCTCGGACAGCTCGACCTCCCTGTCTGCTTCGGAACACCCTCCAACTTCCGAAGGGAGACTTTGACGTTCGAGGTGGTCGGGTTCCGAGGAACCTACCACGCAGTGTTGGGAAGGCCATGCTACGCGAAGTTCATGGCCATCCCCAACTACACTTACCTAAAGCTCAAGATGCCGGGCCCCAACGGGGTCATCACCGTCGGCCCCACGTACAAACACGCATTCGAATGCGATGTGGAGTGCGTGGAGTACGCCGAGGCCCTCGCCGAGTCCGAGGCCCTCATTGCCGACCTGGAAAGCCTCTCCCGAGAGGTGCCGGACGTGAAGCGGCACGCCGGCAACTTCGAGCCAGCGGAGACGGTTAAGGCCGTCCCTCTCGACCCCAGTGGCGACACCTCCAAGCAGATCCGGATCGGTTCCGGGTTCGACCCCAAATAGGAAGCAGTGCTCGTCGACTTTCTCCGCGCGAACGCCGACGTTTTTGCGTGGAGTCCCTCGGACATGCCCGGCGTACCGAGGGATGTCGCCGAGCACTCGCTGGATATTCGGGCCGGAGCCCGGCCGGTCAGACAGCCTCTACGCCGATTCGATGAGGAAAGGCGCAGGGTGATAGGCGAGGAGGTCCACAAGCTGATGGCAGCAGGGTTCATTAAAGAGGTATTCCATCCCGAATGGCTTGCCAACCCTGTACTTGTGAGGAAAAAAAGGGGGGAAGTGGCGGATGTGTGTAGACTACACTGGTCTCAACAAAGCATGTCCGAAGGTCCCCTACCCTCTACCTCGCATCGACCAAATTGTGGATTCCACTGCAGGGTGCGAAACCCTGTCTTTCCTCGATGCCTACTCAGGGTATCATCAAATCAAGATGAAAGAGTCCGACCAGCTCGCGACTTCTTTCATCACGCCCTTCGGCATGTACTGTTATGTCACAATGCCGTTCGGGTTGAGAAACGCGGGTGCAACGTACCAGCGGTGCATGAACCATGTGTTCGGCGAACACATTGGTCGCACGGTCGAGGCCTACGTCGATGACATCGTAGTCAAGACGAGGAAAGCCTCTGACCTTCTCTCCGACCTCGGACTGACATTCCGGTGTCTCAAGGCGAAGGGCGTCAAGCTCAATCCCGAGAAGTGCGTCTTCGGGGTGCCCCGAGGCATGCTCTTGGGGTTCATCGTCTCCGAGCGGGGCATCGAAGCCAACCCGGAGAAGATCGCAGCGATCACAAACATGGGGCCCATCAAGGACTTAAAAGGCGTACAGAGGGTCATGGGATGCCTCGCGGCCTTGAGCCGTTTCATCTCGCGCCTCGGCGAAAGAGGCCTGCCCCTGTACCGCCTCTTAAGGAAGGCCGAGTGCTTCACTTGGACTCCTGAGGCCGAGGAAGCCCTTGGGAACCTGAAGGCGCTCCTCACCCAGGCGCTCATCTTGGTACCCCCAGCTGATGGAGAAACCCTCCTGGTCTACGTCGCCGCAACCACTCAGGTGGTCAGCGCCGCGATCGTAGTCGAAAGGCAGGAAGAGGGGCATGCTTTGCCCATTCAGAGGCCAGTTTACTTCGTCAGCGAAGTGCTGTCCGAGGCCAAGATCCGCTACCCACAAGTCCAGAAGCTGCTATATGCAGTGATCCTGACGAGGCGAAAGCTGCGACATTACTTCGAGTCCCATCCGGTGACTGTGGTGTCATCCTTCCCCCTGGGGGAGATCATCCAGTGCCGAGAAGCCTCCGGACGGATCGCGAAGTGGGCGGTGGAAATCATGGGCGAGGCAATTTCGTTTGCCCCTCGGAAGGCCATCAAGTCCCAGGTACTGGCGGATTTCGTAGCCGAATGGGTCGATACCCAGTTACCAACGGCTCCGATCCAACCAGAGCTCTGGACCATGTTTTTCGACGGGTCGCTGATGAAGACGGGAGCTGGCGCGGGCCTGCTTTTCGTCTCGCCCCTCGGGAAACACCTGCGCTACGTGCTTCGCCTCCATTTCCCGGCGTCCAACAATGTAGCTGAGTACGAGGCTCTGATCAACGGATTGCGAATCGCCATCGAGCTAGGGGTCCGACGCCTCGATGCACGTGGCGACTCGCAGCTCGTCATCGACCAAGTCATGAAGAACTCCCTCTGCCGCGACCCAAAGATGGAGGCTTACTGCGACGAGGTTCGACGCCTGGAAGACAAGTTCTACGGGCTCGAGCTTAACCACATCGCTCGGCGCTACAACGAGACTGCGGACGAGCTGGCGAAGATAGCCTCGGGGCGAACGACGGTTCCCCCGGACGTCTTCTCCCGGGATCTGCACCAACCCTCCGTCAAGATAGATGACGCGCCCGAGCCCGAGGCACCCTCGGCTTCGTCCGAGGTGACCTCGGCCCAGCCCGAGCCATCCTCGGCTCAACCCGAGGAACCCTCGGAGCCCGAGGGCGAGGCACTGCGCATCGAGGAGGAGCAGAACGGGGTCGTGCCAGATCAAGATTGGCAAACCCCGTACCTGCAATATCTCCGCCAAGGAGAACTGCCCCTCGACCGAGCCGAGGCTCGGCGGGTAGCGCGACGCGCGAAGTCGTTCGTCTTGCTGGGCGATGAGAAGGAGCTCTACCACCGCAGCCCCTCGGGCATCCTTCAGCGATGCATCTCCATCACCGAAGATCAGGAACTCCTGCGGGAAATACACTCGGGGGCTTGCGGTCACCATGCAGCACCTCGAACCCTCGTCGGGAACGCTTTCCGCCAAGGCTTCTACTGGCCAACGGCGGTGGCTGACGCCACTAGAATTGTCCGCGCCTGCGAAGGGTGCCAATTCTATGCGAAGCAGACCCACCTGCCCGCTCAGGCTCTGCAGACGATACCCATCACCTGGCCCTTCGCTGTGTGGGGTCTGGACCTCATCGGCCCTCTGCAGAAGGCGCCCGGGGGCTACACGCACCTGCTGGTCGCCATCGACAAATTCTCCAAGTGGATCGAGGTCCGCCCCCTGAACAGCATCAGGTCCGAGCAGGCGGTGGCGTTCTTCACCAACATCATCCATCGCTTCGGGGTCCCGAACTCCATCATCACCGACAATGGCGCCCAGTTCACCGGCAAAAAATTCTTGGATTTTTGCGAGGATCACAACATCCGGGTGGACTGGGCCGCCGTAGCTCACCCCATGTCGAATGGGCAAGTGGAACGTGCCAACGGCATGATTCTACAAGGGCTCAAGCCTCGGATTTACAACAGTCTCAACAAGTTCGGCAAGCGATGGATGAAGGAACTCCCCTCGGTGGTCTGGAGCCTGAGGACGACGCCAAGCCGGGCCACGGGTTTCACGCCGTTCTTCCTGGTCTACGGGGCCGAGGCCATCCTGCCCACGGACCTGGAATACGGCTCCCCGAGGACGAGGGCCTACAACGAAGAAAGCAACCAAGCTAGCCGAGAAGACTCGCTGGACCAGCTGGACGAGGCTCGGGACAGGGCCTTACTACACTCGGCGCGGTATCAGCAGTCCCTGCGACGCTACCACGCCCGAGGGGTCCGACCCCGAGATCTCCAGGCGGGCGATCTGGTGCTTCGGCTGCGGCAAGACGCCCGAGGGAGGCACAAGCTCACGCCCCCCTGGGAAGGGCCGTTCATCATCGCCAAAGTACTGAAGCCCGGAACGTACAAGCTGGCCAACAGTCAAGGCGAGGTCTACGGCAACGCTTGGAACATCCAACAGCTACGTCGCTTCTACCCTTAAGATGCTTCCAAGTTATTTATATGCCTCGCACCCACGCAAAAGTTTAGTCAACAAGGAAGGGTCAGCCTCGCCTCGGCAGAGCCCGACCCTCCCTCGGGGGCTAAAAAGGGGGGAAACCCCCTCTGTGTCAAAATTTTCCTCGAACAAAAAATCTCTTTCACCAGAACATCTTTCGTGCTTTTTGACTACTTCGAAAAGCGGGTCCTGGAAACGACGGGGTACACGTAAGCAGTCAAGGCTGACCGAGCCGAGGGACTCCTACGCCTCCGGGATACGGATACCTCACTCATCACCTTCTGCGATAAGTAACTCGCGCTCGGATAAGGCGAATCCGCGGATCGAACGAGTCTTTACGTACGGGAGCTCTTCTGTCGAAGCGATTCTTCGAGCCTTCTCGACCAAGTCGGTGACAGTGCTTCATGGGCGGGTAAAAGTACGCGTAAGCGGCAAGGCCGACCGAGCCGAGGGACTCCCACGCCTCCGGGATACGGATACCTCACTCATCACCTTCCGCGAGAAGCAACTCTTGCTCGCACTAACATCCCTGCTACCGACAAGAAGTCCAGATACTCGAAAGGAGAGGAAAAGAGACGCAGCTTTATAACGCAACAAGGGTATGTGCTCTGGCCTCAACGGCCGCGCAAGGCCCACGCTACAAGACGATTTGACCCTGCAGGCTCGGATCTTGACGCTGGAAGAGGGCGAAGACACCCTCGGCATCAACAGCACCTTCGGCAAGGCCCGACCTAGCCTCGGACGGCGACGCGGTCCGAGGGCCTCCGCTCCGAAGGACGACGTCATCATCACGCTCGAGCAATCTCTGCCAGGGACTTCTCCGAGAACCCGGCCCGAGCGGACGGCTCGGCCGGCCACCTCCGGGGCCTCGGCCGACCACCTTCCGAGGGCGCCAGCTCGTTCCGAAGCCTCGGCTGAACAGCTCCGACATCGATCCTGCCAACAAACAACCCGGCTAGGCTCCGGCCAACCAGGTTTCGTTTCCGAGCCAACTCCGCCTCTGCTCGTGCTGATATCGCTACCCCTGGCCTCGGCTCGTCGAAGAGCGGCCGAGGGGTCTCTTTAACTAAGCTAGAGGAGCCTCGGACAACAGGTCCGACCGAGCCGAGGGATTCCTACGCCTCCGGGATACGGATACCTCACTCGTCACCTTGACACGGGGCAACTCACGCTTGGTGAAGCGGTTCAGGCAAACAACAGGCGAGTCTTAGTGCTCGGAAATAAGGAAAAACACGGCTCTGTGCCGGAGTTACATACATGTTCAGGCCCCGAAAGCCGAAATGAACAAAAAACCTGGCACTCGAAGTGCCATTACAGACGGAACTCCGGTTCCCCCCCCCCCCCGCAGGTACGAACAACCCCACTCGATAGGGGCGGGCCTGCGGGGCAGCGGAAAAAACTCTCACCCCCCGAGGACGAGAGCCAGCCATTCAGGCCGGGAGACGGAGACCCAGGGCTACGGACGGAGTTGGCAATCTCGTCGGTAGAGAAGCCACTTTCGTCCGCCGACGCCCCAGGACCCGCGACTTTCGACATGGCTGGAGGAAGTCTCCGTGATGCTGGAGGATGCCGTTCTCCCCCAGGCGCACGGGGAAGAAAAGGGCAACCGACCCACACGGAGACAGCTCCCTGACTCGCCTCGTCCTCCCTCTTGGCCAGGTGATGAAAATCCTTGAGGCTGAGGGAGGGGCGGGGGCCGCGGCCCGGCTCGCTTTCCCCCACCATCAAGCTGGAGGTCGCCCTCTTGGGTGACCGCCGGTGGAGGGGTGCAGCCGGGCTGCATGATGAAAATCCTTGAAGCCGAACGATGGCTGAAAGGTACCAACTCCCACGGAGTTGCGTTCCTCCGGCGATGGAGCGAGACGACGGCGGTTTTTTCCCCATCCGGGGGCTCGGAAGATGGAGAGACACAATGCATTGGGGAGGAAGGAGACATGGTTACCTCACGAAGGGGGTCGCCCTCCTTTTAAAGGCCACTCCCCCTGCCTGCGCCCTCAGCCGTCACGGGCTGAGTCTTCTCCAACACGCCTCCAAAGCCCTTCCCTGCGGCGCGGGGGCTCGGGCCCGCCTGTCATGCAGACCGGCTCTAAGCAGAAGAAGCCGAACCGCCGCGCACGACGCACGCAACCACCTAGCGGTTACAAGTAACCCTCCACCTTTGCCCGGACCAGCGGGCGAAAGGGGCAGGCGGCCATGCAGGCGGCATGCAACCGCGCCAAGTGGACGCACCTCTCCGACTCCTGACAGGCCAGCGCGACGGCTCAAGCCCACGCGTCGTGCAACTGGCGCGCCGGGCGCTGCATGCAGACCGCCATGCCACTCGCTCCACCACTGCACCTCCTCGATTGCGGAACCGATGCCGCGATTCGAGGCGACCCAGCCCGCGACCCAGCGGCGCCAGCCTGGCGCAGCGGTCAAAAGCGGTCAAAAATGGGCCGGCAGTAATGACGGTGGCAGGCGCGCGAGGGCAGCGGTCACGCCATCTGCCAAGCTCATGTCCCATCCGGAGGCAGCAAGAGAGCCCCCTCTCACGGCGTGAAGACGACGCGCCCGGGACCCGTACCTCGAACGGCTCGCGCACGCGCAACGGCAGCTTCGCCGACCGCTTACCCGGGCGCATTAACTTCGCGGCGAAACAGGTGACGTTTCTGGCAGGGGCAGCTGGCGACGCTTCGCCTCCGCCAAAACGACCACGACGAAAAAGGTACGCCACGACGTTCGATTTCGAATCCTTTTTCCGTTTTCCTTCTTTCTCTATCTCTTGCAACAGGGACCGAGAAGGGGGATAACCCCAAAGGGATCCTTCCCCGTGAAGGAACTAGGCTCCGAGCCTCCCTACTGATCAGGGGTTCGAAGGCTGGCCTCCCGAGGGGTTCAACAGCCGCCTCAGATCGCGTGGGCCCGACACCCACTACTGGTCAGGGGTTCGAAGGTCGGCCCCCGAAAGGTTCCATGACCGCCTCAGGCTATTCGGGCTCCGTGCCCCCTACTGATCAGGGGTTCGAAGGCTGGCCTGTCGAAGGGTTCACAGCCGCCTCAGACGCCGAGCGAGGGATGACCAGGGGTACGTTCGATACATAACCAAGGCTCGGGCTGCGCTCCCGAGGTACCCTAGGACATTTCCGAGACCAGCGGGAACGACTCTGTAACGGAATCCCATCGGAGGGAGGCAACGAGCCCTCGGACCCCGTCGCTAGGGGACCGGGTCCGGCAGATCACCCGCAGGTACTTTTGGGCGTGCCTCCGGGCCCCTAGCCGACCCCCAACGAACGGGGCACGGACGTCCACTCGGATTACCCGATTGCAGCTCACCGGAGACACCATGTTCGGTGCCCATCGAGGGTAACATGGCGCACTCCCCCCTTCCTCCTTGCGGAAAGGCGACGTAGGGGCGTATATAAAAAGTCGAGTCTGTCCCTGATCGTCCTCTCGCTCCGTGCGAAGGCTCGGGGGCTGCTCTCGCAAACCCGGCTCCGGCCGAACCGTTGACAGCGTCAACATACCAGCCCGAGAACTTGGGCCCCGACAGTGCACCTGGGTTACGCCCTGCTCGCATGAGGGAACCGCTAGTCCAGCCGAAGCATTGCGCAAGGCATTAAGACCTCGAAGGAGTGAAACCACTCCTCCGAGGCCTCGGGGGCTACACCCGGCGGGTGCGCTCGCGCGCACCCACCGGAACAAAGTACCTCCGAGAAAGGCTGGTCCCCTTGCAAAAAAGTGCGACGCAAGCCTCCAAGCGAGTGTTAACACTCTCTTCGAGGCTCGGGGGCTACTGTCGGGGACCATAATTAGGGGTACCCTCAAGACGCCTAATTCTCAGCTGGTAACCCCCATCAGCATAAAGCTGCAAAGGCCTGATGGGTTTGATTAAGTCAGGGATCAGTCCATACGAGTGACTTGACCACGCCACGCCCGAGCCTAGCCTCGGGCGAGGGCAGCCGACCCTATGATGACTCCGTCTCGCCTGAGGCCTCCTCTTTCACGGCAGACGCATCTCCGGCTCGCCCTAGGCCCCGCCTTCGATAAGAAGAAACCCTGACTAAATCACCGCGCCAACCGACCGAGTCACCAGGGCGTTTAACGCAAAAGGTAAGACCAACGGGCGACCAGACTTCGCCAGAGGCGCCATAGGAGGCTTCGCCCGACCCAGGGCTCGGACTCGGGCTAAGGCCCCGGAAGACGGCGAACTCCGCTCCGCCCAAGGGCTCGGACTCGGGCTAAGGCCCCGGAAGACGGCGAACTCCGCTCCGCCCGACCCCAGGGCTCGGACTCGGGCTAAGGCCCCGGAAGACGGCGAACTCCGCTCCGCCCAAGGGCTCGGACTCGGGCTAAGGCCCCGGAAGACGGCGAACCCCGCTCCGCCCAAGGGCTCGGACTCGGGCTAAGGCCCCGAAAGACGGCGAACTCCGCTCCGCCCGACCCCAGGGCTCGGACTCGGGCTAAGGCCCCGGAAGACAACGAACTCCGCCTCGCCCGACCCAGGGCTCGGACTCCGCCTCGGCCTCTGTCGAACGATCTCCGCCTCGCCCGACCCAGGGCTCGGACTTTGCCTCTGTCTTGCAGGACGGACTCGACCTCGGCTTCGGAGGAGCCTCCACGACGCCCGACCTAGGACACGAGACCGCCACGTCAACAGGAAGCGCCATCATCACCCTGCCCTGAGCCGACTTGGGTCGCAGGGGACAAGACCGGCGTCCCATCTGGCCAGCCACGCCAGATAGGCATATGATGGCGCCCCGCTAGACCATGACGACGGCAACTCTCAGCTCCCTTACGAAAGCAGGAGAACGTCAGCAAGGGCCCAGCCACTTCGACAGCTGTCCCCCCGTCTGGCTCCGTTACTCCTCCAACGGCCACGACGCCACAACAACAGGGTGCCAAGACCTCTCCGGCTGCCACCTTGGCATGTACTTAGGCGCTAGCTCTCCCTCGCTAGACACGTAGCACCTTGCTACACTCCCATTCTGTACACCTGGACCCTCTCCTTGCGACTATAAAAGGAAGGACCAGAGCCTTCTTAGAGAAGGTTGGCCTCGCGGGGACGAAGGGCAGGGGCAGGCGCTCTCTCGGGGCCGCTCGCTTCCCCTCACCTCGCGCGGACGCTTGTAACCCCCTACTGCAAACGCACCCGACCTGGGCGCGGGACGAACACGAAGGCCGCGGGAATTCTCCGACTCCCTCACGACCCGGCTCCGGCCACCGACCTCTCTCTCTGTTCCCCCCTTCGCGCTCGCTCCACGCGCTCGACCCATCTGGGCTGGGGCACGCGGCACACTCACTCGTCGGCTCGAGGACCCCCCGGTCTCGGAACGCCGACAGGTAGCAAGTCACATCTAATTACTTTTTTAGTGAGAAGCAATCATATATTGTATCAGGTATTTTTGTATACTCTTCTACTACAGTATATAATAACAAAGTCATTGTGAGTGCATACATAGTCTGATAGTCATATACTCCTCTGTCCATATAAGTTTGTCCTTCTAGATTTATTCTAAGTTAAATATTTAAACTTTGACAAATAATACATATAATAATACATTTAAGATTAAATGATTTTAAACTAAGAAATTATATATTATCACAATTCAAGTCAAATGAATATAGTAGTTTTACTTTTATGTTGTAGAATATTATAAAATATTTAATATAACTAGTCAAAGTTGATAGCGATTGACTTAGGACAAAATAAAAAAAAGACAAACTGATATGGACGGAGGAAGTAGTAGTTAAATAATATTATAATAACCGAATGAAATGAAAGTTGCTGGTAGATCAAGTCTCGACTGGTATTACATGAATGCAGGTGTACGATGTGCGTATGCCATTCAGACATTCACAGTCGGCGATGTTCCTGTCCGAGCATACATGGATCAATCATAGTATAGCTATATAGGCTATAGCTAGTACGTAGTAGTGTAGTGCGCAATTCAGAGCTCGTCGTGGCTGGAGCCGTCCTCGTCGACGACGGCGTGGACCTTGGGGTTGGGCGAGGTCTTGACGGGGTAGGATGCCTCCATGGCGATGCCGCAGTGTCCCTCCTTGGCGGCCACGTCGCGCGCCATGCGGATGTACCCCTTCTCGCCCCACTCGGGGCCCCACGAGTTCTTGACCAGCCAGTACTTGGTGCCGTCCGCGGTGACCCCGTAGCCGACCGCCGTGACGCCGTGGTCCAGCTCCGTCCCGCACCTGCCGGAGAACACCCCCTCGGAGTAGAACTGGAAGTGCGAGCCGCTGGCCTCGATGGCGACGGACACGGGCTGGTGCGCCACCGCCTTCTTGAGCGCCGACTCGTCGTTGGCCGGCACGTCCTCGTAGCCGTCGATGGTGACGGCCGGGGCCGGCGACTTCTTGCAGGACGCCTGGCGCGCCCTGTACGGGTACGCGTCCTCCGCCGCCACCCCGCCGTGCTTGGCGATGTACTGGAACGCGTAGTCCATGAGGCCCCCGTTGCAGCCGGCGTTGGCCTTGGTGTCGCAGTCCACCAGCTGCTGCTCCGACAGCGACGTCAGGTTCTTGGTCTTGATCGCGTTGATGCCCTCCACGGCGGCGATCGTCGAGAACGCCCAGCAGCTACCTGCGTGGACGACATTGGTGTTGGCATTATATATATATTCTTGTCCACAAGCATCTCTATATGTAGTATATATGTACATGCATACATATATACATACATACCGCACTGGCCCTGGTCCTTGACGTCGGTGACAGCGCCCTTCTGCCTCCAGTCGACGGAGACCGGGACGTCGCGCGCGTCGGCGTACATGAACGACGCCGACGCCGACGCGGAGGAGCCCTGCCTGTCGTCGCCGCGGAACATGCGGTGGTGCGCGACCCTGGAGCCCGCGTAGTGGCGTCGGAACTCGTCGGCGGTCATGTCGCCGAAGCGGTTGAGGCGGAGCTTGTAGGGCTCGTCCCGGCGGTTGAACTCGTGGATGAGGCGCACGTTGGCCTTGAAGACGTTGAAGCGGCGCGCCTTGTCGCCCAGGTCCCGCGCCAGCGCGTGGCGGCCGCGCCAGCGCTCGTACAGCGCCCACAGCGCCTCCTCCGACGCCAGGTCCTCCGCGCCGAAGTCGACCGCGGCCGCCGGCGCTGGCGCCGCGGCCAGCAGCAGCAGCGCGGCCGCCAGCAGGACGGACGCCGCGAGCACCAGCAGCGGCAGCGCTCTCGCCATATCTCTGCTTCGTTCGCGCCGGCCGGCCGCTAGGCAGCTATAGGTACTGGCCGGGCCGGGCTTCTTCTGATCTTCTAGCACTCGGATGTGGAGCGGTACGGTATACTAAGCTGCTGATGCTATGATCAATGATGGCTGGCTGGCTGTCTTTGTGGTTGTGATGAAAGGTGTTGTAGCCATGGGGACGGCCGGGGAGGTCCTTATATAGTAGCGCGAGATGGAGACGCGTTGCTGCATGGAAGCAGCAACAGCGCAAGGACGACGGACGGACGAGGATGACGTTGCTTGCGGGCAACAGCTTCGCCCCCCCGGCCCGCCCCTGTGCGTGGGCGCTGTGTGGTTATTGGTGACGAATTGAACGACACATACATGAGTAACACAACACAACAACCGTACCAGGAATGCAGGCGATGAACCGTCCGTAAGTAAGCTAGGGACGACTGCAGTTAGTTGCGGGTGGCGGTGCTGGACGGCTGGAGATTAAACGCATGGCCGATGGAAATGGGGGCCGAAGAGGGGATTGGCGAGGCGTCCACGCCACGGCCATCGGGCCATGTACAAAACCATTCACGGTTTCACCAGCCATTCAGCCAATAACTGCAGTGGTCTCGACACAATTCCAGGCAGGCAGTGGTCTGGGGCTCGGCTGCTCATCTCGTCGCTGCACCGGCCGAATTGGAATCATTGGTCTGCATTGCCGCAGATAGATAGATAGGTAGGCCAGGAAAGGATTGCAGGAGCAGCCGAGCAGGGCGGAAACTGGCTGTCATGCATGCGTGAGCTGCTTGCTTGCTGAGCGCGCGCGGGGCGGCGGCGGTGCATGAGGCGGGAAGCGGGATGCATTCCATTAACCCATGCTTTTCCATGTCCATGGCAGTTGCAGTTGCACAGGGCGGGCCCAGGCGCCCAGCCGATCTTCCGTGGTCACTCACTCAGCCGCTTACGCGTCGTCGTCCCGCATGCATCTTGTCAACAAGCAACAGCAAGCGTGTTGGCCTTTCCCTAGCATCACGGAGTAGTGTGTTATGTTAGATAAATAGACATTTTAAGTTTTAATTTAATCCAGAAAATCTGAGTGATATATGTGACGACATTTATGTGCATGTGTATATCACTACCCACACACAGTAAAATATACATAAATACGAAGAACATAGTGTACCCCGCGGAGGGACCGATGCTCAAGACATCGGTGGTTCCATTCACACGAGACATCTCGTGTGCGTGTACGATGTAGTCGTACCGTGCAAGTGTAGCTCTACAGACGTCGATTTCGGAGGCATGCTCTCCCACTCTCTTTGTGCTTGCAGAAGGTGGGACGGGAATTGACTGAGTGCAACGCGCCTGAGACGGTTCTCGTGTGTAACCAAGAAGAACCAGCACCTCCTCCGTATGGAGGGGGAATGGACAGTAACAGTCGCCATTAGGACCAGAAACTGACAGCCATCGGACCAAGGTTGGTCCGATCTACCATGGTCATGGCCTCGATCTAGCCCGGTCGACGGGACGCGCGTGAGGTAGTCCTTTATCCTTTTCTCAGTGATGCATTAATAGTTTACCTATTTAAGTCGATTGATTTGTCCCTTAAACTTCCGATACAGTACTAAAGTACTAGTACACCGTAGTATTAAAGTAGACCTTTAACATTAACTATTATTGAATATTAATTTGGACGAGTTCCACATTAATTCAACATGTTATTGATGGCTGTACTTGGCTAGCTAATTAAACCACAAACTCGGTGCTCACTGGGTGGCGTGGGATTAGGATAGATAGATCGATGGCGAGGAGGAGGGAGGGATCGAGAGGACGATCGATTATTAACTAGTAGTACCATGCTTTACGCATCAATAGAATGGAAATGGAATGGACCGCATTAATCCGCACGGTTATATATACTTCATCTCTCCTTTTTTTTATTTATGGTGTTTTAGTTTAAAAATCTCATTCGGACCTCGACACCAATCAATCAATCAGACCAGACCAAAGACGCGTGCTAGCTGAACAATATGTATATTGTAATAATAATGGGCGGCTGACTGCATGCGTTCCGCAGGATGAACTCCTGGAGCAACGCAACGACCCCCAAATTGATGCCCGGAAGCCTCCACCAGCTCGATGGCTAGCGAGTGAGCACCTGCGTCTGCTGCATCGCTGTCACTCGCTCGGTGCTCGGTTCTTCCATCTCCCTGTAGCCTGTAGGCAGTAGGAGGCTCCGGATGACGTGCTTGCTTCACCGGACACGGCGCCTCGCCACATAGGCTAGTCTTCCGGGGTACTTTGGGTTTGATTGCTTCATGGCTAATAGTGTTATCACTTGTCTAAAGTTAAACATCTGAATTGAGGAATTAACATTAGTTAGAAAAGTTAGCCAAGTTAAACAGCGAAATATACCTTTTTTTTTCTTCCATAGTGAAATCAGGCAGGATAAAGGGGAAACTGCCAAAAAAAAACGTACGTCCTGCGACCTGCGCTTTCAGACTCGCATCCTCCACAGACCACTGCAGGCAGGGGCAGAGAAAACAGATACCGGATATCTCTGTCGGGATGGCATGGGGATGGAGCCACGCAGACTGTTGTGTTGCTTCCTGCTTTCACCATTTTAGTACAGGGTGTACAGGATATCCGAGATATCTCGTAGTGTCCTTGAGATGTGGTGCTCCGTCATGTTAAGCTATCCACAGCCTAACTATTATAACTTAGGGAACATGCAAACAAATTCTTCCGTGCAAACTTATAATCTGAAACACATGATATTGATCCAAGGGAACACGCAGGAGTAGATAATGTTGCACTTAACCGCCTGCTCCTAATCACACTTTTACAAATCTCCCCTCTCACTCTCCTGCGCGCCTCCTTAGAATAACATCATGTGGTCCAAATTAGAAAATTGATACGGTTACATGCATAGAGGGGTTAGTTGCACTCGACGTGTTCTCTATAACTTTGGACAACAACAACAGCTCGGCTCCGTCTAAAGAAAAGAAAGGTGCAAGTAGAAGCAGTCCGGAAAAAAAGGCCCTTGTTTCAACATGGAACTCATTTCGAAATTTTGGTGTCAGTTTTTTTTTTTATTACCAAAATGTGTACCCCGGTTTTAATCTGTTTTTTATTGTGATGTTTATCTGCAACTAATGCAATGAAATTAGATGAAACATGCATACGTTTTAGTTTTTTATTTATTTATTAAAGGGCAACATGCTCTAGTTTTAAAAATTAAAGCCTGCTCTTGTGCTAACAACACCTCCCTGCAAAACGTGATAACCGAGTATTGTATCAAGGAGAAGAAGGCACATAGCTAGAGAAATAGTACTCCCTCTGTCCTAAAATTATCCTACTTTTTTTTCTGTTAACAAACATTTATTTAAATGATGATAAATATAGACATATATGCAGGCTGCATTAATATGTTACCTAATGAATGCATGATTAGTCTAATACGTATTATATTTTAGGGCAGATGGAGTAAGAAATATGAAGAAGAAACGGGGTATTCTTGGCAATATGTGCGGTGGGCCGGGAAAAAACAAGGCAATACAGTTTTTTTTCCTTTTTCCAAAGGGCCTCGTTGTGGGATCAGGCGATCAGCGGACCAGCTGAAAGCGTGAGAGCCTAATTGGTATGGGCCTTTAGCTGACTTAGCCCTTTCGAACGGAGAATGAGGTTGATTAACTGTTACTCCGGTTATTTTAGAACCACAGTTGTGAACCCCATTTTCGCGATATATTTTTATTTTCCAAATAAAATCAGTTTATTTTCCTTAAAAAATATAAATATATTAGGAAAATTAAGTTCAAAAACTAACACTAATATTTTAAAATGTTGTCAAAAACAAAATGATCAGCAAACGTTGAAAATACGTATAAGAATCGTACTTACTTCGAACCCTTCATCTACGACCGCGTGGCCTAATGGATAAGGCGCTCGCCTCCGGAGCGGGAGATTGTGGGTTCGAGTCCCATCGTGGTCGTTTGTTTTTTTCCCTTCTGGACGTTTTTTTTTGAATTACTTGTTTATTTTATTTATTATCCTACCGCAGCGCATCTTCGGATGTTAAAAAATATATATAATGCATGCCTGTCTATTTTGTCATAAAAAAATTACCTGGCTATGTCGCACGCAGGACGGCAGGAGTGGTATACTAATACTTCTGACTTCCACTGCCACCCTACCCTTTTGCAATAATCTAATTTTGGGAAATGATTAATTTAAGTTTGCGGCAAAACAAGAGGCTGATTTTGTCAGAAGTCAACGGCTAAGGTAAACAATAGAGATGTATTCAATAGAAAATGCAGTGCACCCGCCACCCGATCCTCGTGCTAACCCAATATAGGCAAGTTAGACAGTCGCCTACCAACTAGATCAACCAGGCTTAGATATTAAAAAAACTAGATTTAATAAGTACAACTCACCACTCCTGACATGTGATTTAATTTTTTTATTAGTCCATATTGCTAACAACGAAATGTGTTGATGGTCAAAAGTGCCCTTGTCTATAATTTGAATTGCACAATTAGACATAAAGCAAAGAGAAGAATATGCCACAAACCCTAACAAAGCCAGCCAGATCGAATATAACAGTGGCAAAGCCGGCTAGCCATCTATCAAACCACGCTACGTCGGCTAGACTGAAGCTGACTTCCTGTTGTCAGGTCAACTATAGTGCTTGATTCCTACGAAATCCGATCTATTCGACTTCCAAAGTTAGCTGTCAAACTTTTTGAAATCCGAGCATGTTTGTTTCCAAATCATATTGAGTTGGAAACTTATCAAATGTGGTTTAAAGTTGTTTCCTACTAGGATAAGATGTTCATCTCTATATGTATGAGAGGATCACGCTCGGTGGATGTATCCAACATCCAACCAATCAAAAATACATCTGCGTGCCAAGGGACATTTTCTGCTCCGATGGCCCAATCATTAGCATTCATCAGAGGCAACCTTCGCCTCAGGGAGTCGCATCATGTTCGGCACCCTCAACTTCTTCACCACGACCATCGGTGAGCTCCGCCTCACCGCCCCAAACGTGCTTGACACCGTGGGCACACGACCCACATGCTCCACCTAGAACAAGGCAAAGAAGCAGTGCCTAAAAAGGCGCACCGCTACCTTAAAGAGGTGCCTCAACAGGCACACCGACGTCATCGAAAGAAAGGCGGTGGGAGCCTCATCTTCAACTTTGGTGGTCTTCATCGGTCACCAGCCGACATCCGTCCTCGACTTGCTCAAGGACAATTCGAGCCACGGCTCGACCGGGGATAACTCTGATGCCGAAGAAGTGCCAGAAAGGGCCTACTTCATGGCAACACCACCTCGAAATGACAATGGCGAGGGGACAAGGAGGCCCCCAATCAAGAAGTGGGGCCACCGGACAGTCCGGTGGTGCACCGGACAATCATTGTTCACTGTCCGATGTGCCTTCTGCCGCCTGCTCTGACTTCTGCGGGCGCAGTTACACTGTTAAATGTTCACTGTAGACTTTTGCAGACGACCGTTGGCGCAGTTAGCCATTGCTCCGCTGGCACACCGGACAGTCCGGTGTTACACCGGACAGTCCGGTGAATTATAGCGGAGTGGCTCCCCAAATTCCTGAAGCTGAGCAGTTCAAAGAGGATCTCCCTGGTGCACCGGACACTGTCCGGTGCGCCAGACCAGGGCAGCCTTCGGTTGGTTATGCTCCTTTAACTTTGAACCCTTTCTTGACTTTTTATTGGTTTGTGTTGAACCTTTGGCACCTGTAGAACTCATAATCTAGAGCAAACTAGTTAGTCCAATTATTTGTGTTGGGCAATTCAACCACCAAAATTCATTTAGAAAAAGGTTTGACCCTATTTCCCTTTCAATCTCCCCCTTTTTGGTGATTGATGCCAACACAAACCAAAGCAAATATAGAAGTGCAGAATTGAATTAGTTTGCATAAGGTAAGTGCAAAGGTTGCTTGGAATGAAACCAATAATTATTTCTACTAGATATGCATTGATAGTTTTCTTCTTATTTTAAAATTTTGGACCACGCTTGCACCACAAGTTTTGTTTTGCAACTTCTTTGTAAAATTATTTTCAAAACTTTTTGCAAATAGTCAAAGGTATATGAATAAGATTAAAAGAAGCATTTTCAAGATTTGAAATTTTCTCCCCCTGTTTCAAATGCTTTTCCTTTGACTTAAACAAAACTCCCCCTCAATGAAATTCTCCTCTTAGTGTTCAAGAGGGTTTTACAAATTTTTGAAGATACTAGAACTTTCTCCCCTTTTGAAAACATATTAAGATACCAATTTGAAAACTTCATTTTTAAAATTCGGTGGTGGTGCGGTCCTTTTGCTTTGGGCTAATACTTTCTCCCCCTTTGGCATGAATCGCCAAAAACGGATACTTGTGAGTGAAATATAAGCCCTTTAAACTTTCTCCCTAACGGCAAACAAATAAATATGAGTGAAGATTATACCAATGTGGAGAATAATGCGGAATACCGGCAAAGAGTAAATAACACCGATGGAGTTGAGTGGAAGCGTCGTCTTTGCCGAATACTCTATTTCCCTTTCAATTCTATGACTAAGCATGAGAATACACTTGAAAACACATTAGTCATAGACATAAAATAGATATGATCAAAGGTATATAAATGAGCTATGTGTGCAATGTTTCAATCAAAATTTCTAGAATCAAGAATATTTAGCTCATTCCTAAGCTTGGTAAAGGTTTTCTCATCTAAAGGCTTGGTAAAGATATCGGCTAATTGATCTTTAGTGTTAATATAGGCTATCTCGATATCCCCCTTTGTTGGTGATCTCTCAAAAAGTGATACCGAATGGCTATGTGCTTAGTGCGGCTGTGTTCAACGGGATTATCCGCCATGCGGATTGCACTCTCATTATCACATAGGAGAGGGACTTTGCTAAATTTGTAGCCATAGTCCCTAAGTGTTTGCCTCATCCAAAGCAATTGCGCGCAACAATGGCCTGCGGCAATATACTCGGCTTCGGCGGTAGAAAGAGCTATTGAGTTTTGTTTCTTTGAAGCCCAAGACACCAGGGATCTCCCCAGAAACCGATAAGTCCCTGATGTGCTCTTCCTATCAATTTTACACCCTGCCCAATCAGCATCTGAATATCCTAAGGATCCCTTGGGGTACCAAAGACCAAACTTAGGTGTATGAACTAAGTATCTTAAGATTCTCTTCATGGCCCTAAGGTGAACTTCCTTAGGATCGGCTTGGAACCTTGCACACATGCATACAGAAAGCATAATATCCGGTCGAGATGCACATAAATAGAGTAAAGATCCTATCATCGACCGGTATACCGTTTGATCTATGGATTTACCTCCCGTGTCGAGGTCGAGATGCCCATTGGTTCCCATGGGTGTCTTGATGGGCTTGGCATCCTTCATTCCAAACTTGGTGAGTATATCTTGAATGTACTTTGTTTGGCTGATGAAGGTGCCCTCTTGGAGTTGCTTGACTTGAAATCCTAGAAAATACTTCAACTCCCCCATCATAGACATCTCGAATTTTTGAACCATGATCCTACTAAACTCTTCACATGTAGATTTGTTAGTAGACCCAAATATAATATCATCAACATAAATTTGGCATACAAACAAATCTTTTGCAATAGTTTTAGTAAAGAGAGTAGGATCGGCTTTGCTGACTTTAAAGCCATTAGTGATAAGAAAATCTTGAAGGCATTCATACCATGCTCTTGGGGCTTGCTTGAGCCCATAAAGCGCCTTTGAGAGTTTGTAAACATGGTTAGGGTACTCACTATCTTCAAATCCTGGAGGTTTCTCAACATAGACCTCTTCCTTGATTGGTCCATTGAGGAAGGCACTCTTCACGTCCATTTGATAGAGCTTAAAGCCATGGTAAGTAGCATAGGCAAGTAATATACGAATTGACTCAAGCCTAGCTACGGGTGCATAGGTTTCACCAAAATCCAAACCTTCAACTTGTGAATACCCCTTGGCCACAAGTCGTGCCTTATTCCTTGTCACCACACCATGCTCATCTTGCTTGTTGTGGAAGACCCACTTGGTTCCTACAACATTTTGATTAGGACGTGGAACTAAATGCCATACCTCATTCCTCGTGAAGTTGTTGAGCTCCTCTTGCATCGCTAACACCCAATCCGAATCTTTAAGTGCATCCTCTACCCTGTGTGGCTCAATAGAGGAAACAAAAGAGTAATGTTCACAAAAATGAGCGACTCGAGATCGAGTGGTTACCCCCTTATGAATATCGGCGAGGATGGTGTTCACGGGGTGATCTCTTTGAATCGCCTGGTGGACTCTTGGGTGTGGTTGTCTTGGATCTTGTTCATCTTCCTTGTCTTGATCATTGTCATCTCCCCCTGATCATTGCCCTCCTCTTGAGGTGGCTCATCCTCTTGATCTTCATTTTCATCATCTTGAGCTTGATCCTCATCTTGAGTTGGTGGAGATGCTTGTGTGGAAGATGATGGTTGATCTTGAGCTTGTGGAGGCTGATCGGATTCCTTAGGGCACACATCCCCAATGGACATGTTCCTTAGCGCGACACATGGAGCCTCTTCATCATCTAGCTCATCAAGATCAACTTGCTCTACTTGAGAGCCGTTAGTCTCATCAAACACAATGTCACAAGAAACTTCAACTAGTCCAATGGACTTGTTAAACACTCTATATGCCCTTATGTTTGAATCATAACCAAGTAAAAAGCCTTCTACAGCCTTAGGAGCAAATTTAGATTTTCTACCTCTTTTAACAAGAATAAAGCATTTGCTACCAAAGACTCTAAAATATGAAACATTGGGCTTTTTACCGGTGAGGAGTTCATATGATGTCTTCTTGAGGATTCGGTGAAGATATAACCGGTTGATGGAGTAGCAGGCGGTGTTAATCGCCTCAGCCCAAAATCGATCCGGTGTCTTGTACTCATCAAGCATGGTCCTTGCCATGTCAAGTAGAGTTCTATTCTTCCTCTCCACTACACCATTTTGTTGTGGTGTGTAGGGGGAAGAGAACTCATGCTTGATGCTCTCGTCCTCAAGAAAGCCTTAAATTTGAGAGTTCTTGAACTCCGTTCCATTGTCGCTTCTTATCTTTTTGATCCATAAGCCGAACTCATTTTGAGCCCGTCTCAAGAATCCCTTTAAAATCTCTTGGGTTTGAGTTTTTTCCTGCAAAAAGAACACCCAAGTGAAGCGAGAATAATCATCCACAATAACTAGACAGTACTTACTCCCGCCGATGCTTATGTAAGCTATCGGGCCGAATAAATCCATGTGGAGTAGCTCAAGTGGCCTGTCGGTCGTCATGATGTTCTTGTGTGGATGATGAACACCAACTTGCTTCCCTGCTTGACATGCGCTACAAATCCTGTCTTTCTCAAAATAAACATTTGTTAGTCCTAAAATGTGCTCTCCCTTTAGAAGCTTATGAAGATTCTTCATTCCAACGTGGGCTAGTCGGCGATGCCAGAGCCAACCCATGTTAGTCTTAGCAATTAAGCAAGTATCGAGTTCAGCTCTATTAAAATCAACCAAGTATAGCTGACCCTCTAATACTCCCTTAAATGCTATTGAATCATCACTTCTTCTAAAGACAGTAACACCTATATCCGTAAAAAGACAATTGTAGCCCATTTTACATAATTGAGAAACTGAAAGCAAGTTATAATCTAATGAATCTACAAGAAAAACATTGGAAATAGAATGGTCATGTGATATTGCAATTTTACCAAGTCCTTTGACCAAACCTTGATTTTCATCCCCAAATGTGATAGCTCTTTGGGGATCTTGGTTTTTCTCATAGGAGGAGAACATTCTTTTCTCCCTAGTCATGTGATTTGTGCACCCGCTATCGATGATCCAACTTGAGCCCCCGGATGCATAAACCTACAAAACAAATTTAGGCCTTGTTCTTAGGTACCCAAACGGTCTTAGGTCCTTTCACATTAGAAACAAGCACCTTGGGTACCCAAACACAAGTCTTTGACCCCTTGTGTTTGCCCCCAACATATTTGGCCAATACTTTGCCTGATTTGTTAATGAGCACATATGAAGCATCAAAGGTCTTAAATGAAATGTTATGATCATTTGATGCAATAGGAGATTTCTTTTTAGGCATTTTAACATAGGTAGAATGCCTAGAGCTAGAAGCCTCATTCTTATAAATAAAAGCATGGTGAGAAACAGAATGAGTTTTCTTAGCATGAATTCTCCTAATCTTATCCTCAGGATAACTAGCAGGATATAAAATATAGCCCTCGTTATCCTGAGACATGGGAGCCTTGCCCTTAACAAAACTAGACAATCTTTTAGGGGCATTGAGCTTAACATTGTCTCCCTGTTGGAAGCCAATGCCATCCTTAATGTCAGGGCGTCTCCCACTATAAAGCATGCTTCTAGCAAATTTAAATTTCTCATTTTCTAATTCATGCTCGACAATTTTAGCATCTAATTTTACTATATGATCATTTTGTTGTTTAATTGTAGCAATGTGATCATGGATAGCATCAATATTAACATCTCTACATCTAGTGCAAATAGAAACATGACTGACAGTAGATGTAGAGGGTTTGCAAGCATTTAATTCATCAATCTTAGCATGTAAAATAACATTCTCATTTCTAAGATTGGAAATAGAAATATTACAAACATATAATTCCTTAGCCTTAGCAATTAATTTTTCATTCTCACTCTTAAGGCTAGCAAGAGAGGCATTCAATTTATCAATCTTAGCAATCAAACTAGCATTATTATTTCTAAGATTGGCAATTGAATCATCACATACATTTGATTTCTCAACCTTAGCAATCAAATTAGCACTCTCAATTCTAAGGTTAGAAATGATGTCATGGCAAGTGCTTAGCTCACTAGTTAATATTTCACATTTTCTACCTCTAGAGCATAAGCATTTTTAACCTTAACATGCTTCTTGTTTTCCTTAATAAGGAAGTCCTCTTGGCTATCCAAGAGTTCATCCTTCTCATGAATAGCACTAATCAATTCATTCAACTTTTCTTTTTGTTGCATGTTTAGGTTGGCAAAAAGGGTGAGCAAGTTATCCTCATCATCACTAGAATTATCCTCATCACTAGAAGTTGCATACTTAGTGGAGGATCTAGATTTTACCTTCTTCTTCTTGTCGTCCTTTGCCACGAGACACTTGTGGTCGACGTTGGGGAAGAGAAGACCCTTGTTAATGGTGATGTTTGCGGCATCCTCGTCGGAGGAGGAGTCGGTGGAGCTCTCGTCAGAGTCCCACTCCCGACAAACATGGGCATCGCCGCCCTTCTTCTTGTAGTATCTCTTCTTGTCCTTCTTCCCCCTCTTATCGTCGCCCCTGTCACTGTCACTAGAGATAGGACATTTTGCTATGAAGTGACCGGGCTTACCACACTTGTAGCAAACTTTCTTAGAGCGGGGCTTGTAGTCTTTCCCCCTCCTTTGCTTGAGGATTTGGCGGAAGCTCTTGATGATGAGCGCCATTTCCTCGTTGTCAAGCTTGGAGGCATCAATGGGAAGCCTACTTGATGTAGACTCTTCTTTCTTCTCCTCCGTCGCCTTGAATGCAACGGGTTGTACCTCGGGTACGGAGGAGGCGCCTTGCTCGATGATCTTCTTGGAGCCTTTGATCATTAATTCAAAGCTCACAAATTTTCCTATCACTTCCTCGGGAGACATTAGTTTATATCTAGGATCACCACAAATTAATTGAACTTGAGTAGGGTTAAGAAAAACGAGTGATCTTAGAATAACCTTGACCATTTCATGGTCATCCCATTTTGTGCTCCCGAGGTTGCGCACTTGGTTCACCAAGGTCTTTAGCCGGTTGTACATGGCTTGTGGGTCTTCTCCTTGGTTGAGCATGAACCAACCGAGCTCCCCCTCGATCATTTCCCTCTTGGTGATTTTGGTCACCTCATCTCCTTCGTGCGCGGTCTTGAGCACATCCCAAATCTCTTTGGCACTCTTCAACCCTTGCACCTTATTATACTCCTCTCGACTTAGAGAGGCAAGGAGTATAGTGGTGTCTTGGGAGTTGAAGTGCCGGATTTGGGCAACCTCATCCGAGTCATAGTCTTCATCCCCTACGGATGGTTCCTACGCTCCAAACTCAACAATATCCCAAATACTAGAGTGGAGTGAGGTTAGATGGTGCCTCACTTTATCACTCCACATGTTATAATCTTCACCCTAAAAAAATGGGTGGTTTGCCTAGTGGGATGGAAAGTAAAGGAGTGCGTTTGGAAATGCGTGGGTAGCGTAGAGGGATCTTACTAAACTTCTTGCGCTCATGGCGCTTAGAAGTGACGGACGGTGCGTTGGAGCCGGAGGTGAATGGCGACGAAGAGTCGGTCTCGTAGTAGACCACTTTCTTCATCTTCTTCTTCTTGTCGCCACTCCGATGCGACTTGACGCATGGAGGGGATTCCTCCTTGTGCTTGGTGCCGGACTCCTTTGATGGAGCCATCCTGTGGCTTGTAGCGAGCTTCTTGGCGTGATCTCCTGACATCACTTCGAGCGGTTAGGCTCTAATGAAGTACTGGGCTCTGATACCAATTGAAAGTCGCCTAGAGGGGGGGGGGGTGAATAGGCGGAATCTAAAAATTATAAACTTAAGCGCACACTACAAGCCGGGGTTAGCGTTAGAGATAAAACTGAGTCCGAAAGAGAGGGCAAAAACAAATCACAAGCAAATAAAGAGTGTGACACGGTGATTTGTTTTACCGAGGTTCGGTTCTTGCAAACCTACTCCCCCTTGAGGTGGTCACAAAGACCAGGTCTCTTTCAACCCTTTCCCTCTCTCAAACGGTCACCTAGACCGAGTGAGCTTCTCTTCTCAATCAATCGGGACACTAAGTCCCCACAAGGACCACCACACAATTGGTGTCTCTTGCCTTGATTACAATTGAGTTGGGAACAAGAAAGAAGGAAGAAGAAAAGCGATCCAAGCGCAAGAGCTCAAAAGAACACGACAAAACTCTCTCTTCTAGTCACTATTGCTTTGAGTGGAATTGGGACTTGGAGAGATTTTGATTCACTCTAATTGTGTCTTGTATTGAATGCTATAGCTCTTGTATTGAATGTGTTGGCTGAAAACTTGGATGCCTTGAAGTGTGATGGTTGGGGGTATTTATAGCCCCAACCCCCAAAGTGGCCGTTGGGAGGGGCTGTTGTCGTATGGCGCACCGGACAGTCCGGTGCGCCATCGGACACTGTCCGGTGCGCTAGCCACGTCACCCAACCATTAGGGTTCGACCGTTGGAGCCCTGACAAGTGGGGCCACCGGACAGTCCGGTGGTGCACCAGACAGTCACTGTTCACTGTCTGGTGCGCCTTCTGCCGCCTGCTCTGACTTCTGCGCGCGCAGTTGCAATGTTCACTGTTCACTGTAGACTTTTGCAGACGACCGTTGGCGCAGTTAGCCGTTGCTCCGCTGGCACACCGGGTAGACCGGTGAATTATAGCGGAGTGGCTCCCCAAATTCCCGAAGCTGAGCAGTTCAGAGAGGATCTCCCTGGTGCACCGGACACTGTCCGGTGGCACACCGGACAGTCCGGTGTGCCAGACCAGGGCAGCCTTCGGTTGGTTATGCTCCTTTAACTTTGAACCCTTTCTTGGACTTTTTATTGGTTTGTGTTGAACCTTTGGCACCTGTAGAACTCATAATCTAGAGCAAACTAGTTAGTACAATTATTTGTGTTGGGCAATTCAACCACCAAAATTCATTTAGGAAAAGGTTTGACCCTATTTCCCTTCCACAAGGGAGATGTACCGGAACCTTCGCAACTTTGTGGAGAGGGGCACAATGTAGCAAATCAAGATCGATCGACAATTCTCCCATCGGTGAAGCGTCTCGATCCTTTGGGACTCACATGTGATACAATTACTAGTCACAGGAGGCTAGTAAACACATTCATTTCATCAGATAGTACAGAGTCTTACGTAATAGTTATTGCAATACCAAAAGCAAACTCTAGCGAGCTTGGGATAAATAGCGGAGCAGGAGAAAACCAGCCCGAGCCACAGGCAGACTTGGTGCAGACACAACCCTCTTCTAGTCGAACATAGTAGAAAGGAAGTCTTCGGTACCTGAAAAACATAATTTAAGCCAGGTGAATACTTACGTGTTCCGCAAGCCCATCCAAACCCATAAAGAGGGAGAGACCTATACAGTACATGCTTGGTATGGTGGAGTTGTAGTCACTCTTTATTTTTCTTAGAGGAAGACGATACTTGATGTTTTTACCTAAAAAAGAGAGAAGTAGCACTTTTTATACTCTACCACCACTAAGCTTCCCGCTCCCGTGGCCTCGTCTTTATTTCCAAAAATACTCACGTATTTTCCCCTTTATTAAGATAAAAACTGAAAGGGAAATGTGCCTTTGGGCCATTTCTAAGTATTTTGGTGATTTGGTGTCCAACACAAGTGCTTAAGTGTTAATCTATGCCATTTGATGGACAAAGTGCAAATCAAGAGTAAAGGTATGTTTCTAAGACTTAGTACATTGTTTTAGAGACTAATGTATTGTGTCTAAGTGCTAGAAACAGGAAAAGATCAATTTGGAAAAGACTTGGCTGTTCAGCCAAAGACAGCTCGGTCTGGGTGCACCGGACTGTCCGGTGGTGCACCGGACAGTGTCCGGTGCACCAGGCTGGCGACTGTCAACTGGCTGTTCTCGGGACTTCAACGGCGGTGTACGGCTATAAATCACCGGACTGTCCAGTGGTGCACCGGACTGTCCGGTGAGCGGTTCACAGGCGAAGTCATCGCTCTCGGGAAGTGATTAACGGCGTACAGCTAAAAATCACCGGACTGTCCGGTGGTGCACCGGACTGTCCGGTGAGCCAACGGTCAGCCGGGCCAACGGTCGACCAAGGATTCCGCGCATGACGCGTGGCCGAGCCAACGGTCACAAGGGGGCACCGGACTGTGTCCGGTGTGCCAACGGCTCTGAATCTGCAACGGTCGGCTTCGCCAAATAAGGAAAGAGATCCGCACCGGACAGTGTCCGGTGGTGCACCGGACTGTCCGGTGGTGCACCGGACTGTCCGGTGCGCCAGGCGACTGAAGGCAATAATTGCCTTCCTGGAATGTTCTCAACGGCTCCTAGCTGCCTTGGGGCTATAAAAGGGAACCCTAGGCGCATGAAGGAGTACACTAAGCATCCTTTGAGCATTGTTGATCACTCACACTTCATTCTTGCGCACTTGTTCGACATTCTTAGTGATTTGAGCTCCGTTCTAGTGAGAACCTCGTGATATTCTTTTGAGCTCAAGTCCGGGTCTTGTGTGTGCGTATTTGCTGTGATTTTTATGTCTTGTGTGCGTTGCTCATCCCTCCCTTACTCCGTGCTTCTTTGTGAACATCAAAGTGTAAGGGCGAGAGACTCCAAGTTGTGGAGATTCCTCGCAAACGGGATATAGTAAACAAAGCAAAACACCATGGTATTCAAGTGGGTCTTTGGACCGCTTGAGAGGGGTTGATTGCAACCCTCGTCCGTTGGGACGCCACAACGTGGAGTAGGCAAGCGTTGGACTTGGCCGAACCACGGGATAAACCACTATGCTATCTCTGTGTTGATCTCTTTGTGGTTATTGTGTTTTGCTAAGACTCCTCTCTAGCCACTTGGCTTTATTGTGCTAACATCTAATCAAGTTTTGTGGCATTAAGTTTCAAGTTTCATAGGATTACCTATTCACCCCCCCTCTAGGTGCTCTCAATTGGTATCAGAGCCGTTCTCTTCAAAAAAGGGACTAATCGCCCGAAGAGATGGATCCTAAGGGCAAGGGGATTGTGATCAATGATAAGGAGAAGGAGTCCTTCATCAACGAGCCGAAAGATGACAAGCCTACCGACTCGGGCTCGGGCTACAAACGAAAAGATGGGAAGAAGAAGAAGACAAGGCGCATCAAGGAGATCGTCTACTATGACGACAGCGACGAGTCCTCTTCTTCCCAAAAGGACAATGACGACAACGACTACGATAAAAGGAAGATGGTTAATTCAAACTTCTCTTTCGATTATTCTCGTATTCCGCAAAGTACCAATGCTCATTTACTCTCCATCCACTTGGTAAACCTCCTCACTTTGATGGATAGGACTACGGATTTTGGAGTCACAAAATGCGTAGTCATTTGTTCTCTCTCCATCCAAGCATATGGGAGATAGTAGAAAGTGGAATGAAATTTGATAGTACTGATAGTCCCATGTTCATTAATGAGCAAATCCACAAAAATGCACAAGCTACTACTGTTCTTCTAGCTTCATTGTGCAGGGACGAATACCATAAGGTGAGCGGCTTGGATAACGCCAAGCAGATCTGGGACACCCTCAAGATCTCACATGAGGGGAACGACGTCACCATGCTCACCAAAATGGAGTTGGTGGAGGGCGAACTTGGAAGATTTGCAATGATCAGGGGCGAGGAGCCAACCCAAACGTACAACCGGCTCAAGACCCTCATCAACAAAATAAGGAGCTACGGAAGCACGCGATGGACAGACCACGACGTCGTCCGCCTAATGCTAAGGTCCTTTACCGTCCTTGATCCACATCTTGTGAACAATATTCGTGAGAATCCTAGGTACACAGAGATGACGCCCGAGGAGATCCTTGGAAAGTTTGTAAGCGGGCGGATGATGATCAAGGAGGCAAGATACGTCGACGATGCATTGAATGGCCCAATCCAAGAGCCTCAAACTATTGCTCTCAAGGCAACGAGGAGCAAGGAGGCGCTACCTAGCAAGGTGGCACAAGTTGAGGCGGTCGGGCTTAATGATGAAGAGATGGCCCTCATCATCAAGCGCTTCAAGACGGCGCTAAAGGGTCGCAAGGGGCAGCCCAACAAGACCAAGACGAAGGGGAAGCGCTCATGCTTCAAATGTGGTAAGATTGGTCATTTTATCGCTAATTGTCCCGATAATGATAGTGACCAGGAACAAGGGATGTAGGAAACGGGTGACACCTAAGAGGGGGGGGTGAATTAGGACTTCTAAAACTTTTACTTAACTAGGCCACAAATAAATCCCTAGAGCAAAACCTATGCAAATAATCAAAACTAGAATGTGCAAACTAGGTTTTGTCTAAGTGTTGCTATCTCTACCGCAAAGGCTAAGTTTCAATCTACACTAAATAAGTATGACTACAAGATTGAAACTTAAATGCTTAATATAAATGCGGAATGTAAAGAGCTAAGTAGAGAAGCAAACTATCGTGGATGACGCCGGTATTTTTACCGAGGTATCCGGAACCACGCAAGGTTCTGACTAATCCTCGTTGGTGCCCCTACGCAAAGGGAAGCCCACGCGAGGGCCAAGCACCACGGTCGAGTAACTCCGTAGAGAGCCACGGGCCTTCTCCACGCGCAAGTGGTGCTCCGCTTCCGGCTCCTCTCGGACGCTCCCCGCCGTCTCCACTATCGAGCTTCCGGCCGAAACGCCGCGGGCCTCGTTCCCTCCGGTACACGGTGGCGGCCGTGACACAAACGCGGTTGTCACGGTCTCGCAAGACTCTCGCCCCACTCGGTACAATTACACGACTCACGCAAGAGCCGAGGGGTTGTGTGGTTTTACAAAACTCACTCAACTAACTAGGATTCACCTAGAGCAAGCGCTAAAGCGGTCTAACTAACCTAAGCACTTCGCAAAGCACCTACGCTAATCACCGAGTGATTCTATTAAGCACTTGGGTGTTTGAGCTCTTGGAAATATGCACTATGTGTATTGGTATGTTGCTTGGGCTCTCACACTTGAGAATGGCCGGTTGGGGTGGTATTTATAGCCTCCAAGCCTCCAACTAGCCGTTGGACAGAAAGCAGCAGCTTTCTGTCGTCGGGTGCACCGGACAGTCCGGTGCACACCGGACACTGTACAGTAGATGTCCGGTGCACGCCACGTCAGCCGACCGTTGCGCGCCTGTAGCAGTCGACCGTTGGATCCGACTGTTGCCTTCTGCCCGTTGGCACACCGGACAGTCCGGTGCTACAGCCAGAGAGCGCCTGTCTGCGGCCTCTCTGCGCAGACTGTCCAGTGCCTCACCGGACAGTCCGGTGCACACCGGACACCAATGTCCGGTGCGCCACCAGGCGCTGGCTGACAGCCCTTCTCTTTGGATTTCTTCGCTGATTTCTTCGGGCTTCTTTGTTGTTGAGTATTGGACTCCTATGCATCTTTTTATGTTTTCTTTTGAGGTGTTGCATCCTCATTGCCTTGGTCCAATTCTCTTCGCATCCTGTGAACTACAAACACAAACACTAGACGACTTATTAGTTCACGGATTGTGTTGTTCATCAAACACCAAAACTCAATTAGCCAAATGGCCCGGGGTCCATTTTCCTTACAATCTCCCCTTTTTTGGTGATTGATGACAACACAACCAAAGCAAGCAAATAATACAAGAATTTGAGTGAAAATATGCAATCTACTTGCTAAGATGCATGATTGTCCCCACAATGTGATATTATGGACTTAAGCCTCCCTCTAACTCCATAATTCACTTACTTCCTATTTTTGGACCAAATAACCAAAACCACTTGAAAAGCCATTTGTAGATATAAAATTTTAAATTGGTGGTGTTTGGTGTTTGATATAGTTTTCATTGCTTTGGTCCCTAAACTTCTCCCCCTTTGGCATCAACCACCGAAAAGGAAGACATTAAAAGCATGTAGGAAGTAAATAAAAGCTTGCCCTCATCAAGAGATCTATCAAATGATACCACAATTGAAGGATATTAAATTAAACAATATGAATGATACCACTTGAAAGAGTCCTCAAAAGATTACTCCCCCTAAATGAGTATTCTTTCTCCCCCTTTAGAGATGAAGAAATACTCCCCCTGTCAGAGATCCTCAACTTAGGAAAAAGCATGTGAAAATTAGAGGTGCAAGACATAATTTGAAAAGACTAACTTCCCTTATGCATAGGTAACAGAATATGAGTTAACTACTTATGCATTTTAGCAACATGGAGGCATATGATATGAAATATAGTCTAATCAATTATTGGAGAAGACATTTAAATGATACTGAATGTAGTCTCAAAAGGTACCAATTGAAAGTCAATGGTGAGCTTGAGAGACATAAGAGTTCTTGGAGATTTTGCAGTGGAAGATTGTTGTCTTTCTCCGGGGACTTCATTTTCCTTACAATGAGACTATCACATGAAATAGACTTGAAAAGGTGTTAGTCTCAAAGTGTTAGATTATAGAGTAACCTCCCCCTAAAGGTGTGCATACAAGTTTTGAATACTTGTAGGAGACATGCACTTTGATTTGATATCAAGAGGGGCAAATTATCCATAATCCAAACTTTGGCACATATAAGTTAAATGATACACTTTGTAGAAATCAAAATTTTCAATTTATGCATCATTTACTATGGAGTGATATAGAAGCTATGTGCCGTGCTTAAATAAACATTTTAAACCATGTAGGTTTGCTTAAGTATATGAATTAAAAACAAGCAATCCTACCATATGATTTACCTAGTATGCATGATTTTAAACAAAAGTACATAACAAATGTAATACTAGGCAAGAAAGGTAAACTAGATAAAAGATAAATAGATACACATATCCAAAAAAACGAGAAATAAAACTAGTTACCTTAGTCATGGGTGGGAAATTTGGGTCCAAAATTTTCACTAACCCACTTGGCAATTAACTTGATCCAATATGATGTATCCCATGATATACATCCCAAATTTTGCCAAGTCTCCAAATTTCCCGACTACCTTCGGTCCACTCACTTCCCTTTCGGGATCCAAACCTTCTTGGTGCTTTTCATGGTTGAAATTATCTCCTTTGGCACCCAGATGCGTTTGGCCCCCTTTCCTTTGTTGGCTTGCTTGTTGGCCTTGATTGCTATCACCTTTCCATTCTTTTTCTTCTTGATCAAATATGGTGTAGCATCCTTTTTGTTCTCCTTTTTGATGTAGGTCTTGGAGATTTTTCTTGATGGCTTTTGCTTGAGCTTTTGCCTTTGTTTATCCCCGGTCATCGCCTTGCATTGAAAAGACTTGTGGCCTTCCTTGTGACATAGCCTACAAATCACAGTTTCTCCCTCTACAGGCTTGTTCACTCCCGCAGTGGTGTTATCCTATGGAGGTCGGATTTGTTTGGCTTTGCCTTTCTTGTCATACAAAGCCTTTCCAAGGCGAGCCACTTCTTGCTTTAATTGTTCATTTTCCTTTGCAACCTCATCCGAACATGTCTCTACAACAATATTCTCAACAACGACTTGGTTGCAGGAGTTAGAATCATCAATTAAATCAAAGCAGGAAGTAGAAGCATCTTTCTTAATTATTTCAGGTATTTCAACTAAAGATGCTGCTGGGGTGCTACCAATGTTTTCTAGCTTAGTAGTTAGCTCATTATTGTGTATGCTAAGAATTTCCATTTTCTCTAGCAAATTTTCAATAGTTTCTTGGGAGCTAGCTAACTTAGCCTTAAGTTTTTCATTCTTTTTAATAAGGCTATCATCGGTAGCAGTGGATGGAGCACTAGATTCTAATAGCTCAATTTTAGTTGATAGCTCACTATTTAGGTTTGCAAAAGTTTCAAATTTTTCTAGCAAACCTTTGTAATCATTTTGAGAGCTAACCAACTTATTTTTCAAAGTTTTAAGTTGAGCTTTTTGCTTAGTGCAAACATCCTGGAAAAAGTTTACGGCTTCCGCAAGCTCTTCTAGAGAGGCCTTTCCCTCACCTTCATCATCACTACTACTTTCATCACTAGAGGATGGAATGCTTTTGTTACCTCTTGCCATAAGGCATTTGTGTGATGACCGTGATGATCGTGACGAGGACCGGTGGCTGCGCGTCCTTGGAGGTTCATCTTCACTTGAAGAATCATCCCAAGTTCTAACACTTGTGAGCGCCTTGCCTTTGCTCCTCTCCTTTTTGGGTTTGGCCATATTTGGACAGTTGTCCCTGAAGTGGCCCTTCTCCCCACATGCGAAGCATCCTCTCTTCCTTTGCTTTTTCCTGTCAATGTTAAAGAGAAGATCCTCGACCTGCAGGGGCACACCCATTAGATTAATCTTGCGGATCATCCTCATTACCTTTCCGACGCGTCGGATTGTTTCTTCGTCCTCGGAGGATGATGTGCATGGTTGATTATCTTCATCATCATCACTTTCTTCTTCTTCCTCTTCTTCACTTGAGGAACTTGGAGTGGGAGCCTTCTTTTTGCCCTTCCTTTCATCACATGCAAAAGCATATGGCCTTGAGGAAGTTGGCTCCTCTCCCCGACTCATTTTTCGCGACATCTCAAAGGCCGCGATTTTCCCAATCACAATGGTCGGGGTCATGTTGCTCAAGTCCTCCATGTTGTGAAGGATGGTGATGATGCTCCCATATCTTTGTTGTGGTAGCAGGGAGATAATCTTCCTCACAATGTCCGCATCACCTAGCTTATTAATGCCAATAGAATTGAGCTCATTGATAATTAGATTCAAACGAGAATACATGTCTCTAACAAGCTCATCATCTTTCATGGCAAAAGAATTATACTCATTTAAGACTAGGCAATGTTTTTGCTCACGGACATTGGATGTGCCGTCATGGAGCTCATGCAATTTTAGCCAAATCTCATTAGCAGTTTTCAAGGTAAATACTTGATTAAAAATATCCATGCTAAGAGATTCATACAAGCAATTTTTGGCTCTAGCATTCAAATGAATTTCTTTTTCCTCACTCGTGGTGGGTTTCTCGGGATTCTTGAGGGGTTTCATCCCGTCACGAGTGACTCTCCAAACACCTAGATCAACGACCTCTAGGTAACAAGCCATTCTAGCACTATAATATGGGAAGTTAGTGCCGTCGAAGTGTGGTGGCCTATGGGTATCCATCCCTTCCTCTAAAAAGCGTCGGCTCTTTTAGCGGTGAAGCTAAAGCGTTTCAAATGAGCCAAACCGGGCTCTGATACCACTTGTAGGAAACGGGTGACGCCTAAGAGGGGGGGGGGGTGAATTAGGACTTCTAAAACTTTTACTTAACTAGGCCACAAATAAATCCCTAGAGCAAAACCTATGCAAATAATCAAAACTAGAATGTGCAAACTAGGTTTTTTCTAAGTGTTGCTATCTCTACCGCAAAGGCTAAGTTTCAATCTACACTAAATAAGTATGACTACAAGATTGAAACTTAAATGCTTAATATAAATGCGGAATGTAAAGAGCTAAGTAGAGAAGCAAACTCTCGTGGATGACGCCGGTATTTTTACCGAGGTATCCGGAACCACGCAAGGTTCCGACTAATCCTCGTTGGTGCCCCTACGCAAAGGGAAGCCCACGCGAGGGCCAAGCACCACGGTCGAGTAACTCCGTAGAGAGCCACGGGCCTTCTCCACGCGCAAGTGGTGCTCCGCTTCCGGCTCCTCTCGGACGCTCCCCGCCGTCTCCACTATCGAGCTTCCGGCCGAAACGCCGCGGGCCTCGTTCCCTCCGGTACACGGTGGCGGCCGTGACACAAACGCGGTTGTCACGGTCTCGCAAGACTCTCGCCCCACTCGGTACAATTACAACGACTCACGCAAGAGCCGAGGGGTTGTGTGGTTTTACAAAACTCACTCAACTAACTAGGATTCACCTAGAGCAAGCGCTAAAGCGGTCTAACTAACCTAAGCACTTCGCAAAGCACCTACGCTAATCACCGAGTGATTCTATTAAGCACTTGGGTGTTTGAGCTCTTGGAAATATGCACTATGTGTATTGGTATGTTGCTTGGGCTCTCACACTTGAGAATGGCCGGTTGGGGTGGTATTTATAGCCTCCAAGCCTCCAACTAGCCGTTGGACAGAAAGCAGCAGCTTTCTGTCGTCGGGTGCACCGGACAGTCCGGTGCACACCGGACACTGTACAGTAGATGTCCGGTGCACGCCACGTCAGCCGACCGTTGCGCGCCTGTAGCAGTCGACCGTTGGATCCGACTGTTGCCTTCTGCCCGTTGGCACACCGGACAGTCCGGTGCTACAGCCAGAGAGCGCCTGTCTGCGGCCTCTCTGCGCAGACTGTCCAGTGCATCACCGGACAGTCCGGTGCACACCGGACACCAATGTCCGGTGCGCCACCAGGCGCTGGCTGACAGCCCTTCTCTTTGGATTTCTTCGCTGATTTCTTCGGGCTTCTTTGTTGTTGAGTATTGGACTCCTATGCATCTTTTTATGTCTTCTTTTGAGGTGTTGCATCCTCATTGCCTTGGTCCAATTCTCTTCGCATCCTGTGAACTACAAACACAAACACTAGACGACTTATTAGTTCACGGATTGTGTTGTTCATCAAACACCAAAACTCAATTAGCCAAATGGCCCGGGGTCCATTTTCCTTACAAGGGAACAAGAGGGAAAAGAAGTCTTATAAGAAGGCTAAGGGCGAGGCACACCTTGGCAAGGAGTGGGACTCGGATTGTTCGTCGTACGACTCCGACAACGAATGACTCGCCGCCACCGCCTTCAACAAGTCGTCCCTCTTCCCCAACGAGCACCACACTTACCACATGGCAAGGGAAAAGAAGGTAAGCACTCGTAATACTAGTACTTATGCTTCCTCAAGTGATGAAGAGTCTAGCGATGATGAAATAGACTATTCATGTTTATTCAAAGGCTTAGATAGAACTAAGGTTGATAAGATTAATGAATTGATTGATGCCTTGAATGATAAGAATAGATTATTAGAAAAGCAAGAGGATCTTTTGTATGAAGAACATGATAAGTTTGTAGAGGCTCAAAAATCCCTTGCTCTAGAAATTAAAAGGAATGAAATGCTTTCTTGTGAATTGTCTACATGCCATGACTCTATTTCTAGCTTAAAGAGCATAAATGATGATTTGAATGCTAAGTTAGAAATAGCTAGTAAATCAACATCTTGTGTAGAAAATGTTGTAATTTGCAATAGGTGTAAAGATTTTAATGTTGATGCTTGTAGTAAACACCTAGTTTCAATTTCTAAATTGAATGATGAAGTGGCTAGTCTTAATGCCCAACTTAAGACTAGCAAGAGTGAATTTGACAAGCTAAAGTTTGTAAGGGATGCCTACACGATTGGTAGACACCCCTCAATTAAGGATGGTCTTGGCTTCAAGAGGGAAGTCAAGAACTTAACAAGCCATAAGGCTTCCATCTCCGCAAAGGAGAAAGGGAAGGCCCCTATGGCTAGTAGTGCTCAAAAGAACCATGCTTTCATGTATCATGATAGGAGACATTCTAGGAATGTTTATGAAAGTTATGATGTTTTTAACTCTCATGCCATGATTGCTTCTAGTTCTTCTACTATGTATGATAGAAATTTGACTAGAAAAAATGTTGTTCATTATATGCCTAGAAGAAATATTGTTCATGTCCCTAGGAAAGTAATGAATGAACCTTCTACAATTTATTATGCTTGCAATGCTTCCTTTGCTATTTGTAGAAAGTATAAGAAGGTAATTGCTAGGAAATTAGGAGCCAAATGTAAGGGGGACAAAACTTGCATTTGGGTCCCTAAGACTATTGTAACTAACCTTGTAGGACCCAACATGAGTTGGGTACCTAAGACCCAAGCCTAAATTTGCCTTGCAGGTTTATGCATCCGGGGGATCAAGCTGGATTATCGACAGCGGATGCACAAACCACATGACGAGGGAGAAGAAGATGTTCACCTCCTACGTCAAGAATAAAGATTCCCAAGATCCAATCATATTCGGTGACGGGAATCAAGGCAAGATTAAAGGCTTAGGCAAGATTGCAATCTCAAATGAGCACTCCATTTCTAATATGTTTTTAGTGGAGTCACTTGGATATAATTTGTTATCGGTTAGTCAATTATGTAATATGGGATATAATTGTTTATTCACAAATGTAGATGTGTCTATCTTTAGAAGAAGTGATGGTTCATTAGTTTTTAAGGGTGTACTAGACGGAAAACTTTACTTAGTTGATTTTGCAAAAGAGGAGGTCGGTCTAGATGCATGCTTAATTGCTAAGACTAACATGGGCTGGCTGTGGCATCGCCACTTAGCTCATGTGGGGATGAAGAACCTTCACAAGCTTCTAAAGGGAGAACACGTGATAGGTCTAACTAATGTTACTTTCGAAAAAGATAGACCTTGTGCAGCTTATCAAGCAGGTAAACAGGTGGGAAGCTCTCATCATGCCAAAAATGTGATGACAACATCAAGACCCCTGGAGTTACTTCATATGGACCTTTTCGGACCCGTCGCCTATCTAAGCATAGGAGGAAGTAAGTATGGTCTTGTTATAGTTGATGATTTTTCCCGCTTCACTTGGGTATTCTTTTTGCAGGATAAAACTGAAACCCAAGGGACCCTCAAGCGCTTCCTAAGGAGAGCTTAAAATGAGTTTGAGCTCAAGATGAAGAAGATAAGGAGCGACAACGGGTCCGAGTTTAAGAACCTTCAAGTGGAGGAGTACCTTGAGGAGGAAGGGATCAAGCACGAGTTCTCCGCTCCCTACACACCACAACAAAATGGTGTGGTAGAGAGGAAGAACAGGACGCTCATCGATATGGCGAGGACGATGCTTGGAGAGTTCAAGACCCCCGAGCGATTTTGGTCAGAGGCTGTGAACACGGCTTGCCACGCCATCAACCGGGTCTACCTTCACCGCCTCCTCAAGAAGACTTCGTATGAGCTGCTAACCGGTAACAAACCCAATGTGTCTTGCTTTTGTGTATTCGGGAGCAAATGTTATATTCTAGTGAAGAAAGGTAGAAATTCTAAGTTTGCTCCCAAAGCTGTAGAAGGGTTTTTGTTAGGTTATGACTCATATACAAAGGCGTATAGAGTCTTCAACAAATCATCGGGTTTGGTTGAAGTCTCTAGCGACGTTGTATTTGATGAGACTAATGGCTCTCCAAGAGAGCAAGTTGTTGATCTTGATGATGTAGATGAAGGAGACGTTCCGACGGCCACAATACGCACCATGGCGATCGGCGATGTGCGACCACAGGAACTCGAGGAGCAAGATCAACCTTCTTCCTCAACGATGGTGCATCCCCCAACTCAAGACGATGAACAGGTTCATCAAGAGGAGGCATGTGATCAAGGGGGAGCACAGGATGTCCAAGTTGATAAGGAAGAAGCACCTCAGGCCCCTCCAACCCAAGTTCGAGCGACGATTCAAAGGAATCATCCCGTCGACCAAATTTTTGGTGACATTAGCAAGGGAGTAACTACTCGTTCTAGATTAGTTAATTTTTGTGAGCATTACTCCTTTGTCTCTTCTATTGAGCCTTTCAGGGTAGAACAGGCCTTGCTAGATCCGGACTGGGTGTTGGCCATGCAGGAAGAGCTCAACAACTTCAAGCGTAATGAAGTTTGGACACTGGTGCCGCGTCCCAAGCAAAATGTTGTGGGAACCAAGTGGGTGTTCCGCAACAAACAGGACGAGCACGGGGTGGTGATGAGGAACAAGGCTCGACTTGTGGCAAAACGTTATGCCCAAGTCGCAGGTTTGGACTTTGAGGAGACTTTTGCTCCTGTGGCTAGGCTAGAGTCCATTCGTATTTTGCTAGCATATGTCGCTCACCATTCTTTCAGGTTGTTCCAAATGGATGTGAAGAGCGTTTTCCTCAATGGGCCAATCAAGGAGGAGGTGTACGTAGAGCAACCTCCTGGCTTCGAGGATGAACGGTACCCCGACCACGTATGTAAGCTCTCTAAGGCGCTCTATGGACTTAAGCAAGCCCCAAGAGCATGGTATGAATGCCTTAGAGACTTTTTAATTGCTAATGCTTTCAAGGTTGGGAAAGCCGATCCAACTTTATTCACTAAGACTTGTGATGGTGACTTATTTGTGTGCCAAATTTATGTCGATGACATAATATTTGGTTCTACTAACCAAAAGTCTTGTGAAGAGTTTAGCATGGTGATGACTCAAAAGTTCGAGATGTCGATGATGGGCGAGTTGAACTACTTCCTTGGGTTCCAAGTGAAGCAACTCAAGGACGACACCTTCATCTCCCAAACGAAGTACATGCAAGACTTGCTAAAGCGGTTTGGGATGAAGGACGCCAAGCCCGCAAAGACTCCGATGGGAACTAACGGACACGTCGACCTCAACAAAGGAGGTAAGTCCGTTGATCAAAAAGCATACCAGTCCGTGATAGGTTCCTTGCTTTATTTATGTGCTAGTAGACCGGATATTATGCTTAGTGTATGCATGTGTGCTAGATTTCAATCCGATCCAAGGGAGTGTCACTTAGTGGCCGTGAAGCGAATTCTTAGATATTTAGTCGCTACGCCTTGCTTCAGGATCTGGTATCCAAAGGGGTCTACCTTTGACTTAATTGGATATTCGGACTCCGATTATGCTGGATGTAAGGTCGATAGGAAGAGTACATCAGGGACGTGCCAATTCTTAGGAAGGTCCCTGGTGTCATGGAGTTCTAAGAAACAAACTTCTATTGCCCTTTCCACCGCTGAGGCTGAGTACGTTGCCGCAGGACAGTGTTGCGCGCAACTACTTTGGATGAGGCAAACCCTCCGGGACTTTGGCTACAATCTGAGCAAAGTCCCACTCCTATGTGATAATGAGAGTGCTATCCGCATAGCGGACAATCCTATTGAGCACAGCCGCACAAAGCACATTGACATCCGGCATCACTTTTTGAGAGACCACCAGCAAAAGGGAGATATCGAAGTGTTCTATATTAGCACCGAGAACCAGCTAGCCGATATCTTTACCAAGCCTCTAGATGAGAAGACCTTTTGCAGGCTGCGTAGTGAGCTAAATGTCTTAGATTCACGGAACTTGGATTGAGTTGTACCATACATGTGTATTATGCTTTGATCATGTTCCTTATGCATTTTGTTGTTTATTTATGGTGCTCAAGTTGTACAAACACTCCCCGGACCTCAAAAGTCCATGTGTGAGTGATGCACATATTTAGGGGGAGATGTGCTACAACTTGACCCTTTGAGACTAACCGTGTGCTTGAGTTTGCTTGATTTAGTCTCAAAGGTGGATTGAAAGGGAAAGGTGGACTTGGATCATGCAAGACTTCCACTGCACTCCGATGAGAGGGTAACTTACTCCAAGTCCATCTCAATATCCTTATTGCCTTTGTACTCTTATTTGAAGATTTTGGTGAGGCAATGGGGTTAAAGGGCCAAGATTGATCCCGTTTTGGTGCTTGATGCCAAAGGGGGAGAAAATAAGGCCAAAGCAATAAATGGATCAGCTACCACTTGAGAATTTTGAAAACAGTAGAATAGAGCTTTTGTTTTGTCAAAATCCTCTTGTTGTCTCTCTTTATCAAAAGTTGGTCTCTTGTGGGGAGAATGTTTGATTATGGGAAAAAGGGGGAGTTTTTGAATCTTTGATCAATTTCTCTTGGAATACCTCTCTTTATGTCTCTACAAGTGAATTTGACTTAGAGATAGGAAATTGAGTTTGATTTGCAAAAACAAACCAAGTGGTGGCAATGTATGATCCAAATATGCCAAAGTTGAATCAAAACAATTTGTGTTCTTATTTGCATTGATATTGCACTTGTTCTAGTTGATTTGTGTTGTGTTGGCATAAATCACCAAAAAGGGGGAGATTGAAAGGGAAATGTGCCTTTGGGCCATTTCTAAGTATTTTGGTGATTTGGTGTCCAACACAAGTGCTTAAGTGTTAATCTATGCCATTTGATGGACAAAGTGCAAATCAAGAGTAAAGGTATGTTTCTAAGACTTAGTACATTGTTTTAGAGACTAATATATTGTGTCTAAGTGCTAGAAACAGGAAAAGATCAATTTGGAAAAGACTTGGCTGTTTAGCCAAAGACAGCTCGGTCTAGGTGCACCGGACAGTGTCCGGTGCGCCAGGCTGGCGACTGTCAACTGGCTATTCTCGGGACTTCGACGGCGGTGTACGGCCATAAATCACCGGACTGTCCGGTGGTGCACCGGACTGTCCGGTGAGCCGTTCACAGGCGAAGTCATCGCTCTCGGGAAGTGATTAACGGCGTACGGCTAAAAATCACCGGACTGTCTGGTGGTGCACCGGACTGTCCGGTGAGCCAACGGTCAGCCGGGCCAACGGTCGGCCGAGGATTCCGCGCGTGACGCGTGGCCGAGCCAACGGTCACAAGGGGCACCGGACTGTTCGGTGTGCACCGGACAGTGTCCGGTGTGCCAACGGCTCTGATCTGCAACGGTCGGCTTTGCCAAATAAGGAAAGAGATCCGCACCGGACAGTGTCCGGTGGTGCACCGGACTGTCCGGTGCGCCAGGCGACTGAAGGCAAGAATTGCCTTCCTGGAATGCTCTCAACGGCTCCTAGCTGCCTTGGGGCTATAAAAGGGACCCCTAGGCGCATGAAGGAGTACACTTAGAGATGGCAACGGGTACGTACCCGCCGGGTATTGTCTTTCCATACCCGCACCCGTGACAAAAAATGTACCCGACACAATACCCATACCCGGTTGCGGGTAGAAATGTTTACCCATACCCGTACCCGAGTGGGTATTGTTACCCGACGGGTAACCCATACCCGGCAACCACCCGATACAGATTAGCTAAGTTAGATAAAAAACAGTAGCAAGAGTACAAGACAGCAGCTCAAATCACTCTCACGCCATTGCCTCACATAGTCACATGAGTACAAGCCATAAGTTGACAAGTTGCAGCTTACAGGCTTAAAGTTACATCCACCAGATAATATGAGAAATTGAGAACACAGCAACAATTGCCCACATGAGTACATAACCGCATCACAGATATTGTTGGTTAACCACACAACAAAGTTTGAGTAGACAAGGGCACATAAGACGAGGAAGATGAATGAGGTTCAAGAAGAAGCATCACCGGCCGTCGTCGTTTGTGTTGTCATTGGTCACCGCCATGGATGCTGGATGCAGGAGCAGGACGACAGGAGGCTGAGCCGCTGGAGGCAGGAGCAGGATGCCTCAGCAACTCAGCATGGGGACTGGGGAGCGATCGAGCGAGGTACTGTCGGCCATGCGGCCAGCCTACTAGCCGGAGCAGCTGCCGTCGTGGGTACTGGAGACTGGAGATTGAGAACCAGCGGCGGCGGCGGGTTGGGGCTTGGCCGCTTGGGGTTTTGGGGGAACCGAGGAACCAACTAGCTAGGGTTTGCAGTTTTCTTCTGCCGGCCAGAGTGCGAGACGCACACATTTTTTCCACTGACGCACGGCTTGGCTTGATGGGCTGACGGCTTGAGGCCCACTTGAGTACTTGACCGCTTGACAGCTTGAGTAGTTGAGACGTTGAGTGCTTGCTTGATGGCCCACGTGTCAGACACTGCCTGTGTATATAAATTGACGGGTATAAATTACCCACGGGTAGACGGGTATGGGTACTACGCAGCCGAACCCATACCCGATATACCCGATGGGTATATGATTTTGTCCAATAACGTACCCGCGGGTGACAAAATGCTTCCACACCCGCCTCTATACCGGGTAAAACCCATCGGGTTTGCGGGTTTCGGGTACCCGTTGCCATCTCTAAGTACACTAAGCATCCTTTGAGCATTGTTGATCACTCACACTTCATTCTTGCGCACTTGTTCGACATTCTTAGTGATTTGAGCTCCGTTCTAGTGAGAACCTCGTGATATTCTTTTGAGCTCAAGTCTGGGTCTTGTGTGAGCGTATTTGCTATGATTTTTGTGTCTTGTGTGCGTTGCTCATCCCTCCCTTACTCCGTGCTTCTTTGTGAACATCAAAGTGTAAGGGCGAGAGACTCCAAGTTGTGGAGATTCCTCGCAAATGGGATATAGTAAACAAAGCAAAACACCGTGGTATTCAAGTGGGTCTTTGGACCGCTTGAGAGGGGTTGATTGCAACCCTCGTCCGTTGGGACGCCACAACGTGGAGTAGGCAAGTGTTGGACTTGGCCGAACCACGGGATAAACCACTGTGCCATCTCTGTGTTGATCTCTTTGTGGTTATTGTGTTTTGCTAAGACTCCTCTCTAGCCACTTGGCTTTATTGTGCTAACATCTAATCAAGTTTTGTGGCATTAAGTTTTAAGTTTCACAGGATCACCTATTCACCCCCCCTCTAGGTGCTCTCAAAAACACTAATTGTCGTACCACACCAGACTCGTCCATAGTAGTGGACACGGACTATTCGAATATATTTTAAACTCTGCGCAGAGGGGTACACTTTACCCACTAGTCCGGCTCTGCGATCTCACTGCCATGAGATCCGACACCGAAACTCTTTCCTTCCTTGCACCACTTTACCTTAGCAATGATTGAAAGTCGCTTAAAGGAGGGTGAATAGGTGAAACCTGAAATTTATAAACTTTAAACACACACTAGGGTCGGGGTTAGCGTTAGAATTAAATTCAAGTCCGAAAGAATGTTTCTCTTGCCAAGAGTTGCTCAAAGGATGCAGATGACATATGGGAGCAAACTCAAAACAATACTAGCAAGGAAACGTTAGAGAGAGGAAAGAGGACAAACAAATCAAGCGAAAATCAAAGCGAGTAGACATGGTGATTTGTTTTACCGAGGTTCGGTTCCAAAGAACCTAATCTCCGTTGATGTAACGCCCTGAATTTGGGGGTAGATTTTTTTCTTCTTTTTACTCACCAAATTCAGGCGTTACTCTCTTTCCTTTTCTTGTTTTGCTCCTTCTTCCCAATTTCAAAGCAATATAGTGACGGGTGGTCGTGTCATGTGTAAACAAAACCTAAGTGTCATGGGTGTTGCATCATGGTGAAGCATTTTTCCTTGTCTGATGTCGTGGTTAGTCGCGTGTTCGTCTCGTTCCGTTTCGGATTTCGGTTCACGATCGGTTTCCGATTGGTGGTTGTGCATGTTGTGGGTTTTGACCCGTGGTGTGACCCAACCCGACCCAGCCCGGCCCGGTCCGGCCCAGTCCGGCCCGCGCGCCCCTGGCGCCCCTGCCCCCATGTGTGCGCCCCCTCCCCCTGGTCTCTTTCTCCCATTTGATTTCTCCCGCGCAGTAACCTCCCTCTTCCTCTCCCACCTCTCTCTCTCTCTCCCTCCCCGTGGTGCCCTAGGGTTTGGAGACGGTGATTGCCGGAGTTTGGATCCCCGAGGTGAGTTTCCCCTTCCCTCTCCCTCTCTCTCCCTTCCCCCTCCCTTTCTTCCTCTCTGCATGGCCCTGCCCGCGCCGCGCGCCCTTCCCTGCCCCGCCGCACGCCCCCGCCCCACCACGAGCCCCTCCCCGGCGAGCACCCTCCCCGCCGCCCCCCAGCGAGCCCCTCCCCGGCCGCGCCCCGGCCCCGCGCCCTGCCATGCCCGGCCGCGCCCTCGGCCGCGCCCCTGCCCTACCCGAGTCCATGCCCCGGCGGCCTCGCGCCTCGCGCGCCTGCACGGTTCACGTGCCCTCGGCACATGTAGCGTGCTCTCGCGCGTGCGACCGTAGTCGCGCGGCGTTCAACTCTCGTCTTCATCTATTTTAATTTTTAGTTTAATCGATGTGCTGGGTCGCGCGCTTCGCCGCGCGATGGTCCATTCTAAATTCGTCTTTATTAATGTGATGCATCATGCGCTTCGTCGCGCGATGATTCATTTTAAATTCATATTTATTAAGGTGTTGCGTCGCGCGACGATTCGTTTTAAATTCAGTTCCGTTGACGTAATGCTGTCTTGCGTTTCGTCGCGCGACGCTTAACGTTTATCCATAATTAATGCAAGAATCTCGTTGCGCAGCGAGTCGTTTATTTCTTAATTCAATTTAAATATCGTGTCGCGTGTCTCGCCGTGCGACCACTTCCTTTAATTCACCTTTATTTGATTATAATGATTAAATGTGGAACATAACCTTACTTTATGCTAAACGCAGTGGCCAAATTAATACCCTTCTGTTAAACGAGTGGTTTAATTTATAATTATGTAACGTGATCGCTTCTCGACCGTAGACTCGACCGTAAACTCGATCGTCATTTCCTCTTTCTCGCTTAACCGTAATTGCGAGCCCCGCGTTGAACGTCTGTTTGATTATTGCATTCCATTGTATGGTGTACTCTTCTTTTGTATTAAATGTGTGAAATGTATGTTTGAACTCGTATAGAGAACGATCTGGTTGGGGAGCCCAAAGAACTTGTAGGAGAAGTGAAAGGAAATAGGGTCAAACCTTTTCCAAATGAATTTTGGTGGTTGAATTGCCCAACACAAATTATTGGACTAACTAGTTTGCTCTAAATTATGAGTTCTACAGGTGCCAAAGGTTCACAACAAACCAATACAAAGCCAAAAGTAAGGGTTCAAAACAAAGGAGCAAAGTATACCGAAGGCAGCCCTGGTCTGGCGCACCGGACTGTCCGGTGCACCAGGGAGATCGACTCTGAACTTGCCAACTTCGGGAATTTTGGAGGCCGCTCCGCTATAATTCACCGGACCGTCCGGTGTACCACCGGACCATCCGGTGTGCCAGCGGAGCAACGGCTACTTCATGCCAACGGTCATATGCAAATGAACAGAAAAAGCAAACAGTGCGCGCCTGAGCGCGCAGAAGTCAGAGTAGGCGCCAGAAGGCGCACCAGACAGTCTACATGACCTGTCCAGTGCACCACCGGACTGTCCGGTGGCCCCACTTGTAAGAGCTCCAATGGTCGAACCCTAACGATTGGGTGACGTGGCTAGCACACCGGACAGTGTCCGGTGGCGCACCGGACTGTCCGGTGCGCTCGTCGACAGACAGCCTCCCCAACGACCACTTTGGTGGTTGGGGCTATAAATACCCCCCAACCACCACACTTCAAGGCATCCAAGTTTCAGCCATTTGCATTCAATACAAGAGCTCTAGACTTCATTCCAAGACACAAACAAGAGATCAAATCCTCTCCCAAGTCCAAAGTTCATTCCAATCAAATAGTGACTAGAGAGAGCGACATTTGTGTTCCTTTGAGTTCTTGTGCTTGGATCGCTTTTCTTCTTCTTTCTTTCTTGCTCCCAACTCAATTGTAATCAAGACAAGAGACACCAATTGTGTGGTGGGTCTTGTGGGGACTTGGTGTCCCAATTGATTGAGAAGAGAAGCTCACTCGGTCTAGGTGACCGTTTGAGAGAGGGAAAGGGTTGAAAGAGACCCGGTCTTTGTGACCACCTCAACGGGGAGTAGGTTTGCAAGAACCGAACCTCGATAAAACAAATCACCGTGTCTCACTCTTAATTTGCTTGTGATTTGTTTTTGCCCTCTCTTTCGGACTCGATTATATTTCTAACGCTAACCCCAGCTTGTAGTTGTGCTTAAGTTTATAATTTTTAGATTCCGCCTATTCACCCCCCCTCTAGGCGACTTTCAATTGGTATCAGAGCCCGGTGCTTCATTAGAGCCTAACCGCTCGAAGTGATGTCGGGAGAACACGCCAAGAAGGAGATGGTGACCGGCGAGAAGCCCGCCACAAGCCACGGGAAGGCTCCATCAGGAGAGTCCCGCAACAAGAAGAAGGAGGAATCACCTCCTCACAAGTCACATCGGAGTGGTGAGAAGAAAAAGAAGATGAAGAAGGTGGTCTACTATGAGACCGACTCTTCGTCGCCATCCACCTCCGGCTTTGACACGTCGTCCGTAACTTCTAAGCGCCATGAGCGCAAGAAGTTTAGTAAGATTCCCCTACACTACCCTCGTATTTCAAAACGTACTCCTTTACTTTCCGTCCCATTAGGCAAACCACCTATGTTTGATGGTGAAGATTATAATATGTGGAGTGATAAAATGAGGCACCATCTCACCTCACTCCACACTAGCATTTTGGATGTTGTTGAGATTTTAGTACAGGTACCTTCGTCGGGGGATGAAGACTATGACTCAGACGAAGTTGCCCAAATCCGGCACTTCAACTCCCAAGCCACCACTATACTACTCACCTCTCTAAGTCGTGAGGAGTATAACAAGGTGCAAGGGTTGAAGAGCGCCAAAGAGATTTGGGACGTGCTCAAGACCGCGCACGAAGGTGATGAGGTGACCAAGATCACCAAGAGGGAAACGATCGAGGGGGAGCTCGGTCGCTTCATGCTCAACCAAGGAGAAGACCCGCAAGCCATGTACAGCCGGCTTAAAACCTTGGTGAACCAAGTGCGCAACCTCGGGAGCACCAAGTGGGATGACCATGAGATGGTCAAGGTTATTCTTAGATCACTCGTATTTCTTAACCCTACTCAAGTTCAATTAATTCGTGGTGATCCAAGATATAAACTAATGTCTCCTGAGGAAGTAATAGGAAAATTTGTGAGCTTTGAATTGATGATCAAAGGCTCCAAGAAGATCATCGAGCAAGGCGCCTCCTCCTCCGTACCCAAAGCACAACCCGTTGCATTCAAGGCAACAGAGGAGAAGAAAGAAGACTCTATACCAAGTAGAGTCGCCATCGACGCCTCCAAGCTCGACAATGAGGAGATGACGCTCATCATCAAGAGCTTCTGCCAAATCCTCAAGCAAAGGAGGGGGAAGACTACAAGCCCGCTCCAAGAAGGTTTGCTACAAATGTGGTAAGCCCAGTCATTTTATTGCTAAATGCCCTTTGTCTAGCGATAGTGATAGGGATAACGACAAGAGGGGGAAGAAGAAGGAGAAGAAGAGGTATTACAAGAAGAAGGGCGGCGATGCCCATGTTTGCCGGGAGTGGAACTCCGACGAGAGCTCCACTGACTCCTCCGACGACGAGGACACCGCCAACATCACCGTCAACAAGGGACTTCTCTTCCCCAACATCGGCCACAAGTGCCTCATGGCAAAGGACGGCAAGAAGAAGAAGGTAAAATCAAGATCCTCCACTAAGTATGCAACCTCTAGTGATGAGGATAATTCTAGTGATGATGAGGATAACTTGCTTACTCTTTTTGCCAATCTTAACATGCAACAAAAAGAGAAATTAAATGAATTGATTAGTGCCATTCATGAGATATTAACATTGATGCTATTCATGATCACCTTGCTATGATTAAACAACAAAATGATCATATAGCTAAATTAGATGCTAAAATTGCCGAGCATGAACTAGAAATGAGAAATTTAAATTTGCTCGTAGTATGCTTTATAGTGGGAGACGCCCTGGCATTAAGGATGACATTGGCTTCCAACAGGGAGACAATGTCAATATTAATGCTCCTCCTAAAAGATTGTCTAATTTTGTTAAGGGCAAGGCTCCCATGCCTCAGGATAACGAGGGCTATATTTTATATCCTGCTGGTTATCCTGAGGATAAGATTAGGAGAATTCATGCCAAGAAGACTCATTCTCACCTTGCTTTTATTTATAAGAATGAGGCTTCTAGCTCTAGGCTTTCTACACATATTAAAATGCCTAAAAAGAAATCTCCTACTGCATCAAATGATCATAGTGTTTCATTCAAAACTTTTGATGCTTCTTATGTGCTAACTAACAAATCAGGCAAGGTAGTTGCCAAATATGTTGGGGGCAAACACAAGGGCTCCAAGACTTGTGTTTGGGTACCCAAGGTACTTGTTTCTAATGTAAAGGACCCAAGACCGTTTGGGTACCTAAGAACAAGGCCTAAATCTGTTTTGTAGGTTTATGCATCCGAGGGCTCAAGTTGGATCATCGACAGCGGGTGCACAAACCACATGACTGGGGAGAAAAGAATGTTCTCCTCCTACGAGAAAAACCAAGATCCCCAATGAGCTATCACATTCGGGGATAGAAATCAAGGTTTGGTCAAAGGATTGGGTAAATTGTTATATCACCTGACCATTCTATTTCCAATGTTTTTCTTGTAGATTCATTAGATTACAACTTGCTTTCAGTTTCACAATTATGTAAAATGGGTTACAACTATCTTTTTACGGATACAGGTGTTACTGTCTTTAGAAGAAGTGATGATTCAGTAGCCTTTAAGGGAGTGTTAGAGGGTCAGCTATACTTAGTTGATTTCAATAGAGCTGAACTCGACACTTTCTTAGTTGCTAAGACTGACATGGGTTGGCTCTGGCATCACCGAATAGCCCATGTTGGGATGAAGAATCTTCATAAGCTTCTAAAGGGAGAACACATTTTGGGACTAACCAATGTTCATTTTGAGAAAGACTGGATTTGTAGCGCATGCCAAGCAGGGAAGCAAGCTGGTGTTCATCCACATAAGAACATCATGACGACTGACAGGCCACTGGAACTACTCCACATGGATTTATTCGGCCCGATAGCTTACATAAGCATCGGCGGGAGTAAGTACTCTCTGGTTATTATGGATGATTATTCTCGCTTCACTTGGTTATTCTATTTGCAGGATAAATCTCAAACCCAAGAGACCTTGAAGGGATTCTTGAGACGAGCTCAAAATGAGTTCGGCTTAAGGATCAAGAAGATAAGAAGCGATAATGGAACGGAGTTCAAGAAGTCGCAAATAGAAGGCTTCCTTGAGGAGGAGGGCATCAAGCATGAGTTCTCTTCTCCCTACATGCCACAACAAAATGGTGTAGTGGAGAGGAAGAATAGAACTCTATTGGACATGGCAAGGACTATGCTTGATGAGTACAAGACTTCGGATCGGTTTTGGGCCGAGGCGGTCAACACCGCTTGCTACGCCATCAACCGGTTATATCTACACCGAATCCTCAAGAAGACATCTTATGAACTCCTCACCGGTAAAAAGCCCAATGTTTCATATTTTAGAGTCTTTGGTAGCAAATGCTTTATTCTTGTTAAAAGAGGTAGAAAATCTAAATTTGCTCCTAAGGCTGTAGAAGGTTTTTTACTAGGATATGATTCAACCACAAGGGCATATAGAGTCTTTAATAAGTCCACTGGACTAGTTGAAGTTTCTTGTGACATTGTGTTTGATGAGACTAACGGCTCCCAAGTGGAGCAAGTTGATCTTAATGAGCTAGATGATGAAGAGGCTCCGTGCGTCGCGATAAGGAACATGTCCATTGGGGATGTGTGTCCTAAGGAATCCGAAGAGCCTCCACAAGCACAAGATCAACCATCTTTCTCCATGCAAGCATCTCCACCAACTCAAGATGAGGATGAGGCTCAAAATGATGAAGGAGAAGATCAAGAAGATGAGCCACCTCAAGAGGAGGACAATGATCAAGGGGGAGATGCCAATGATCAAGACAAGGAAGATGAACAAGATCCAAGGCCGCCACACCCAAGAGTCCACCAAGGAATTCAATGAGATCACCCTGTGAACTCCATCCTTGGCGATATTCATAAGGGGAGGAAGCACTTCAAGATTCGGATTAGGTGCTGGCAATGCAAGAGGAGCTCAACAACTTCATGAGGAATGAGGTATGGCATTTAGTTCCATGTCCTAACCAAAATGTTGTAGGAACCAAGTGGGTCTTCAGCAACAAACAAGATGAGCATGGTGTGGTGACAAGGAACAAGGCACGGCTTGTGGCCAAGGGGTATTCACAAGTCGAAGGTTTGGATTTTGGTGAAACCTATGCACCCGTAGCTATGCTTGAGTCAATTCGTATATTACTTGCCTATGCTACTTACCATGGCTTTAAGCTTTACCAAATGGACGTGAAGAGTGCCTTCCTCAATGGACCAATCAAGGAAGAGGCCTATGTTGAGCAACCTCCCGGCTTTGAAGATAGTGAATACCCTAACCATGTCTATAAACTCTCTAAGGCGCTTTATGGGCTCAAGCAAGCCCCAAGAGCATGGTATGGATGCCTAAGAGATTTTCTTATCAGTAATGGCTTCAAAGTCGGCAAGGCCGATCCTACTCTCTTTACTAAAACTATTGAAAAAGATTTGTTTGTATGCCAAATTTTTGTTGATGATATCATATTTGGGTCTATTAACAAATCTATTTGTGAAGAGTTTAGTAGGATCATGATTCAAAAATTCGAGATGTCTATGATGGGGGAGTTAAAGTATTTTCCAGAATTTTAAGTAAAGCAACTTCAAGAGGGCACCTTCATCAGCCAAACGAAGTATATTCAAGATATTCTCACCAAGTTCGGAATGAAGGATGCCAAGCCCATCAAGACACTCATGGGAACCAATGGGCATCTCGACCTCGACATGGGAGGTAAATCCGTAGATCAAAAGGTATACCGGTCGATGATAGGATCCTTACTCTATTTATGTGCATCTCGACCGGACATTATGCTTTCTGTATGCATGTGTGCAAGGTTCCAAGCCGACCCTAAGAAGTTCACCTTAGGGCCGTGTCGGGGACCATAATTAGGGGTACCCTCAAGGCTCCTAATTCTCAGCTGGTGACCCCCATCAGCACAAAGCTACAAAGGCCTGATGGGTGCGATTAAGTCAGGGATCGGTCCATACGAGGGACTCGATCACGCCTCGCCTGAGCCTAGCCTCGGACAAGGGCAGCCGACCCCGGAGGATCTCCGTCTCGCCCGAGGCCCCCCTTCAGCGGCGAACATATTTCCGGCTTGCCCGAGGCCCTGTCTTCGCCAAGAAGCAACCCTGACCAAATCGCCGCACCGACCGACCAAACCGTAGGAGCATTTAATGCAAAGGTGGCCTGACACCTTTATCCTGACGTGCGCCCCCCAGCCGGCAGAGCCGAAGTGACCGCCGTCACTTCGCCGCTCCACTGACCGGCCTGACAGAAGGACAGCGCCGCCTGCGCCACTCCGACTGCGGTGCCACTTGACAGAGTGAGACTGACAGGCAATCAGGCCCTGCCGAAGGCACCATAGGAAGCTCCGCTTCGCCCGACCCCAGGGCTCGGACTACGCCCTGGCCTCAGCCGACGGTCTCCGCCTCGCCCGACCCGGGGGCTCGGACTCGACCTCGGCCACGGAAGACAGACTCGACCTCGGCTTCGGAGGAGCTTCCACATCGCCCAACCTAGGGCGCAGACCAGCCACGTCAACAGGAGGCGCCATCATCACCCTACCCCGAACTGACTCGGGCCGCAGGGAACAAGACCGGCGTCCCATCTGGCTCGCTCCGCCAGATAGGCAATGATGGCGCCCCGCATACTCTGTGACGACGGCGGCTCTCAGCCCCCTTACGGAAGCAAGAGGACGTCAGCAAGGACTCAACCGCTCCGACAGCTGTCCCTCCGCTAGGCTCCATCGCTCCTCCGACGGCCACGACATCACACCAGCTGGGTGCCAAGATCTCTCCGGCTGCCACAACGGCATGTACTTAGGGCGCTAGCTCTCCACCGCTAGACACGTAGCACTCTGCTACACCCCCCATTGTACACCTGGTTCCTCTCCTTGTGCCTATAAAAGGGAGGACCAGGGCCCTCTTAGAGAGGGTTGGCCGCGCGGGGACGAGGACGAGACACGCGCTCGCTCGCAGCCGCTCGCTCCCTCTCCCGCGTGGACGCTTGTAACCCCCTACTGCAAGCGCACCCGACCTGGGCGCGGGACGAACACGAAGGCCGCGGGATTCCCACCTCTCTCACGCCGGTCTCCGGCCGCCTCGCTCTCCCCCCTTCACGCTCGCCCTCGCGCTCGACCCATCTGGGCTGGGGCACGCGGCGACATTCACTCGTCGGCTCAGGGACCCCCCGGTCTCGGAACGCCGACAGTTGGCGCGCCAGGTAGGGGCCTGCTGCATGTTGACGAACAGCTTCCCGTCAAGCTCTAGATGGGCAGTCTCCAGCAACCTCTCCAACCCGGGATGGTGCTCCGTTTCAGGAGTCTTGAGTTCATGTCCCTCGACGGCAGCTACGACGTGATACTCCTTCCACCGCCGTGCGACAACGACAGTGGCGGCCGACAACCCGCCCGCCGGCGGCGGAATCGGCGACGTCTTCCCCACATGGTGGAAGAACAACCTTCGAGCTCATCCTGCCCTCTTCCCCGCTGACGGAGGGGAAGACAGGGCAACCAGGGCCAAGCAGGAGGCAGCGCCTCGTCGGCTGTCGAGCGAGTCGATCGCGCCGGCACCCCAACGGGGGGCGCACCGGATATCGACTTCGCGCTTGAGACGAAGACGAGCGCCGTCTCCCTGCGACACGCCAAACCCGAGCAAGCGGATGACGCCGGCACGCTCGCGAAAAGCTTGCTGGACGTCACCCTCGTACCTGAGACGACGGTGCAGTCAGCCCCCGACATGACGTTATCGCCGCTCGTCGACCAAAAGGTACCGACCGATTCCCATCCCACGTCTTTCGGATTCATCCTCGACCCGCCTAGAGGCTTCGCTTTGGCGGGTGCTCTCGTAGAGGCAAGTCCAAACCCTCTGGGGTTTCGTACGCGGTCACCTTGGGACCGGCTGACGGACGTCTCGACCTACGGGCCCTCTGGGTCCGAGGAAGACGGCGAACCCAGCATCTGTTGGGATTTCTCCGGACTTGGCAACTCCAGTGCCATGCGGGACTTCATGACCGCATGCGACTGCTGCCTTTCCGACTGTTCCGACGGTAGCCGTAGCCTCGGCGACGAGGACTGCGGCCCAAGTCGCGAGTGCTTCCACGTCGATCTAGGGGGTCCCTCCGAAGGCAACCATCTCGGCATGCCGGAGGACGGTGACCTCCCTAGGCCGGTGCCTCGCGTTGACATCCCACGGGAGCTAGCTGTGGTCCCCGTTCAGGCGGGGGGCCATGACCCACAGCTCGAGCAAATCCGCGGGGTGCAGGCCAGGCTCGACGAGGGAGCAGGAGCGCTTGAGCCGATCCGTCGGGACGTCGGGCAGGCATGGGCGGGCCAACCTCCGGCCGGGGAAATACGTCATCTACCCCAGGGCTTCCAGCACCGCATCAATGACGACGTCAGGGTCAGGCCACCACCCGCATCTAGTGGGGTCGGCCGGAACCTGGCTGCAGCAGCGATGCTTCTCCACGAGATGCCGGAGCCATCAACCACCGAGGAGCGGCGAATCCAGGGAGAGCTCAAGAATCTCCTGGAAGGCGCCACGGTCCGACGGGCCGAGAGCTCCGCCTCCCGAAGGCAGGGGTACCCCTCGAAACCTCATGCCGCGACTTCCCGATTCATGCGGGAAGCCTCGGTCTACACCGGGCGCACGCGCAACACAGCGCCTGCGGCCCCGGGTCGCCTCGGCAACGAGCACCATCACCGCGACCGTCGGGCCCACCTCGACGAGAGGGTGCACCGAGGCTACCACCCCAGGCGTGGGGGACGCTACGATAGCGGGGAGGATCGGAGTCCCTCGCCCGAACCACCCGGTCCGCAGGCCTTCAGCCGGGCCATACGACGGGCGCCGTTCCCGACCCGGTTCTGACCCCCGACTACTATCACGAAGTACTCGGGGGAGACGAGACCGGAACTGTGGCTCGCGGACTACCGTCTGGCCTGCCAACTGGGTGGAACGGACAATGACAACCTCATCATCCGCAACCTCCCCCTGTTCCTCTCCGACACTGCTCGCGCCTGGTTGGAGCACCTGCCTCCGGGGCAGATCTCCAACTGGGACGACCTAGTCCAAGCCTTCACCGACAATTTCCAGGGCACTTACGTGCGCCCCGGGAATTCCTGGGACCTCCGAAGCTGCCGACAGCAGCCGGGAGAGTCTCTCCGAAACTACATCCGGTGATTCTCGAAGCAGCGCACCGAGCTGCCCAACATCACCGACTCGGATGTCATCGGCGCGTTCCTCGCCGGCACCACCTGCCGCGACCTGGTGAGCAAGCTGGGTCGCAAGACCCCCACTAGGGCGAGCGAGCTGATGGACATCGCCACCAAGTTCGCCTCCGGCCAGGAGGCGGTCGAGGCTATCTTCCGAAAGGACAAGCAGCCCCAGGGCCGCCCATCGGAAGATACTCCCGAGGCGTTAACTCAGCGCGGCGCCAAGAAGAAGGGCAAGAAGAAGTCGCAAGCGAAACGCGACGCCGCCGACGTGGACCTTGTCGCCGCCGCCGAGTACAAGAACCCTCGAAAGCCCCCCGGAGGTGCCAACCTCTTTGACAAGATGCTCAAGGAGCCGTGCCCCTATCACCAGGGGCCCGTCAAGCACACCCTAGAGGAGTGCGTCATGCTCCGGTGCCACTTCCACAGGGCCGGGCCACCCGCGGAGGGTGGCAAGGCCCGCAACGACGACAAGAAGGAAGATCACCAGGCAGGAGAGTTCCCCGAGGTCCGCGACTGCTTCATGATCTATGGTGGGCAAGCGGCGAACGCCTCGGCTCGGCACCGCAAGCAAGAGCGCCGGGAGGTCTGCTCGGTGAAGGTGGCGGCGCCAGTCTATCTAGACTGGTCCGACAAGCCCATCACCTTCGACCGAGACGATCACCCCGACCATATGCCGAGCCCGGGGAAATACCCGCTCGTCGTCGACCCCGTCATCGGCGACATCAGGCTCACCAAGGTCCTCATGGACGGAGGCAGCAGCCTCAACATCATCTACGCCGAGACCCTCGGACTCCTGCGTGTCGATCTGTCCTCCATCCGGGCAGGCGCTGCGCCCTTCCATGGGATCATTCCCGGGAAGCGCGTCCAGCCCCTCGGACAACTCGACCTTCCCGTCTGCTTCGGAACACCCTCCAACTTCCGAAGGGAGACCCTGACGTTCGAGGTGGTTGGGTTCCGAGGAACCTACCACGCGGTACTGGGAAGACCATGCTACGCGAAGTTCATGGACGTCCCCAACTACACCTACCTGAAGCTAAAGATGTCGGGCCCCAACGGGATCATCACCGTCGGCCCCACGTACAAACACGCGTTCGAATGCGACGTGGAGTGCGTGGAGTACGCCGAGGCCCTCGCCGAGTCCGAGGCCCTCATCGCCGACCTGGAGAGCCTCTCTAAGGAGGTGCCAGACGTGAAGCGTCATGCCGGCAACTTTGAGCCAGCGGAGACGGTTAAGTCCGTCCCCCTCGACCCCAGCGGCGACGCCTCCAAGCAGATCCGGATCGGCTCCGGGCTCGATCCCAAATAGGAAGCAGTGCTCGTCGACTTTCTCCACGCGAACGCCAACGTCTTCGCGTGGAGTCCCTCGGACATGCTCGGCATACCAAGGGATGTCGCCGAGCACTCGCTGGACATCCGAGCCAGAGCCCGACCCGTCAGGCAGCCACTGCGCCGATTCGACGAGGAGAAGCGCAGAGCCATAGGCGAGGAGATCCACAAGCTAATGGCGGCAGGGTTCATCAAAGAGGTATTCCATCCCGAATGGCTTGCCAACCCTGTGCTTGCGAGAAAGAAAGGGGGAAATGGCGGATGTGTGTAGACTACACTGGTCTCAACAAAGCATGTCCGAAGGTTTCCTACCCTCTGCCTCGCATCGACCAAATCGTGGATTCCACTGCTGGGTGCGAAACCCTGTCTTTCCTTGATGCCTACTCAGGGTATCATCAAATCAGGATGAAAGAGTCCGACCAGCTCGCGACTTCTTTCATCACACCCTTCGGCATGTACTGCTATGTCACCATGCCGTTCGGCCTGAGGAATGCGGGCGCGACGTACCAGCGATGCATGAACCATGTGTTCGGCGAACACATTGGCCGCACGGTCGAGGCCTACGTCGATGACATCGTAGTCAAGACGAAGAAAGCTTCCGACCTCCTTTCCGACCTTGAAGTGACATTCCGATGTCTCAAGGCGAAAGGCGTCAAGCTAAATCCCAAGAAGTGTGTCTTCGGGGTGCCCCGAGGCATGCTCTTGGGGTTCATCGTCTCCGAGCGGGGCATCGAAGCCAACCCGGAGAAGATCGCAGCCATCACCAGCATGGGGCCCATCAAGGACTTGAAAGGCGTACAGAGAGTCATGGGATGTCTCGCGGCTCTGAGTCGCTTCATCTCACGCCTCGGCGAAAGAGGTCTACCTCTGTACCGCCTCTTGAGGAAGGCCGAGTGCTTCACTTGGACCCCTGAGGCCGAGGAAGCCCTCGGGAACCTGAAGGCGCTCCTCATGAAGGCGCCTATCTTGGTGCCCCAGCTGCCGGAGAAGCCCTCTTGGTCTATGTCGCCGCGACCACTCAGGTGGTTAGCGCCGCGATTGTGGTCGAGAGGCAAGAAGAGGGGCATGCATTGCCCGTTCAGAGGCCAGTCTACTTCGTCAGCGAGGTACTGTCCGAAACCAAGATCCGCTACCCACAAGTTCAGAAACTGCTGTATGCGGTGATCCTGACACGGCGAAAGTTGCGACACTACTTCGAGTCTCATCCGGTAACTGTGGTGTCATCCTTCCCCCTGGGGGAGATCATCCAGTGCCGTGAGGCCTCGGGTAGGATTGCAAAGTGGGCGGTGGAAATCATGGGCGAAACAATCTCGTTCGCTCCCCGGAAGGCCATCAAGTCCCAGGTCTTGGCGGACTTCGTGGCTGAATGGGTCGACACTCAGCTCCCAACAGTTCCGATCCAGCCGGAACTTTGGACTATGTTCTTCGACGGGTCGCTGATGAAGACAGGAGCCGGCGCAGGCCTACTCTTCATCTCACCCCTCGGAAAGCATCTACGCTACGTGCTACGCCTCCATTTCTCGGCGTCCAACAATGTGGCCGAGTATGAAGCTCTCATCAACGGGTTGCGGATCGCCATCGAGCTAGGGGTCCGACGCCTCGACGCTCGCGGTGACTCGCAGCTCGTCATCGACCAAGTCATGAAGAACTCCCATTGCCGCGACCCGAAGATGGAGGCCTACTGCGATGAGGTTCGGCGCCTGGAAGACAAGTTCTACGGGCTCGAGCTCAACCACATCGCCCGGCGCTACAACGAGACTGCGGACGAGCTGGCTAAAATAGCCTCGGGGCGAACAACGGTTCCCCCGGACGTCTTCTCCCGAGACCTGCATCAACCCTCCGTCAAGATCGACGACACGTCCGAGCCCGAGGTACCCTCGGCTCAGTCCGAGGTACCCTCGGCTCAGTCTGAGGCACCCTCGACTCGACCCGAGGTGCCCTCGGCTCAGTCCGAGGCACCCTCGGCTCATCCCGAGGCACCCTCAGCTCGGCCCGAGGCGCCCTCGGTTCAGTCCGAGGTACCCTCGGCCCCCGAGGGTGAGGCACTGCGCGTCGAGGAGGAGCGAAGCAGGGTCACGCCTAATCGAAACTGGCAGACCCCGTACCTGCAATATCTCCAACGAGGAGAGCTACCCCTCGACCGAGCCGAGGCTCGGCGGTTGGCGCGGCGCGCCAAGTCGTTCGTCTTGCTGGGAGATGGAAAGGAGCTCTACCACCGCAGCCCCTCCGGCATCCTCCAGCGATGCATCTCCATCGCCGAAGGTCAGGAACTCCTGCGAGAGATACACTCGTGGGCTTGCGGCCATCACGCAGCGCCTTGAGCCCATGTCGGGAATGCTTTCCGGCAAGGCTTCTACTGGCCGACGGCGGTGGCCGACGCCACTAGAATTGTCCGCACCTGCGAAGGGTGTCAGTTCTACGCGAGGCAGACCCACCTGCCCGCTCAGGCTCTGCAGACGATACCCATCACCTGGCCTTTTGCTGTGTGGGGTCTGGATCTCGTCGGCCCCTTGCAGAAGGCGCCCGGGGGCTACACGCACCTGCTGGTCGCCATCGACAAATTCTCCAAGTGGATCGGGGTCCGACCCCTGAACAGCATCAGGTCCGAGCAGGCGGTGGCGTTCTTCACCAACATCATCCATCGCTTCGGGGTCCCGAACTCCATCATCACCGACAACGGCACCCAGTTCACCGGCAGAAAGTTCCTGGACTTCTGCGAGGATCACCACATCTGGGTGGACTGGGCCGCCGTGGCTCATCCCATGACGAATGGGCAGGTAGAGCGTGCCAACGGCATGATTCTACAAGGGCTCAAGCCTCGGATCTACAACGACCTCAACAAGTTCGGCAAGCGGTGGATGAAGGAACTCCCCTCGGTGGTCTGGAGTCTGAGGACAACGCCGAGCCGAGCCACGGGCTTCACGACGTTCTTTCTAGTCTATGGGGCCGAAGCCATCTTGCCCACAGACTTAGAATACGGTTCCCTGAGGACGAGGGCCTACACCGACCAAAGCAACCAAGTTAGCCGAGAAGACTCGCTGGACCAGCTGGAGGAGGCTCGGGACAAGGCCTTGCTACACTCGGCGCGGTACCAGCACTCCCTACGACGCTACCACGCCCGAGGGGTCCGATCCCGAGACCTCTAGGTGGGCGACCTGGTGCTTCGGCTGTGACAAGACGCCCGTGGGCGGCACAAGCTCACGCCCCCCTGGGAGGGGCCATTCGTCATCGCCAAGGTTCTGAAGCCCGGAACGTACAAGCTGGCCAACAGTCAAGGCAAGGTCTACGGCAACACCTGGAACATCCAACAGCTACGTCGCTTCTACCCTTAAGATGTTTTCAAGTTGATCATATACCTCGCACCCACGCAAAGTTTAGTCATCAAGGAAGGGTCGGCCTCGCCTCGGCAAAGCCCGACCCTCCCTCGGGGGCTAAAAGGGGGGGAACCCCCTCTGCGTCGAAATTTTCTTCGAAAAAAGATCTTTTCTGCCAGAATGTCTTTCGCGCTTTTTGGCTACTTCGAAAGTGGATCCTAAAAACGATGGAGTACACGTAAGCAGCCAAGGCTGACCGAGCCGAGGGACTCCTACGCCTCCGGGATACGGATACCTCACTCATCACCTTCTGCGATAAGTAACTCACGTTCGGATAAGTGATTCTGCGGACCGAACAAGTCTTCACATGCGAAAGCTCTTCTGCCGAAGCGATCCTTCGAGCCTTCTCGGCTGCGTCGGTGACAGAGCCCCATGGGCGGGTAAGAGTGCGCATAAGCGGCAAGGCCGACCGAGCCGAGGGACTCCTACGCCTCTGGGATACGGATACCTCACTCATCACCTTCCGCGAGAAGCAACTCTCGCTCGCACGAACATTTCTGTTACCGACAAAAAAGTCCAGATACTCGAAACAAGAGGAAAAGAGACGCAGCTTTACAACACGGCGAGGGTGTGTTTTGGCCTCGGCGGCCGCAGGAAACACACGCTACAAGACAATCCGATCCTGCAGGCTCGGATCTTGACGGCTGAAGGGAGCAGCAGCACCCTCGACATCGACGACACCTTCGACGAGGTCCGACCTAGCCTCGGACGGCGACGCGGTCCGAGGATCTCCACTCTGAAGGACGACGTCATCGCCACGCCCGGGCCATCGCCGCCAGGGTCTTCTTCGGGAATCCGGCCCGAGCAGGCGGCTCGGCCGGTCACCCCGGGGCCTCGGCCAGCTGCCCCCCAAGGACGTCAGCCCGACCCGAGGCCTCGGCTGGTCAACTTCGGCGTCGGTCCCGCTAACGAACGACCCGGCCAGGCTCAGGCCAACCAGGTTTTCTTTTCGAGCCAACTCTGCCTCTGTTCATGTTGACGCCGCTACCCCTGGCCTCGGCTCATCGAAGAGCGGCCGAGGGGTTCCTTTAATTATGCTAGAGAAGCCTCGGACAACAAGGCTGACCGAGCCGAGGGACTCCTACGCCTCTGGGATACGGATACCTCACTCGTCACCTTTACATGGGGCGACTCACGCTTGGTGAAGCGGTTCAGACAACCAACAGGCGAGTCTTAGCGCTCGAAAATGAGGAAAAAACACGGCTCCGTGCCGAAAAAACATACATGTTCAGGCCTCGACAGCCACAATGAACACTGGCATTCAAAGTGCCATTACAAACGAAACTCCGGTTCCGTCCCCGCGGGTATGGACAACCTCCACGCCGGGGAAGCCCGTGGAGCGACAAGCTCTGGGCGAATCACCAGCAAACGCGGGTCGCCCCAAAGCGCATCGGCAGGTCCTCACTCCTGTCCTCGCCGCGCAAGCGAGGAAAAGGACGGAATGTTGCATCCTAGCTGGACAGCAACAGCCCGCCTCCCCCAGCATGGCTGGAGGATGTCTCCTCCGCAGAACTGGAGGATGGTCTCCACCACCAGAAGCTGGAAGAGGAGGCGGTCGGCCGACCCGCGCGGGGGCAGAGCACCGACTCAGCCCGGGCCCCGCCCCAGCGAGGATGATGAAGACCAGCTGGGGGCGGGGCCAAGATCATAGCCCAGCTTGCTCCTCCCCATCCAGGGGCTGGTGGTCACCGTCTTGGGTGACCCCCGGCGAGGGGGAGCAGCCGGGCTAGCTGATGAAAATCCTTGAAGCCGAACGATGGCTGAAAGGTACCAACTCCTGTGGAGTTGTGATTCCTCCAACGACGAGGCGGAAAGATGGCGGATATCCCCCATCCGGGGGCTTGGAAGGCGGAAAGACGTGATGCATAAGGGAGCGCGAAGACATGGTCGCCTCCCAAGGGGGTCACCCTCCTTTTAAAGGCGGCTCTCCCTACTTGTGTCCCCAGCCGTCATGGGCTGAGTCTTCTCCAACACACTCCAAGGTCCTCCCCTATGGCGCGGGGGCTGGGTCCCACGCGTCATGCAAGCCGACTCAGAGCAGAAGAAGCCAAACCGCCGCGCGCGGTGCGTACAACCGCCCAGCGGTTACAAGCGACCCTCCACTTTTGCCCAGACCAGCGGGCGAAAGGGTGGGCAGCCATGCAGGCGGCATGCAACCACGCCAAGTGGGCGCGCTTCTCCGACTCCCAACACGCCCGGCATGGAGGCCCAGGCCCACGCGTCATGCAACCGGCGCGCCGAATGCTTCGTGCATGCAACTGCACCGCCACTTGTGCCACCACCGCGCCTCCTCGACTGTGGAACCAATGCCACGACTTGAGGCGGACCAATGCACGACCCAGCGGCGCCAGCCTGGCGCGACGGTCAATGCGGCCAAGAATGGGCCGGCAGTAATGGCGGTGGCAGGGAGGCAGGAGCAGCGGTCACGTCATCAACCAAGCTCACGTCCCGTTCGGGGGCAGCGAGAGAACCCTCTCTCACGGCGTGAAGACAACGCGCTCGTGATCCGTTCCTCGAACGGCTCGCGCACGCACAACGGCCGCCCCGCCAACCACTCGCCCCGTCGCATTAACTCCGCGGCGGGACAGGCGGCGCCTCTGGTAGGAGAAGCGGGCGACGCTTTGCCTTCGCCATAATGACCGCGTCGAAAAAGGTACGCCACGTCGTTCGATTTCGCATCCTTTTCCTTTTTTCCTCTTTCTCTCTCTTGCAACAGGGACCGGGAAAGGGGGATACCCCGAAAAAGACCCTTCCCGGTGAAGGAACCAGGCCCCGAGCCTCCCTACTGATCAGAGGTTCGAAGGCAGGCCCCTCGGAAGGGTTCGACAGCCGCCTCAGATCACGTGGGCCCTACACCCACTACTGGTCAGAGGTTCGAAGGCCGGCCCCTCGGAAGGGTTCAATGACCGCCTCAGGCTACTCGGGCTCCGCGCCCACTACTGATTAGGGGTTCGAAGGCTGGCCCCCGAAGGGTTCACAGCCGCCTCAGACGCCGAGCGAGGGATGACCATGGGTACGTTCGATACATAACCAAGGCTCGGGCTGCGCTCCCGAGGTACCCTAGGACATTTCCGAGACCAGCGGGAACGATCTTGTAACGGAATCCCATCAGAGGGAGGCATCGAGCCCTCAGACCCTGTCGCCAGGGGACCGGGTCCGGCAGATCACCCGCAGGTACTTTTGGGCGTGCCTCTGGGCCCCTAGCCGACCCCTAACGAACGGGGCACGGACGTCCACTCGGATCACCCGCTTGCAGCTCACCGGAGACACCATGTTTGGCGCACATCGAGGGCAACATGGCACTTTCCCCCCCTCCTCCTTGCGGAAAGGCGACGCAGGGGCGTATGTAAAAAAGCCGAGTCTGTCCCTGATCGCCCTCTCGCCCTGTGCGGAGGCTCGGGGGCTGCTCTCGCAAACTCGGCTCCGGCCGAACCGTTGACAGCGTCAACATACCAGCCCGAGAACTTGGGACCCGACCGTACACCTGGGCTACGGCCAGCTCGCATGAGGGAACGACCAGACCAGCCGAAGCATTACGCGAGGCATTAAGACCTCGAAGGAGTGAAACCACTCCTCCGAGGCCTCGGGGGCTACACCCGGCAGGTGCGCTCGCGCGCACCCACCAGAACAAAACGCAACCGAGAAAGGCTGGTCCCCGTGCAAAAAAGTGCGACGAAAGCCTCCAAGCGAGTGCAAACACTCCCTTCGAGGCTCGGGGGCTACTGTCGGGGACCATAATTAGGGGTACCCTCAAGGCTCATAATTCTCAGCTGGTAACCCCCATCAGCATAAAGCTGCAAAGGCCTGATGGGTGCGATTAAGTCAGGGATCGGTCCATACGAGGAACTCGATCACGCCTCGCCCGAGCCTAGCCTCGGACAAGGGCAGCCGACCCCGAAGGATCTCCGTCTCGCCCGAGGCCCCCCTTCAGCGGCGAACATATTTCCGGCTTGCCCGAGGCCCTCTCTTCGCCAAGAAGCAACCCTGACCAAATCGCTGCACCGACCGACCAAACCGCGGGAGCATTTAATGCAAAGGTGGCCTGACACCTTTATCCTGACGCGCGCGCCCCAGCCGGCAGAGCCGAAGTGACCGCCGTCACTTCGCCGCTCCACTGACCGGCCTGACAGAAGGACAGCGCCGCCTGCGCCACTCCGACTGCGGTGCCACTTGACAGAGTGAGACTGACAGGTAGTCAGGCCCTGCCGAAGGCACCATAGGAAGCTCCGCTTCGCCCGACCCAAGGGCTCGGACTACGCCCTGGCCTCAGCCGACGGTCTCCGCCTCGCCCAACCCGGGGGCTCGGACTCGACCTCGGCCACGGAAGACAGACTCGACCTCGGCTTCGGAGGAGCTTCCACATCGCCCAACCTAGGGCGCAGACCAGCCACGTCAACAGGAGGCGCCATCATCACCCTAACCCGAACTGACTCGGGCCGCAGGGAACAAGACCAGCGTCCCATCTGGCTCGCTCCGCCAGATAGGCAATGATGGCGCCCCGCATACTCTGTGACGACGGCGGCTCTCAGCCCCCTTACGGAAGCAAGAGGACGTCAGCAAGGACTCAACCGCTCCGACAGCTGTCCCTCTGCCAGGCTCCATCGCTCCTCTGACGGCCACGACATCACACCAGCTGGGTGCCAAGATCTCTCCGGCTGCCACAACGGCATGTACTTAGGGCGCTAGCTCTCCACCGCTAGACACGTAGCACTCTGCTACACCCTCCATTGTACACCTGGTTCCTCTCCTTGCACCTATAAAAGGGAGGACCAGGGCCCTCTTAGAGAGGGTTGGCCGCGCGGGGACGAGGACGAGACACGCGCTCGCTCGCAGCCGCTCACTCCCTCTCCCGCGTGGACGCTTGTAACCCCCTACTGCAAGCGCACCCGACCTGGGCGCGGGACGAACACGAAGGCCGCGGGATTCCCACCTCTCTCACGCCGGTCTCCGGCCGCCTTGCTCTCCCCCTTCGCGCTCGCCCTCGCGCTCGACCCATCTGGGCTGGGGCACGCGGCGACATTCACTCGTCGGCTCAGGGACCCCCCGGTCTCGGAACGCCGACAGGCCGTGAAGCGAATCTTGAGATATTTAGCTCAAACACCTAAATTTGGTCTTTGGTACCCCAAGGGATCCTCTTTTGATTTATTAGGATATTCCGATGTTGATTGGGCAGGGTGTAAGATTGATAGGAAGAGCACATCAGGGACTTGTCAGTTTTTGGGGAGATCCCTAGTGTCTTGGGCTTCAAAGAAACAAAACTCAGTAGCTCTTTCTACCGCCAAAGCCAAGTACATTGCCGCAGGCAATTGTTGCGCGCAATTGCTTTGGATGAGGCAAACCCTTAGGGACTATGGCTACAAGTTTAGCAAAGTCCCTCTCCTATGTGATGATGAGAGTGCAATCCGCATGGCGATAATCCCGTTGAACACAGCCGCACTAAGCACATAGCCATTCGGTATCACTTTTTGAGAGATCACCAACAAAGGGGGAATATCGAGATAGCCTATATAAACACCAAAGATCAATTGGCCGATATCTTTACCAAGCCTTTAGATGAGAAAACCTTTACCAAACTTAGGAATGAGCTAAATATTCTTGATTCTAGGAATTTTGATTGATTCTTTGCACACATAGCTCATTTACATACCTTTGATCATATCTCTTTTATGTCTATGACTAACGTGTTTCCAAGTGTATTATTATGCTTAGTCATAGAATTGAAAGGGGAATGGAGTATTCGACAAAGAAGGCGCTTCCACTCAACTCCATCGATATTTGCCGGTATTCCACATCGCTCTCCACTTTGGTATAATCTTCACTCATACTCATTTATTTGCCATTGAGGAGAAAGTAAAAGGGCTTATATTTCACTCACAAGTATCCGTTTTTGGCAATTCATGCCAAAGGGGGAGAAAGTATGAGCCCAAAGCAAAAGGACCGCACCACCACCGAATTTTAAAAATGAAGTTTTTCAAATTTATATCTTATTGTGTTCAAAAGGGGGAGAAAGTAGTATCTTCAAAACTTGCAAAACACTCTTGAACACTAAGAGGAGAATTTTATTCAGGGGGAGTTTTGTTTAAGTCAAAGGAAAAGCATTTGAAACAGGGGAGAAAATTTCAAAATCTTGAAAAATGCTATTTTCAATCTTATTCATATATCTTTGACTATTTGCATAAAGGATTTTGAAAAGAATTTGCAAAAACTAAACTTGTGGTGCAAGCATGGTCTAAAATTTTAAATAAGAAGAAAACCATCCATGCATATCTAGTAGAAATAATTATTGGTTTCATTCCAAGAAACCTTTGCACTTACTTTATGCAAACTAGTTCAATTCAACACTTTTATATTTGCTTTGGTTTGTGTTGGCATCAATCACCAAAAAGGGGGAGATTGAAAGGGAAATAGGGTCAAACCTTTTCCAAATGAATTTTGGTGGTTGAATTGCCCAACACAAATTATTGGACTAACTAGTTTGCTCTAGATTATGAGTTCTACAGGTGCCAAAGGTTCACAACAAACCAATACAAAGGCAAAAGAAAGGGTTCAAAACAAAGGAGCAAAGTATACCGAAGGCAGCCCTGGTCTGGCGCACCGGACTGTCCAGTGTGCCACCGGACAGTGTTCGGTGCACCAGGGAGATCGACTCTGAACTTGCCATCTTCGGGAATTTTGGAGGCCGCTCCGCTATAATTCACCGGACCGTCCGGTGTACCACCGGACTGTCCGGTGTGCCAGCGGAGCAACGGCTACTTCGCGCCAATGGTCGTCTGCAAATGAACAGTAAAAGCAAACAGTATGCGCCTGCGCACGCAGAAGTCAGAGCAGGCGCTAGAAGGCGCACCAGACAGTCTACAGGACCTGTCCGGTGCACCACCGGACTGTCCGGTGGCCCCACTTATCAGAGCTCCAACGGTCGAACCCTAACGGTTGGGTGACGTGGCTGGTGCACCGGACAGTGTCCGGTGGCGCACCAGACTGTCCGGTGCGCCCGTCGACAGACAGCCTCCCCAACGGCCACTTTGGTGGTTGGGGCTATAAATACCCTCCCAACCACCACACTTCAAGGCATCCAAGTTTCAGCCATTTGCATTCAATATAAGAGCTCTAGACTTCATTCCAAGACACAAACAAGAGATCAAATCCTCTCCCAAGTCCAAAGTTGATTCCAATCAAATAGTGACTAGAGAGAGCGACATTTGTGTTCCTTTGAGTTCTTGCGCTTGGATCACTTTTCTTCTTCTTTCTTTCTTGCTCCCAACTCAATTGTAATCAAGACAAGAGACACCAATTGTGTGGTGGGCCTTGTGGGGACTTGGTGTCCCGATTGATTGAGAAGAGAAGCTCACTCGGTCTAGGTGACCGTTTGAGAGAGGGAAAGGGTTGAAAGAGACCCGGTCTTTATGACCACCTCAACGGGGAGTAGGTTTGCAAGAACCGAACCTCGGTAAAACAAATCACCGCGTCTCACTCTTCATTTGCTTGTGATTTGTTTTCGCCCTCTCTTTCGGACTCGATTATATTTCTAACGCTAACCCCAGCTTGTAGTTGTGCTTAAGTTTATAATTTTCAGATTCCGCCTATTCACCCTCACTCTAGGAGACTTTCAAGAAACCCCTGAGCAGCAGCTGGTTGGTGGAGGCAAGTGTCCCTTGACCCATCTTTGTCCTATACATTCTATAATTCACTTCCCACATTTACACAGTTATACCTAAGGATTGACTAGCTTTTGTTATCCATGTCCTTGTTTACCTATTTGGGTCGGATTATTATTGTTTAGCTTATTGCTAGTGCTTAACACTAATCGATGAACATGATGAGATTTATCAATGATACGCTGTTTTCCCTCTTATTTATGATTATATACTTGTGGCATTTAAGGGGACTAGAGAGGTTTCTTGAGTGCCTCTTTGTAAGGACCTGTTCGTTGGACGACCGCTCGGGAAAACAGTGCAACCATGAGGGTGGAATGAGATGCCCTTAGCTGAATAATTAGAGGAACCAGGATGTAGTTCGCTTCGCCGTCGTGCCGTTAATGGGGCTCGGTGTATGCGGCTCGCTCTGCCAAGGTTGGTTTACCCCTTGGGGAGGAGTGCGGTACATTTAGGAAACCTAACGGGCGGCTATAGCCCTGGGGAATCTTTGTAAAGGCTACGTAGTGATACCTTGCTGGGTCACCTTGGTAGTGATCAATGGAGAGTCATGATCTCTGGGCAGAAAGGGAATCACGGCTTATGGGTAAAGTGCGCAACCTCTGCAGAGTGTTATGAAAACGGATATATTAGTCGTGCTCGCGGTTATGAGCGGCCAAGGGAGCTCCATTGATTAGTGATACTTGATCAGAGATGTTCGGGTTTACAGGTGACAATGAGAATGATGGTTTTGGTATTGGCTCTGGTGACGGTAAGTGGTACTCTTTCCGTTTGGAAAGGTTACGTTTGGGTTAATAACATGGGTTAATTCTAAAACTTGGCTTTCTCTACTAGTAATAATAATATAAACAACTAAAAGCAACTGCTTGACTTACCCCCACATAAAGCTAGTCCACTACAGCCAAACAGGACACTTGTTGAGTATGTTGATGTGTACTCACCCTTGCTCTACACACCAAACCCCCTCCCCAGGTTGTCAGCATTGCAACCACTGCTTAGGAGAAGACGAAGCCGTGGAAGGAGACTTCCAGGAGTTCCAAGATTATGACGAGTTCTAGGCGTGGGTTAGCGGCAACCCCCAGTCAGCTGCCTGTGAATGCCACGTGTATCTACGTTTCTGAAAGTCGCCTAGAGGGGGGGTGAATAGGCAGAATCTGAAAATTATAAACTTAAGCACAACTACAAGTCGGGGTTAGCGTTAGAAATATAATTGAGTCTAAAAGGGAGGGCGAGAACAAATCAACCAAAGAAATAGAGCGGATGACACGGTGATTTATTTTACCGAGGTTCGGTTCTTGCAAACCTACTCCCCATTGAGGTGGTCACAAAGACCGGGTCTCTTTCAACCCTTTCCCTCTCTCAAACGGTCACCTAGACCGAGTGAGCTTCTCTTCTCAATCAATCGGGACACTAAGTCCCCACAAGGATCACCACACAATTGGTGTCTCTTGCCTTGATTACAATTGAGTTGGGAACAAGAAAGAAAGAAGAAGAAAAGTGATCCAAGTGCAAGAACTCAAATGAACACAATTGTCTCTCTCAATAGTCACTATTTGATTGGAATGATCTTTGGACTTGGGAGAGGATTTGATCTCTTTGTTTGTGTCTTGGAGTGAAGTCTAGAGCTCTTGTATTGAATGCAATGGCTGAAAACTTGGATGCCTTGAAGTGTTGGTGGTTGGGGGTATTTATAGCCCCAACCACCAAAGTGGCCGTTGGGGAGGCTGTCTGTCGTATGGCGCACCGGACAGTCCGGTGCGCCAGCCACGTCACCCAACCGTTAGGGTTAGACCGTTGGAGCTCTGACATGTGGGGCCACTGGACAGTCCGATGGTGCACCGAACAGTCCCTGTTCACTGTCCGATGCGCCTTCTGGCGCTGCTCTGACTTCTGCGCGAGCAGGCGCGCACTGTTCACTTTCACTGTTCCTTTGCAGATGACCGTTGGCGCGAAGTAGCCGTTGCTCCGATGGTACACCGGACAGTCCGGTGTTACACCGGACAGTCCGGTGAATTATAGCGGAGCGGCCTCCCCAAATTCCCGAAGCTGGCAAGTTTGAGTTGATCCTCCCTGGTGCACCGGACACTGTCCGGTGGTGCACCGGACACTGTCCGATGGCATACCGGACAGTCCGGTGTGCCAGACTAGGGTAGCCTTCGGTTGTCTTTTGCTCTTTTTATTTGAACCCTTTCTTGGACTTTATATTGGTTTGTGTTGAACCTTTGGCACCTGTAGAACTCATAATCTAGAGCAAACTAGTTAGTCCAATTATTTGTGTTGGGCAATTCAACCACCAAAATTCATATAGGAAACGGTTTGACCCTATTCCTTTCAATCTCCCCCTTTTTGGTGATTGATGCCAACACAAACCAAAGCAAATATAAAAGTGCAGAATTGACTAGTTTGCATAAGGAAGTGCAAAGGTTGCTTGGAATTAAACCAATACTTATTTCTATTAGATACGCATGGATGGTTTTCTTCTTATTTAAAATTTTGGACCACGCTTGCACCACAAGTTTTGTTTTTGCAAATTCTTTGTAAAATTCTTTTCAAAAATCTTTTGCAAATGGTCAAAGGTACATGAATAAGATTGAAAGAAGCATTTTCAAGGTTTTGAAATTTTCTCCCCTGTTTCAAATGCTTTTCCTTTGACTTAAACAAAACTCCCCCTGAATAAAATTCTCCTCTTAGTGTTCAAGAGGGTTTTACAAATTTTTGAAGATGCTAGAACTTTCTCCCCCTTTTGAACACAATAAGATATCAATTTGAAAACTTTATTTTAAAATTTAGTGGTGGTGCGGTCCTTTTGCTTTGGGCTAATACTTTCTCCCCCTTTGGCATGAATCGCCAAAAACGGATACTTTGAGTGAAATATAAGCCCTTTTACTTTCTCCCCAATGGCAAATAAATGAATATGAGTGAAGATTATACCAAAGTGGAGAACAATGCAGAATACCGGCAAAGTGTAGATAATACCGATGGAGTTGAGTGGAAGCGTCGTCTTTGCCGAATACTCCATTTCCCTTTCAATTCTATGACTAAGCATGAGAATACACTTGAAAACACGTTAGTCATAGTCTAAAAGAGATTTGATCAAAGGTATATAAATGAGATATGTGTGCAAAGAATCAATCAAAATTCCTAGAATCAAGAATATTTAGCTTATTCCTAAGTTTGGTAAAGGTTTTCTCATCTAAAGGTTTGGTAAAGATATCGGCCAATTGATCTTTGGTGTTTATATAGGCTATCTCGATATCCCCCCTTTATTGGTGATCTCTCAAAAAGTGATACCGAATGGCTATGTGCTTAGTGCGGCTGTGTTCAATGGGATTATACGCCATACGGATTACACTTTCATTGTCACATAGGAGAGGGACTTTGCTAAATTTGTAGCCGTAGTCCCTAAGGGTTTGCCTCATCCAAAGCAATTGCGCACAATAATGGCCTGCGGCAATATACTCGGCTTTGGCGGTAGAAAGAGCTACTGAGTTTTGTTTCTTTGAAGCCCAAGACACCAGGGACCTCCCCAGAAACTGACAAGTCCCTGATGTGCTCTTCCTATCAATTTTACACCCTGCCCAATCAGCATCGGAATATCCTAATAAATCAAAAGAGGATCCCTTGGGGTACCAAAGACCAAACTTAGGTGTATAAACTAAATATCTCAAGATTCTCTTCACGGCCCTAAGGTGAACTTCCTTAGGATCGGCTTGAAATCTTGCACACATGCATACAGAAAGCATAATGTCCGGTCGAGATGCACATTGATAGAGTAAAGATCTTATCATCGAATGGTATACCTTTTGATCTATGGATTTACCTCTCGTGTCGAGGTCGAGATGCCCATTGGTTCCCATGGGTGTCTTGATGGGCTTGGCATCCTTCATTCCAAACTTGGTAAGAATGTCTTGAATGTACTTAGTTTGGCTGATGAAGGTGCCCTCTTGGAGTTGCTTGACTTGAAATCCTAAGAAATATTTCAACTCCCCCATCATAGACATCTCGAATTTTTGTATCATGATCCTACTAAACTCTTCACAAATAGATTTGTTAGTAGACCCAAATATGATATCATCAACATAAATTTGGCATACAAACAAATCATTTTCAATTGTTTTAGTAAAGAGAGTAGGATTGACCTTTCCGACTTTGAAGCCATTAGTGATAAGGAAATCTCTTAGGCATTCATACCATGCTCTTGGGGCTTGCTTGAGCCCATAAAGCGCCTTAGAGAGTTTGTACACATGGTTAGGATACTCACTATCCTCAAAGCCGGGAGGTTGCTCAACATAGACTTCTTCCTTGATTGGTCCATTGAGGAAGGCACTCTTCACGTCCATTTGATAGAGCTTAAAGCCATGGTAAGTAGCATAGGCAAGTAATATACGAATTGATTCAAGCCTAGCTACGGGTGCATAGGTTTCACCAAAATCCAAACCTTCGACTTGTGAATACCCCTTGGCCACAAGTCGTGCCTTGTTCCTTGTCACCACACCATGCTCATCTTGCTTGTTGCGGAAGACCCACTTGGTTCCTACAACATTTTGGTTAGGACGTGGAACTAAATGCCATACCTCATTCCTTGTGAAGTTATTGAGCTCCTCTTGCATCGCCAGCACCCAATCCGAATCTTGAGGTGCTTCCTCTAACCTGTGAGGCTCAATAGAGGAGACAAAAGAGTAATGTTCACAAAAGTGAGCAACACGAGATCGAGTGGTTACCCCCTTATAAATGTCTCCTAGGATGGTGTTCACGGGGTGATCTCGTTGGATTGCTTGGTGGACTCTTGGGTGTGGCGGCCTTGCATCTTGTTCATCTTCCTTGTCTTGATTGTGGGCATCTCCCCCCTTGATCATTGCCCTCCTCTTGAGGTGGCTCATCTTCTTGATCTTCTCCTTCATCATCTTGAGCCTCATTCTCATCTTGGGTTGGTGGAGATGCTTCCATGGAGGAAGATGGTTGATCTTGTGCTTGTGGAGGCTCTTCAGGTTCCTTAGGACACACATCCCCAATGGACATGTTCCTTAGCGCGATGCACGGAGCCTCTTCATCATCTATCAAATGCTACTGAATCATCACTTCTTCTAAAGACAGTAACACTTGTATCCGTAAAAAGACAGTTGTAACCCATTTTACATAATTGTGAAACTGAAAGCAAGTTGTAATCTAATGAATCTACAAGAAAAACATTGGAAATAGAATGGTCAGGTGATATAACAATTTACCCAATCCTTTGACCAAACCTTGATTTCTATCCCCGAATGTGATAGCTCATTGGGGATCTTGGTTTTTCTCGTAGGAGGAGAACATTCTTTTCTCCCCAGTCATGTGGTTTGTGCACCCGCTGTCGATGATCCAACTTGAGCCCTCGGATGCATAAACCTACAAAACAGATTTAGGCCTTGTTCTTAGGTACCCAAATGGTCTTGGGTCCTTTTACATTAGAAACAAGCACCTTGGGTACCCAAACACAAGTCTTAGAGCCCTTGTGTTTGCCCCCAACATATTTGGCAACTACTTTGCCTGATTTGTTAGTTAGCACATATGAAGCATCAAAAGTCTTAAATGAAATGTTATGATCATTTGATGCAATAGGAGTTTTCTTCTTAGGCATTTTAACATGTGTAGATCGCCTAGAGCTAGAAGCCTCATTCTTATAAATAAAAGCATGGTGAGAAACAGGATGAGTCTTCTTTGCATGAATTCTCCTAATCTTATCCTCAGGATAACCAGCAGGATATAAAATATAGCCCTCATTATCCTGAGGCATGGGAGCTTTGCCCTTAACAAAATTAGACAATCTTTTAGGAGGGCATTAAGCTTGACATTGTCTCCCTGTTGGAAGCCAATGCCATCCTTAATGCCAGGGCGTCTCCCACTATAAAGCATACTATGAGCAAATTTAAAATTTTCATTCTCTAGTTCATGCTCGGCAATTTTAGCATCTAGTTTAGCTATATGATAATTTTGTTGTTTAATCATAGCAAGGTGATCATGAATAGCATCAACATTAATATCTCTACATCTAGTACAAATAGAAACATGTTCAACGGTATATGTAGAGGGTTTGCAATCATTTAATTCAACAATCTTAGCATGTAAAATAGCATTCTCATCTCTAAGATTGGAAATAGAAATATTGCAAACATCTAATTCCTTAGCCTTAGCAATTAATTTCTCATTCTCAAACTTAAGGCTAGCAAGAGATTCATTCAACATGTCAATCTTAGCAATTAAACTAGCATTTTCATTTCTAAGGCTAGAAATAGTGTCATGGCAGGTGCTAAGCTCACTAGTTAATTTTTCATTTTTCTCTACCTCCTGAGCATAAGCATTTTTAGTCTTAACATGCTTTTTGTTTTCCTTAATAAGGAAGTCCTCTTGGCTATCCAAGAGTTCATCCTTCTCATGAATAGCACTAATCAATTCATTCAATTTCTCTTTTTGTTGCATGTTAAGATTGGCAAAAAGAGTAAGCAAGTTGTCCTCATCATCACTAGAATTATCCTCATCACTAGAAGTTGCATATTTAGTGGAGGGTCTTGATTTTACCTTCTTCTTCTTGTCGTCCTTTGCCATGAGGCACTTGTGGCCGACGTTGGGGAAGAGAAGACCTTTGTTGATGACGATGTTGGTGGCGTCCTCGTCGTCGGAGGAGTCGGTGGAGCTCTCGTCGGAGTCCCACTCCCGACAAACATGGGCATCGCCACCCTTCTTCTTGTAATACTTCTTCTTTTCCTTCTTCTTCCCCTCTTGTCATTATCCCTGTCACTATCACTAGATAAAGGACATTTAGCGATAAAATGACTGGGCTTACCACACTTGTAGCATACTTTCTTGGAGCGGGGTTTGTAGTCTTTTCCCCTCCTTTGCTTGAGGATTTGGCGGAAGCTCTTGATGATGAGCGACATCTCCTCATTGTCGAGCTTGGAGGCGTCGATGGGGACCCTACTTGGTGTAGAGTCTTCTTTCTTTTCCTCTGTCGCCTTGAATGCGACGGGTTGTGCCTCGGGTACGGAGGAGGCGCCTTGCTCGATGATTTTCTTTGAGCCTTTGATCATCAATTCAAAGCTCACAAATTTTCCTATCACTTCCTTGGGAGACATTAGTTTATATCTTGGATCACCACGAATTAATTGAACTTGAGTAGGGTTAAGAAATACGAGTGATCTAAGAATAACCTTGACCATTTCATGGTCATCCTATTTGGTGCTCCCGAGATTGCGCACTTGGTTTACCAAGGTTTTAAGCCGGTTGTACATGGCTTGCGGGCCTTCTCCTTGGTTGAGCATGAAGCGACCGAGCTCCCCCTCGATCGTTTACCTCTTGGTGATCTTTGTAACCTCGTCTCCTTCGTGCGCGGTCTTGAGCACGTCCCAAATTTCCTTGGCGCTCTTCAACCCTTGCACCTTGTTATACTCCTCTCGACTTAGAGAGGCGAGGAGTATAGTGGTGGCTTGGGAGTTGAAGTGCTGGATTTGGGCAACCTCGTCCGAGTCATAGTCTTCATCCCCTACGGATGGTACCTGCACTCCAAACTCAACAACGTCCCAAATACTAGTGTGGAGTGAGGTTAGGTGATGCCTCATTTTATCACTCCACATGTTATAATCTTCACCATAAAAAACCGGTGGTTTGCCTAATGGAACGAAAAGTAATGGAGTACGTTTAGAAATGCGAGGGTTGCGTAGGGGGATCTTACTAAACTTCTTGTGCTCATGGCGCTTAGAAGTTACGGACGGCGCGTCAGAGCCGGAGGTGGATGGCGAGGAAGAATCGGTCTCATAGTAGACCACCTTTTTCATCTTCTTCTTCTTGTCGCCACTCCGATGCGACTTGTTGTGGGAGTGTGATTCTCCCTTTCCTTTGGAGGCGGACTCCCTTGATGGAGCCTTCCCGAGGCTTGTAGCGGGCTTCTCGCCGGTCACCATCTCCTTCTTGGGATGATCTCCTGACATCACTTCGAGCGGTTAGGCTCTAATGAAGCACCGGGCTCTGATACCAATTGAAAGTCGCCTAGAGGGGGTGAATAGGCGGAATCTAAAAATTATAAACTTAAGCACAACTACAAGCCGGGGTTAGCGTTAAAAATATAATCGAGTCCAAAAGAGAGGGCGAGAACAAATCAACCAAACAAATAGAGCGGATGACACAATGATTTGTTTTACCGAGGTTCGGTTCTTGCAAACCTACTCCCCGTTGAGGTGGTCACAAAGACCGAGTCTCTTTCAACCCTTTCCCTCTCTCAAACGGTCACCTAGACCGAGTGAGCTTCTCTTCTCAATCAATCGGGTCACTAAGTCCCCACAAGGATCACCACACAATTGGTGTCTCTTGCCTTGATTACAATTGAGTTGGGAACAAGAAAGAAAGAAGAAGAAAAGGGATCCAAGCGCAAGAACTCAAATGAACACAATTGTCTCTCTCACTAGTCACTATTTGATTGGAACGATCTTTGGACTTGGGAGAGGATTTGATCTCTTTGTTTGTGTCTTGGAGTGAAGTCTAGAGCTCTTGTATTGAATGCAATGGCTGAAAACTTGGATGCCTTGAAGTGTTGGTGGTTGGGGGTATTTATAGCCCCAACCACCAAAGTGGCCGTTGGGGAGGCTGTCTGTCATATGGCGCACCAGACAGTCCGGTGCGCCAGCCATGTCCCCAACCATTAGGGTTCGACCGTTGGAGCTCTGACATGTGGGGCCACCGGATAGTCTGGTGGTGCACCGGCCAGTCCCTATTCACTGTCCGGTGCGCCTTCTAGCGCTGCTCTGACTTCTGCGCGCGCAGGCGCGTACTGTTCACTTTCACTGTTCCTTTGCAGACGACCATTGGCGCGAAGTAGCCGTTGCTCCGATGGCACCGGACAGTCCGGTGTTACACCGGACAGTCCGGTGAATTATAGCGGAGCGGCCTCCCCAAATTCCCGAAGTTGGCAAGTTTGAGTTAATCCTCCCTGGTGCACCGGACACCGTCCGGTGGCACACCAAACAGTCCGGTGCGCCAGACCAGGGCAGCCTTCGGTTGTCTTTTGCTCTTTTTATTTGAACCCTTTCTTGGACTTTATATTGGTTTATGTTGAACCTTTGGCACCTGTAGAACTCATAATCTAGAGCAAACTAGTTAGTCCAATTATTTATGTTGGGCAATTCAACCACCAAAATTCATATAGGAAACGGTTTGACCCTATTTCCCTTTCAGTTTCGTTTTCGCACTTTGATTATTGTAAAGACTATGTGGATGTCTCAGACTTATGATGTAATCGACTATTATTCCCCTTTTATATTATGATTTGAGCACTGTGTGATGATGTCCAGTTATGTAACTGCTGTGTACGTGAATTGCTGATCCTGGCACGCACATGGTTCGCATTCGGTTTGCCTTCTAAAACCGGGTGTGACATAGGTGGTATCAAAGCCGTGTTGACTGTAGGACCGCTAACCTAGAGTAGAATGGTCGTTCTAAGGATTATAGACCCCTATTATCACCTTGACTTTGGCATCCCTTCAAAAGTTGGTCATATCGACCAAACCTATGTTCTACTATATATTATACCTTGCTAAAATTTTGTTTATTCTCATTCCTTATTCATTTATTTATGGTTCACTTGCTGGTCATATTAGTTCTGTTCTCACCCTTATGCTTACGGTGTATTTTGTAGATGGCTCGCCTTAGACACACCGCACGGAAGTCTGTCATCCCCTTCTTACCCTCTCGTCTCGCAGAGCGTCCGCTTTGCCGTCCAGTGACTGGTCAGTCCAGCCACTTGGAGAGGCTGCACCACTGCCTGCATGAGGAGCAGGAGCGTCGACGACAGGAGCAGGAGCAGCAGGGCTCTTCTTTCTCGCTCCAGCAGGAGATAGAGTCTGTGAGGAGTTGCTCCCCTGTGCTCCCGCTGGAGGCGCCCCCTGCACCACCACTCGCCAAGACTACACCTAGCAAAACGATGGTCGAATCTCACTTGGATAACCCATTTGCAGCTCGACGTCCACCCCTCCACGTGCGACTAGGTCGAAGGAGGGTGGCCCTGCCCTCAGAAAGGGTTCAGAAAACTCTTTTTGAGGTAGATGCGTACACGTAAGAAGTCAGACTTGCAACAAAAGAAACAAGGTCCAGAAATCATGACTGGCACCAGCAAAATAGGCTCACGCTCAGCGAGTGACGACCACCACAGAAAGGGTCTGCCATTGAAGCTGCAAAACCAACCTAGTAAACCCCCCAGCAATCCACACTGAAAGGGAAATAGGGTCAAACCTTTTCCAATATGAATTTTGGTGGTTGAATTGCCCAACACAAATTATTAGACTAACTAGTTTGCTCTAGATTATGAGTTCTACAGGTGCCAAAGGTTCACAACAAACCAATACAAGTCAAAAGAAAGGGTTCAAACAAAGGGAGCAAAACACAACCGAAGTGTGCCCTGGTCTGGCGCACCGGACTGTCCGGTGCACCACCGGACTGTCCGGTGCACCACCGGACAGTGTCCGGTGCACCAGGGAATCCAACTCCGAACTTGCCACCTTCGGGAATTCTGGGAGCCGCTCCGCTATAATTCATCGGACTGTCCAGTGTTGCACCGGACTGTCCGGTGTGCTAGCGGAGCAACGGCTACTTCGCGCCAACGGTCGTCTGCGAAGGCATTAAATGCGCTACAGTGCGTGCCTGTGCGCGCAGAAGTCAGAGCAGGCGCCAGAAGGCGCACCAGACAGTCTATAGGACCTGTCCGGTGCACCACCGGACTGTCCGGTGGCCCCACAAGTCAGAGCTCCAACGGTCGAACCCTAACAGCCGGGTGACATGGCTGGCGCACCGGACAGTGTCCGGTGGCGCACCGGACTGTCCGGTGCGCCATGCGACAGCAACCTCCACCAACGGCTACTTTGGTGGTTGGGGCTATAAATACCCCCAACCACCCACCATTCATTGCATCCAAGTTTTCAGCATTCTCACCTCATACAAGAGCTATAGCATTCAATACAAGACACAAACAAAGAGATCAAATCATCTCCCAAGTCTGGAATCACTCCAAACAAATTAGTGACTAGAGAGAGACATTTGTGTTCTTTTGAGCTCTTGCGCTTGGATTGCTTTTCTTCTTCCTCATTCTTGCTTCCACAACACTTGTAATCAAAACAAGAGACACCAATTGTGTGGTGGTCCTTGTAGTGGACTTAGTGTCCCATTTGATTGAGAAGAGAAGCTCACTCGGTCTCGGTGACCGTTTGAGAGAGGGAAAGGGTTGAAAGAGACCCGGTCTTTGTGACCACCTCAACGGGGAGTAGGTTTGCAAGAACCGAACCTCAGAAAAACAAATCACCGTGTCATCCGCTCTATTTCCTTGGTTGATTTGTTTTGTGCCCTCTCTTTTGGACTCGCTTATATTTCTAACGCTAACCCCGGCTTCTAGATTGTGCTTAAGTTTGTAATTTTCAGATTCCGCCTATTCACCCCCCCTCTAGGCGACTTTCAATTGGTATTAGAGCCCGGTGCTTCATTAGAGCCTAACCGCTCGAAGTGATGTCGGGAGAACACGCCAAGAAGGAGATGGTGACCGGTGACAAGCCCGTTACAAGCCACGGGAAGGCTCCATCGGGAGAGTCCCGCAACAAGGGGAAGGAGAAGGAATCTCCTTCACACAAGCCGCATCGGAGTGGCGAAAAGAAAAAGAAGATGAGGAAGGTGATCTACTACGAGACTGACTCTTCATCGCCATCCACCTCCGGCTCCGACGCGCCGTTCGTAACTTCTAAGCGCCATGAGCGCAAGAAGTTTAGTAAGATTCCCCTACACTACCCTCGCATTTCTAAACGTACTCCATTACTTTCCGTTCCATTAGGCAAACCACCGGTTTTTGACGGTGAAGATTATAACATGTGGAGTGACAAAATGAGGCATCACCTAACCTCACTCCACACTAGTATTTGGAACGTTGTTGAGTTTGGTGTACAGGTACCATCCGTAGGGGATGAGGACTATGATTCGGACGAAGATGCCCAAATCCGGCACTTCAACTAACAAGCCACCACCATACTCCTCGCCTCTCTAAGTCGAGAGGAGTATAACAAGGTGCAAGGATTAAAGAGCGCCAAAGAGATTTGGGACGTACTCAAAACGGCGCACGAAGGAGATGAGGTGACCAAGATCACCAAGAGGGAGACGATCGAAGGGGAGCTCGATCGATTCATGCTTCACCAAGGGGAGGAGCCACAAGCGATGTACAACCGGCTCAAGACCTTGGTGAACCAAGTGCGTAACCTCGGGATCACCAAATGGGATGACCATGAGATGGTCAAGGTTATTCTAAGATCACTAGTTTTTCTTAATCCTACTCAAGTACAATTAATTCGTGGTGATCCTAGATACAAATTAATGTCTCGTGAGGAAGTGATAGGTAAATTTGTTAGCTTTGAACTAATGATCAAAGGCTCCAAAAAGATCATCGAGCAAGGCACATCCTCCTCCGTACCCAAGCACAACCCGTTGCATTCAAAGCAATGGAGGAGAAGAAAGATGATTCTACTCCAAGTAGAATCCCCATCGACGCCTCCAAGCTCGACAATGAGGAGATGGCGCTCATCGTCAAGAGCTTCCATCAAATCCTCAAACAAAGGAAGGGGAAAGATTACAAGCCCCGTTCCAAGAAGGTTTGCTACAAGTGTGGTAAGCTCGATCATTTTATTGCAAAATGTCCATTATCTAGTGATAGTGACAGGGGCGACGACAAGAAGGGAAAGAGGAGAGAAAAGAAGAGGTACTACAAGAAGGGCGGCGATGCCCATGTTTGCCGGGAGTGGGACTCCGACGAGAGCTCCACCGACTCCTCCTCCGACGAGGACGCCGCCAACATCGCCATCAACAAAGGGCTCCTCTTCCCCAACATCAGCCACAAGTGCCTCATGGCAAAGGACGGCAAAAAGAAGAAGGTAAAATCAAGATCCTCAACTAAATATGCAACATCTAGCGATGAGGCTAATTTTAGTGATGATGAGGATAACTTGTTCACTCTTTTTGCCAACTTAAACATGCAACAAAAGGAAAATTAAATGAATTGATTAGCACTATTCATGATAAGGATGAACTCTTGGATAGCCAAGAGGACTTCCTAATTAAAGAAAACAAAAGGCATGTTAAGGTGAAAAATGCTTGTGCTCTAGAAGTAGAAAAATGCGAAAAATTAACTAGTGAGCTAAGCACTTGTCATGATATTATTTTCAACCTTAGAAATGAGAATGCCAATTTAATTGCTAAGGTTGGGAAGCTTGATGATTGTAATGATTCAATTGTTAGTCTTAGAAATGATAATGCCAACTTAATTGCTAAGACTGACAAATTGAATGCTTCTCTTTCTAGCCTTAAAATTGAAAATGAAAAATTAATTGCTAAGGTTAAGGATTTATATGTTTGCAATGCTTCTATTTCCAATCTTATAGATGAGAATAATATATTGCATGCTAAGATTGTTGAATTAAATACTTGCAAACCCTCTACATCTTCCATTGAGCATGTTACTATTTGCACTAGATGTAGAGATATTAATGTTGATGCTATTCATGATCACCTAGCTTTAATTAAACAACAAAATGATCACATAGCTCAACTTAATGCCAAAATTAATGAGCATGACTTAGAAAATGAGAAATTTAAATTTGCTAGAAGCATGCTCTATAGTGGGAGATGCCCTGGTATTAAGGATGGCATTGGTTTTCAATAGGGAGACAATGTCAAACTTAATGCCCCGCCTAAAAGATTGTCTAATTTTGTTAAGGGCAAGGCTCCCATAGTTCAGGATAACGAGGGTTACATTTTATACCCTGCCGGTTATCCCGAACACAAAATTAGGAGAATTCACTCTAGGAAGTCTCACTCTGGCCCTAATCATGCTTTTATGTATAAGAGTAAGGCATTTAGTTCTAGGCAATCAACCCATGCTAAATTGCCTAAGAAGAAAACTCCTAAAGCATCAAATGATCATAATGTTTCATTTAGAACTTTTGATGCTTCTTATGTGCTAACTAACAAATCCGGCAAGGTAGTTGCCAAGTATGTTGGGGGCAAACACAAGGGATCAAAAACTTGTGTTTGGGTACCCAAAGTTCTTGTATCTAATGTCAAAGGAGCCAAAACTGTTTGGGTACCTAAAATCAAGAACTAAATTTGTTTTGTAGGTTTATGCATCTGGGGGCTCAAGTTAGATCATCGACAGCGGGTGCACAAACCATATGACTGGTGAGAAAAAGATGTTCCCCTCCTACGAGAAAAACCAAGATCCCCAACGAGCTATCACATTTGGGGATGGAAATCAAGGTTTGGTCAAAGGATTGGGTAAAATTGCTATATCACCTGACCATTCCATTCCCAATGTTTTTCTTGTAGACTCCTTAGATTACAACTTGCTTTCCATTTCTCAATTATGTAAAATAGCCTACAACTGTCTTTTTACGGATACAGGTGTTACTGTCTTTAGAAGAAGTGATGATTCAGTAGCTTTTAAGGGAGTATTAGAGGGTCAGCTATACTTAGTTGATTTCAATGGAGCTAAACTCGATACATGGGTTGGCTCTGGCATCACCGACTAGCCCACGTTGGAATGAAGAATCTTCACAAGCTTCTAAAGGGAGAGCACATTTTAGGACTAACAAATGTGCATTTTGAGAAAGACAAGATTTGTAGCGCATGCCAAGCAGGGAAGCAAGTTGGTGTTCATTGTCCACACAAGAACATCATGACGACTGACAGGCCACTGGAACTACTCCATATAGATTTATTTGGCCCGATAGCTTACATAAGCATTGGCGGGAGTAAGTACTGTCTTGTTATTGTGGATGATTATTCTCGCTTCACTTGGGTATTCTTTTTACAGGATAAATCTCAAACCCAAGAAACTTTGAAAGGATTCTTGAGACGGGCTCAAAATGAGTTCGGCTTGAGGATTAAGAAGATAAGAAGCGATAATGGGACGGAGTTCAAGAACTCTCAAATAGAAGGCTTTCTTGAGGAGGAGGGCATCAAGCATGAGTTCTCTTCTCCCTACACACCACAACAAAATGGTGTAGTGGAGAGGAAGAATAGAACTCTATTGGACATGGCAAGGACCATGCTTGATGAGTACAAGACTTCGGATCGGTTTTGGGCCGAGGCGGTCAACACCGCTTGCTACGCCATCAACTGGTTGTATCTACACTGAATACTCAAGAAGACATCTTACGAACTCCTCACCGGTAAAAAGCCAAATATTTCATATTTTAGAGTCTTTGGTAGCAAATGTTTTATTCTTGTTAAAAGAGGTAGAAATTCAAAATTTGCTCCTAAGGCTGTAGAAGGCTTTTTACTAGGGTATGATTCAAACACAAGGGCATATAGAGTCTTTAACAAGTCCACTGAACTAGTTGAAGTTTCTTGTGACATTGTGTTTGATGAGGACAACGGCTCCCAAGTGGAGCAAGTTGATCTTGATGAAATAGATGATGAAGAGGCTCCGTGCGTCGCGCTAAGGAACATGTCCATTGGGGATGTGTGTCCTAAGGAATCCGAAGAGCCCATTCAAGCACAAGATCAACCATCCTCCTCCATGCAAGCATCTCCACCAACTCAAGATGAGGATGAGGCTCAAGATAATGAAGAAGAAGATCAAGAAAATGAGCCACCTCAAGAAGATGGCAGTGATCAAGGGGGAGATGCAAATGATCAAGACAAGGAGTATGAACAAAATCCAAGGCCGCCACACCCAAGAGTCCACCAAGCAATCCAACGAGATCACCCCGTGAACACCATCCTAGGAGACATTCATAAGGGGGTAACTACACGATCTCGTGTTGCTCATTTTTGTGAACACTACTCTTTTGTTTCCTCTATTAAGCCACACAGGGTAGAGGAAGCACTTCAAGATTCGGATTGGGTGCTGGCGATGCAAGAGGAACTCAACAACTTCAAGAGGAATGAGGTATGGCATTTAGTTCCACGTCCTAACCAAAATGTTGTAGGAACCAAGTGGGTCTTCCGCAACAAACAAGATGAGCATGGTGTGGTGACAAGGAACAAGGCACGACTTGTGGCCAAAGGGTATTCACAAGTCAAAGGTTTGGATTTCGGTGAAACCTATGCACCCGTAGCTAGGCTTGAGTCAATTCGAATATTACTTGCCTATTGTCGGCGTTTCGAGACCGGGGGGTCCCTAAGCCGACGAGTGAAGTGTCGCCGCGTGCCCCAGCCCAGATGGGTCGACGCGAGGCCGAGCGCGAAGGGGGGAAAGCGAGGAGGCCGGAGATGGGCGAGAGAGAGGTGGAAATCCCGCGGCCTTCGTGTTCGTCCCGCGCCCAGGTCGGGTGCGCTTGCAGTAGGGGGTTACAAGCGTCCACACGGGGGAAGGAGCGAGCGGCCTTATGCGAGCGCCCGTCTCGTCCTTGTCCCCGAGCGGCCAACCCCCTCTAAGAGGGCCCTGGCCCTTCCTTTTATAGGCGTAAGGAGAGGGTCCAGGTGTACAATGGGGGGTGTAGCAGAGTGCTACGTGTCTAGTGGAGGAGAGCTAGCGCCCTAAGTACACGCCATCGTGGCGGCCAGAGAGATCTTGGCACCCGGTTTGTGTGATGTCGTGGCCGTCGGAGGAGTGCTGGAGCCTGGCGGAGGGACAGCTGTCAGGGCCGTCGAGTCCTTGCTGACGTCCTCTTGCTTTCGTAAGGGGGCCGAGAGCCGCCATCGTCAGGGAGCGTGCGGGGCGCCATCATCGCCTATCTGGCGGAGCGAGCCAGATGGGACGCCGGTCTTGTTCCTCGTAGCCTGAGTCAGCTTGGAGTAGGGTAATGATGGCGCCTCCTGTTGACGTGGTCAGTCCGCGCCCTAGGTTGGGCGATGTGGAGGCTTCTCCGAGGTCGAGGTCGAGTCCGTCTTCCATGGCCGAGGCCGAGTCCAAGCCTCTGGGTCGGGCGAGGCGGAGGCCATTGGCTGAGGCCAGGGCGGAATTTGAGTCCCGGGGTCGGGCGAAGCGGAGTTCGTCGTCTTCTGGGGCTGAGCCCAAGTCCGAGCCCTGGGTCGGGCGGAGCGGAGTTCACCGTCTTCCGGGGCTTTGCCCGAGTCCGAGCCCTGGGTCGGGCGGAGCGGAGTTCGCCGTCTTCTTGGGCTTAGCCCGAGTCCGAGCCCTGGGTCGGGCGGAGCGGAGTTCGCCGTCTTCTGGGGCTTTGCCCGAGTCCGAGCCCTAGGTCAGCGCGGAGTGGAGTTCGCCGTCTTTCGGAGCTTTGCCCGAGTCCGAGCCCTGGGTCAGGCGGAGCAGAGTTTCCTATGGTGTGCGGTCGGGCCTGACTGCCTGTCAGCCTCACTCTATCAAGTGGCACCGCAGTCGGAGCGGCGCAGGCGTCGCTGTCTTTCTGACAGACCGGTCAGTGGAGTGGCGAAGTGACGGCGGTCACTTCGGCTCTGTCAGTTGAGGGGCGCGCGTCAGGATAAAGGTGTCAGGCCACCTTTGCATTAAATGCTCCTGCGATTTGGTCGGGGTTGCTTCTTGGCGAAGACAGGGCCTCGGGCGAGCCGGGAACGTGTTCGCCGCTGGAGGGGGGCCTCGGGCGAGGCGGAGATCCTCCGGGGTCGGCTGCCCTTGTCCGAGGCTAGGCTCGGGCGAGGCGTGATCGAGTCCCTCGAATGGACTGATCCCTGACTTGATCGCACCCATCAGGCCTTTGCAGCTTTGTGCTGATGGGGGTTACCAGCTGAGAATTAGGAGCCTTGAGGGTACCCCTAATTATGGTCCCCGACAGTAGCCCCCGAGCCTCGAAGGGGGTGTTAGCACTCGCTTGGAGGCTTTCGTTGCCCTTTTTTGCAAGGGGACCAGCCTTTCTCGGTTGCGTTTTGTTCCGGTGGGTGCGCGCGAGCGCACCCGCCGGGTGTAGCCCCCGAGGCCTCGGAGGAGTGGTTTGACTCCTCCGAGGTCTTAACGCCTCGCGCAATGCTTCGGCTGGTCTGGTCGTTCACTCATGCGAGCTGGCCGTAGCCCGGGTGTACGGTCGGGTCCCAAGTTCTCGGGCTGGTATGTTGACGCTGTCAACGGTTTGGCCAGAGCCGGGTTTGCGAGAGCGGCCCCCGAGCCTCTACACAGGGCGAGAGGGCGATCAGGGACAGACTCGACTTTTTTACATACGCCCCTGCGTCGCCTTTCCGCAAGGAGGAGGGGGGAGAGCGCCATGTTGCCCTCGGTGGGTGCCGAACATGGTGTCTCCGGTGAGCTGCAGGCGGGTGATCCGAGCGCACGTCCGTGCCCCATTCGTTAGGGGTCGGCTAGGGGCCCAGAGGCGCGCCCAAAAGTACCTACAGGTGATCTGCCGGACCCGGTCCCCTGGTGATGGGGTCCGAGGGCTCGATGCCTCCCTCCGATGGGATTCCATTACAAGATCGTTCCCGCTGGTCTCGGAAATGTCCTAGGGTACCTCGGGAGCACAGCCCGAGCCTTGGTTATGTATCGAACGTACCCATGGTCATCCCTCGCTCTGTGTCTGAGGCGGCTGTGAACCCTTCGGGGGCCAGCCTTTGAACCCCTGATCAATAGTGGGCGCGGAGCCCGAGTAGCCTGAGGCGGCCGTTGAACCCTTCCGAGGGGCCGGCCTTTGAACCTCTGACCAGTAGTGGGTGTGGAGCCCACGTGCTCTGAGGCGGCTGTTGAACCCTTCCGAGGGGACAGCCTTCGAACCTCTGATCAGTAGGGAGGCTCGGAGCCTGGTTCCTTCACAGGGAAGGATCCCTTCCGGGGTATCCCCCTTTCCCGGTCCCTGTTGCAAGAGAGAGAAAGAGGAAAAAAGGAAAAGGATACGAAATCGAACGACGCGGCGTACCTTTTTTGACGCGGTCATTATGGCGAAGGCGAAGCGTCGCTCGTTTCTCCTGCCAGAGGCGCCGCCTGTCCCGCCGCGGAGTTAATGCGACGGGGCGAGTGGTTCGCGGGGCAGCCGTTGCACGTGCGCGAGCCGTTCGAGGAACGGCTGTTTCGCTTCGTGTTTTTGAATCCCGCGGCCGGTCCGGGCGGAACGTTGAACCGGTCTTGCCTTGGCCTTTATATACTCGGGGGAAGGTCTGGCGATGGTTCTTTGCTCCGCTTCCTGCTTCCCTCTTAGGTTTTCGCAACCCGAGAGACTTAGCCAGAGAAAAGGAAACCGCCCACCCTGTCCTTTGCGCCGCCTCCCCTTCTGCTCGGTGATGGCCGACCGGGTGACCATCATCTCGCCGCGCGACCCATGGCCTTTCTCCACAGTGACGGGGGGCGATCTGGAGGATCTTGTCGTTGAGGGTTTACTTCGCCCTCTCTCTGATGAGAGGCGGCCGGAATGGATTCCCCCCGTGAGCGGAGCCGCTCCGTCCCCACCGCCGGGGTACATCGTGAGCTTCGTCTCCTTCCACGAGCGAGGATTTGGTGTGCTGGCGAGCCGCTTTATGCGGGCGATCCTGCACCACTACGGGGTGGAGTTGCACAACCTCAACCCCAACTCCATCTCGCAGGCCGCCATCTTCGTAGCGGTGTGCGAGGGGTACTTGGGGATCGCCCTCACTGGGACTTGTGGACTCATCTCTTTTTCGCGGAGCTTTTCGCTTCGCCGACGGGGGAGAGAAAGGTCCGTGCGGCAGTGCGGGGCCGGCGGCTGCATCCTTCAGCTGAGGCAGTCGCGGGCCTCGTTGTACATTCCTGCCACCCTTGCGTCCTCGAACAAAGGGTGGCAGCACCGGTGGTTCTACCTCCGGAATGACGGCGAGTTGCTCCCGCCGTTTTCCCAGCGAGTAGTCACCGTCGCCGCCGACGCTTGGCCCCACGGGACCCCGCACGAAAGATAAAAGAACCTCGAACCCCTTCTCAAGGCTTTGGAGGCGTTGCGGAAAGGGGGACTCACCGCCGCGGGAGTGATTGCCGCCATCCACCGCCGGAGGGTGCTTCCCTTGGCGGAGCGACGGTTGCCGCTCTGGGAGATGACACCGGAGGCTGACTTGGAGGGCTCGCGGATGTCCTCGGGTCCTCTTCCCTTCGATGTTCTCCACGGGCGGGTGGCCGTCGCGTTGGGGAAACCGGACTCCAGCGCCTTCTCCCAGCCTTTGATGCGCCCTGATCAAGGGTGCGTGACTCTGGTGAGTGTCCGCTCCTTCCTCCCTCTTGCATCGGGCTGTCCCTGGTTCTTACGGTCGGGATTTCCATCCATCCTCAGGAGGTGGGGCGGCACAAACCTTCCCTGCCACGGGTACCGCAGGATGCGGTGGACCGAGCAGCGCGGCGGGTTGCCGCGGAGGAGAAGAAGAAAAAGAAGGACGCGGAGAAGACCCGGGCCCGCGAGCGGATGCGGGCTCGGGACGCCTTGGAAAAGCTCCGTCGTCGGCAGGAGAGGGAGGGGCTCCCGAGGGAGCCATCGCCGGAAACGCCTGATGACGACGACGATGATGAAGATGATGACGAGGAAGACGACATGGCCGCCCGCCTTGGCTTCAGCCCTGGCTTGAGGTTAGGCCAGGAGCCGTCAGGCCAGCCCCCGAGTGGGCTGATGCAGTCAGTCCCTGGAGTCGGGACGCCGAGGTCCCGGCCCGAGGAGCGGGGGCAGACCGAGAGGGTACCTGACCCCTCGGCTGGGGGAGTTGAGGCGACCCCGGGGAGCCAGGCCGAGGCGTCTGTTCCCCGAGAGCCGTCGCCTACGCCGGTAACGCAGGAGAGCGACCCTCAGGCCGCCGTGGTGGTGCCTGGGCAGCCCGCCTCCCGGGGATCCGAAGCGCCCAAAGCAAGGGTGGTGCCGATGCAGTCGGCGAGGCGGACCTCGGCGGTGGCGTCGGGGGCCGAGATCCGAGAGACCTCCCCTCAGGCACGGTTGATCATGGCCCAGAGCGGGTAAGTATCTTGGAGCGTCTTCGTCCCGGCTTTTCATTCGCATGTCCCGACCGTGATTTTTCTTTTCTCCTCAGCAAGCGGAGCCATGGCCTGACCGATCTGGCTCCCCGAAAGGCCCTTAAGACGGCGTCGGCTTCCGCAACCAGCGCCGCTCCGGGCCTCGCCGTTCAGCTGACCTTCTCGCAAGGCGCTCCACAGCAGGGGGCTCAGGCGGCACCAGTCACCGTGGAACGAGTTCCTGAGGCCGGCTCTTCTGCCAAGGCGGCCATCGTGCTAGGGGAGGTGGCTGACGCGGACGTGGCCCAAACCCCATCGAACGTGCCGGCGGTGCCAGCACCTGCTGCTACTGAAGCCGCTGCCGTCACAGTAGGGGAGCGACCTGTCGCTACCGACGCTGAGACGACCGAGGCGTCGGCGCTTGGTGCCTCGGAGGAGGGGGCGTGGAGACGCGATCCGTCCCGCCGGGCGGCAGCCTTGTAGCTGTGCGGCGGGGCTCCGAGGGTCGGCGCCAGTTGCTCCGGTTCCGGACCCGCGAGGCCTCGGATCCCTTCTTCGTTCTCGACGATGAGCGGGAGGAGCAGTCCTGGGACGAGCTCCGCGAGTGTGCCGAAGCAACGGTGGGGTCGCTCCGGTCGTCGCTGGAGGTTTTCTGCAGGGACGTCCCCAAAATCCTCTAGGTAACGGTTTCAGGCATACCTTTTCTTTTTTGTGGCCAAGGCGTCTTTCGTAACGCCCCGCTTCCTTTCCTCAGGATCTGACGGATCTAAGCGTCGCCAAGTCATCGTTCATCCGCCACGAGGTCGACGTCTGGGGCTCGCTGCGATCCCTGAGGACCTCGCTCGCCGGGGCTACTGCGCGCCTCTCTCAGCAGGGCGCCGAGGCGGCGGACCTTCGGTTGCTCTGCACCGATCTGAGAGCAGAGGCGGCAGCGGCACGCGCGGAGGCAGCAGCGGCGCGCGTAGAAGTGCAACGACAGCAGTCGGAGTTCGACCGGATCGTCGATGAGCGGGACCAATCTCGGGGCCGGGCTGCCGAGGCCGAAAGCCGGGCTAGAGCCCTTGCAACCGACCTAGCCGTAGCCCAGGTCGCAGCCTCGGAGCAGCGTGCCCGAGCCGGAGGTACGCCTTGGCCACTTTCGGTTTTCGTTTCAGCTTGTTTCCTCCGCTTGTGTTTGAGGTCTTTCGTTCTGGCTGTTCGCAGAACTCGAGTCCGCCCTTGATGAGTCCGCCAAGGCGCTTGCCGGGGCAGCCAAGCAAAGGGAGGCCGACCACGTGGCCATGTCCGAGGCCGTCTCGGACTTCTGCCGGGTCCTTGGCTCCGGCGACGTTCCCTCGGGAAGCTCCCTTCAAAGCCGCCTGCAGGCCTTGGGCGATCATGTGCGCGGCAGACTCCGCGAGGCGCTACACCACGGCGTCAAGCGGGCCTTTGCCGTGCTCTCTTCCCACTACGTCGTGGACCTGGAGCGGGTCAGCGAGGGGTATTGCCTTCCTGACGAAGATGAAGCCGCCCTGGCAGAAGTCCGGAGGCTCGATGCGGCCGCCGTGGGTCCGAGCGCGGTGCTGGCGACCACCTTCGAAGCAGAGATCCTCCCGCCTGCGCCGTCGTCCGAAGCCGGGATGGACTTTGCCGAGGGTGGGGACGAAGCCGACGGCGCGACTCCTTCCCGTGGCGACGCCTAACTCTGTTGGAACAGTTTCTGTCGGATGCACGTGTGTCTTTCTGCGGCCGCTGAGGCCTAAACACTTTATTACAGTTGCATAAAGTCGTGCTCCTTTCCCTTTCATTTTGCGTGTCCGGCCCCGCCTGTCAGTAGCAGGATGGCTTCCCCAAGTGGGGGTCACTTTTCGTGGCGGGTGACGAGTGAGGTGTCCGTAACCCAGAGGCGTAGGAGTCCCTCGGCTCAGTCGGCCTTGCCACTTACATGCACCCGTGTTCGCTCCTTGGGGTCCTGCTTCCGACTAGCCGGGGGGAACGCAAAAAGCCTTTTCGACTGAAAATTTTGATGTAGAGGGGTTCCCCCCTTTTTAGCCCCCGAGGGAGGGTCAGGCTCTGTCGAGGCAAGGCTGACCCTTCCTTGATGACTAAAACTTGCGTGGGGGCAAGGTGAGCGAACAACTTGAAAGCATCTTAAGGGTAGAGGCAACGTAGTTGTTAGACGTTCGAAGTGTTAGTGCAGACCTCGCCTCGACTGTCGGCCAGTTCGTTTGTTCCGGGCTTCAGAACTTTTGGCGATGACAAGCGGCCTTTCCCAGGGGAGCGCGTAGCCCCCGGGTGTCTTCAACAAGGGCCCGGGGTGCGGTGGTGGAGCTCCTTCCCATCCACCAGCAAGACGAACGACTTGGCGCGCCGCGCCAACCGCCGAGCTCTAGCTCGGTCGAGGGGTAGCTTTCCTCGGTGGAGATATTGCAGGTACGGGGTCTACCAGCTTTGATTAGGCGTGACCCCGCTTCGCTCCTCCTCGACGCGCAGCGTCTCGCCCTCGGGGGCCGAGGGTGCCTCAGGCCGAGCTGAGGGTGCCTCGGACTGGGCCGAGGGTGCCTCGGGCTTGGGCGTGTCGTCGATTTTGATGGAGGGTTGATGCAGGTCTTGGGAGCAGGCTTCCGGGGGGACGTTATTCGCCCCGAGGCGGTACAGAGGCAGGCCCCTTTTGCCAAGGTGCGGGATGAAAAGGCTGAGGGCCGCAAGACATCCCATGACTCTCTGTACGCTTTTCAAGTCCGCGATGGGCCCCATGTTGGTGATGGCTGCGATCTTCTTCGGGTTGGCTTCGATGCCCCGCTCAGAGACGATGAACCCCAAGAGCATGCCTCGGGGCACCCCAAAGACACACTTTTCGGGATTGAGCTTGACACCTTTCGCCTTGAGACATCGGAATGTCACTTCAAGGTCGGAAAGGAGGTCGGAGGCTTTCCTCGTCTTGACTACGATGTCATCGACGTAGGCCTCGACCGTTTGACCGATGTGTTCGCCGAACACATGGTTCATGCACCGTTGGTACGTTGCACCCGCATTCCTCAAACCAAACGGCATGGTAACATAGCAGTACATGCCGAAGGGTGTGATGAAAGAAGTCGCGAGCTGGTCGGACTCTTTCATCCTGATTTGGTGATACCCTGAGTAGGCATCGAGGAAAGACAGGGTTTCGCACCCAGCAGTGGAATCCACGATCTGATCGATGCGAGGCAGAGGGTAGGGAACCTTCGGACATGCTTTGTTCAGACCAGTGTAGTCTACACACATCTGCCATTTCCCCCCTTTCTTTCTCACAAGCACATGGTTGGCAAGCCATTCGGGATGGAATACCTCTTTGATGAACCCTGCCGCCATTAGCTTGTGGATCTCCTCGCCTATGGCTCTGCGCTTCTCCTCGTCGAATCGGCGCAGAGGCTGCTTGACGGGTCGGGCTCCGGCTCGGATGTCCAGCGAGTGCTCGGTGACATCCCTCGGTATGCCGGGCATGTCCGAGGGACTCCACGCGAAGACGTCGGCGTTCGTGCGGAGAAAGTCGACGAGCACTGCTTCCTATTTGGGATCGAGCCCGGAGCCGATCCGGACTTGCTTGGAGGCGTCCTGCTGGGGTCGAGGGGGACGGACTTAACCGTCTCCGCTGGCTCGAAGTTGCCAGCATGACGCTTCATGTCTGGCACCTCCTTAGAGAGGCTCTACAGGTCGGCGATGAGGGCCTCGGACTCGGCGAGGGCCTCGGCGTACTCCACGCACACCACGTCGCATTTGAACGCGTGTTTGTACGTAGGGCCGACGGTGATGACCCCGTTGGGGCCCGGCATCTTGAGCTTGAGGTAGGTGTAGTTGGGGACGGCCATGAACTTCGCGTAGCAGTGCCTCCCTAATACCGCGTGGTAGGTTCCTCGGAACCCGACCACCTCGAACGTCAGGGTCTCCCTTCGGAAGTTGGAGGGTGTTCCGAAGCAGACGGGAAGATCGAGTTGTCCGAGGGGCTGGACGCGCTTCCCAGGGATGATCCCATGGAAAGGTGCAGCGCCCGCCCGGACCGAGGACAGATCGATACGTAGAAGCCCGAGGGTCTCGGCGTAGATGATGTTGAGGCTGCTGCCTCCGTCCATGAGGACCTTGGTGAGCCTGACGTCGCCGATGACGGGGTCGACGACGAGCGGGTATTTCCCCGGGCTCGGCACATGGTCGGGGTGGTCGGCCTGGTCGAAGGTGATGGGCTTGTCGGACCAGTCTAGGTAGACTGGCGCCGCCACCTTCACCGAACAGACCTCCCGGCGCTCTTGCTTGCGGTGCCGAGCCGAGGCGTTCACCGCTTGCCCGCCGTAGATCATGAAGCAGTCACGGATCTCGGGGAACTCTCCTGCCTGGTGATCTTCCTTCTTGTCGTCGTCGTGGGCCCTGCCACCCTCCGCGGGTGGCTCGGCCCTGTGGAAGTGGCGCCGAAGCATGAAGCACTCCTCAAGGGTGTGCTTGACGGGCCCCTGGTGATAGGGGCACGGCTCCTTGAGCATCTTGTCGAAGAGGTTGGGACCTCCTGGGGGTTTCCGAGGGTTCTTGTACTCGGCGGCGGCGACAAGGTCCGCGTCGGCAGCATCGCGTTTCACTTGCGACTTCTTCTTGCCCTTCTTCTTGGTGCCGCGCTGAGTTGACGCCTCGGGAGCATCTTCCGGTGGGCGGCCCTGGGGCTGCTTGTCCTTCCGGAAGATAGCCTCGACCGCCTCCTCGCCAGAGGCGAACTTGGTGGCGATGTCCATCAGCTCGCTCGCCCTGGTGGGGGTCTTGCGACCTAGCTTGCTCACCAGGTCGCGGCAGGTGGTGCCAGCGAGGAACGCGTCGATGACGTCCGAGTCGGTGATGTTGGGCAGCTCGGTGCGCTGCTTCGAGAATCGCCGGATGTAGTCCCGGAGAGACTCTCTCGGCTGCTGTCGGCAGCTTCGGAGGTCCCAGGAATTCCCGAGGCGCACGTACGTGCCCTGGAAATTGCCGGCGAAAGCTTGGACTAGGTCGTCCCAGTTGGAGATCTGCCCCGGAGGCAGGTGCTCCAACCAGGCACGAGCGGTGTCGGAGAGGAACAGGGGGAGGTTGCGGATGATGAGGTTGTCATCGTCCGTTCCACCCAGTTGGAAGGCCAGACGGTAGTCCGCGAGCCACAGTTCCAGTCTCGTCTCCCCCGAGTACTTTGTGATAGTAGTCGGGGGTCGGAACCGGGTCGGGAACGACGTCCGTCGTATGGCCCGGCTGAAGGCCTGCGGACCGGGTGGTTCGGGCGAGGGACTCCGATCCTCCTCGCTGTCGTAGCGTCCCCCACGCCTGGGGTGGTAGCCTCGGCGCACCCTCTCGTCGAGGTGGGCCCAACGATCGCGGTGATGGTGCTCGTTGCCGAGGCGACCCGGGGCCGCAGGCGCTGTGTTGCGCGTGCGCCTGGTGCAGACCGAGGCTCCCCGCATGAATCGGGAAGTCGCGGCATGATGTTCCGAGGGGTACCCCTGCCTTCGGGAGGCGGAGCTCTCGGCCCGCCGGACCGCGGCGCCTTCTAGGAGATCTTTGAGCTCTCCCTGGATTCGCCGCCCCTCGGTGGTTGATGGCTCCAGCATCGTGCAGAGGAGCATTGCTGCTGCAGCCAGGTTCTGGCCGACCCCACTGGATGCGGGTGGCGGCCTGACCCTGACATCGTCGGCGATGCGGTGCTGGAAGCCCTGGGGTAGATGACGCATTTCTCCGGCCGGAGGTTGGCCCGCCCATGCCTGCCCGACGTCCCGGTGGATTGGCTCAAGCGCTCCTGCTCCCTCGTCGAGCCTGGCCTGCACCCCGCGGATTTGCTCGAGTTGTGGGTCGTGACCCCCCGCCGGAACGGGGACCACGGCTAGCTCCCGCGGGATGTCAACGCGAGGCACCGGCCTAGGGAGATCACCGTCCTCTGGCATGCCGAGATGGTTGCCTTCGGAGGGACCCCCTAGATCGACGTGGAAACATTCGCGGCTCGGGCCGTAGTCCTCGTCGCCGAGGCTACGGCTACCGTCGGAACAGTCGGAAAGGCAGTAGTCGCATGCGGTCATGAGGTCCCGCATGGCACCGGGGTTGCCAAGTCCGGAGAAATCCCAATGGAAGCTGGGCTCATCGTCTTCCTCGGACCCGGAGGGCCCGTAGGTCGAGACGTCCGTCAGCCAGTCCCAAGGTGACCGCATACGAAACCCTAGAGGGTTCGGATTCGCCTCTACGAGAGCGTCCGCCAAAGCGGAGCCGCTAGGCGGGTCGAGGCTAAATCTGAAAGGCGTAGGATGGGAATCGGTCGGTACCTCTTGGTCGACGGGCGGTGATGAGGTCACGTCGGGGGCTGACTGCACCGTCGTCTCAGGTACGAGGGCGACACCCAGCAAGCCTTTCGCGAGCGTGCTGGCGTCGTCCATTTGCTCGGGATTGACGTGTCGCGGGGAGACAGCGCTCGTCTTCGTCTCAAGCGCGAGGCCGATGCCCGGCGCGCCCCCCGTTGGAGTGATGGCGTTGTTGACTCGCTCGACGGCCGACGAGGCGTCGCCTCCTGCTTGGCCTTGGTTGCCCCGCCTCCTCCTCCTCCGTCGACGGGGAAGAGGACGGGGCGAGCTCGAAGGTTGTTCTTCCACCACGCGGGGAAGACGTCGTCGATCCCGCCGTCGGCGGGCGGACTGTCGGCCGCCACTGTCGCTGTCGCCCGGCGGTGGAAAGAGTATCATGTCGTAGCTGCCGTCGAGAGACATGAACTCAAGGCTCCCGAAACGGAGCACCGTCCCGGGCCAGAGAGGTCGCTGGAGACTACCCATCTGGAGCTTGACGGGAAGCTGTTCGTCAACACGCAGCAGGCCCCTACTTGGTGCGCCAACTGTCGGCGTTTCGAGATCGGGGGGTCCCTGAGCTGACGAGTGAAGTGTCGCCGCGTGCCCCAGCCCAGATGGGTCGACGCGAGGCCGAGCGCGAAGGGGGGAAAGCGAGGAGGCCGGAGATGGACGAGAGAGAGGTGGAAATCCCGCGGCCTTCGTGTTCGTCCCGCGTCCAGGTCGGGTGCGCTTGCAGTAGGGGGTTACAAGCGTCCACACGGGGGAAGGAGCGAGCGGCCTTATGCGAGCGCCCGTCTCGTCCTTGTCCCCGAGCGGCCAACCCCCTCTAAGAGGGCCCTGGCCCTTCCTTTTATAGGCGTAAGGAGAGGGTCCAGGTGTACAATGGGGGGTGTAGCAGAGTGCTACGTGTCTAGCGGAGGAGAGCTAGCGCCCTAAGTACACGCCATCGTGGCGGCCGGAGAGATCTTGGCACCCGGTTTGTGTGATGTCGTGGTCGTCGGAGGAGTGCTGGAGCCTGGCGGAGGGACAGCTGTCGGGGCCGTCGAGTCCTTGCTGACGTCCTCTTGCTTTCGTAAGGGGGCCGAGAGCCGCCATCGTCAGGGAGCGTGCGGGGCGCCATCATCGCCTATCTGGCGGAGCGAGCCAGATGGGACGCCGGTCTTGTTCCCCGTAGCTTGAGTCAGCTTGGAGTAGGGTAATGATGGCGCCTCCTGTTGACGTGGCCGGTCCGCGCCCTAGGTTGGGCGATGTGGAGGCTTCTCCGAGGTCGAGGTCGAGTCCGTCTTCCATGGCCGAGGCCGAGTCCGAGCCTCTGGGTCGGGCGAGGCGGAGGCCGTTGGCTGAGGCCAGGGCGGAATTTGAGTCCCGGGGTCGGGCGAAGCGGAGTTCGTCGTCTTCTGGGGCTGAGCCCAAGTCCGAGCCCTGGGTCGGGCGGAGCGGAGTTCGCCGTCTTCCGGGGCTTTGCTCGAGTCCGAGCCCTGGGTCGGGCGGAGCGGAGTTTGCCGTCTTCCGGGGCTTAGCCCGAGTCCGAGCCCTGGGTCGGGTGGAGCGGAGTTCGCCGTCTTCCGAGGCTTTGCCCGAGTCCGAGCCCTAGGTCGGGCGGAGCGGAGTTTGCCGTCTTCCGGGGCTTTGCTCGAGTCCGAGCCCTGGGCCGGGCGGAGCGGAGTTTCCTATGGTGTGCGGTCGGGCCTGATTGCCTGTCAGCCTCACTCTGTCAAGTGGCACCGCAGTCGGAGCGGCGCAGGCGGCGCTGTCTTTCTGACAGACCGGTCAGTGGAGCGGCAAAGTGACGGCGGTCACTTCGGCTCTGTCAGTTGAGGGGCGCGCGTCAGGATAAAGGTGTCAGGCCACCTTTGCATTAAATGCTCCTGCGATTTGGTTGGGGTTGCTTCTTGGCGAAGACAGGGCCTCGGGCGAGCCAGGAACGTGTTCGCCGCTGGAGGGGGGCCTCGGGCAAGGCGGAGATCCTCCGGGGTCGGCTGCCCTTGTCCGAGGCTAGGCTCGGGCGAGGCGTGATCGAGTCCCTCGAATGGACTGATCCCTGACTTGATCGCACCCATCAGGCCTTTGCAGCTTTGTGCTGATGGGGGTTACCAGCTGAGAATTAGGAGCCTTGAGGGTACCCCTAATTATGGTCCCCGACACCTATGCTACTCACCATGACTTTAAGCTTTACCAGATGGACGTGAAGAGTGTCTTCCTCAACGGACCTATCAAGGAAGAGGTCTATGTTGAGCAACCTCCCGGCTTTGAAGATAGTGAGTATCCTAACCATGTTTACAAACTCTCTAAGGCGCTTTATGGGCTCAAGCAAGCCCCAAGAGCTTGGTATGAATGCCTAAGAGATTTTCTTATCACTAATGGCTTCAAAGTCGGAAAGACTGATCCTACTTTATTCACTAAAACCATTGAGAATGATTTGTTCGTATGCCAAATTTATGTTGATGATATCATATTTGGGTCTACTAACAAATCTATCTGTGAAGAATTTAGTAGGATCATGATTCAAACATTCGAGATGTCTATGATGGGGGAGTTGAAGTATTTCTTAGGATTTCAAGTCAAGCAACTCCAAGAGGGCACATTCATTAGCCAAACAAAGTACACTCAAGATATACTCACTAAGTTTGGAATGAAGGATGCCAAGCCCATCAAGACACCCATGGGAACTAATGGGCATCTCGACCTCGACACGGGAGGTAAATCCGTAGATCAAAAGGTATACCGGTCGATGATAGGTTCTTTACTCTATTTATGTGCATCTCGACCGGACATTATGCTTTCTGTATGCATGTGTGCAAGGTTCCAAGCCGATCCTAAGGAAGTTCACCTTAGGGCCGTGAAGCGAATCTTGAGATATTTAGTTCACACACCTAAGTTTGGTCTTTGGTACCCCAAGGGATCCTCATTCGATTTATTAGGATATTCCGATGCTGATTGGGCAGGGTGTAAGATTAATAGGAAGAGCACATCAGAGACTTGTCAGTTTCTGGGAAGATCCCTAGTGTCGTGGGCTTCAAAGAAACAAAACTCAGTAGCTCTTTCTACCACCGAAGCCGAGTATATTGTCGTAGGCCATTGTTGCGCGCAATTGCTTTGGATGAGGCAAACCCTTAGGGACTATGGCTACAAGTTTAGCAAAGTCCCTCTCCTATGTGACAATGAGAGTGCAATCCGGATGGCGGATAATCCCGTTGAACACAACCACACTAAGCACATAGCCATTCGGTATCACTTTCTGAGAGATCACCAACAAAAGGGGGATATCGAGATAGCCTATATAAACACCAAAGACCAATTGGCCGATATCTTTACCAAGCCTTTGGATGAGCGATCCTTTACCAAACTTAGGAATGAGCTAAATATTCTTGATTCTAGGAATTTTGATTGATTCTTTGCACACATAGCTCATTTACATACCTTTGATCATATCTCTTTTATGTCTATGACTAATGTGTTTTCAAGTGCATTATTATGCTTAGTCATAGATATTGAAAGGGAAATGGAGTATTCGGCAAAGAAGGCGCTTCCACTCAACTCCAATTGTATTTGCCGGTACTCCGCATCATTCTCCACTTTGGTATAATCTTCACTCATATTTTTGTTTGCCAAAGGGGGAAAAGTTTGTTAAGGGCTTATATCTCACTCACAAGTATCCGTTTTTGGCGATTCATGCCAAAGGGAGAGAAAGTATGAGCCCAAAGCAAAAGGACCACACCACCACCAAATTTTAAAAATAAAGTTTTTTCAAATTGATATCTTATTGTGTTCAAAAGGGGGAGAAAGTAGTATCTTCAAAACTTGCAAAACCCTCTTAAACACTAAGAGGAGAATTTTATTTAGGGGGAGTTTTGTTTTAAGTCAAAGGAAAAGCATTTGAGACAGGGGGAGAAAATTTCAAATCTTGAAAATGCTTTCTTCAATCCTATTCATATACCTTTGACTATTTGCAAAATGATTTTGAAAAGAATTTTACAAAGGATTTGCAAAGCAAAACTTGTGGTGCAAACGTGGTCCAAAATTTTGATAAGAAGAAAAACCATCCATGCACATCTATTTGAATAAGTATATTGGTTTCAATTCCAAGCAACCTTTGCACTTACATTATGCAAACTAGTTCAATTCTGCACTTTTATATTTGCTTTGGTTTGTGTTGGCATCAATCACCAAAAAGGGGGAGATTGAAAGGGAAATAGGGTCAAACCTTTTCCAATATGAATTTTGGTGGTTGAATTGCCCAACACAAATTATTGGACTAACTAGTTTGCTCTAGATTATGAGTTCTATAGGTGCCAAAGGTTTACAACAAACCAATACAAGTCAAAAGAAAGGGTTCAAACAAAGGGAGCAAAAGACAACCAAAGTGTGCCCTGGTCTGGCGCACCGAACTGTCCGGTGCACCACCGGACAGTGTCCGGTGCACCAGGGAATCCAACTCCGAACTTGCCACCTTCGGGAATTCTGGGAGCCGCTCTGCTATAATTCACCGGACTGTCCGGTGTTGCACCAGACTGTCCGGTGTGCCAGCGGAGCAATGGCTACTTTGCGCCAACGGTCGTCTGCGAAGGCATTAAATGTGCTACAGTGCGCGCCTGCGCGCACAGAAGTCAGAGCAGGCGCCAGAAGGCGCACCGGACAGTCTACAGGACCTGTCCGGTGCACCACCGGACTGTCCGGTGGCCCCACAAGTCAGAGCTCCAATGGTCGAACCCTAACGGTCGGGTGACGTGGCTGGCGCATCGGACAGTGTCCGATGGCGCACCGGACTGTCCGGTGGCGCACCGGACTGTCCGGTGCGCCATGTGACAGCAGCCTCCACCAACGGCTACTTTGGTGGTTGGGGCTATAAATACCCCCAACCACCCACCATTCATTGCATCCAAGTTTTCAGCATTCTCACCTCATACAAGAGCTATAACATTCAATACAAGACACAAACAAAGAGATCAAATCCTCTCCCAAGTCCGGAATCACTCCAAACAAATTAGTGACTAGAGAGAGTGACATTTGTGTTCTTTTGAGCTCTTGCGCTTGGATTGCTTTTCTTATTCCTCATTCTTGCTTCCACAACACTTGTAATCAAAACAAGAGACACCAATTGTGTGGTGGTCCTTGTAGTGGACTTAGTGTCCCATTTGATTGAGAAGAGAAGCTCACTCGATCTCAGTGACCGTTTGAGAGAGGGAAAGGGTTGAAAGAGACCCGGTCTTTGTGACCACCTCAACGGGGAGTAGGTTTGCAAGAACCGAACCTCGGTAAAACAAATCACCGTGTCATCCGCTCTATTTCCTTGGTTGATTTGTTTTGCGCCCTCTCTTTTGGACTCGCTTATATTTCTAACGCTAACCCCGACTTGTAGATTGTGCTTAAGTTTGTAATTTTCAGATTCTGCCTATTCACCCCCTCTAGGCGACTTTCACACACGAATTACTCAGGGGCTCGGGGGCTACATATAGTAGATGCGCTTGCACGCACCTAGAGAGGTCATTTCCTAGATAAAAGCCTCTACGCAACTCTAAGGAGTTTCACAAAGGCTCGGGGCTACTGTTGGGCACCCGAGAATGGGGTGCCTAAAGAAAGCCAAAGAAACTCCTTAAAACGTCCCACCGACTAAGTCTCTGCCGAGTAACCCCACGAGGTGGAGCGAACAACCAAGTCTCACCTGAGCAACCTCACGAGGCAGAGCAGACGACCAAGGCTCTGCCGAGCAACCCTGAGGCGGAGCGGACGACCAACCCTCTGCTGAGCAACCCCACGAGGCGAAGCGAACGATCAATTCTCTGCCAAGAAACCTCGTGAGGCGGAGCAGACGACCAACCCTCTGCCGAGTAACCCCACGAGGTGAGGCGAACGACCAGGTCCCGTGTTAAGCTAATCGGCGAAAGGGGAGGGCCGACCCATTGCTGTTGACCCGCGTTAGCTTGACAAGACGCGTCACCACCAAACCACGTCTGGGCCATGAGTACGATGCCGAAAACTCCCTGTCAAACACAACGTTACGTCATCACCTATAGTCTTAGGCGAGCCCCCACTGACGTATGGGGCCAGTCAACCACAACCATAGGCACCTCAACGTCAGAGTCTCTGTAGTGACCCACATACATGAAAGGACGGGACACTATTGCCATATCGGGTGTATGCCTACGCATGCTGGAAGCGACATGGGAACCATGACAGAAAACAAAGCTGCACCAAGCACGACCTTGATCTCCACCATAAGTCTACCCTATGGGACCCACCAGATGCCGCTACATTAACATCAAACTTGCTACAAGGACCCGTATGCCAAGCGGACAAGGCGGTATGGCATACCATAAGTACGACAGTGTATGACCCAACAGACAACGTTAGGAGGACTACGCCATCCAAGGGCAACCGTCCGGACACCCCCTGTAGAACACAAGCCTCCACTGTAAAGTCATACCCTTGATGTATAAAAGGGCAAGACCACTTTCTTTCTAGACACACGAGCACATCAGTTGTAACACAAATCTCATTGTCCCCCGATTTCCGAAACCATGACAAATACCATAATATTTTATGACATAAGGTGTTTAGGGTCTATTTGGAAGTGAAGTATTTTCATAGTTTCTATGCAATACTATGGTTTTGGGTGTATTTTGCCATTAGGTGTTTGGTTGCCCACCTAAAAGCTATGTTTTTTAAAGAATGGTATTCTAGATATCATGATATTTTTGGAGTATTGAAAACTTCACTCCAATCCAAAGTTTTCATGGCATGGCTAGCTTGTGCCTGATACATTGTCTCCAAACAACGTTTCTTAAAATCATGATATTTTTGGAGCTATCAAAACTACGATATTGTCATGAAAATGCAAAATATAGTATTATAAAATCATGGTTTTGGGAAACATTGTTGACAAACAGGTTCTTAGTTGCATTTCTGAAAACTATGTTTTCAAAACCACAGTATTATAGATACTATGATATTTTTGGAGTATGAGAAACTCCACTCCCAAAGTTTCCATGGTATGACTAGCTTTTGCCTAATACTAAGGTCTATAATGTTGTATCCAAACAATGTTTCTCAAAACTATGTTATTTTTGGAGCTGACCAAAACTACGATATTGTCGCTGACAATTGCAGTATAGTATTGTAAAACTACGATAAAAAGAAATATTATACTCAAACTTACCCTTAGTTAAACTTTGTAAAACACTGCCTGTTTAACCAAAGCCGGAATGTTTTTTTTTTGGAGTAATGATGCTGCAGTCTAGACTAAAGTTTTCTAAACCATAGTATTGTTGTCATACCATGGTATTCTATAACTATAGTATCCATAAAATTTGGTAGTAAACATGACCCATATGTATGTTCGCGTATACAAGTCTATACATTTTTAAAAAAATATAAAGCCGATGCAAGGTCTGCAGAAGCAGAATAAATTTCCTCCAGAAATCACAAGTACTAGCAATTTCGTTTCACGCGATGAAGATTGATGAGAGACAAAGAAAACCCAAACAAACAGAGTTTTGAATTCGAACGAGCGCCGAGTCAAAACGGAAGTGGTAAGTGCGTACGGAAACAAAAGAAGGAAAACGGAAACTTGTGGCAACGCACAAGCTCAAGATGTTTGGAACCAAACTCCCGGCCGCGTCACGCTACCCCGACAACCAGGCGTGGGCCGTGGGCGCGTCGCCGGGCACGGCCAGGTCGCCTCCGCAGCAAGCCAAGCCAAGCCAAGCCAAGCCAGCCCAACCAAAACCCGACGGACGGACACGCACGGACATACCAGAACAAGGCAAGCGAACACATTTCTTTCCTTTCTATCTCCCCCACCGCTCTCGCTCTCCTTCTCGCTCTAGCCGCGACCACGCGACGCCGTGGGCACACGCACAAGCACACGGACCCCCCTCCCCCCTACCCGCTGCCTCCGCCGCGGCTCGCCGGAGATGGATGGCTCCGGCAGCTGGGACGCTATAGACTGGAACCAAATCGAGGTACGCCCGCCTCCCCTCCGCTCGCTCGCACGCAACCCCCTCCTCCTGTCCTCCCGGCCTTTGCGCGCGCGTGTCTGTGCGCCTCTCGACGCGTCCCGCTTGTTTGGCGGGGGCGTGGGGGAGAGACGGGGCTCGGCGTTCGGTTCGCTAGGTGGTAGGGACGCGACTAGGGGCACAGCCGTACGTGGCCACCGCCACGAGCGCGCACCAGGTCCTCCCCCCCTACCGCAGCGCAGCACCCGTGGGCTGCGCCCGTGCTGGAGCTACGCGCTAGGGTTAGCAGCCGGCTCGTGTTTCCGATTTCCGTACTGATGCGTGCTTCCGTCTCTCGCTTTCAAGGATCCGAGGCCGCGGAGGTCGGGCCAGGCCGTCAAGGAGAGCATGGACGACTTCTTGCTCGAGGACGAGGAGGTGCTCGCGCAGGTAACCTCAATCTTGACCCCGTCTAATCCCCGATTCCACAAGCTTTTCATGCTTTGGTTGATCGCTGCTGTGTAAGGACAATCGTGTGGGTTGTCTTACCCTTGGGTTAGCCCATGATGCACATTGGCTGTTGCTGCGAATCACTTGCCATTGCCAAAGAGCCTCATAGTTTCTGCAACTATTGATCCATATGATTTTCATGTATTCATCACAGGCGTAAATGCTATCATATTATCACGTACTATCAGATGTCATTATTAGAGCAGTGGATCTTTATAAGATGAATTCTACTATGAGCTTAATAAGATGAATTCTACTATGTCAGTTTAGAAAAATAAATAAATAATAAAGCATGATCAAGGCGTCCAGTGAATTTCTTGTACTCAGCCCCAATGGGGCTAGTGTGAGGGTTCTCTTGGAGTGAACGGACCAATGGCATACTTGAGTCAGTTTTGAATTTCCAAAAAGTGAAAGAAATTTCATATATCATTAATGTCTCCTCCAATGTTACCGGTAAGCTGCAAGTATAGCTGAGGACGTTGTTGCTCAGGATGAAACTGAAAATGACTAGCCCGGTTATCAAAACCAGACTGACAAACAAATGCTTCATATCAGCAAATGCGGCAAAAATAATGAGTAAGGTTTTTGTGAATGTATGATTTTTTACTCGATAGATCATTACGAGAGCCTCTTTCTGGTACATACTGGAAATAAGTATTAACGACGCGTTCAAAAGCTCTTCAGATACTCTTTGGCACTGATATCAGGTGCAGCATGTTTCCTACTTTTGCTTACTGTTTAGCATCCAGAATATTGAACATCTGAATGTCAAATGTATTTTGACTATGCCAAGTGTGTGTGCATATATATATATATATATATATATATATATATATATATATATATATATATATATATATATATATAGAACCTTTTAATTTCTGTTTAGGGTTTCAGAATGGCAAGGAGTTCACCTCACTATAACTGCGTATTCATGATGATTTGCCATGTCATACCCTGTTTGGGGTTAGTTAACTTACCTTTTTTACTTAAGAAAACAAGTGACTTCTTTTTGTGCCTCAAGTTTGTAAGATGCAGCCTCCTGACATAAACTTGACCTTATGATGATTTGTTTTACTTTTTTGATTTGTGCATGCCCATCTTGAAATTTATCTCTATCCTTTCTTAGGGCCATGGAGTTGTTCTACTAAACAACCGTGATGCTGGTACACTTTCAGTTACAAATTTCCGTCTTCTCTTTGTGGTAAGCAGTCATGCTATTTTTCTACTATGACCATTATATGATAATCTAAGTGATTTTGATGTTTCCTGCACTTTCAATATAATATGATTTTGCCATGTAAGATCCATTTCTAGCAAGATATTTTTCTCCAACTCTTTCCATTGAACCTGGAATCCCAAAAATGACTTGATTTGCTTTCTACATGGATATGCGATAGATCACACCTTGCATTTTCTATGTTCAACTGGTCATACTAATTATGCTGTCAGGGATTCCTCCATCTTCCTCTCATTGTTGTTTTAATCATGTGACCATTTGCAGAGCCAAGCAAAAAAATGTGTCATAGAGCTGGGTACCATTCCACTGACGACAATTGAGAAGCTAAATGACGTAAGTCTAAAGTAACATATGTTGGGCTTCTTTACCCTATCCATCTTTCTCTTATTAGCCCAAGACCATATAGTTATAAAAAAAACTCGACTCGCATGGAGTAAGACAACACTCGGACATTATATTAAGAAGACTTCTCATACATGTTGAGAAAACTCTCGAACCCCTTGTCCCACCCATACACAACGGCACCGTAGCCCATGTGAGAAACAACCGCGACCGGGCCTTAAACCTGTGCTTTGGCGTGGGACAGACGAGGGATTTTTTTTTACCACAGCCTGAAATTCGCTCCCACGGGGAGTCGAACTCAGGACCTGAGGAGTGGTACTCAGACCACCTAACCAACTCAGCTAGAGACCCTTTCGCAGGACTATATAGTTATGTACCTTCAACCTTGTGCTTACCACAGTTGCAAGCTATTCTTTAAATGATTGACTAGATCAGTTCCATTGCAGGATGTGAAACTCCAACCCTTGCCCCACCTCTCTGATAAGAACCACCCCCGTGAACTTCTTCAAGTAATTGGTAAGTTTGTAGTCTGTACTGAGGTCACCTTTGAGCATAATTATGTACCCAACTTCAACCCTGCCTTATAATTAACTTGATTAGATTTTTGTGAAAAATGAAAAGATGTCTCTTGAAAGGATACTACTGTTGTCAGGGGTTCATTATGTTGATGACGTTGTTTTTTGCATCCATCCGCCCTTTTTTTTTGTTGAAGATTAGGATTAGAAAGTAAAGAGAACTTCTTAGCTTGAACTTTCTTGTAAATTGTTTTTAATGTATGTCATTTACAATTACTTTGCTTGTATTTTTGTTGGCAGATCTACAGGTTTTCTCCTAATTGCAATATCTATTCCATTTACAATTTCTGTTAAAGTTTGTGTACTGATTTCCATTCTGATAATTAGAATTAGTTTGTTTGTATTTTGTTTGCGGGTTCACAATTTTCTTTTAATGATCACATTAACTATTCTATTTACAATATTTGTTAAATGATTATGTAATGATCTTTGTGTTTTACTTATCTACTTCTGTTCAGGCAAAGACATGAGAATCATTGTGTTTGCTTTTATCCCCAAAACAAAGCAGGTACCTTATTTCAATTATGTATGGAGTTATTTCTTTTAGCATATTTATTTTCATGCATGCTGAATCTTTTAGATTTTACTTGTGATTCTTGTCTTTTCAGAAAAATGAAGTGTTTGATGCTTTGAGGAGATACACTAAACCTGCTAATTTGTGGGATCTATATGCATTTTCTTGTGATCCATCCACCATTAAGCATGATTCTGAGCCAAAGTGGCGTCTCTTGAGGGAATACTTTCGTCTTTTTAGGAGAAGTTTACCGCTACAGGGAGTCGAGGAAGTTTCTTTGTGTAATGAATGGTGGAGGCTAACTAGAGTTAATTCTAGTTATTCATTGTGTTCAACTTACCCCTCTGAACTCATTGTACCAAGAAGCATAAGGTACTTCCATGTTCTTGACAATAACATGTGGTAGTTTTGTTCTCTTAAACACATTTATGAATTATGAGTAATTGACAATAACATGTGGTAATTGATACTACCATTTGTCTACTACATTAGTGATGAAGATTTATTTCAAGCCTCCCCATTTCGATCAGGCAAGCGCTTGCCTGTTATTTCATGGTGTGACCCTGGTATGTATCCTCAAGGTTCTTTGTTTCTTTTGCCTTAGTGAATGTATAATTTTCTGTATGTTATCTTAAGGTCCCTACTCCCATAGACTGGTAAAAGGCTGAGTTTTCATGTTCATGTGTCAGTTGTCAGAGTTAGTCAGCGTCACTGAGAAATACCATCTGAATAACAATATTTAGTTATTCCCTCTGGTCAGAACACATTGTTTTGGACATTCACATGCCCCCCAAATGTTACTTGGACCATTCATTTCATCTTAATCTATTTATGAAAACCATCAATGTCAATGCTATTATGGAACTACTTGAGGCAAATATACTCATATTATATTCGTGTTCCTATAGATAGATAAAGTCTCAAAAGTTTAGATGCAGCCACCACCACTATTATTAGTGTTTCATGTTGCAGATTGCAATTGTACCCATGCAGTCAGTTCCACCAGCAATTCTGTAATTCTATGGTGCCCTTGTGTGCATACAGTATCATCCGTACCGAGGTTATTTCAGTTTAAAAAGATAGCAAGTAGCTACTTTGACTAGAAAATGCTACTAGGTCAACTTTTTTCTCGAAGCGCAGGAGAAGTGTGCATCATTATATTAAGAAGAAGGTGAGGGTCCAAAAAGAGACCAATACAAGCCCAAAAAAGGGCCAAAAAAGGGCACCTTACGGTGGCCAGAAACAAACCCAAAGGGGTCCATGATTAAACTATAAACAACAACAACTACTACAGGCCAGGGACAGGGGCTGTTAGAAGAGCCAAATTCTTAGCCCCGGCCAGCACCCAAAGCTCCCTATCTTCCCCAGCTTTTCCGATGGCTGCCTCAAGGTTAGGGGAAAGCTTATCAAAGACGCAATAGTTCCTATAGTTAGAGAGGACGCACTAACCAATTCAACCCAAAATCTTAAGCTGATGGGAGAAGGTAGCCAATCCACTTATATACTTCAACACCCCCATTCACGTGCAATCAGAGAAAGACGCAAACGTGGAAATAAATGGGTGAAGGCACAAATAAAGTCTCTGCCAGGATTCGAACTCGAGACCTCTGGCTTTGATACCAAATTAGAGAGGACGCACTAACCAATTCAACCCAAAAGCTTAAGTTGATGGGAGAAGGTAGCCAATCCACTTATACACTTCAACACCTATGATTCCACAGAGTCCACAAACCAAGGGCAATTAGAGAATTATAACCCTTCTTTGCAGCCCCTAGTAGTTGGTCACTAGTTAATCTCCATCACTGCATAATGCCGGCTTCACCAGGTTGGGGTGTAAACCCCCTGCAAATTAACTTGCTCAAGCAATCTGAACCAAAAATTCCTTGCAAAAACACAACCCACAAGAAGGTCTATGCTTTCGGGTTCTTGGTCACAAAGTGGGATCAGGCAGGATGATCCGGTCCTTTCTTTTGCAGCCTATCCGCTGTCCAGCACCTCCGCAAGGCAGCCAGCCACAAGAAAAATGTACACTTTGGGAGGCCCAAGAGTGCCAGATTCTCTCGTAGTGTTCAAAGCAGGTTGAGCCAATAAATAAGCCTTCATATGCAGACTTAGCCGAGTACTTGCCATTAGGTGCCAATCTGAAAAAAATGTTTGTCTTCCTGCTCAGTGTGCAGCTCAAAATCCAGTAAAGCATCCCACAGAGTAAGAAAATCAGCAAGGACCCCCACAGTTATATCCTCTTTAATGTCATTCATCTAGTTTCTATCTAATAAGGCATCCTGAACCGTTCTGCTTTTAGTAATTCTCTTTGGCACAGCAGCAACCACTCTTGGAGCAAGGTCTCCAATTCTTTTACCATGAAGCCAACGATCTTGCCAAAAAAGAGTTGAAGAACCACTCCCAATCTCAGTACCCATAGCTATGGAAAAGAATGCTTTTAACTTATCAGGGAACTGCATGGGGAGAGAGGCCCAAGGTTTTCCATGGTCAGTTTTGGCCAACCAAAGCCATCTCATTCTCAAGGCCCAACCAAGCTCTTTGAGACTAAAGATTCCAAGTCCTCCCATTTCAATAGGGCGACAAACTCGTCCCCATGCCACTAAACAATGCCCTCCTCGAACTTCTTTCCTTCCTCTCCATAGAAAACCCTTCCTATTATTATCAATAGCCTTTAGAGCATCAGGTGGCAAGTCCACTGCCATGGCAAGATAAACAATCATTCCTGTCATCACAGATTGCACTTGCACCCTTCTACCTGCCCTAGTCATTAGATCAGCCTTCTAACTAGGTAACTGTCTAACTGATCCGCAATCTTATCAATAATGGGCTGCACTTGTTCTTGGACAATTTTTTTTAAGGACAGAAGGAGACCCAAGTAATTGCAAGGAAAGGAAGATACTTCACATGGGAGTTGCTCTTTTAAGCATGTCATCTCCTCATCACCACAATGAATAGGATAGACGCTGCTTTTCTGGACATTGGTCTTCAAACCTGATGCTTCACCAAATAACTGTAAGATGTTGAAAACCATCTGGATATACCTCTCATTAGGGTGTAGGAACAACACCACATCATCAGCATATAATGAAATTCTGTGCTGTAAGGGTCTATGGGATAATGATTCAAGCAGCCCTTCTTCAGCTTTAGCAACCAGATGCCCAAGTACATCCATTACTAATATAAAGAGCATAGATGACAGAGGGTCACCTTGTCTTAGTCCCCTTCTGTGTAGAATGGTTTTCCTTGGAATTCCATTAAGAAGTACTTGAGTTGATGAGGTGGCTAGTAAACCACTAAGGACATCTCCCCAAATCTGCCCAAAACCAAGTTTTTGCAACACTTCCAAAAGGAAAGGTCAGGAGACTGAGTCAAAGGCTTTAGTAATGTCAAGCCTTTTCTGCTGATGGAGCAATCTGGCAGTCTGCTGTACAAGCATGAAATTGTCCTGTATAAATCTCGCTTTTATGAAAGCACTCTGTCTTAGAGAAACCAAACTCTGCAGTTTTCCAGCCAATCTATTTGCTAGTATCTTTGTGATTAACTTAGCAATGCTGTGAACTAAGCTGATAGGCCGAAAATTCTTAACCTCATTAACCCCCCTCCATCTTAGGTATGACAGTAACAAAGGCTGAGTTAAGCTTATTAAAATGAGAGAATTTCCTGCACCATATTGCTGAAATTACAGCCATAATATCCTCCTTAATCAGCTGCCAGCTACTAGGTCAACTTGTTCCTAACTTGAATAAGTGGAGGCTTTTGCAGGGTTCCTACGTCAAAAAAGGATGATCAGTATTAGTATATTGTTCAAGCTGATTTAGGAAATCTAGATTGTGTTCTGCTACATGGGTTTTCTTAAAAAACCTTAGGGGTCCTTTTATGTTCTCAACCAAACCTACATTTAATATTACTGACACTGTTGTTGGGGTCATGGATGTTAAACCTACATTTAATATTAAACCATCCATGTTTTAATGGTTGCAAAAGAATTATCGAAAAAAGCCTGAACCTCTTCACGCCTGAACCTCTTCACATCGTAGGGTCTGGAGCTGTTCTGGCAAGGTCATCTCAGCCGATGGTGGGGTTGATGATGAACTTTAGAAAGTGAGTTTGTATCTATCTAAATTGCCTGGAACACTTGCTGTCTCTTCTTGAATTTGGTTGGTCTAATGTTAGGACATTGTTTGTAGCAATGCGGATGAGAAGCTTGTCTGTGCTCTCAGCAGCAAAACCATCGATGAGAAAGGATCTCCAAGGTATTTTTATGCATTTTATGCGCTATAGGTTCATCTTTTAGTATTGCCATTTATTAAAATTTTGCATCCTATATTTTTTTTTTCTGTACGAAGGGCAGGCCTGGTGCAGTGGTGAGAGCTATCTCATCGAGTCACTAGGTCGTGGGTTCAAAGCAGCCTTGGGTGGGGTGGGGGGAGGCTTGCCTCGGTTTATCCTTTCCCAGACCCCACTTATGTGGGTGCCTCCGTCAGTGGGTCTGCCTCTTCTATAATTTTTCTGTACCTCTTCCCCTTCAATTCACTCTTTCAATTTCAATTTGTAGATATTATAGATTAGTTATAACGGGGATGTACTTTGAGCGTCAGAATAGCTAACTTGGCCACCTTTTTCTCTTGTTTTGCTCTTCTTTTATGGCACTAAGTATTAACGTTTGGAATTACCTCAAACGATATATATTGGGCTAAGGCATGTGTATATTTCAGATTAACTGAAGCTGAGGGTTTATTTCAATAGCAGTGGTGTCATGGTCAGCACACATATTCCAGGCGCAGGGCCTGTGACGTGCGCCTAGTGTTCTTAAGGCGCCTAGGCGAGCAAGCAAACACTCCGAGCGCCTTAGCGCCTAGGCGGGCAAGCCGGCTAGGTTTAGCCGAGTGCCTGGACGCCTAGGCGTCGCCTTAAAAACCCTGTGTGCGTCGGGGCGGGGAGCGCGCGAGGAGAAGATCTACTAGTTCCTAGATTAAAGGAGCCTATCTCTCTAGTTAGTTGGGGCCTTATATATATATATATATATATATATATATATATATATATATATATATATATATATATATATATATATATATATATATATATATAGGGCGATGGTAATTGAAGCCCTGGGCTTCATATAGGTGCGCGGAGCCCCAGCCAGACGAGCCGAGCCTGGTCGAACCGAATGGACCGATCCAGGCGGCCCGCATTAATGCACTGCAGTTATGCAATTATAATAGCTAGTACAAATATGCGTAAACAGACGTGGGCCACTTGTTCGAACGTGGGTCGGTGACGTGTAACCCGTAAATTGGGGAAGCGCATTTAAACAGACAGTTACGACAACGTAAATCTATATATAAAATTGCATAAATCGTAGATCTGTTTTGAAACGGCGAATGCGGCCCGAAAATTACGGCGTGAAAATCTCGCGCGCCCCATCGTGATCAGGTTCTGACTCGGACAGATTTTAGCGTAAAACATGAACCAAAACAGCGTAAATGAGTACAAAATTTAGCGTAAATCGTATATCTGTTTCGTAACCGTAAATGGGTCCCGAAATTACGGAAATTACGGCGTAATAATCGCGTGCGTCCGATCGTGGGCGGGTTTTGGCTCAAATATATTTTAGCGTAAAACGTGAGCTAAAACAGCGTAAATGAGTACACAATTTAGCGTAAATTGTATACCTGTTTCGTATACCAAATTTACGGCGCGATAATCGCGCGCCACCGATCGTGCGCAGGTTCTGGCTCGGACGGATTTAAGCGTAAATCGTGAACCAAAATAACGTAAATGAGTATGAATTTTAGCGTAAATCGTCCATCTGTTTCATAATAACGAATGTAGACCGAATGTATCTCTCAGCGCATGAGGTTGTCATAAAACACATCAAGAAATTTCGTAATTTCGTAAATTGGTGTAAGATACAACAAGAAGTGATCTGAGGTAATTGTAGCATAAAATGCAAGCTAACCATCTATAGGAGAACTGTTTCAGATTTTACAATATGATATAAGAGATAATTATTCCTGACTTGGAGCTGCATCTGAAGGGGAGCACGGTGCCATTGGGCCAGAAGAAGCGGAGCTGGCACACCAGGGGTGTCCACTGGTCGACGCCGACGATCCCCGCGACCTTCCATCGCGTCCGGGCCTCCCCCTCCACTCGGAACGGCACCACGCCGTCGCGGAGCGCGGCCTCCATGGCGGCGCTGCCGGCGTCGCCCAGCGGGGCGCCCTGCGCGGCGCCACGTACGCCAGCGGGAGGACGCCCTTGGCGGGCACGCGGAACGGGTAGGCGCGGAGCACCGCCAGCGTCGCGCCGGCGAACGCGTGGCGGCACTCGAGGCGCGAGAAGTAGGCCGCCGAGTGCGCGTTGCCGTTGCGGGCCTCCACCCGGACCGTGACCTGCACGTCGTCCAGCGCCCCCGTCTGCCCGTACACCAGCGCGTACAGGCTCGCCACCCGCACGCCACATACGACGCGCGGGGCTGCAGCAGCAGCACCACCACAAGGACGGCCACGGTGCCCAGCAGCACCACGACCGCTAGCACCATGAAGAGCACCACTGCCGCCCACTCCGCCGCGCCTGACCGGTGCCTCCTGAAGCTGTACCGCCGCGGACGCTGAGGCTCCTCCTCCTCGCGCCCCCTCCACGTCCGCCAATCCGCGGCGGCCGGGGCTCTCCTGCTCGCACGCCCCGAGGGAACCGCCGTCGCCGCTAAAACCTAATCCCTGGCGGCGTGGGGGTGTTTTTATAGTGACGACGCGTGAGCAGGATCGTGGGCCTGATTCACATAATATGCGTAGACTATATTTGCATAAACTGATACACACATCAGCATAACTCGTATTATAATTTAGCGTAAGCACATGTAGGTACAATAAGCCAAAAAGGGTCCGGTGCGGTCTGCACACCTGGTCGGGGCTTCCTGTAGTTAAATAGAGCCCAGGGCTCTAAATACATATACTATATATATATATATATATATATATATATATATATATATATATATATATATATATATTGTAAGACAACAATCAAAAGGGGCAACAAAGATATTACTCATCTATTCTCCTATCTCTCTCTGTCTTCAACCAAGCCTTCGACCTAGGGTCTAACCCCACCGGAGAAGACGAATCAAGGCTACGAACTACATAGCCGAGGTCTCGCTACCCAAGGGTTTAACGCCCTTGACAACCTGGTATCACCATCCCAGCTATCCTCGCCTTCTCGAGCCACCTCATCACTAGCCGCCACCCCACCTCCACCTGCGCCGCCAACATCTTCGTCGACGTCCGTCGCGCCGTGTGCCGCCAACATTGGTGATGTCAACGACCTCAAGACCACGGTCGAGATCCTCACCAACACCCTCAAGACGCTCACGGTTGAGGCCAATGCCAAGGCCATCGCCTTCCTCACCGCCGACCGCACGTCCTCCTCAAGCACCAAGACGAGCTTTGGCGAGCACCACAATGACCGGCCACTGAAATTCCAGAAGATGGACTTTCCCTGTTATGACGGCAAGACCGATCCCCTCATCTTCATCAACCGCTGCGAATCATACTTCCATTAGCAGCGGATCATGGAGGAAGAGAAGCTCTGGATGGCCTCCTACAACCTGGAGGACGGGGCGCAGATGTGATATATCCATGTCCAGACGGATGAGGGAACTCCATCATGGTGTCGGTTCAAGGAGTTGCTCCACTTGCGCTACGACCCTCCTCTCAACGTTGCTCGACCTTGCAGATTGTCGTCGCACCGGGACCATTGCGGAGTACCAAAGACCGCTTCCAGGCGCTGCTTCCCCGCGCCGGCCACCTTGACAAGGCGCAATAGGTTCAACTGTTCATGGGTGGCCTCCTTCCTCCGCTCAGCCTGGATGTCCAGATCCACAACCCGTAGTCTCTTGCTGTTGCCCTGAGCCTAGCGCGCCAGTTGGAGCTCCAGGAGCAGTACACGTCGGCGCCCTCCAAGGCCATGTCCCGTGGCCTTCTACCTACCCCCGCGCCGTGCCTCGCCCCTCCTGTTCCCCAGATCGACAAGCGATTGCACCCATGGGCTCGATGGATGGCCGACAAGTCAAGCGCCTGACCCTGCCGGAGCAGGAGGAGTGCCGGCGGCAGAGCCTCTGCTTCAACTGCAATGAGAAGTACACGCGGGGGGCACAACTGCATCTGCAAGCGGATCTTCTACATCAACGGCATCGACATCGCCTCCGCCGACGACGCCCCGACCGAGGATGCTTCAGACACGGCCACCCCGGTCTTCTTGCACACGATCGCCAGGGTGCCCATCTGCAACACAGTACAACTCTAGGTGCTCCTGGGCGCCACAACCTTCGTCGCGCTCATCGACACCGGATCCCCACCCACAGCTTCATCGGGGAGGCGCCTGCGCGTTGCATGGGGCTGTGCATCGAGCCACGCCCGAAGCACACAACAACGTTGGAAAACAGAGAGTGCATCTTCTGCCCCGGTGTCCTTCGCCAGGCCCTGGTGTCTTTCGCCAGGCCCCAGTGATCATCGACGGTCTGGCATTCTGCGTCGACCTCTTCATGATGCCCCTAGCCGTGTACGATGTGGTTCTCGACACGCATTGGATGGCCACGCTATGGCCCATCGTCTAGGACTTCACCGCCCGGACCATGACGTTCAAGTAGGACGGGCACGACGTCTACTGGCATGGCGTAGCAACACCGATCGCGTCGAGCCTCCATGCCACCACAACGGACGAGTCCCTTCTCGACGGGCTGTTGGGCTCCTTCGCCGACATCTTCGCCGAGCCGACCGGCCTGCCCCCTATGCGTGCCTGTGAGCACCGCATCGTCCCCAAGCCCGATGCAGCCCCGGTGGCGGTGTGGCCGTACAGATACCTGATGGCTCACAAGGACGAGCTTGAGTGGTAGTACGCTGCCTTGCTCGGGCAAGGCATCGTCCGCCGCAGCGACTCGGCGTTCTCCTCGGTCCTCCTCGTCAAGAAGCAGGACGAGTCGTGGCGATTCTGCGTCGACTACTGCTAATTGAATGCGCTCACGGTCAAAGACACGTTCTTGATCCATGTCGTCGATGAGCTGCTCGACGAACTCCACGGCGCAGTTCTTCTCCAAGCTCGACTTGTGCTCGGGGTACCATCAGGTGCGCATGCGCCCGGAGGACATCCACAAGACGGCATTCCGCACTCACGACAGCCTCTACGAGTTTCTGGTCATGCCGTTCGGATTGTGCAACGCTCCAGCAACGTTCCAGGCTCTCATGAATGATGTACTTCGCCCCTTCCTACGTCGCTTTGTGCTCGTTTTCTTTGACAACATATTGATATACAACAAGTCCTGGGTGGATCATCTTCGCCATCTAAGTGCCATCCTAACCGAGCTTCGTCACCACAAACTCTTCAACGACTCCAAGTGCGCATTCGGTGTCACCTCTGTCTCCTACCTCGGCCACATCATCTTGGAGGCAGGCGTCACTATGGACCCGGCCAAGGTGTAGGCCATCCACGACTGGCCGGTGCCTCGCTCGGCACGAGCGGTGCGGGGGTTCCTCGGCTTGGCGGGCTACTACTGCAAGTTCGTCATCGTCCACAACTACGGCTCCGTCACCGCGTCGCTGACTACTCTCCTCAAGAAGGACGACTTCTCCTGGGGCGAGGAGGCCACCGTGGCTTTTGCCGCACTCAAAGCTGTGGTTACCACGACCCCTGTCCTTGCCATGCCAGACTTCGTCAAGACCTTTGTCGTCGGTGCGACGCCTTGTCCCATGGTTTTGGGGCGATGCTCATTCAAGAAGGGCACCCGATCGCCTTCTTCAGTTGACCTGTGGCACCCCGTCACCGCGCCCTCGCCGCGTACGAATGGGAGCTCATCGGCTTGGTCCATGTTGTACGACACTGGAGGCCGTACCTCTGGGGTTGCCGCTTCCTCATCAAGACAGACCACTACAACCTGAAGTACTTGTTGGACCAACGCCTGGCCACCATCCTGCAAAACTATTGGGCCGGGAAGCTGCTGTATTTCGACTTCACCGTCAAATACAAGTCAGGCGCGACGAACACTGTGGCCGACGCGCTGTCCAGGTGTGACACGAAGGAGGGGGCGCTCCTCGCGCTCTTAGCACCGCGCTTCGACTTCATCGACAATCTTCGCCAAGCATAGCACACCGACCCGGCTCTTGTCGCCGTTCGTGAAGCCATCAGTGCTGGCCCCGTCGGGCACCCTAGATGGTCGTCGACAACATGATTCTGTTTGTCGGGCGACTCTACATCCCGCCGACCTCCCCCTTGGTCTAGGAGATCGTGGTGGCAGTCTATGAGGAGGGACACGAGGGGGTTCAGTGCATGCTGCACCGTCTGTGGCGCGACTTTCACTTTCCTAACATGAAGCAACTCGTGTAGGACTTGGTGCGCGCATGCGGCGTCTATCAACGGTACAAGTCCGAGCACTTGCACCCGGCTGGGCTCCTACTTCCTCTGCCGGTGCCTTAGAGCGTTTGGACTGACATCGCCCTCAACTTCGTTGAAGCACCGCCCCACATCCGTGGCAAGTCTGTAATATTGATCGTGGTGGATAGGTTCAGCAAGTACTGTCATTTCATCCCATTGGCGCACTCGTACTTAGCCGAGTTGGTCGCCTAGGCGTTCTTCATCGACATCGTTCGGCTACACGGTGTGCCTCAGTCCATGGTGTCGGACAGGGACTCGGTCTTCACGTCGATGTTCTGGCGTGAACTCATGCGCCTGATGGGTACCAAGCTTCACATGACTGTGACGTTCCATCATCAGTCAGATGGGCAATCGGAGGTGGCCAACTGCGTCATCATCATGTACTTGCGGTGCCTCATGGGGGACAGGCCTCGCTAGTGGCTACGTTGGCTGCCTTGGGCGGAGTTCGTCTTCAACACCGCCTGCCTACCAGACTTCGCTACGGGACACGCCCTTCCGTGTCATCTATGGGCGCGATCCGCCATCTATCTGGTCATATGAACCGGGGGCCACGAGGGTGGCTGCCGTCACCAAAAGCATGGAGGAATGAGAAGAGTTCCTAGTCGACGTCCAGTACCGGCTGGAACAAGCTCAAGCGACGCAAAAGCTGCACTATGACAAAGTGCACCGCCACATCGCATACCAGGTGGGCCACTGGGTGCTCCTTCGCCTACGACAACGCGCGACGTCTTCGCTTCCCCAAACTGTCGCCGACAAGCTCAAGGCACGCTTCTTCGGGCCGTACCATGTCATCGAGCTGATCAACGACGTCGCCGTCCGCCTCGCTTTACCGCTTCGAGCCTGCATCCACGACGTGTTCCACGTGGGGCTGCTCAAGAAGTTCTAGGGGCCAACCCCCCCGCCCCTGTCGCCTATGCACCATGGCATCGTTGCCCCTAAGCCAGAACGCGCCATACGTTCTCGTCTGGCTCATGGGGTGCTCCAGGTTCTTGTCCAGTGGAAGGGCGAGTTGGCAACATCTGCTACTTGGGAAGACATTGAGCTGTTCCGCGTCAAGTATTCGGAATTCCAGCTCGAGGACGAGCTGCTCCACGACGGGAGGAGAGATGTCATGGTCGGGCACACGTATTCCAGGCGTCGGGCCCATGACGTGCGCCGAGACGCGGAGCGCTCAGAACGCGCAGGGAGAATATCTACTAGTTCCTAGATTAAAGGAGTTAGTTGGTTAGTTAGTTCCTAGATTAAAGGAGCCTATCGCTCTAGTTAGTTGTGGCCGGTCGGCCATATATATATTGTAAGATAACAATCAAAAGGGGGCAACAAAGATATTACTCATCTATTCTCCTATCTCTCTCTGTCTTCAACCAAGCCTTCGGCCTAGGGTCTAACCCCGTCAGAGAAGACGGATGAAGGCTACGAACTACGTAGCCGAGGTCCCACTACCCAAGGGTTTAATGCCCTTGACAAGTGGTGTCTCACAATTCATCAACAAAAGGGCATCAGCAGCTTAGTGATCAGATCAGATGCCAGTTAATTATTAGGCCATTATTCTTTGATGCTCTCTCTAAACCACCTTTACTTTTTTTTGGATATTATCCATAATAAAAATTTTAAATAGTGCTTATTCTCCTGATGTAAAACAGGAAATTGTACATAATTGATGCCCGGCCAAGAGCAAATGCTATAGCAAATGGGGCAAAGGGAGGGGGCTCAGAATCATCTTCTAACTACCATAAATCTGAGGTAATGTTACATGTTATGTCTAGTACTCTAGTATATAGGTGCCGTTGCTTTGCATTATAGTTATTTCCTCCCTTCTCTTCCAGCAAGAGAAGAACATATTTGCTGTCTTTAATCCACTGGATCTGGGACCAGGTTCTGTTTTTAGGAATACAAAACATCCACACAATGAGAGATAGTCTTTCTCGCCTTAGGGACTATGTGGATGCTCATGGCTCAATTTCATCAAATGGGAGCCCTTCAGCTGTATCTGTTGTTGGAGATCGGGTAAGTTGATAGTTTGCCTTGCTGATAGAATTTAGGCTGTTTTGAGGTTGGCATCTATTCCCAGAATGCATACATGAATTTTGCCTGGGAATGTGGTATCAATTTCTTTACATGCCATACCAATGGATAATTCTGAACCTGTCATGTAACATCTGTCTCAAGCTCGTCAAGTATGAAGCAGAAACAGAAGGCTGATGTTTTTAATTATTTTTCTTTGGCAGAGGAACCGTGGATCAACCTGGGGTGGAGGCAATCTAAATAGCATGACATCATTTTCTTCAACACTGGGGGAATGGCTAAACCATATCCAGAATATTCTGGTTGGTGCTTCATGGATTGCTGCACAAATTTCAGAAGAAGCAGCGTCAGTTCTTGTACATTGCAGGTTTTTATCTTGATCCCTCAGTCTCTAATTCCCATTTAATCTATTTACTGTGGTAAGTAGAGATTACAATGGATAATTTTTTATCCTTATGTGTGTTGACTTGGCATGCATACAATGTGACTATGTGAATGGGTTGGTAAGATCATTACTCTGTGTGGCATGATTAACCCCACGGCTGTGTCTGCGTGGCATGATTACCCCCACAAGGCTGTGAAACATTGTAGATCCTTGTCCTAATGTTCATAGAGTACTCTGAGTAACTGAAAACCTATGGCTTACTTTGTTTGATTGTTTTTGCACTCTAGATTTTGTAAGCAATGTAGCTTATTAGTTAGGCATTTCAAAGTTCCAGGTAACTCATAATGCCAAATTTAATTTCAGTAGAACCTACAGTTTCCAAACTTTGGCCCCTACCATACCGTAGCCTGCAGTTAACTGACAATCCTTTTGGTGTATTTTGAGATGAATAATCCTTTGGGTGTCATCTGAGGATCCTGTATGATCTCTATAGCTTTGTCGCTTTGTCTTTGTAGCATCTGAATGATTTTTTTCCTTCTTTGTTTCTGCAGTGATGGATGGGACCGCACAACCCAGTTGGTTTCACTTGCTTGTTTATTGCTTGATCCCTATTATCGAACTTTCAGTGGATTCCAGGTAAATAGTTTGCAGTAGACTTCTGTTCTGGTCCTTTCTGGACCTTTGTTTTCTCTTCTTAATATAATGATGCGCACGTCTCCTGCCTGTTTGAGAAAAAAAGCTTGCAGTAGACTTATGGTAGAAAAATAATTATTCTCGCATTTGTGATTCCATGATAACTTTTAGTTTGTTTGGAGTGTTCCACTCAACATATGGTTATTCAATTGTCTATGTATGTCACCGAAATGGAAAAAATAGTGCTGGAGTTTATTTCCCTTCTTTCTTGTGTTGATGTGCATCGTGCTTGCATTTCATACTGTATCAGTCTGCCTTGGAATGTCTTACATATTCTTGTTGGGTCGTGCTTGATGCTTGATATTGGCTCTTAATTTTATGCTTCAGTAATGCCATCAGCTTATTGCCTTTCTTATTGCTGATAACACACTTCACCACTGGTTTAGGCTCTTGTTGAAAAGGATTGGTTAGCATTTGGTCATCCATTTGCAGAGAGAATGGGAGTTCCAACAGTAGCTGAGAATGGGGGGTCACAGTATGAGCTACTAAGGCAACCTTCGCTCGGAAATTTAAGCAGTTCCCCGAGTAGGAACACTTTAGGGCCGCCAGGGCCATCCTCTAATTCTTCAGTGCAATCCCAGATATCAAACAACACTTCACCAATATTGTTACAGGTAGGTTGACAATGCTGTTTTCTTTTTCCTTTATCTGCTTCAGTACTCTAATAATTCTTATCCTTGTATCTTGATGAATAGTATCTTCTGATGTGTTGATAGCTAATTTGTCATTCTGAACTTCTGATTCAATGATCACAACTTGTGACCTTGTGTTACTTCATTGTCTGAAGACATGCTTCTCTGTTTTTTGGATTGTTCATATTTTAGGCATGTTTGAAGGCTTCTCAACTTTTAGGTTTGGGTTCCAGAACGAACTATGCCCTTAAGATTTTTTTAAGAAATTAGGAGTACATCAGTTTATTCAGTTAGTACCGAGCAGCATGTTAATCACTAATCCTCTACAAGATTACCAATGGAGAACAGCATCAATACTGGCCTTTCAGTGGCAAAGTGTTGTGCTTATGAATAAATGTACTCCTTTCCAACGGTCATTATGTTCATGCATTATTAGCTGTTTTGGATATATCCATGTTTTCTTAATTAGAGTCTTTTAATATGGTTTATAATACGGTGTATTATTTTTCAGTGGCTTGATTGTATCTCACAGTTGTTACGTCTGTACCCATCTGCATTTCAGTTTTCATCTGTAAGCCTTCTTTTCCTCCACAATTAGAAGGGTCAGCTAGAAGTCCCATTGAATACTCATAATATTTGAAGTGTTTTTTTTGCAGAAATTCCTAGTTGATTTTATGGATTGTGTGCTATCGTGTCGCTTTGGGAACTTCTTGTGCAATAGGTATTCATTTGTACCCTTATTTGTGATCTGAGCTAATGTATCTTTCTAACACCCACTTTGGAATTGAAACAGCAATAAATTATTGAATCATGTCAATCCTCAGTAAGGAGACATGAGTCCACGTTCAAATTACGTTTCTGGTGCCAGTGTTTCCAATCATGCCATGATATTATGTGTTCTTTACTTGATTAGGGAAAACTGATAAGCAGCATGTTGTCCTCATGGTCTCACCACCACAAATTCTCTCTCCCCTGTATACACACACTACCGTATAGCCCATGCTAACGCTATGATCCTGGGGAGGGAGAGGGGAGGTGTCGTCAGCGGTGGCGCGAGGGAGGGGGTGGTAGGGACGTGGGGGGAGGGGGGAGGCTGTGGGCGGTGGGGTCGCGAAGGTGGGGGGAGGGGGATGGATGGTCTAAATAATATTGTCCATTGAATTTGAGTAAGGGATAATAGGAGGTTATGGTTTTGATGGTGTTAGAATATAATATAAGTGAATTGTCCACCTCCCATTAACTTAAGCTTTTGAGTTGGATTGGTTGGTGCATGCAATTTAATATGGTATCAAAGTCAGAGGTCTTGAGTTTGAATCCTGATTAGCACAATTAAATAAAATAATTGTTGTTCGCTCCTATATTCCACGTCAGAGACCCAAAAAGGCTCGACGTGAGGGGGAGTGTTAGAATATAATGTAAGTGAATTGTCCACCTCCTCCCATCAGCTTAAGCTTTTGGGTTGGATTGGTTGGTGCATGCAACCTAATAGATGGTGTGTTAAGTCTGGGTGCAATTTGTTTGGTTGGTTTAATGGAGGTTATGGGTGTAGGGGTGATTTAGTTGGTTTGATTTTTGCAAAGTTTAAACTGGTGGATTATATAGTGGTATATATAATTTCTATTCGCCACCCAACTTAACAAATTTAAGTTATTCATGATATTTGTAAGTCATTTTTAAGTCATTTCAGGTTAGATGATATTTTTTAAGTCATTTTAAGTAATACATAGTATGTATGTACGTATATTGAACTTAAGTAGCAATGTATTTTGCTTGGACCTATTTGGGTAGGGTTATTTCACATAAAGTTGAATGATAAAACGGTGGCTCTCTTGAGCTTGGTATTGCTTGTCCTATTTTGGAAATATAGTGTTATATCCTAGTGTAGAAGACATCCTTTTTCATTCTAAAATTATAACCCACAAGATTTAACTGTTGTCCCCAGGCCAAAATCCATAGCATGTTGTTCATTTGTTCTGTATGTGCATATCTCTTTGTAATAAAATAATTAGGGAGGCCTGGTGTAGTGGTGAGAGTTGTCTCACTGAGTTATCAAGTCGCGGGTTTGAAGCAGCATCTCCACATTTGCGGGGGAAGGTTTGCCTCGGTTTATCTCTTCCCAGACCCCATTCGTGTGGGAGCCTATGTCACTAGGGGGCTATTTGGTTTGCTGCCTCACTTGTCATAGTTTGTTACATCTCAGGTTAGGCAACTTTGATTTGGAGTCATTGTTGTGGCAAGATTTTTCTCCAGCTACGTGGGTCCCACTCGTCAATGACTTGTAAAAGTGTTGCAAGATACCCTTAGGCGCGACAAACTGTGACATAGAATTTGAGCGTCTAACCGTAGGCACCTTAGACAAGTGTGGCATAAAAAGTGTGGTAATTTTTGACACCTTACGTATACAAACAAACAGGCCCTAGATCTGTCCTATTTTGAGCTTTGGAAACATAGAAATTTGGCGTGTTTGGAATCAAAGTATTTCAAAACCATGGTTTTACATTACTATGGTTTTAAAATGTCAATGACACAACCATAGTATTATTTACATCACTGCAAGCAATACTTGTTTGAAGACAAAGTATCTCAAACCATGATATTTAGTGTATATGTGCTATAAGCTAGTCATAGACAAAAACTTTGGGCCTGTTTGTGAGTGAAGTATCTACAGTTTCTAGGCAATACCATGGTTTTTAATAATACCATAATATTTTATATCATAAGGTGTTTTGTGTTTGGTTGCATTCCTGAAAACTATGTTTTCAAAACCATGGTATTCTAGATATCATGGTATTTTTGAAGCATTGGAAACTCCACTCCAACCTAAAGTTTTCATGGCATAACTAGCTTTTGCATAAGACTATCTCCAGCAGCTTACCCATCTCCATACCCATATTTTTTTTCGAAAGCGCAGGAGAACTGCGCATCATTTTAATTAGAGAAGAAAAAAGGTCCAAAATGGACCAAGGTACAAAGCCCTAAGCAGGCTTAATCAAAACAAAAACTCACACCACTCCCTAGACCCTGTGAAGGTTACGCGCAAGCTCTAAGCCAAAGCTCTGAAGATGATTGGCTCCAGCCGTAATCCAACACCCAATCTCATCAAGAAAGACGCATCTGGTAGAGCTTAGCGAAGGGGTCTCCCCATTAAAGACAACTTTGTTGCGGTGGATCCATAAACACCAGGCCCCCAAAATGATGATGTTGTTCATGCCCTTTCTCTTGCTTTTATGAATCTTCTTACTTGTTTTTCGCCACCAATTAGCAAAGGAGGTCTCATCTCCTGATGGAGAGAGATTACCTACATCCAACACGAACAGAATGGAATGCCAGAACTGTCTTGCAAAGACACAGGTACACAAAATATGTTGTATGGTTTCCTGCGCTTGATCGCAGAGTAGGCAAGACACTGGGTGGTCCAGACCTCTCTTCTCCAATCTGTCTGAAGTCCAACATTTATTCCGAATAGCCAGCCACAAGAAATACTTGCACTTTGGGGGAGCCCAAGATTTCCAAAGCCTCTTCCAAGGTTCAAAAGTAATAGCTCCCATAAAAAAAACCCTGTAACAAGACCTAGAAGAAAACTAACCAGAGGAAGTATGCAGCCAGGTGTGAATATCCGCCTCCTGTGTTAACACAATATTGCTTACAACATCCCAAATCAGCAAAAATTGTCGGATCCCCGTCCAGGAAAGAGGTGTCAATATGTCACTGATCCATTGCTGTCCTCCAAGAGCCTGGGCCACTGTTCTAGTGGAGACAATAAGTTTATCAACCTTGGAAACGACATCAGGAGCAAAATCATTAATGCAGCCGCCATTTATCCATCTATCAGTCCAAAATAAAGTTCTGTTTCCGTTGCCCACCGCAGTAATAACCGAAGCATGAAAGAACTTCCTGACCTGCAACGGCACGGGCAGCTTAAGCCCATGCCAGTGCTTGTTTGAATCTGTTTTCTCCAGCCACTGCCATTTAGCTTGCAGTGCCCAGCTCTGATAATACAAATTTGGAACCCCAAGCCCACCAAATAAAAGTGGCCTTGTAACGACATCCCAAGAGACTAAACAGTTACCTCCATTCACATCCTTTCTGCCTCTCCATAAGAACCCTCTGCGAATCTTATCAATCGATTTGATCACCCACTTGGGAATACTCAAACCATGGTTTTGAGAAACATTGTTGCCAAACAGGCCCTTTGGGTTGGAGTGGAGTTTTAAATACTCTAAAAATACTATGATAACTACTAAACCATGGTATTCAAAACAAAGTTTTTTACATGGTAGCCAAACATCTCTTGGCAAAAAAATAGCATAGTATTCTTCAATACCATGGTTTTATCTCAAAACTCCAAAAATACTCTGTTTCCAAATAGGATTCCCCCCATGGATCCCCCCAATTCACTTGTCACCAAACCAGCCTTTTGAATAGCAAGGGATTTTCTCCCCCATAGACCCTCTCCGATTCCCTTGTCATCGAACTATGGGTGGTAATAGATCATGATCCAAATGTTCCTTCACAAATTGCTAGGGCCCTAAATTATTTTTAGTTTAAAAATCGATAGAAATAGGCATGGTTATTAAAACGGTAAAACGTTAAAACGTTATGAACCAACTTTTCAACGTTTAAACGAACGTTGAAACGTCTTTTCAGACTTGACATAGAATTTCAAATATAGAATAAGTTCATACATAAGTCGAGTTCACAAACCAAATAGCATTAGCATAAAAAGAAACAGATCAAGTTCAACAACACAAGTTCAACCACACAAGTTACAACTTTTATGCATGATTAGTAACCATCATCGAACTCATCAATATTAAGACCATGAGCATCCACGCCTTGATCATCCCCATCTTTTCCACTATTGCTTCCTTCAATTTCATCTTCCACATCAAGATCATCAAGAATATATTCTTCATCCTCGTCATCTTCATTCGCTAAATTAGTCTCCTCTTCCTCAAGGTCTTCATTCCTTCTCACACACCCACCAGCAGCTCTCCTAGGAAAATTACGACCTCTGAGATGTGCACATGCACCAATAGCTTCATCAACTTGGTCCCATGATAAATTGAAATCATCTCCAAGAGCATTGCTAATATGAGAAGAATTAGCTAATGGATCAACCCATTCATTGTCCCAATCAAAGTCTTCTAAAATCAAAGGATCAAAGTTTTTTCCTTCCTCACGTATTTTTTTGAAACCTATCAGCCGTCTTTCTGTTGTATGAAACATATACCAAGTCATTCAACCTTTTGTGCTCTAACCTATTCCTATTTTTGGTATGCATCTACAAGTGCAAATAAAAGTAACCAATAAAGAACTGAGGATAAAAAAGTAGTGGCGAATAGAAATTGAATAATTTGACTAGCTCACTTACAAATTCAAACGTACTCCAATTTCGCTCACAACTGGATGATGAAGCACAAAGACTAACAATCCGTCTTGCAAACTTATATAATTCAATAGTACGACCACCATATGCAAGCCACCAATCAACTAAAATGGCAAGAACAAAGAAGATTATATGTTACATGCTGAAAATGGAGGGAAGGCTATCAATTTTAGAATACTTACGTGGATTCCTTGTTTGTGCATTTTTTTTTATAGCCATTGGATTTGCAAATGCCTCTCTTTGGTTCTCATAAAGAACAGCTTGGGCATCAATCTTCTCTCTAAGATCCTCATCAAATAGAGATTGGTTCAATGTGAGCAAAATCAACAAATTCAATTTGAGGCTGGCTGCTGGTCTTGCTCAGCAGAAGTGAGGCAGAGCAGCACAGTGGGGAGTGGCGTCTTGCTCTGTTGCTCAGCACTGGGCACTGGCGGCTTGCGCAGAGCAGCGCAGTGGGGAGTGGGCACTGGAGGCTGGCAGCCGCGGACTCTGGAGCACTGGCGGCTGGCGGCGCACTAGATTTTTGAGCTGTGGGCGGAGGTAAGAGGGAGGAGGGAGGAGGGGGGCCGGCGACCGGTGGCGTACCTGGCAGCTCTGGAGTTTGGACGACGGTAGCGGGCAGCGCAGAGGACGTCGGCTGGGTGGCTGAGGACGCTCGGCGGCTGTGGCGGCTTAGAATTTAGGGTTTGAGGAATGAGGACGGCTTAAGGCCTAGGAAGGCCCATTAACATCTAGAACGTCCAGAAAACGTCCAAGACACCGTAAAACGTGTTTCAGACGCTCAAAGGACGCTTAAACGTCTAAAACGGACGTTCTAAACCTTTTTCTTAAAACGTGCGGACGTTTTACTCCTTAATCACATTTTACCGTTTAAGCAACGCTTCAATAACAATGGAAATATGGCCCGATCCTAACCCGATCTGATCCTTACTTTTTATAGTGTAAAATTTAGAGCCCATTGTCACCCCTACACCGAACCAACCTTTAGTGTTTTAGTGTTTTTGAGGGAGTTAGCCCAAGTATCTAGTTGATGAGGACATATCCTGTGCAATCACTCATTTTGGTGCAAGCGTGCAATCAAACTATCCAGAGCATCCAGTCTAGATCCAACGGTAACATATGAAAGTGGTTAAATGTAAAATAGACACTAGGTTTCAGGTGGAAGAGGTTAAATGTAAAATAACAGTTACCATTAGATTTAGATCGGATGCACCAGATCGCTTGATTGCGTGCTTGCACCAGGATAAGTAATTGCATAGGATATTTTCCCCTAGTTGATGGTGCAAAAGGAGACAATTGCATATTTAGGACTTCAAACATCGCGCTTCGCAATAATGCCATCCAAAACATTTGTTTCGTAAAAATAGGACTACAAACATGTTCTAATTGATTATACTACCATTTGCCATATATTCTTTCTTTTATAATTTCTTTCCACGTATTTTGAATCTGAGACAAAATTATCCTTCTGTATGAGAATGTGTGGGAGAGGGATGTGGTCTGACTCTCTGGTGTTCAGTTGGAGGTTAAGCCCTCTATAATGTTTCCCTCAGGATCTCTGTTCTGAGTTGGTGTGTGTAGTGTTGGACAGCAACTAGTCGCTGTAATTTGGAGTGTGTTTCCGTTGGTGTTGGGGGTTTCTGGATTGGTCTCTTGACTTCTCATCTGTAGTCTGTTTTACTTAATGAAATGGCACGTATAGAAAAAAAAATAAAATAGCTTTTAATTATTTTTTCACCTGTACACCTCGATCATATTTATTGTATAATATTCTTCATCTAATTTTTGGTTTGAAATGGAAGTGAACGAGAAAGGGAGCAATCTGGTGTCACAATCTCCTGTCGTTGCATGTGGTCACATTTGGCTAATCTGAGAGCTTCTGGCGGCAGCTTCCATGAGCACTATAATCCATTCTATGACCCAGTAAATCATAATGGTGCACTATTGCCCCCTGCTGCAGCACTTGCCCCAACACTCTGGCCCCAGTTTTTTTTGAGGTGGACATGCCCCATTGAGTCACAAGGTGGTGATCTTGAATCCCAGTGGCATGCTATGAATAAAAAATATGCAGATACAATGAAGGTAATTATTTATAGCATTGCATTTTATTTATTTTGTTGTGACCATTTTATTGTGGTACACAAGGCCATATATTATTTGTTAAATTTGGTAGTTGTTTGGAAACTTCTATTAAACAAGATTGAAGGACAAAGTAAATTCTTGGTTGAAGCTTAACTAACATAGGAGAGAACTATTATAACATTCAGTTCAAAATGGCCTATGTGTATAAGATATGTCTTATATTTTTCCTTTTTACCATGGAATGGACAGGCAAAGGATATTGCTGAGTGGAGGGCAAAAGATATCAAATTGAAATTGGAATCTATGAAACAAGACCTGCAGAGGGAGAAACGTATTAATAGTACAGCTCTAGCCGCAGCCCGAAGTGCTCAAAGGGAGAATGCTGCAATTAAGAAGGCAATAGAATCTATAGGGTGCACAATTAAATTTTCGACAAGCGAAAACGAGGACAGAACTGAAGTGCTGTCGTGTTCATTAGGAAGAGGCACAGATGGTAGAGCTCAGCAAGATGAAAACGGTGACTTCTCTGTAGCAATTGAGGACAGCCTGGTCTCGGATGCACCGGCGGACCATTTTTGCGAATCACTCTGCCCCTTCCGCACAAGAGAAGGGTGCAGATGGCCAGATGCTCCGTGTGCACAGCTTGGAAGTCAGTTTGTTGGTTTGAAGGCAAATTTTGATGCTTTTGACCGGCTGTCAATACATGACTGCTATTTTGGACCGGAGTAGTTGATCATGAACCAGCCGTGTCAGTACACGCTTGGCAGTTGCCAATGGATTTTTTCAGTAGTTGGCACCTCCAGGTCGGCATCAATAGCAAAAGAATGCTGCGAAACAACTCAATGATGCATATTTGACGAGTATTTACAAATTCCTTGATTCAATAGTTTTTCACTGTCTGGGTCCTCCGAATCTGCATCAACAGAATAACCTGGAAAGCAAATTAAGGATGCGTACCTGATATGCATCGGAGGATCTTTTTTTTTTGTTCCAATGGTATTATAAGCTTCTGTGAGGGAATTCCAGCGTTCTTTGTTAGTTAGCAATTTGTAGGAACCACCGGGATAGAAATCAATCCCTTTGTATAGTTTGGCAAGCCATTCATACTATAAGCAAAATAAAGCGAAACATGGAAGACGGTAGTAGTTTGTTACTCTTTTTCTGATAGTACAGTGTTCGACTTGTAACTCTTAGCTTTAGAATAAGATCCATGCAAATCGTGCTTGGAAAGGAAATGTTGTACATGAAAGTATAGACACGTGGACTGGTTCCTGATCCCTCCTTATAGTTGTAACGATATAGATTTTTTCAAGTGTCATTGCCTTCCTAATGTTGACTGTGGGGTAAGACTGTCAACAGGTCTTAAAACCTGCTTCTTTAGCAGTGCAGGTGTCGCATACTTCAAATTGTTATTGAATGTGAAGATAATTTACGATTAGCGTTGAGCACTGAATTCAGGACTAGACGGGCTCAGCGGCAATGCATTGATTACGTCTCTATCTCTGTTTGAGTGAATCTGAAAGACTGCTATATAGAGATGTAAACGGTATAAATATTATCTATCCATTCAATTCGTCTAAGGGACATGAGATCCAATCCGTATCTAAGTTTGGGTATTTATATCTGATCCATATCTGAACTGTATTCGTATACTTAAAATTGGATATTTAAGATATTCATATCTATTCAAACTTTATCCGACACAACTCGATAATATTTGATCTAAATTCAAAGATGAAATATGAAATCAAATATAGAACGATGAACGAGTAATATTCAGTAATATTGATCCGTATCTGATTCAATTATATCCCAAGTGCTATGATTTCAATAAACAGGTAATGCTAGAAAGGCGATTAACGCAGGAAAGGCAAACTATCCGGACTAAAAAACGACAGATGTTTTATTTCATATGACATCGTGCTTTGATAAAAAAAAAACCTTCGACACTTAACTCATCCGCGTGTAGCTGTATATTTGCAAAAAAAAAAATCCTTCGCACCTAAGTCGTTGATCCTTAGACAAAGGGTTCAGATTTAATGTGCATATGTGCACCAGATGAATCATGTGCATTTGATACATTGCCTTTTTGATAACCATCAAATGATATCTCAAGCTATTTTGGGCAGACGAGGTGACTAGAGTTGTCATCGATTGGGTAAACCAACAAGCAGAAACCAGCAGAAGCACAAAATGAGTCTTGATATTTAAGTCATGGGGGAAAAAATCTGTGTAGTCCAACAGCTGGAGATTATTGCCTTGCCCTTAGCATCATAACTGAACCAAAGATGAGTTAACAGAAAACAACAACACAAAAAATAGACAGAGAGACTAATGGTGTGCTGCAACAGCAGGGGCACCCTCAGCTTCCTCCTTGGCCTTACGAGCAGCAGCTCTGATCTGACGTTGCTCCTCCTTGTAGATCCTGTTCCTGCGCTGGAACTGCAGAAGAATGACAAAGCCAGAGTCAATGTTCTCCCATCACTTCATCTAATATCAATTACCAGATGGAAAGCTCATCACGGCTATTTAAACGTAAACCCAACACGAGATAAACAAGAAATATAGAGTTTTTTCTTGCGTTTACATATTTCACTAGCTTTTTTGGTACGTGAAATCAGGAGCATATGCATATCCTTTGAAACGAAAACAGAAAAAAGTAACATGACAGCAGGTTGTCATCCAACATGTTTTTTTCCTCGAACGCGCAGGAGAACTACGCCCCATTATATATTAAGCAGATAAAGAAAAGGTCTATAGAAGACCCTCCTTACACGAAGGCCACAAACAGACATACAAAAAGGGATCTATTAGGGGATCAAAACAGACTACCGGGTCCTCCCTAAGGCTCTACCAAGGGTGCAGCCAAATGTTGAGAAAGAAGTATTCTAGGTACATAAATCGTTTTATTATAATCGTTTTAGCTTTTCTAGGTACATAGTTTTTGCTATGCAGTATGCACCTAGATATACTGTCCAGATGCATAGTTAGAAAAGCCAAAACAAATTACAATCTGGAGCTATGCACCTATATATACGCTGTCTAGATGCAGAGTTAGAAAAGCCAAGACAAGTTACAATTTGGAACGGAGAGAGTACTACGTATGATTTGTGATTTCTACATCTGAACCTTTTCATATCCAGTCACATTCTCAAACAGAAGGTTTGGGAATCATCTAACTATCCGATCAACTGAAGCAGGAGGCTGAAACGACTATAATTACCAGTGCATGAACATAGAGAAGTAGTTTAAGTAATGGAAAATTACATCAAATACTCCCTCAGTCCCAAAACACAATTCATTTTAGACTAAACATACATTCATTAATTAACCTATGAATGTGGTTTGTATGTGTCTACACCGATTCTCGTTTATTCGAATGTGAAGGGAAAAAAAGATGGCTAGAAAGAACTTATTTTGAAACGAAGCAAGTACTGAATAGTACTGCAGAGTCTTCCAATCAGAACTTTTATACAATTTTAGTTTATCAAATGACACGAGCTTCTAGCATAAAACATCATCCAAACTTTTCCTGACCAATCCGAAGGCCCGATTACTTCCATGGATCACAAATGCTGTACCCTAGTCGCTACAACGGGCATGAAGTAAACCTCTCCAAAATGGATTATCGTCAGTTCGTCATCAAATCCCGCTAACAGATCGGGGGCAAAACGCCGAATCTATTCCTCCATACTATCAGTGACCAAGACGATGGCAACAGCGACCGAGACCTAAAAATCACGCATGGCAAAGGAGGGAAGACAAGAGCGCGGCAGATCTAGGCGGCCGAACACGCACAGCTAAGACGAGGGAGGATTGGTGGGGATCTGACGCTAGGGTTCGGAGTCGGAGGCGACGAATCGAATGAAACGGAGGAAGCCGAGGGACAGGCGGGGGTAGATAGGTCACCTCCTTGGAGTGGTGGAGGCACTCGAGATAGTCCTCGCGGAGGAGGCCGCAGTCGGAGGGCTGGCGGCAGCGGCTCATGCACTCGCTGAACTCCAGCCAGAAGTCGTAGCAGCGGCCCTTGTTCCCGTTGATGCCCCAGCCGGACGCCATCGTCGCCCTCCTCTTCCTGGCTCTCTCCCGCCCGGTAGGGTCACTCTCTCTCTCTCTCCACCTACACGCCGCACGAGGTCGGGTCGGTTCGCCTTCGTCCGTCCCTCTCCCTCCCTCCTTGGCTGGTGGTGCCTCTGACAATACTGGCCCACTAAGTCAGGGTTGTGGGCTATGTATTTTTGTTGGGCCACAAATCTACTGTCCAGTCCGGCCCACCATCCACTAATGGGGAAGAGAGCGCAGTACATGTTCACTGTTCAGGCCAGACTTTTAATTTTTACTAGCCTATTTCTATTATATGAAAGCCGGTTCGAAACGCGGGTTCTGAGGATGTCCTCGTCGTCCTTTTTTTCCCAGCCATTGGATCTGCAATCAAGGACACACAAACACCACCATGACACGATGTTTCCAGAAATCGCCACTTCTTCCTCCGGTCTTCTCGCTCCCGTCGACCTGACAGCCTGTAGTCCGGCAGGCACCACGAGCCTTATCTCCTTGCTCTCTCCACCTGTCCCTCCCCGTCAAACGGCGCCGCGCCGCAAGGGGCGTCCTAGGTTTCCTCGCCCTTCACCCGTCGTGAGTTTGACACTCTCCCTCCCAGACCTTTCGTCCCTGTCGTCGTCCTTGCTGTCCCACCTCGCCCTGGGGCACGACCACCGACTCGCTTCGCCACCGACCCACGCACCGGCTCATGTTCAACCGCTGCCCTCCTCGGATCCCGTCCATCGCCCTCCCCGCATTCCGGTCGATCGTTGCTCTCTCGCTGCAGGCTCCCGTCCGACGGCGCACGACATCTCCACATCCGTGTGGCACGACGCTTGTCTCCGCGACGTGCTGCTCCGATGCGACGTCATGGGTGCCGCGGACGGTGCCACCAACATGTGCTTCGTGGGCGGCGGCGACGACAACTGCAAGTACGGCACCAGCCTGCAGCGCATCTGTCACACCCGGTTTCGAAAGGTAAACCGAATGCGAACCATGTACGTGCCAGGATCAGAACTCACGTACACAACGATTACATAATTGGACATCATCACGCAATGCTTGAAATAAATAGCGGAAAGATACTTAATTACATCAAGATGTCCAAGACATCCACAGAGTCTAACACATAACCATTGTTCAACATAAATATCAAAGTGCGGAAATACGAAACGTAGATGCTAAGCCTACACAGGCAGCTGACTGGAGGTTTGCCACTAAGAAAGAACTAGAACTCGTCATATTCCTGGAACTCCTCGAAGTCATCCATGTTGCCAACATCACTTCCTGAGCACTTAGTACACTGGGGACAACCTGGGGTGGGGTGTTTTGTAAAGCAAGGGTGAGTACACATCAACGTACTCAGCAAATGTCCCGTTTGGCTAGAGTGGACTAGCTGTATGTGGAGTTGAGGTTAAGCAGTTGCTTTTAGTTGGTCAAGTATTTATTATTAGTAGTAGAGCCAAGTTTTAGTAATAAACCCAGTTATTACCCAGAAGTACTCCCTCAAAAGAGGAAATACTAGAGATTAGATTTTATAACATAATTATGAACCATCATCATAAAAGTATCTAAAGTTCTTCTAATCAAAGAGGATCCCAAGGCTGCTCTTAACCATGAGCTCGGCTGATATACCAGTTTCTAACACTCTGCAGAGGTTGTACACTTTACCCACAAGTCGTGATCCCTTTCCAGCCTGGGTTGTACAGACCCGATCTTCACTACCAAGGTGAATGGCCAGGGATACACTATGTAGCCTTTACAAAGACTCCCCTGGTGCATAGCTGCTCGTTAGGTTTCATCAGTCGTACAAACGCAGTACACCTCCCCAAGGTGGGTGACTAACAAAAACCAAATCGAATGAACATCTGCACCCCAACCTTGGCAGAGCGAGCACTACACCCCGGCCCCCATTGACGGCCCTCCGGCAAAGCCAACTACACCCCTAGGTTCATCTAATTAATCAGCTAAGGGCGTCCCATTCCACCCTTATGGTTGTACTGTTATCCCGGGTGGTCACTCCATGAACAGGTCCTTACGGAGAGGTACTCAGGAAAAAAGGCCTGAGCCCCCTAAAGTGTCACAAGATCATCCACATAATCAGGATAACAGTATCGTATCATAAATGATCACATCATGTTCATTGATTTAGTTAAAGCAGTAGCAACATCCTAACCATGATAACCCCAAAAGGTAAATAAGAATAAAGTAAATAGAAAACTAGTCAATCCTTAGGTTTAAGTAATGTAATGTGGGACAGTGAATCATAAAGTATGTAGGACATAATAGGTTAGATGACACTTGCCTTCACCAGGTTGTTGCTCAGGGAGGTCTCCAACAACACACTCAGGAACCTCGGACTGCTCATTGTCTAAATAAAGCGAGCATGCATTCAATACATTTGGAAAGTACAAGTGAACATCACACCAAACATGTACAAACATAGGAATACATCTCAAAAGGCACAATACTACATAAGGGATAATGAATTCAAAGTATAACATAAACTATAACATAAATTAACTTCATTTAAAAATAGATTATTATTTCCCTAAGTGTTACTTACAAGTACATAATCATAGATCAATTTATTTCATGGTGACCTAAAGTTTAGAACAGAGGTAAACTCATGTAATACACATTATTAATCTCTCAAGCTTACACATGTTTAAATCTCTAAGGTTCTCCTTTTATTTTTTTATTAAGTAAATAAAAATACATCTACATTAGTTCATATTCAGTCCTAAAAAATTAGAGTGTGCAGACAGTAAGTGAAACCATTTTATTTAAACAGAGAATAAATCTATGAGCATTTTGTAATTTGAATCAATAAATTTGGAGTTCATATGCAAAAGTTATGAAATAAACAAGTTTGGGAATTCAAAATATGAAATTAGGGCTTGTCGGTACCCTGAAACTAGGGTACCCCTAGCACAGTACCCACGTGGCTACTCTTAGTCGTGTGGTAAAAGAGCTATATGTGGGACCAGGCCATGACTCGCTCCAGCCTCGGGCGACTACTCTGGGTCCGCAACAGCGCCTGACCCCACCACATGGACAGGTCCGGGGCCGCCACGTGTCCAGAGAAAGTATTATACTCCAAGGCATCAACAGTGAGTTCGGACCCCATGGGAAAGTGCCGGACCCCTGGATATACAGTCCGGACCTCCAAGTTTGGTCCAGGACCCCCGCGTGTACGGACCGGACCCCTGGAATGGGATCCGAACCCCCCCCCCGTATGGGGTCCAGACCACCCACAGTAGGGTCCCAGGGTTCCAGGACAGAGCACACCCGGGCCTTAATTAGGGCCCAGGCGGGGGTCCGGTGCCGACACGTGTCCAGACCCGGTCTGGTAGGATCCGGACCTATCCGCATACACTCCTGCTCCCCGCTCAGGCGGAGACCCGATGCTGCCACGTGGCCTACTGCGTGCGGCATAAGCCAACGGGCGGAACCTGGCATGACGCATCTGGGCTACGCGCGCCTTCGCATTCATTACGGATAAGACGTGCGCCTGTCCATTCCACTGGTAGGCGGCGTGCCCAGTCCATGATACGTGGGCCATGCCATTACTCACATGTTACCCTAGCAAGGATAATGATTCACCATTACTCCCACGTTACCAAGAAAAGGGTTACTACCTATCAATGCTGCATGGACTGCAGCCATCATGACTTCCGCTGATTGCTCAGGCGTTACTAAGGCGAGCAACACAGCGTCTGACGAAGATCTCTGTGCGCTGTCAACATTTATTATTCATAATGTATTTCTTCCATTATGCTCCTAGCCCGCATGTCAGGGCTCAGCATCCTTGTATGTGCCTCCCTTAAACTATAAAAGGGAAGGCACACGGCGTTACAAGGGACACGCAAAAACACAGGCTCAATACACACGCTCGACACACTCAATACAACTTACATACAGTGGAGGTAGGGTATTACGCTCCGGCGGCCTGAACCACTATAAACCCTCGCGTGTTCTTGTGTTCATCCCGAATTCACCAAACAGGCAACCGCTTAGGCCCCCTCCTCATCTTAGGATTAGGGCAGGTGCATTCCACCACCTGGCCGGAGGATTTTCTCTCCGACATTTGGCGCGCCAGGTAGGGGGCTTGGCTTTAGGTTTTTTCGCCTGTTTTCTTGCTCAACACGATGGTTCAGATCGTCGAGCACCGCAACTTGTCTCCCGAGGACTTTTGGATGGAGGAAGAGGCAGCATCTTCTGTGCCACGAGGCTCCAACCGCCCTGCGCCTGGTGCTGCTACTATGCACGCTGCGCAGCAGCACACGCCTGCGCATACATCTAGGGCTCCGTTAAGGGCTGCTCCTGGGGCGTTGTCTGCAGCCAGGGAGTTGCTACGCAACCCCCTAAGCTCCACAGCCTCGCTGGGGGCCATGAGGCAGTGGCGAGAAGATGTCGACCGTCTCCTCAGCATGGCGCATTCTGGCTCAGCCAGACCCAGGCCTCGATCATTCTGGCGTCAACGCGAGGCGTCGGCATCTGTGCGCTCACCCTCAGTGAGGGGTGCACAGACTGATGACCTGTGGGCAGAGCTCAACCGCAGGCGTGCGGGCGAGGATGCTCGAATCTCTCTGGAGAGGGCTGACGACCTGTGGGCAGAGCTCAACCGTAGGCGTGCGGGCGAGGATGCTCGAGTCTCTCTGGAGAGGGCGTGGGAGCGCCGGCAAAACTTCGAGGGTCACAACCTCGACCAAGACTTCGCTCTAGTTGCGCCACAAACTCCAAGGGGCGCCCAAATCCAGGCGGGTGTCCCATTGGTCAGCATGGGCTGTGCCGCATTGGCGGATCACCTCCACGCGGCGATTTGGCCACCCAAGTTCCAGCCACACCTACCGGAGAAGTATGACGGTACGTCAAACCTGTCGGAATTTTTGCAGGTCTACATCACCGCCATTACGGCAGCTGGTGGAAGCACTACCGTCATGGCGAGCTACTTCCATGTAGCCTTGACCGGGCTAGCGCGAACCTAGCTCATGAACCTCACCCCAGGGTCCATTTACTCCTGGGAAGAGCTCTATGTACGGTTCACAGCAAACTTTGCCAGTGCTTATCAACAGCATGGTGTGGAGGCTCATCTCCATGCCATAAGGCAGGAACCCGGGGAGACTCTCCGGGCTTTCATCTCCCACTTCACCAAGGTACGAGAGACTATACCTTGTGTCTCCGATGCCTCCATTATCACTGCTTTCCGACAGGGGGTACGCGATGAGAAGATGTTGGAGAAATTGGTGACACATGACATGGAAAACGTCACCACGCTCTTCGCTCTGGCCGACAAATGTGCCAGAGCTACCGAGCGCCGTGCATGGCACTCGGCACCGCAGACCGGAGTTACCTAGATGGGTGGGTTAGGTGCCGCCACCCAGGGCGGCAACAACAACAAGAAGAAGAACCGCGGCCATGATAGGCCGCAGTCTGCTGCTACGGTCGCTGCAGCCGTGACTGGGGGCCGGAACGAGCGTGACAAGCGCCCACGACAATTGGGAGGTAACAGTGGGTCATGCCCTATCCACCCTAATAGTCGCCACAGCGCCTCGGAATGCCGCGAGATCCTCAAGCTCGTGAAGCGCATCAGCGAGCGGCGCGAGCAGGCCTCCAAGGATGGCTCGTCGCCTCGTCGCCGGCCTGGCAAGGAGAAGGTCGATGAAGGTGACACGGCCGTGATAGAACGAGACCTCGGGTATCAGTCCCCTGAGGGAGTCCTCAAGGACATCTTCACTGGAGACTCTGACTTCGATGACGACAATGACCGCCGCAAGAAGCTGTACGTGATGTACGGCGGGAGCTAGCAGCTCACCTCCCGTAGGAATGTGAAGTCCCTACGCCGAGAGGTCCTTTCGGCGACCCTAGGGGGGTGGAGGAGCACCACTATCTCCTTCAGGGCATCCGACTGCCCCAAAAACATGGCAGGTGAAAGTCGCCTAGAGGGGGGGGGGGTGAATAGGGCGAAACTGAAATTTACAAATATAAACACAACTACAAGCCGGGTTAGCGTTAGAAATATAATAGAGTCCGCGAGAGAGGGTGCAAAACAAATCGCAAGCGAATAGTGAAGTGAGACACGCGGATTTGTTTTACCGAGGTTCGGTTCTCTCAAACCTACTCCCCGTTGAGGAGGCCACAAAGGCCGGGTCTTTTTCAACCCCTTCCCTCTCTCAAACGGTCCCTCGGACCGAGTGAGCTTTCTCTTCTCAATCACTTGGAACACAAAGTTCCTACAAGGACTACCACAAGATTGGTGTCTCTTGCCTCAATTACAAGTGAGTTTGATCGCAAGAAAGAATCAAGAAAGAAGAAAGCAATCCAAGCGCAAGAGCTCGAAAGAACACAAGCAAATCTCTCTCACTAATCACTAGGGCGTTGTGTGGAGTTTGGAGAGGATTTGATCACTTTGGTGTGTCTAGAATTGAATGCTAGAGCTCTTGTAAGTAGTTGAGAAGTGGAAAACTTGGATGACTTGAATGTGGGGTGGTTGGGGGTATTTATAGCCCCAACCACCAAACTAGCCGTTTGGTGGAGGCTGTCTGTCGTATGGTGCACCGGACAGTCCGGTGCACACCGGACAGTCCGGTGCGCCAGCCAAGTCACCAAAGCCGTTGGGTTTCGACCGTTGGAGCTCTGTCTTCTGGGCCCGCCTGGATGTCCGGTGGCGCACCGGACATGTACTGTAGAGTGTCCGGTGCGCCAGCATGGGCGTGCCTGACCTCTGCGCGCGCTGGCGCGCAATAAATGCGCTGCAGGTAGCCGTTGGCGCCGTCGTAGCCGTTGCCCCGTAGTTACACAGGACAGTCTGGTGTACACCGGACAGTCCGGTGAATTATAGCGGAGCAGCTGAAATGAATTCCCGAAGCTGGCGAGTTCCTGAGGCCGCTCTTCCTTGGAGCACCGGACACTGTCCAGTGTACACCGGACAGTCCGATGAATTATAGCGGAGTTGCCTCTGGAATTTCCCGAAGGCGACGAGTTTGAGTTGGAGTCCTCTGGTGCATCGAACATGTCCGGTGCGCCAAACCAAAGGTGCCTTCGGTTGCCCCTTTGCTCTTTTGTTGAACCCAATACTTGGTCTTTTTATTGGCTAAGTGTGAACCTTTGGCACCTGTATAACTTGTACACTAGAGCAAACTAGTTAGTCCAATTATTTGTGTTGGGCAATTCAACCACCAAAATTATTTAGGAACTAGATGTAAGCCTAATTCCCTTTCAATCTCCCCCTTTTTGGTGATTGATGCCAACACAAACCAAAGCAAATATAGAAGTGCATAATTGAACTAGTTTGCATAATGTAAGTGCAAAGGTTGCTTGGAGTTGAGCCAATAAATGTTACTTACTAGATATGCATGGATTGTTTCTTTATTATTAACATTTTGGACCACGCTTGCACCACATGTTTTGTTTTTGCAAATTCTTTTAGTAAATTCCTTTTAAAGTCCTTTTGCAAAATGGTCAAAGATAAATGAATAAGATTTTGAGAAGCATTTATAAGATTTGAAATTTTTTCTCCTTGTTTCAAATGCTTTTTCTTTTGACTAAAAACAAAACTCCCCCTCAATCAATTCTCCTCTTAGTGTTCAAGAGGGTTTTAAGATATCAAGTTTTGAAAATACTACTTGCTCCCCCTTTAGAACACAAAGAGATACCAATTTGAAATTTACCAATTGAAAATCATTAATTTTAAAAATTAGGGTGGTGGTGCGGTCCTTTTGCTTTGGGCCAATACTTTCTCCCCCTTTGGCATGAATCGCCAAAAACGGATACTTGGAATGAAATATAGGCCCTTCTCTAACTACTTTCTCCCCTTTGGCAAATAAAACATATGAGTGAAAATTATACCAAAGATGGAGAGTGAAGCGGAACGACGGCGAAGGATGAGTAGTAGAGTGGAGTGGAAGCCTTTGTCTTCGCTGAGGACTCCAATTCCCTTTCAATATACCTATGACTTGGTTTGAAATACACTTGAAAACACATTAGTCATAGCATATATCAAAGAGACATGATCAAAGGTATATTTATGAGCTATGTGTGCAAATTAGCAAAAGAAATTTCTAGAATCAAGAATATTGAGCTCATGCCTAAGTTTGGTAAAAGATTGTTCATCAAGTGGCTTGGTAAAGATATCGGCTAATTGATCTTTAGTATTAATGTATGCAATCTCGATATCCCCCTTTTGTTGGTGATCCCTAAGAAAATGATACCGAATGGCTATGTGTTTAGTGCGGCTATGCTCAACGGGATTATCCGCCATGCGGATTGCACTCTCATTATCACATAGAAGAAGAACTTTGGTTAGTTTGTAACCGTAGTCCCGCAGGGTTTGCCTCATCCAAAGCAATTGCGCGCAACAATGACCTGCGGCAATATACTCGGCTTCGGCAGTAGAAAGAGCGACCGAATTTTGCTTCTTTGAAGCCCAAGACACCAAGGATCTTCCCAAGAACTAGCAAGTCCCCGATGTGCTCTTCCTATTAATCTTACACCCCGCCCAATCGGCATCCGAATAACCAATCAAATCAAATGTGGATCCCCGAGGGTACCAAAGCCCAAACTTAGGAGTATAAGCCAAATATCTCAAGATTCATTTTACGACCGTAAGGTGTGATTCCTTAGGGTTGGCTTGAAATCTTGCACACATGCAAACGGAAAGCATAATGTCCGGTCGAGATGCACATAAATAAAGCAATGAACCAATCATCGACCGGTATACCTTTTGATCGACGGATTTACCTCCCGTGTCGAGGTCGAGATGCCCATTGGTTCCCATGGGTGTCTTGATGGGCTTGGCATCCTTCATTCCAAACTTGGTTAGAATGTCTTGAGTGTACTTCGTTTGACTAATGAAGGTGCCCTCTTGGAGTTGCTTGACTTGGAATCCTAGAAAATACTTCAATTCCCCCATCATAGACATCTCGAATTTCTGTGTCATGATCCTACTAAATTCTTCACATGTAGATTCGTTAGTAGACCCAAATATAATATCATCAACATAAATTTGGCATACAAACAAATCATTGTCAAGAGTTTTAGTGAATAAAGTAGGATCGGCTTTGCCGACTTTGAAGCCATTAGCAATAAGGAAATCTCTAAGGCATTCATACCATGCTCTTGGGGCTTGCTTGAGCCCATAAAGCGCCTTAGAGAGCCTATAGACATGGTTAGGGTACTCATTGTCTTCAAAGCCGGGAGGTTGCTCAACATAGACCTCTTCCTTGATTGGTCCATTGAGGAAGGCACTCTTCACGTCCATTTGGTAAAGCTTGAAGCCATGGTAAGTAGCATAGGCTAATAATATGCGAATTGACTCAAGCCTAGCTACGGGTGCATAGGTTTCACCAAAATCCAAACCTTCGACTTGTGAATACCCCTTGGCCACGAGTCGAGCTTTGTTCCTTGTCACCACACCATGCTCGTCTTGTTTGTTGCGGAAGACCCACTTGGTTCCTACAACATTTTGGTTAGGACGTGGAACTAAATGCCATACCTCGTTCCTCGTGAAATTGTTGAGCTCCTCTTGCATCGCCATCACCCAATCCGAATCTTGGAGCGCTTCCTCTACCCTGTGTGGCTCAATAGTGGAAACAAAAGAGTAATGCTCACAAAAATGTGCAACACGAGACCGAGTAGTTACCCCCTTATGAATATCGCCGAGGATGGTGTCGATGGGGTGATCTCGTTGGATTGCTTGATGGACTCTTGGGTGTGGCGGCCTTTGTTCTTCATCCTCCTTGTCTTCATCATTTGCATCTCCCCCTTGATCATTGCCGTCATCTTGAGGTGGCTCATCATTTTGTTCTTCCCCTTTATCAACTTGAGCCTCGTCCTCATTTTGGGTTGGTGGAGATGCTTGCGTGGAGGAGGATGGTTGATCTTGTGCATGTGGAGGCTCTTCGGATTCCTTAGGACACACATCTCCAATGGACATGTTCCTTAGCGCGATGCACGGAGCCTGTTCTTCACCTATCTCATCAAGATCAACTTGCTCTACTTGAGAGCCGTTAGTCTCATCAAACACAACGTCACAAGAAACTTCAACTTGTCCAGTGGACTTGTTAAAGACTCTATATGCCCTTGTGTTTGAATCATATCCTAGTAAAAAGCCTTCTACAGTCTTAGGAGCAAATTTTGATTTTCTACCTCTTTTAACAAGAATAAAGCATTTGCTACCAAAGACTCTAAAATATGAAATATTGGGCTTTTTACCGGTTAGGAGTTCATAGGATGTCTTCTTGAGGATTCGGTGTAGATATAACCGGTTGATGGCGTAGCAAGCGGTGTTAACCGCCTCGGCCCAAAACCGATCCGAAGTCTTGTACTCATCAAGCATGGTTCTTGCCATGTCCAATAGAGTTCTATTTTTCCTCTCCACTACACCATTTTGTTGTGGGGTGTAGGGAGAAGAGAACTCATGCTTGACGCCCTCCTCCTCAAGGAAGCCTTCTATTTGTGAGTTCTTGAACTTTGTCCCGTTGTCACTTCTAATTTTCTTGATCCTTAAGCCGAACTCATTTTGAGCCCGTCTCAAGAATCCCTTTAAGGTCTCTTGGGTATGAGATTTTTCCTGCAAAAAGAACACCCAAGTGAAGCGAGAATAATCATCCACTATTACAAGACAATACTTACTCCCGCCGATGCTTATGTAAGCAATCGGGCCGAATAGATCTATGTGGAGTAGCTCAAGTGGCCTGTCGGTCGTCATAATGTTCTTGTGTGGATGATGGGACCCAACTTGCTTTCCTGCTTGGCATGCGCTACAAATCCTGTCTTTCTCAAAATGAACATTTGTTAGTCCTAAAATGTGCTCTCCCTTTAGAAGCTTATGAAGATTCTTCATCCCAACGTGGGCTAGTTGGCGATGCCAGAGCCAACCCATGTTAGTCTTAGCAATTAAGCATGTGTCGAGTTCAGCTCTATCAAAATCTACCAAGTATAGCTGACCCTCTAACACACCCTTAAATGCTATTGAATCATCACTTCTTCTAAAGACAGTGACACCTACATCAGTAAAGAGACAGTTGTAGCCCATTTGACATAATTGAGATACAGAAAGCAAATTGTAATCTAAAGAATCTACAAGAAAAATATTGGAAATAGTATGGTCAGGTGATATAGCAATTTTACCCAATCCTTTGACCAAACCTTGATTTCCATCCCCGAATGTGATAGCTCGTTGGGGATCTTGGTTTTTCTCATATGAGGAGAACATCTTCTTCTCCCCTGTCATGTGGTTTGTGCACCCGCTATCGAGTATCCAACTTGAGCCCCCGGATGCATAAACCTACAAAACAATTTTAGTTCTTGACTTTAGGTACCCAAACGGTTTTGGGTCCTTTGGCATTAGAAACAAGAACTTTGGGTACCCAAACACAAGTTTTTGACCGCTTGTGTTTGCCCCCAACAAACTTGGCAACTACCTTGCCGGATTTGTTAGTAAGCACATATGATGCATCAAAAGTTTTGAATGAAATGTCATGCTCATTTGATGCATTAGGAGTTTTCTTTTTAGGCAACTTAGCACGGGTTGGTTGCCTAGAACTAGATGTCTCACCCTTATACATAAAAGCATGGTTAGGGCCAGAGTGAGACTTCCTAGAATGAATTCTCCTAATTTTGCTCTCGGGATAACCGGCAGGATACAAAATGTAACCCTCGTTGTCGGCGTTTCGAGACCGGGGGGGTCCCTGAGCCGACGAGTGAAGTGTTGCCGCGTGCCCCAGCCCAGATGGGTCGACGCGAGGCCGAGCGCGAAGGGGGGAAGTGAGGTGGCCGGAGATGGGCGTGAGAGAGGTGGAAATCCCGCGACCTTCGTGTTCGTCCCGCGCCCAGGTCGGGTGCGCTTGCAGTAGGGGGTTACAAGCATCCACACGGGGGAAGGAGCGAGTGGCCTCACGCGAGCGCCCGTCCCGTCCTCGTCCCCGTGCGGCCAACCTTCTCTAAGAGGGCCCTAGCCCTTCCTTTTATAGGCGTAAGGAGAGGGTCCAGGTCTACAATGGGGGTGTAGCAGAGTGCTACGTGTCTAGCGGAGGAGAGCTAGTGCCCTAAGTACACGCCATCGTGGCGGCCGGAGAGATTTTGGTGCCCGGTTTGTGTGATGTCGTGGCCGTCGGAGGAGTGCTGGAGCATGGCGGAGGGACAGCTGTCGGGGCCGTCGAGTCCTTGCTGACGTCCTCTTGCTTTCGTAAGGGGGCCGAGAGCCGCCATCGTCAGGGAACGCGCGGGGCGCCATCATCGCCTATCTGGCGGAGCGAGTCAGATGGGACGCCAGTCTTGTTCCCCGTAGTCTAAGTCAGCTTGGAGTAGGGTAATGATGGCGCCTCCTGTTGACGTGGCCGGTCCGCGCCCTAGGTTGGGCGATGTGGAGGCTCCTCCGAGGTCGAGGTCGAGTCCATCATCCGTGGCCGAGGCCGAGTCCGAGCCTCTAGGTCGGGCGAGGCGGAGGCCGTTGGCTGAGGCCAGGGCGGAATTTGAGTCCTGGGGTCGGGCAAAGCGGAGTTCGTCGTCTTCTGGGGCTGAGCCCAAGTCCGAGCCCTGGGTCGGGCGGAGCGGAGTTCGCCGTCTTCCGGGGCTTTGCCCGAGTCCGAGCCCTAGGTCGGGCGGAGCGGAGTTCGCCGTCTTCTGGGGCTTTGCCCGAGTCTGAGCCCTGGGTTGGGCGGAGCGGAGTTCGCCGTCTTCCGGGGCTTAGCCCAAGTCCGAGCCCTGGGTCGGGCGGAGCGGAGTTCGCCGTCTTCCGGGGCTTTGCCCGAGTCCGAGCCCTGGGTCGAGCGGAGCGGAGTTCGCTATCTTCCGGGGCTTAGCCCTAGTCTGAGCCCTGGGTCGGGCGGAGCGGAGTTTCCTATGGTGTGCGGCTAGGCCTGACTGCCTGTCAGCCTCACTCTGTCAAGTGGCACCGCAGTCAGAGCGGCGCAGGCGGCGCTGTCTTTCTGTCAGACCGGCCAGTGGAGCGGCGAAGTGACGGCGGTCACTTCGGCTCTGTCAGCTGAGGGGCGCGCGTCAGGATAAAGGTGTCAGGCCACCTTTGCATTAAATGCTCCTGCGATTTGGTCGGGGTTGCTTCTTGGCGAAGACAGGGCCTCGAGCGAGCCGGGAACGTGTTCGCCGCTGGAGGGGGGCCTCGGGCGAGGCGGAGATCCTCCAGGGTCGGCTGCCCTTGTCCGAGGCTAGGCTCGGGCGAGGCATGATCGAGTCCCTCGAATGGACTGATCCCTGACTTGATCGCACCCATCAGGCCTTTGCAGCTTTATGCTGATGGGGGGTTACCAGCTGAGAATTAGGAGCCTTGAGGGTACCCCTAATTATGGTCCCCGACAGTAGCCCTCGAGCCTCGAAGGGAGTGTTAGCACTCGCTTGGAGGCTTTCGTCGCACCTTTTTGCAAGGGGACCAGCCTTTCTCGGTTGCATTTTGTTCCGGTGGGTGCGCGCGAGCGCACCCGCCGGGTGTAGCCCCCGAGGCCTCGGAGGAGTGGTTTGACTCCTCCGAGGTCTTAACGCCTCGCGTAATGCTTCGGCTGGTCTGGTCGTTCCCTCATGCGAGCTGGCCGTAGCCCGGGTGTACGGTCGGGTCCCAAGTTCTCGGGCTGGTATGTTGACGCTGTCAACGGTTTGGCCGGAGCCGGGTTTGCGAGAGCAGCCCCCGAGCCTCTGCACAGGGCGAGAGGGCGATCAGGGACAGACTCGACTTTTTTACATACGCCCCTGCGTCGCCTTTCCGCAAGGAGGAGGGGGGAGAGCGCCATGTTGCCCTCGGTGGGCGCCGAACATGGTGTCTCCGGTGAGCTGCAGGCGGGTGATCCGAGTGGACGTCCGTGCCCCATTCGTTAGGGGTCGGCTAGAGGCCCAGAGGCGCGCCTAGAAGTACCTGGGGGTGATCTGCCGGACCCGGTCCCCTGGTGACTGGGTCCGAGGGCTCGATGCCTCCCTCTGATGGGATTCCGTTACAAGATCGTTCCCGCTGGTCTCGGAAATGTCCTAGGGTACCTCGTGAGCGCAGCCCGAGCCTTGGTTATGTATCGAACGTACCCATGGTCATCCCTCGCTCTGTGTCTGAGGCGGCTATGAACCCTTCGGGGGCCAACCTTCGAACCCCTGATCAGTAGTGGGCGCGGAGCCCGAGTAGCCTGAGGCGGCCGTTGAACCCTTCCGAGGGGCCGGCCTTTGAACCTCTGACCAGTAGTGGGTGTGGAGCCCACGTGCTCTGAGGCGGCTGTTGAACCCTTCCGAGGGGCCAGCCTTCGAACCTCTGATCAGTAGGGAGGCTCGGAGCCTGGTTCCTTCACGGGGAAGGATCCCTTCCGGGGTATCCCCCTTTCCCGGTCCCTGTTGCAAGAGAGAGGAAGAGGAAAAAAGGAAAAGGATACGAAATCGAACGACGCGGCGTACCTTTTTTGACGCGGTCATTATGGCGAAGGCGAAGCGTCGCTCGCTTCTCCTGCCAGAGGCGCCGCCTGTTCCGCCGTGGAGTTAATGCGACGAGGCGAGTGGTTCGCAGGGCAGCCGTTGCGCGTGCGCGAGCCGTTCGAGGAACGGAACACGGGCGCGTTGTCTTCACGCCGTGGGAGAGGGTTCTCTCGCTACCCCCGGATGGGACGTAAGCTTGGCCGACGACGTGACCACTGCTCCTGCTCGCCTGCCACCACCATTACTGCCGGCCCATTTTTGGCCGCATTGACCGTCGCGCCAGGCTGGCGCTGCTGGGTCGTGCGCTGGGTCGCCTCGAGTCGCGGTATTGGTTCCGCAGTCGAGGAGGCGCGGTGGTGGCGCAAGTGGCGGTGCAATTGCGTGCACGAAGCATTCGGCGCGCCGGTTGCATGACGCGTGGGCCTGGGCCTCGATGCTGGGCGTGTTGGGAGTCGGAGAAGTGCGCCCACTTGGCGCGGTTGCATGCCGCCTGCATGGCTGCCCGCCCTTTCGCCCGCTGGTCTGGGCAAAAGTGGAGAGCCGCTTGTAACCGCTGGGCGGTTGCACGCACCGCGCACGGCGGTTTGGCCTCTTCTGCTCTGGGCCGGCTTGCATGACGTGTGGGACCCAGCCCCCGCGCCGTAGGGGAGGACCTTGGAGCGTGTTGGAGAAGACTCAGCCCACGACGGCTGGGGACGCAAGTAGGGAGAGTCGCCTTTAAAAGGAGGGTGACCCTCTTGGAAGGCGACCGTGTCTTCGCGCTCCCTTATGCATCGTGTCTTTCCACCTTCCAAGCCCTCGGATGGGGGATATCCGCCGTCTTTCCGCTTCGTCGTTGGAGGAACGCAACTCTGCGGGAGTTGGTACCTTTCAGCCGTCGTTCGGCTTCAAGGATTTTCATCATGCAGCCCGGCTGCACCCCTCCGCCGGCGGTCACCTAAGACAGTGACCTCCAGCCCCTGGATGGGGAGAGGCAAGCCGGGCTGCGATCTTGGTCCCACCCTCAGCTTCAAGGATGTTCATCATCCCCGCTGGGGTGGAGGCTAGGTTGAGCCGGAGCTCTACCTCCCGCGCGGGTTCGTGGGTCCGCCTCTCCTTCGGCGTTCGAGGGAGAGGGCGCTCACTGGCCCTACGGGTGGGTCGGACTTCGACAACGCGGGGCTGGTCGACGGCGGGTGTCATCAGCCTCAGCGCGTCGGGCTCGTCGGCTTGGCTCCCGGTGCCCCCTCCTGCCGGAAGGCGGCTGCCGCGCCGTGTACATGGGAGGACCGCCCAAGATATCGCGCGCTGCCAGGGCGGCGTTCGTGTTCTAGGGCAGTTCTACCTTTGCACCGGTACGGCGCCTCCACGCGGAGGTCGGTGCCTCACTCGCCCAGGAGGATCTGAGTGGGGATCTGCCGGAGGGCTGACGGCCCCTGTCGTCGGTGCCGAGGTGGAGGCGGCTCGAGAAGTCCCCGTTGCCGACGGGATCACCGCCACCATCCGCGCTTCGGGCCTCCGGCTCTTTGTACTTGTCCTCGCCCCTCGAGCGTGGGCGAGGGCAAGATTGCAGCAGCATCCGCCCTGAGGCCCTCGCTGCTGTAGTTCGGCCACCCGGGGCGGGGGGCCGTTGTCGTTGCTGGCGGAGCGGACGACGGCGAGCCGCCCATCGGTCTTCTGCTGCTCCGCAGGCCCCTCCCCCATTGAGTGGGGTTGTTCGTACCTGTGGAGGTGGAACCGGAGTTCCGTTTGTAATGGCACTTCGAATGCCAGTGTTTTTGTTCATTGTGGCTGTCGAGGCCTGAACATGTATGTAAATTCGGCACGGAGCCGTGTTTTTTCCCCATTTTCGAGCACTAAGACTCGCCTGTTGGTTGTCTGAACCGCTTCACCAAGCGTGAGTCGCCCCGTGTAAAGGTGATGAGTGAGGTATCCGTATCCCGGAGGCGCAGGAGTCCCTCAGCTCGGTCAGCCTTGTTGTTCGAGGCTTCCCTTGCTTAGTTAGAGGAAACCCTCGGCCGCTCTTCGATGAGCCGAGGCCAGGGGTAGCGGTGCCAGCGCGAACAGAGGCATAGTTGGCTCAAAAAGAAGACCAGGTCGGCCGAAGCCTGGCCGGGTCATCCGTTAGCGGGACTGACGCCGGAATTGACCTGCCGAGGCCTCGGGGTGACTGGCCGAGCCGCCTGCTCGGGCCGGATTCTTGGAGAAGACCCTGGCGGCGATGGCCCGGGCTTGGTGATGACGTTGTCCTTCAGAGCGGAGACCCTTGGACCGCGTCGCCGTCCGAGGCTAGGTCGGACCTCGCCAGAGGTGTTGTCGACGCCGAGGGTGCTGCTGCTCCCTTTAGCCGTCAAGATCCGAGCCTGTAGGATCGGATCCTCTTGTAGCGTGTGTTTTCTACGGCCGCTGAGGCCGAAACACACCCTCGCCGTATTGTAAAGCCGCGTCTCCTTTCCTCTTGTTTCGAGTATCTGGACTTTTTTGTCGGTAACAGAACTGTTTGTGCGAGCGAGAGTTGCTTCTCATGGAAGGTGATGAGTGAGGTATCCGTATCCCGGAGGCGTAGGAGTCCCTCGACTCGGTCGGCCTTGCCGCTTACACGCACTCTTACCCGTCCATGGGGTTCTGTCACCGACGCAGTCGAGAAGGCTCAAAGAATCGCTCCGGCAGAAGAGCTTCCGAGCGTGAAGACTTGTTCGGTCCGCGGAATCACTTATCCGAACGTGAGTTACTTATGGCAGAAGGTGACGAGTGAGGTATCCGTATCCCAGAGGCGTAGGAGTCCCTCGGCTCGGTCAGCCTTGGCTGCTTACGTGTACTCCGTCGTTTTCAGGATCCACTTTCGAAGTAGTCGAAAAGCACGAAAGACATTCTGGCAGAAAAGATCTTTTTTCGAGGATAATTTCGACGCAGAGGGGGTTCCCCCCTTTTAGCCCCCGAGGGAGGGTCGGGCTTTGCCGAGGCAAGGCTGACCCTTCCTTGATGACTAAACTTTGCCTGGGAGCAAGGTATATGAACAACTTGAAAACATCTTAAGGGTAGAAGCGACGTAGCTGTTGGATGTTCCAAGCGTTGCTGTAGACCTCGCCTTGATTGTTGGCCAGCTTGTATGTTCCGGGTTTTAGAACTTTGGCGATGACGAACGGCCCCTCCCAGGGGGGCGTGAGCTTGTGTCGACCTCGGGTGTCTTGTCGCAGCCGAAGCACCAGGTCGCTCACCTGGAGGTCTCGGGACCGGACCCCTCGGGCGTGGTAGCGTCGCATGGACTGCTGGTACCGCGCCGAGTGTAGTAAGGCCTTGTCCCGAGCCTCTTCCAGCTGGTCCAGCGAGTCTTCTCGGCTAGCTTGGTTGCTTTGGTCGTCATAGGCCCTCGTCCTCGGGGAACCGTATTCTAGGTCTGTGGGCAAGATGGCCTCGGCCCCATAGACTAGAAAGAACGGCGTGAAGCCCGTGGCTCGGCTCGGTGTCGTTCTCAGGCTCCAGACCACCGAGGGGAGTTCCTTCATCCATCGCTTGCCGAACTTGTTGAGGTCGTTGTAAATCCGAGGCTTGAGTCCTTGTAGAATCATGCCGTTGGCACGCTCTACTTGCCCATTCGTCATAGGATGAGCCACGGCGGCCCAGTCCACCCGGATGTGGTGATCCTCGCAGAAGTCCAGGAACTTTCTGCCGGTGAACTGGGTGCCGTTGTTGGTGATGATGGAGTTCGGGACCCCGAAACGATGGATGATGTTGGTGAAGAACGCCACCGCCTGCTCGGACCTGATGCTGTTCAGGGGTCGGACCTCGATCCACTTGGAAAATTTGTCGATGGCGACCAACAGGTGCGTGTAGCCCCCGGGTGCCTTCTTCAAGGGGCCGACGAGGTCCAGACCCCACACAGCAAAAGGCCATGTGATGGGTATCGTCTGCAGAGCCTGAGCGGGCAGGTGGGTTTGCCTTGCATAGAACTGACACCCTTCGCAGGCGCGGACAATTCTAGTGGCGTCGGCCACCGCCGTTGGCCAGTAGAAACCTTGTCGGAAAGCATTTCTGACAAGGGCTCAAGGTGCTGCGTGGTGGCTGCAAGCCCCCGAGTGTATTTCTCGGAGGAGTTCCTGACCTTCGGTGGTGGAGATGCATCGCTGGAGGATGCCTGAAGGGCTGCGGTGGTAGAGCTCCTTCCCTTCTCCCAGCAAGACGAACGACTTGGCGCGCCGCGCCAACCGCCGAGCTTCGGCTCGGTCAAGGGGTAGCTCTCCTTGGTGGAGATATTGCAGGTACGGGGTCTGCCAGTTTTGATCAGGCGTGACCCCGCTTTGCTCCCCCTCGACGCACAGCGTTTCGCCCTCGGGGGCCGAGGGTACCTCGGGCCGAACCGAGGGTGCCTTGGGCCGAGCCGAGGGTGCCTCGGACTGTGCCGAGAGTACCTCGGGCTGGGCCGAGGGTGCCTCAGGCTCGGGTGCGTCGTCGATCTTGATGGAGGGTTGATGCAGATCTCGGGAGAAGACGTCCGGGGGAACCGTCGTTCGCCCTAAGGCTATTTTAGCCAGCTCGTCCGCAGTCTCGTTGTAGCACCGAGCGATGTGGTTGAGCTCGAGCCCGTAGAACTTGTCTTCCAGGCACCGAACCTCATCGCAGTAGGCCTCCATCTTCGGGTCGCGGCAGTGGGAGTTCTTCATGAATTGGTCGATGACGAGCTGCGAGTCACCGCGAGCGTCGAGGCGTCGGACCCCTAGCTCGACGGCAATCCACAACCCGTTGACCAGAGCCTCGTACTCAGCTACATTATTGGACGCCGGGAAGTGGAGGCGTAGCACGTAGCGTAGGTGCTTCCCGAGGGGCGAGATGAAGAGTAGGCCTGCGCCGGCTCCTGTCTTCATCAGCGACCCGTCGAAGAACATGGTCCAGAGCTCCGGTTGGATCGGAGCTGTTGGTAGCTGGGTGTCGACCCATTCAGCCACGAAGTCCGCCAAGACCTAGGATTTGATGGCCTTCCGAGGGGCGAACGAGATTGTTTCGCCCATGATTTCCACCGCCCACTTTGCAATCCTACCCGAGGCCTCTCGGCAATGGATGATCTCCCCCAGGGGGAAGGATGACACCACAGTTACCGGATGAGACTCGAAGTAGTGTCGCAACTTCCGCCGTGTCAGGATCACCGCGTACAGCAACTTCTGAACTTGTGGGTAGCGGATTTTGGTTTCGGATAGTACCTCGCTGACGAAGTAGACTAGCCTTTGAACGGGCAATGCATGTCCCTCTTCTTGCCTCTCGACCACAATCGCGGCGCTAACCACCTGAGTGGTCGCGGCGACGTAGACCAAGAGGGCTTCTCCGGCAGCTGGGGGCACCAGGATAGGCGCCTTCGTGAGGAGCGCCTTCAGGTTCCCGAGGGCTTCCTCGGCCTCAGGGGTCCAAGTGAAGCACTCGGCCTTCCTTAAGAGGCGGTACAGAGGTAGACCTCTTTCGCCGAGGCGTGAGATGAAGCGGCTCAGAGCCGCGAGACATCCCATGACCCTCTGTACGCCTTTCAAGTCCTTGATGGGCCCCATGCTGGTGATGGCTGCGATCTTCTCCGGGTTGGCTTCGATGCCCCGCTCAGAGACGATGAACCCCAAGAGCATGCCTCGGGGCACCCCGAAGACACACTTTTCAGGATTGAGCTTGAAGCCTTTCGCCTTGAGACATCGGAATGTCACTTCAAGGTCGGAGAGGAGGTCGGAGGCTTTCCTTGTCTTGACTATGATGTCATCGACGTAGGCCTCGACCGTGCGGCCAATGTGTTTGCCGAACACATGGTTCATGCACCGCTGGTACGTCGCGCCCGCATTCCTCAAGTCGAACGGCATGGTGACATAGCAGTACATGCCGAAGGGTGTGATGAAAGAAGTCGCGAGCTGGTCAGACTCTTTCATCCTGATTTGGTGATACCCTGAGTAGGCATCGAGGAAAGACAGGGTTTCGCACCCAGCAGTGGAATCCACGATCTGATCGATGCGAGGCAGAGGGTAGGGAACCTTCGGACATGCTTTGTTCAGACCAGTGTAGTCTACACACATCCGCCATTTCCCCCCTTTCTTTCTCACAAGCACAGGGTTGGCAAGCCATTCGGGATGGAATACCTCTTTGATGAACCCTGCCGCCATTAGCTTGTTGATCTCCTCGCCTATGGCTCTGCGCTTCTCCTCGTCGAATCGGCGCAGAGGCTGCTTGACGGGTCGGGCCCCGGCTCGGATGTCCAGCGAGTGCTCGGCGACATCCCTCGGTATGCCGGGCATGTCCGAGAGACTCCACGCGAAGACGTCGGCGTTTGCGCGGAGAAAGTCGACGAGCACTGCTTCCTATTTGGGATCGAGCCCGGAGCCGATCCGGACTTGCTTGGAGGCGTCGCTGCTGGGGTCGAGGGGGACGGACTTAACCGTCTTTGCCGGCTCAAAGTTGTCGGCATGACGCTTCACGTCTGGCACCTCCTTAGAGAGGCTCTCCAGGTCGGCGATGAGGGCCTCAGACTCGGCGAGGGCCTCGGCGTACTCCACGCACTCCACGTCGCATTCGAACGCGTGTTTGTACGTGGGGCCGACGGTGATGACCCCGTTGGGGCCCGACATCTTGAGCTTGAGGTAGGTGTAGTTGGGGACGACCATGAACTTCGCGTAGCAGGGCCTCCCCAACACCGCGTGGTAGGTTCCTCGGAACCCGACCACCTCGAACGTCAGGGTCTCCCTTCGGAAGTTGGAGGGTGTTCCGAAGCAGACGGGAAGATCGAGTTGTCCGAGGGGCTGGACGCGCTTCCCAGGGATGATCCCATGGAAAGGCGCAGCGCCCGCCCGGACTGAGGACAGATCGATACGCAGAAGCCCGAGGGTCTCGGCGTAGATGATGTTGAGGCTGCTGCCTCCGTCCATGAGGACCTTGGTGAGCCTGACGTCGCCGATGACGGGGTCGACGACGAGCGGGTATTTCCCGGGGCTCGGCACATGGTCGGGGTGGTCGGCTTGGTCGAAGGTGATGGGCTTGTCGGACCAGTCTAGGTAGACTGGCGCCGCCACCTTCACCGAACAGACCTCCCGGCGCTCTTGCTTGCGGTGCCGAGCCGAGGCGTTCGCCGCTTGCCCGCCGTATATCATGAAGCAGTCGCGGACCTCGGGGAACTCTCCTGCCTGGTGATCTTCCTTCTTGTCGTCGTCGCGGGCCCTGCCACCCTCCACGAGTGGCCCGGCCCTGCGGAAGTGGCGCCGAAGCATGACGCACTCCTCAAGGGTGTGTTTGACGGGCCCCTGGTGATAGGGGCATGGCTCCTTGAGCATCTTGTCGAAGAGGTTGGGACCTCCGGGGGGTTTCCGAGGGTTCTTGTACTCGGCGGCGGCGACAAGGTCCGCGTCGGCGGCGTCGCGTTTCGCTTGCGACTTCTTCTTGCCCTTCTTCCTGGCGCCGCGCTGAGCTGACGCCTCGGGGGCATCTTCCAATGGGCGGCCCTGGGGCTGCTTGTCCTTCCGGAAGATAGCCTCGACCGCCTCCTGGCCGGAGGCGAACTTGGTGGCGATGTCCATCAGCTCGCTCGCCCTGGTGGGGGTCTTGCGACCCAGCTTGCTCACCAGGTCGCGGCAGGTGGTGCTGGCGAGGAACGCGCCGATGACGTCCGAGTCGGTGATGTTGGGCAGCTCGGTGCGCTGCTTCGAGAATCGCCGGATGTAGTCCCGGAGAGACTCTCCCGGCTGCTGTCGGTAGCTTCGGAGGTCCCAGGAATTCCCGGGGCACACGTACGTGCCCTGGAAATTGCCGGCGAAAGCTTGTACTAGGTCGTCCCAGTTGGAGATCTGCCCCGGAGGCAGGTGCTCCAACCAGGCGCGAGCGGTGTCGAAGAGGAACAGGGGGAGGTTGCGGATGATGAGGTTGTCATCGTCCGTTCCACCCAGTTGGCAGGCTAGACGGTAGTCCGCGAGCCACAGTTCCGGTCTCGTCTCCCCCGAGTACTTTGTGATAGTAGTCGGGGGTCGGAACCGGATCGGGAACGGCGCCCGTCGTATGGCCCGGCTGAAGGCCTGCGGACCGGGTGGTTCGGACGAGGGACTCCGATCCTCCCCGCTGTCGTAGCGTCCCCCACGCCTGGGGTGGTAGCCTCGGCGCACCCTCTCGTCGAGGTGGGCCCGACGATCGCGGTGATGGTGGTCGTTGCTGAGGCGACCAGGGGCCGCAGGCGCTGTGTTACGCGTGCGCCCGGTGCAGACCGAGGCTTCCCGCATGAATCGGGGAGTCGCGGCATGATGTTCCGAGGGGTACCCCTGCCTTCGGGAGGCGGAGCTCTCGGCCTGCCGGACCGCGGCGCCTTCCAGGAGATCTTTGAGTTCTCCCTAGATTCGCCGCCCCTCGGTGGTTGATGGCTCCGGCATCGCGCGGAGGAGCATTGCTGCTGCAGCCAGGTTCTGGCCGACCCCACTGGATGCGGGTGGCGGCCTGACCCTGACATCGTCGGCGATACAGTGCTGGAAGCCCTGGGGTAGATGACGCATTTCTCCGGCCGGAGGTTGGCCCGCCCATGCCTGCCCGACGTCCCGGCGGATTGGCTCAAGCGCTCCTGCTCCCTCGTCGAGCCTGGCCTACACCCCGCGGATTTGCTCGAGTTGTGGGTCGTGACCCCCCACCGGAACGGGGACCACAGCTAGCTCCCGCGGGATGTCAACGCGAGGCACCGGCCTAGGGAGATCACCGTCCTCCGGCATGCCGAGATGGTTGACTTCGGAGGGACCCCCTGGATCGACGTGGAAACATTTGCGGCTCGGGCCGTAGTCCTCGTCACCGAGGCTACGGCTACCGTCGGAACAGTCAGAAAGGCAGTAGTCACATGCGGTCATGAGGTCCCGCATGGCACTGGGGTTGCCAAGTCTGGAGAAATCCCAATGGAAGCTGGGCTCGTCGTCTTCCTCGGACCCGGAGGGCCCGTAGGTCGAGACGTCCGTTAGCCGGTCCCAAGGTTACCGCATACAAAACCCCAGAGGGTTCGAATTCGCCTATATGAAAGCGTCCGCCAAAGCGGAGCCGCTAGGCGGGTCGAGGCTAAATCCGAGAGGCGTGAGATGGGAATCGGTCGGTACCTCTTGGTCGACGGGCGGTGATGAGGTCACATCGGGGACTGACTGCACCGTCGTCTCAGGTACGAGGGCGACACCCAGCAAGCCTTTCGCGAGCGTGCTGGCGTCGTCCGTTTGCTCGGGATTGACGCGTCACGGGGAGACAGCGCTCGTCTTCGTCTCAAGCGCGAGGCCGATGCCCGGTGCGCCCCCCGTTGGAGTGCTGGCGTTGTCGACTCGCTCGACGGCCGACGAGGCGCCGCCTCCTGCTTGGCCTTGGTTGCCCCGCCTCCTCCTCCTCCATCGACGGGGAAGAGGACGGGGCGAGCTCGAAGGTTGTTCTTCCACCACACGGGGAAGACGTCGTCGATCCCGCCGCCGGCGGGCGGACTGTCGGCCGCCACTGTCGCTGTCGCCCGGCGGTGGAAAGAGTATCATGTCGTAGCTGCCGTCGAGGGACATGAACTCAAGGCTCCCGAAACGGAGCACCGTCCCGGGCCGGAGAGGTTGCTGGAGACTACCCATCTGGAGCTTGACGGGAAGCTGTTTGTCAACACGTAGCAGGCCCCTACCTGGCGCGCCAACTGTCGGCGTTTCGAGACTGGGGGGTCCCTGAGCCGACGAGTGAAGTGTTGCTGCGTGCCCCAGCCCAGATGGGTCGACGCGAGGCCGAGCGCGAAGGGGGGAAGTGAGGTGGCCGGAGATGGGCGTGAGAGAGGTGGAAATCCCGCGGCCTTCGTGTTCGTCCCGCGCCTAGGTCGGGTGCGCTTGCAGTAGGGGGTTATAAGCGTCCACACGGGGGAAGGAGCGAGTGGCCTCACGCGAGCGCCCGTCCCGTCCTCGTCCCCGTGCGGCCAACCTTCTCTAAGAGGGCCCTGGCCCTTCCTTTTATAGGCGTAAGGAGAGGGTCCAGGTGTACAATGGGGGGTGTAGCAGAGTGCTACGTGTCTAGCGGAGGAGAGCTAGTGCCCTAAGTACACGCCATCGTGGCGGCCGGAGAGATTTTGGCGACCGGTTTGTGTGATGTCGTGGCCGTCGGAGGAGTGCTGGAGCCTGGCGGAGGGACAGCTGTCGGGGCCGTCGAGTCCTTGCTAACGTCCTCTTGCTTTTGTAAGGGGGCCGAGAGCCGCCATCGTCAGGGAACGTGCGGGGCGCCATCATCGCCTATCTGGTGGAGCGAGCCAGAAGGGACGCCGGTCTTGTTCCCCGTAGCCTGAGTCAGCTTGGAGTAGGGTAATGATGGTGCCTCCTGTTGACGTGGCCGGTCCGCGCCCTAGGTTGGGCGATGTGGAGGCTCCTCCGAGGTCGAGGTCGAGTCCATCTTCCGTGGCCGAGGTCGAGTCCGAGCCTCTAGGTCGGGCGAGGCGGAGGCCGTTGGCTGAGGCCAGGGCAGAATTTGAGTCCTGGGGTCGGGCGAAGCGGAGTTCGTCGTCTTCTGGGGCTGAGCCCAAGTCCGAGCCCTGGGTCGGGCGGAGCGGAGTTCGCCGTCTTCCGGGGCTTTGCCCGAGTCCGAGCCCTGGGCCGGGCGGAGCGGAGTTCGCCGTCTTCCGGGGCTTTGCCCGAGTCCGAGCCCTGGGTCGGGCGGAGCGGAGTTCGCCGTCTTCCGGGGCTTAGCCCAAGTCCGAGCCCTGGGTCGGGCGGAGCGGAGTTCGCCGTCTTCCGGGGCTTTGCCCGAGTCCGAGCCCTGGGTCGGGCGAAGCGGAGTTCGCCGTCTTCCGGGGCTTAGCCCGAGTCCGAGCCCTGGGTCGGGCGGAGCGGAGTTTCCTATGGTGTGCGGTCGGGCCTGACTGCCTGTCAGCCTCACTCTGTCAAGTGGCACCGCAGTCGGAGCGGCGCAGGCGGTGCTGTCTTTCTGTCAGACCGGCCAGTGGAGCGGCGAAGTGACGGCGGTCACTTCGGCTCTGTCAGCTGAGGGGCGCGCGTCAGGATAAAGGTGTCAGGCCACCTTTGCATTAAATGCTCCTGCGATTTGGTCGGGGTTGCTTCTTGGCGAAGACAGGGCCTCGGGCGAGCCGGGAACGTGTTCGCCGCTGGAGGGGGGCCTCGGGCGAGGCAGAGATCCTCCGGGGTCGGCTGCCCTTGTCCGAGGCTAGGCTCGGGCGAGGCGTGATCGAGTCCCTCGAATGGACTGATCCCTGACTTGATCGCACCCATCAGGCCTTTGCAGCTTTATGCTGATGGGGGGTTACCAGCTGAGAATTAGGAGCCTTGAGGGTACCCCTAATTATGGTCCCCGACACTCGTTATCCTGAGGCATGGGAGCCTTGCCCTTAACAAAGTTAGACAAATTTCTAGGAGGGGCATTAAGTTTGACATTGTCTCCCCTTTGGAAGCCAATGCCATCCTTGATGCCAGGGCGTCTCCCATTATAGAGCATACTTCTAGCAAATTTAAACTTTTCATTTTCTAAGTTATGCTCGGCAATTTTAGCATCTAATATTGCTATATGATCATTTTGTTGTTTAATTAAAGCCATGTGACCATGAATAGCATTGATATCAACATCTCTACATCTAGTACAAATAGAAGTGTGCTCAACGGTAGATGTAGAGGGTTTGCAAGATTTTAATTCTACAACCTTAGCATGCAACATATCATTCTTAGTTCTAAGGTCGGAAATAGTAATATTGCAAACATCAAAATCTTTAGCCTTAGCGATTAACTTTTCATTTTCAATCCTAAGGCTATCAAGAGAAATATTCAATTCATCAATCCTAGCAAGCAAATCAACATTATCATCTCTAGGATTGGGAATTGAATCAATACAAACATGGGAATCAACCTTAGCAATTAATTTAGCATTTTCATTTCTAAGGTTGTCAATGGTCTCATGGCAAGTGCTTAGCTCACTAGACAATTTTTCACATTTTTCAACTTGTAGAGCATAAGCATTTTTAACCTTAACATGCTTTTTGTTTTCCTTAATAAGGAAGTCCTCTTGAGAGTCCAAGAGATCATCCTTCTCATGAATAGCACTAATCAATTCATTTAATTTTTCCTTTTGTTCCATGTTAAGGTTGGCAAAAAGGGTACGCAAGTTATCCTCCTCATCACTAGCATTTTCATCACTAGAAGACTCATATCTAGTGGAGGATTTAGATTTAACCTTCTTCCTTTTGCCGTCCTTTGCCATGAGGCACTTGTGGCCGATGTTGGGGAAGAGGAGTCCCTCGGTGACGGCGATGTTGGCGGCGTCCTCATCGGAGGAGGACTCGGTGGAGCTCTCGTCGGAGTCCCACTCGCGGCACACGTGGGCATCGCCTCCCCTCTTCTTGTGGTACTTCTTCTTTTCTCTCCTCTTGCCCTTCTTGTCGTTATCCCTGTCACTGTCACTTGATAATGGACATTTAGCAATAAAGTGATTGGGCTTACCACACTTGTAGCAAACCTTCTTGGAACGGGATTTGTAATCCTTCCCCTTCCGTTGCTTGAGGATTTGGCGAAAGCTTTTGATGATTAAAGCCATCTCCTCATTGTCGAGCTTGGAGGCGTCAATTGGTTGTCTACTCGGTGTAGACTCCTCCTTCTTCTCCTCCGTCGCCTTAAATGCCATCGGTTGTGCTTCGGACGTGGAGGGATCATCAAGCTCATTGATCTTCTTTGAGCCCTTGATCATACATTCAAAGCTCACAAAATTCCCGATAACTTCCTCGGGAGTCATTAGTGTATATCTTGGGTTGCCACGAATTAATTGTACTTGAGTAGGGTTATGGAAAATAAGCGATCTTAAAATAACCTTAACCACCTCGTGGTCATCCCATTTCTTGCTCCCGAGGTTGCGCACTTGGTTCACCAAGGTTTTGAGCCGGTTGTACATATCTTGTGGCTCCTCTCCTTGGCGAAGACGGAAGCGACCGAGCTCCCCCTCGATCGTTTCCCGCTTGGTGATCTTGGTTAGTTCATCACCCTCGTGCGCGGTCTTGAGTAGGTCCCAAATCTCCTTTGCATTCCTCAACCCTTGCACCTTGTTGTATTCCTCCTTACTTAGAGAGGCGAGGAGTATGGTTGTAGCTTGAGAGTTGAAGTGCTCGATTTGGGCCACCTCGTCCTCATCATAGTCTTCATCCCCTACGGTTGGTACCTGTACACCAAACTCAACAACATCCCATATACTTTTGTGGAGTGAGGTTAGATGAAATCGCATTAAATCACTCCACATAGCATAATCTTCACCATCAAACGTTGGTGGTTTGCCTAATGGGACAGAAAGTAAAGGTGTATGTTTAGGAATGCGAGGGTAGCGTAGGGGGATCTTACTATACTTCTTACGCTCTTGGCGCTTAGAAGTGACGGATGCCGTGTCGGAGCCGGAGGTGGATGTTGACGAAGAATCGGTCTCGTAGTAGACCACCTTCCTCATCCTCTTCTTCTTGTCCCCACTCCGATGCGGCTTGTGGGAAGAAGATTTCTCCTTCTTCTCTTTGTGGTGAGAAGAGGATTTCTTCTCCTTCCCTTTGGAGTGTGAAGAAGACTTCTTCCCTTTGGAGGAGTCCTTCTTCTTCTCCTTCCTCTTGGTGCGGGACTCTTCCAATGAAGTGCTCCCGTGACTCGTAGTTGGCTTGTCGCCGGTCTCCATCTCCCTCTTGGTGTGATCTCCCAACATCACTTCGAGCGATTAGGCTCTAATGAAGCACCGGGCTCTGATACCAATTGAAAGTCGCCTAGAGGGGGGGGGGGGGTGAATAGGGCGAAACTAAAATTTACAAATATAAACACAACTACAAGCCGGGTTAGCGTTAGAAATATAATAGAGTCCGCGAGAGAGGGTGCAAAACAAATCGCAAGCGAATAGTGAAGTGAGACACGCGGATTTGTTTTACCGAGGTTTGGTTCTCTCAAACCTACTCCCCGTTGAGGAGGCCACAAAGGCCGGGTCTTTTTCAACCCCTTCCCTCTCTCAAACGGTCCCTCGGACCGAGTGAGCTTTCTCTTCTCAATCACTTGGAACACAAAGTTCCTACAAGGACTACCACAAGATTGGTGTCTCTTGCCTCAATTACAAGTGAGTTTGATCGCAAGAAAGAATCAAGAAAGAAGAAAGCAATCCAAGCGCAAGAGCTCGAAAGAACACAAGCAAATCTCTCTCAATAATCACTAGGGCGTTGTGTGGAGTTTGGAGAGGATTTGATCACTTTGGTGTGTCTAGAATTGAATGCTAGAGCTCTTGTAAGTAGTTGAGAAGTGGAAAACTTGGATGACTTGAATGTGGGGTGGTTGGGGGTATTTATAGCCCCAACCACCAAACTAGCCGTTTGGTGGAGGCTGTCTGTCGTATGGTGCACCGGACAGTCCGGTGCGCCAGCCACGTCACCAAAGCCGTTGGGTTCCGACCGTTGGAGCTCTGTCTTCTGGGCCCGCCTGGATGTCCGGTGGCGCACCGGACATGTACTGTAGAGTGTCCGGTGCGCCAGCATGGGCGTGCCTGACCTCTGCGCGCGCTGGCGCGCAATAAATGCGCTGCAGGTAGCCGTTGGCGCCGTCGTAGTCGTTGCCCCGTAGTTACACCGGACAGTCCGGTGTACACCGGACAGTCCGGTGAATTATAGCGGAGCAGCTGAAATGAATTCCCGAAGCTGGCGAGTTCCTGAGGCCGCTCTTCCTTGGAGCACCGGACACTGTCCGGTGTACACCGGACAGTCCGGTGAATTATAGCGGAGTTGCCTCTGGAATTTCCCGAAGGCGTCGAGTTTGAGTTGGAGTCCTCTGGTGCATCGGACATGTCCGGTGGTGCACCGGACACTGTCCGGTGGCACACCGGACAGTCCGGTGCGCCAAAACCAGAGGTGCCTTCGGTTGCCCCTTTGCTCTTTTGTTGAACCCAATACTTGGTCTTTTTATTGGCTAAGTGTGAACCTTTGGCACCTGTATAACTTGTACACTAGAGCAAACTAGTTAGTCCAATTATTTGTGTTGGGCAATTCAACCACCAAAATTATTTAGGAACTAGATGTAAGCCTAATTCCCTTTCAGCAGGGGCCGGTATACTACCACTCATCACCTCCCCTGTCATCGCCAACATGAGGCTGCATCATGTCCTGATTGACGGTGGGGCTGGGCTCAACGTCATCAGCCATGCTGCCTTCAAGCAGCTGCAGATCCTAGGATCCCGACTGGGACCCTCTCGTCCGTTCTCCGGAGTGGGCCCTCAACCGGTGTATCCCCTTGGGAGCATCGCACTCCCGGTAACATTTGGGATGGAGGAGAACTTCCACATTGAGAACATCCAGTTCGACGTTGCGGAGGTTAACCTCCCTTTCAATGCCATCATTGGCAGACCGGCCCTGTACCGGTTCGTGGCCATTGCCCATTACAGGTACTTGGTCCTCAAGATGCCGTCCCCTACTAGGGTCCTCACCATGTGGGGTGACCGCGCCGCTGCGCTTGCAGCTGTCGAGAAGTTGCATGCCCTGGTGGCAGAAACTGCTCGCCCAGATGACGGGGGGAGGGACCCCTCGACTTCCTGTACCAAGGCATCTACCAAGGTGCCTAAGGTGCAACCATCTGGAGCAGACGACGGTCCCGTCAAGACCATTCAGGTCGGCGTGTATTCCTCCCAGACCACTCGCATCGCGGGTAATCTGGGGGAGAAATAGGAAATCGCGCTCGTCACCTTCCTCCAGGCAAGTGCCGACGTATTCGCATGGGAACCGTCGCAGATGCTTGGGATCCCTAGGGAGGTGATTGAGCACCATCTGAAGATCCACCCTGACGCCAAACCGGTGAGTCAGAAGCCTCGGAGACAGTCCATTGAGCGGCAGGATTTCATCCGTGAGGAGGTCTGGAAGCTGCTACATGCTGGCTTCATCGAAGAGGTCCATCACCCAGTATGGCTGGCCAATCCAGTCATTGTTCCCAAGGCTAACGAGAAGCTTCGGATGTGCATCGACTACACCAGCCTTAATAAGGCTTGTCCCAAGGACCCATATCCACTTCCACGAATAGATCAAATAGTGGATTCTACCTCCAGGTGCGACCTCTTGTCCTTCTTAGATGCTTACTCTGGTTTCCATCAGATCCAGATGTCTAGGCAAGATAGGAAGCATACTGCTTTTGTAACTGTGGATGAGCTTTACTGTTATGTTGTAATGCCTTACGGTCTGAAAAATGCCTTGCCAACATTTGTACGGGCGATGAGTAAGACCTTTGGTGACTTGATTAGGGATAGGATAGAGATATACGTCGATAACATCATGGTCAAGACTAAGAGAGGGTCGACCCTAGTGGAAGACTTAACCTTGGTCTTTGACAAGCTGCGGGCAACGCGCACGAAGCTGAACCCAGAAAAGTGCGTCTTTGGTGTCTCCGCAGGGAAGTTGCTGGGATTCCTGGTTTCGCACCGGGGCATTGAAGCAAACCCGGAGAAGATCAAAGCAATTGAGGCAATGAGGCCTCCGGCCCAGATCAAGGACGTCCAGAAGCTTACGGGTAGGGCTAGACAAAAAACTCGTAGTAGTTTAACTCGCTCGACTCGACTCGATAGTGGCTCGACTCAACTCGACTCGTTTATAATTTGTAACGAGTTGAGCTTGTATTTCAACTCGTTATGATAACGAGCCAGCTCGAGCTGGCTCGTGAGTTGACTCACGAGCCAAACGAGTTGGAGTAATTAGTCAAATCACAATAATCTCCGATCCAAAATAGTTTATCTTGTACTCTACTATAGTTAATCTTGTTCTTTGTTGAGTGTGGAATATTAAATTGCAAACTCTATTCTTTTTTCTAAATAGATATACTTCTTGTCTTTTGCTACATGTTTTTATATTCGTTCGTAGACACTAGACATGGTATTATCGAGCTGGCTCACGAGCTAAATGAGCCAGCTCGAGTTGGCAAACGAGTCGAGCCGAGTTAGATCTTTAGCTCGTTAACATAACGAGTCGAGCCGAGCCAGCTCGTTATCTTAACGAGCCAGCTCGAGTCGAGTCGAGCCGAGCCAGCTCGACATCCACCCCTACTTACAGGGTCACTGGTCACCCTTAGCCGCTTCATCTCAAGGCTGGCTGAGAGGGTTCTACCCTTCTTCAAGCTCTTACAAAAGTCCGGCCCATTCTCTTGGACCGAGGGGGCAGAACGAGCCTTTCAAGAGTTGAAGCAGCACCTTGTGTCCCTACCGATATTGGTAGCTCCGGAGCCAGGGGAGCCGTTGTACTTATACATTGCAGCGGCTACAGAGGCGGTGAGCATGGTGCTAGTCGTTGAAAGGACAGCACAACATCTCCAGGGGAGTCAAAAAGTTCCCCTAGGGGAAGGTGGTGGTCCGGCCACCACAACACTGATGGAAGGTCAAGAGTTTGAGGACTCGGGACCAACCGCAGGGGTTCGAACCATCCAGAAGCCGGTCTACTACGTCAGCAAAGTCCTCCATGAGGCAAAGGCCAGGTACCTTGAGACACACAAGCTTATCTATGTTGTACTTGTTGCGTCCAGGAAGTTGCGCCACTATTTTCAGGCACACAGGGTCACGGTGGTGACCTCTTTCCCGTTAAGGGCCATCCTCCACAATTCTAACGCCATAGGCAACATCGCCAAGTGGGCTGCGGAGCTTGCTGAGTTCCAACTGGACTTCCAGCCTCACCACGCTGTCAAGAGCCAAGTTCTGGCTGACTTCATCACGGAATGGACCCCTTCCCCGAGCGCTCCTGGGGGTCCGGATCCCAATTCGGACCCCACACCTACGGAGCCCAGGGCTCCGATCTTCACCAAGCCCCATTGGACACTCTTCTTCGACGGGTCCGCCCGCCAGCAGGGTGGCGGTGCTGGAGTGGTCCTCATCGACCCAAGCGGAGATCAAGTGAAGTACATGGTGCACCTTGAGTTCAAGGCCACCAACAACATGGCAGAGTACGAGGCACTGATCTTCGGCTTGTCTGTGGCCCTATCCCTAGGGATCCGCCTGCTCCTCGTGAAGGGGACTCCCAGCTGATCATCAAGCAGGTCCGCAGAGAATGTAGCTGCAATGAGCCCAGGCTCGCAGCTTACCTCCTCCATGTAAGGAATCTAGAAAAGGACTTCATTGCCCTGGAACTGCAACATGTTCCTCAAGGTTGGGCACCCGTGCCCGAGGGTGTCTTCGAAAGACGGCTGCTGAGACCCATTGCCTAGCCTGCCGAACCGGGCGAAGGGGGTGAGACTAGCACCTCGAAGCTAGCGGTCCCAGTGGCGTACCATCTGCAGAACCCACCAAAGATTGTGTGTGCTATAGAGGGTCCTGCCAATCTCTTAGTGCCACAGCCATTAGCTCAGAGTGGTCCCGAGGCATGGATCTCTAAGATCCGGGACTACCTAAAGGAAAATATCCTTCCTGAAGATCATGTGTCCGCAGAGAGCATAGTGCGGTTGGCTAAACGATACACAGTGGTAGAAGGGGATCTATACCGCCGTGGCGCCAACGACATTCTCATGCGGTGCATCAACCCGGAGAGGGCCGTGAGATGCTCGTGGAGATCCATGGAGGTGAGTGCGAAAGTCATTCCTCATCCCGCACACTAGTTGGTAAGGCCTTCCGGCACGGCTTCTACTCGCCAACCGCTCTCTAGGATGCAGCTGAGTTGGTAAAGTCCTGCAAAGCATGTCAGTTCCATGCAAAGCAGATACACACACCGGCTCAGGCTCTACAAATGATTCCACCCCCCTGGCCATTCGCTATATGGGGGTGGATATCCTGAGACCATTCCCCAAGGCTGTCGGCGGGTACCGTTTCCTCTTCGTTGCCATCGACAAGTTCACAAAGTGGCCAGAGGCCACCCCTGTGGTCAGTATCACCCAGGGTGCTACTGTTGCCTTCCTCAAGTCGATTATCTGCATATTTGGGGTCCCAAGCCGTATTACGGACAATGGGACCTATTTCAAAAGTCGGCTCTTCCAAGAGTATTGCGAGGGCATCGGCACCCAGCTCTGCTTTGCGTCTATGGCTCATCCTAGGAGCAACGACCAAGCTGAGAGGGCAAATGCAGAAATCCTCAGGGGACTCAAGACACGCACCTATGACTGCTTGAAAAGCATGGTGCAAATTGGGTCAACAAGCTTCCGTCCATACTATGGGGGAATCGGACCACACCCAGCCAAGCTACCGGGGGACCCCGTTCTTCCTGGTCTACGGGGCTGAAGCCTGTCTTCCCCCAGAAATCATTATGGGCTCCCCATGGGTCCAGTCTTTTGATGAGTCTATGCAGGAACAGCTACGACGTGAGGACGTGGACTTCATTGACGAACACAGATGGCAAGCGGTGATCCGAAATGTACGGTACAACCAAGCGCTCAGGCGCTACCACCAACGGTTTATGCATAGTAGGAAGCTTAGGGTCGGGGACCTAGTCCTAAGGCGAGTATTGAACCGAGAAGGGCTCCACAAACTCTCCCCCAGTTGGGAAGGACCCTTCAAGGTGACGGAAATATGCCGACCCGGGTGCGTCCGCCTTGCCACAACATAAGGAGTACCTCTTCCTAATCCCTAGAATATAGAGCATCTCCGTAAGTTCTATCCATAATAGCAAAACTGGGGGTTGAGTTTTCTTCCTTTGTAACTATGTTACGCATATGTGTACGTCAATCCGGTGAGGCCCACCCTCGTAAACCCGTCTGTTGGTCTACACCCATGTATATCGAGTTATAAGGAAAAGATTTACCCCCTGGATGTGCTTTTGTGATAGTTTTATTCTACTTCAGTTTACACGCATTATTTTTTATCTATCCCACCCATACAGTTTCCCACCCTTGCTGGTATGATGACATCCGAATTGAGTAGCCAGGCTTGCAGTTCAGGATCCCTCTACTGCTACAGGGGGTTCCGGCAACCTGCGGACCAGTTCTAGAGAATAGGTGCTCGTCTCCTGGAGTGGTTCGGAGTTGTGTAGCCTCTTAGCATGGTTCCGTACCCTAAGCCTGCACGCTCCACCGCTCTGCAACGGGCACCCTAGTATTTGGAACTATGATCCTGTGGGTCCGGGCATACGGCTTGGCTTCCCAGGCTAAATCCTATAGGTCCTATTGCATGAATCAAAGGATGACAGATATCAGACGATGGGTCCTATGGGTGCGCTCCTAACACTTCAAAGCCGAAGCTGTGTGCAGGTCCAGGTCCCAATCCGGACGCAGGTAGTCTCAAACCGTAGAGACTACCTCCTAGGGACCGGGCAACCAATTTTCTCTTTGGTATACTAGTATCCAGCCTCGACACGTCGAGCCTACCTCCCAGGGGGGCCAAGTACAAGTACCCGGGCAAAGTTGATAACGCTACACACAGCAAGGACAAATAACATACAAGATAACTTCCAGTTTTACTTGATTAAACGGTTCTTAGAATATGTTACAAGACCAAAAATTATTACAGCCGCCTCCCAGCGGAACCCTCGCCTTGTCTCTGCATATTCGGCTACTCGTCGTCAGCAGGATCACGCTGGAAGCGCTCGGCCACCAGCTCCACGGCGTCTTGTACGCTCTCCCGGGCGGCGTCTTCTGTGGCGGGTACCGGACCAGCGATCACCGGCGCCAAGGATATGGTGGGGTCGTGACTCCGGAAGCACGTCAGGACATATTCAACCACCGCCCGGCAGAGCTTGCTACCCTCTGCCTCCAGAAGGGCACCGAGGATCTGATCCAGGCGTCAGAGGCGATCAGCGACGGAGTCCAGCACCGGGAGGGCATCGGAGATCGATGCCGGCAGCTCCGACACTGGAATGGGGCTCATCCCTAGTGGCACCAGTGCCGTGCTTGCCTCGCCGGCCCACTCAGCGATGCGCTAGACCCCGGCTCGGTGCTTTGCCTGGAGATCCTCAAGGGCCTTCCTGATGGCCTCCATGGCCTGGGGCCCTAGCACCGCCTGCGCCGCATTGAACTGGCGGATCTGCTCCTCTAGCTTCCTCTCTTTCTCGTCCACCTCGAACTCGTGCTCGGCCAACAACTTGCCTCGCCAGGTGAGCATTTCTTCCCTAAAGGCGAGATCCGTCTCTCGCCTGGCGAGGTCCGTCTCCCGCCTGTCCAAGGACTGTTCCTTCGCCTTCAGATTTTCCTTGGCAAGGGTGGCGTCGCTGGCCTTGCCCTTGAGCTCTTGCTGCCATCTCTGTAGCCTTTCCACAGCCTTGACCTGCTAGGCCCGCTAGGCTTCCAATGTCTGGTCCAGGGCACTTAGCTTGGCCTGGAACTCTGTCGTGAGGGCCTCCCTCTGGGACACGGCTTCCTCCCTCCTAGCCACCTTCTTCTCCCTCCGGTGCGCCTCCAGCTCCCTGGCACACACCCTCTAGAGGTCCCTCTTGTACTCCTTGCGGTCCCGCTCGAGTTGGGACCGCCCGGAGATGAACTGGCGGGACACCGTCTTGGTGCGCTCCTCCAGTTGGGTGCGCCAGTCACTGAGGCGCTGGTGCTTGGCCTCAAGCGCCTCCCACTCCCGCAAGATTGCTGCCCAAGTGTCACTAAGGACCTGGTGGGCATGGGACAACATGCGGGGGAGGGGGACTGGCGCAGCTTCTTGCTCAGCACCCAACCGGAGTCGCCGCCCAAACACCACCTCCATCTCCTCCAGAGCAGGCGGGGGGTTGGAGCTGGACGCGCCTCCTGCATCACCCCCAGTGTCGAGAGTGGGCGCGAATCCCCCAGCTAGGATCTCCTCCACCACTGCGACGCCGCCTGACGCTGGCGTCGCTGCCACTGGACCCCCGGCTGGGGCATGGGAAGTCGCTGGCGCTGTCTTAGCAGTAGCTGGGGGCGGTCCACCGGCACCACTCTCAGCAGATTCCTGCTGCTGAGAGCCAGACCCATCGGTGGGCCTGGTATCTGGCGGAGGAGGCGTGACCTTGGGAGGAAGAAGCCCTGGCGAACAGATGATGGGTTAAGACTTGTCGGCATGATGATTAGACTCATAGAAAAAGCGGCTACACTTACTTGGGGCCCCAGACTTTCCAGTGACCCTGGAAGCGGGGCGACCGCTGCTGTTGTTGTTGTTGCTGTTGTTGCTGTTGCTGCTGCTGGTGCCCCTGGGGGTGATCACCCCCATATGGTGGTGGTGGCGGCGGGACCGGAGGACTGACGTGCCTCTACGCGTCGTGGGCCTGGGAGCTGGCCTCCTCGGCCCCACCAGCAGTCCTCTGGCGCTTCTAGGGGGGTCCAAAACAAGCGACCCGTTAGCACGACGTAGCATGCGTCGCATCTCCTCCTCCGACCCCCCGGAGCTACCTGGGGCGGAGGCACTGCTCGCAGCCCCTTTGCCCTTGTCCAAGGGGCTAGAGGCCACGGCGGGATTGGCGCTAGGAGCCATACTGGCGGGCTGGGGACCTCCAGCCGGTGCATCGGAGATTCGTATCCCGCAGAGGGGGTCCCGACCGTCGGTCTGGCGAACCGCCACGCCGCTATCGTCGAGGGTCGGCAGCGTGGCCAGGATCGCCGTCCTCAGCCCTGAGTCATCGCAGAGCGCCGGGATGATCTAGGTGAGTATCAGGGACTCAGGGACAAAAGTCTCCCCAGTAATCCCTCCCACCAGGACTGCCAGCTCGTCCCAGGATAGATCGGTGCCTGTAACACCCCTGGTGTTACTATCACTAAAACTTGAGCATAACATCATCAGCATTAGCATTTCATATGTTTGATACACCTAGAATGCATTCACTAGGCAAAAATTTCAAACAAGTTGTATTGATATGGTGTTTTACAAATAAAACCCTGGAGTAGGGTACTTAACCCTAAATGAGGATTAGAAGGGTAAAACAAAAACCAAATAGAGAAAACCCTAAAGCTTAAGTGAAATAGTTAGAAAATGTTACTAAGAAGGATCTAAATTACATTCACACCCCTGAACTACCAAAAACCCTAAAAAGGACCCTGGAAAACCCTAAACCTAAACCCTAGGGGGCTAAGTGCAAAATTGATGCACTTTTGGACTAAAGTGCAAAAACTAGTAAAGTAAGGTGTTTTAAGTTATATGGTTCACAAATATGTGAATTTGCAAGTTAAACCCTAAGTTTTGGGCCTATTTGCAAAAAGCACCACTTAAACCCTATAAACCTAAGTCTGAAATTAAGTGACATTGACTCAACTTTGGAGCTCTATATCTTCCAAATTATTGAGAACTTACCCTAGGTCACCACATCAATATTGTAGACCTATCAAAGGAGAATAACTTTGCTTAAGAGTGTAAGCATGGTTGTTATGAAGAAGCCGGAGATAATTACACCCAAAGATGGGCTGTCAGGCTGTCTGAAAACTGAATTTTGGCCTGACAGTGAGGTGGCATGAAGTTAGGGCCCGATTATAAGCATGATCTAGTAGGAATTTAGTCTTAGTTGCTGTGGCAAAATTGTAGCCGAATCCTTGGTCTACAACTTTGCTACAGAACTTTAGGTGTGTTACCACAGAAAATTAAGAGAGATTTAACCCTAAACTTGGGCTGTCAGGCGCACTGAATTAGGCTTGCAATGGTACAGTGCATCACGAGGGGGGATAAAGATCAGAACCTCACCGGCAATAAGAACGCCACGTCGGTCGGGATGGGTCGGCGACCGCGGTAAAGATCCTCGGCGATGTGGCGGAGAATCACTGAGGTGGCGCTGCCCGGTTAAACGGTGGTCGTCGGACCATCGCCGTGGCTCCGCCCGCACGATAAGCTCGCCAGCGCGATCTGGAATCCGCGCTCCTCCTCCGATTCCGGTCGATGGCCTATAAATTGAGCCCGGATTCCGCTTCTTCACCACATCCTGCACCTCAGTAACTGAGCAATCGACTCAATTTCACCGGAGAACTCACACAGCCCACAAATTCCCTCCTCCCTGTTCTTAACTCCGCCGTGAAGAACTCCACCATGGTCAGCGCTCTTCGGGTTAGTAACTTCCCAATTGCTCCCTGTTCTAGCTTGTTTGTAGCCTCCTATTGCTCTCAGTACCGACTAATTGAAGTTCGGCCGAAGCCTTTCACCGGAACACGCACCTGCTCTGTAGAACGCCGCCGTGACACCCTCTCCGTCGACCCACGTTTCTGTTCATGCCTAGTCCAAATTCTGGTGTGTGCATCACCTCTGGTAAACCCGTGATGCTTCCCCAAGCTTCAATTTGGTCATCCACGCCGTCGGTTGGTCGGAACGTGTTCATCCCTCCGATCATCCGCCCTGTCACCGTGGACTGGTTGATTCAAAGTCCCGATGATGAAATTGATTGAGGGGAAGTGTGCGGTAGAGGTCTAATTTGGTCTCTATCGCACGAGAGCTCCAGCCGTGGCAGCATCCGGCCGGAATAGGCTCGCCAAAGTTTGGCGAGTGCTATTCCTCGTCGTGGACCTCGGTCTGCGAAGAGTTAGAACATGGGGGGGGGGGGTTCCTTAGAAATCGTCAGTGACTCATTAGAATAGTATAGGGCACCCAGTTCAGGTTATTCAAAACAGCAGGGGCTTATTCGCAAAACTCTCAGGCGCGGGCGCGGGCACGTGTTTTCCTGTGTAGGCTGGGCCGCTTGGGTTGCTTTCGGCCCAATACTGTTCATAGATTTTCTTTTTCTTTTTCTGCCAGGATTAAAACAATTTTATAAAATTGTAGAAAGATGGTAAAAATGTCAAACCAATTTTGCTAGATTCCTAATTTTTCATAGAATTTAATAAAAATAGTTTCATGATTTTTAGGTCAAATATGGAGTTTTATAGCATTTAAAATAGCCTAAAACCTTGTTCCTGGATTTTAGAAAATAAATAATAATTCCAAAAATCCCCAAACTTTTTAGATGACCCTTATACATTATTTAGAAGCCTTGGGTAGAGTTTGGTATGATTTGGACCTTGTTTGATAATTAGAACCCAAAACCCTACCCCCTGCCCTTTGAATTCCTTTACTAACTCCGGAAACCCTAAGTTCACGGAGATCCGTGAAGGAAAATTGTATTCAAGACTTTAGATAATAAACCTTTATTATCTTTGCATTCTCATGAGCATTACATGGGCATTCATTATTATGTATGGTTATATTTAGAAAACGAAGAAGAAGTTGAAGAAGAAGGAGAGAAGACTTCACCACCACCACCTCAAGAACATCAGGCAGGCAGCTGTTTTTATTTTGATATCTACGGATCTGAGCCTGATTCACCTATAAACCAAGGCAAGCCTCGATGCATTTGCCACCTCCTTGATTCTTTTAAATTCTTTCTCACTTGCTTGATGCATTAGGTGATAGGAGTTGAATGTTAAAACAATTCCTGCATTACCTTCCTTGAATTTGATTACCTTCCTTGAATCCCTGTTTTACAAAAGGTTTTTACTATGCTTAGTCTTGCTCTAGCAAAACAAAAGGTTTTGTTTTTACAAAAGATGATGTGGCAAAGTGGGAGGGATGTTTTTGAAAATAAAACTTGATGGTGGATCCATCATGGCCATGATGGGTTCAACATCGGAAAAGATGTACCTCTGTCAGGTACCAAACTTTGGGTTGAAATGATTAAGCTGAGATCGGGCGGGTGACTGGCACGAGAAGAGAGTCTCGGTGTAGTGTCTCCGTCTGAGTCGATTAAGGACCATGTCGATGTAGGCCTGCTGACCGAGGACCCTTTAACTGGTCACATGCCTCGTCATGGGTAAGCTTTGCCTTGGGCAGACTAAGGCCAGAATAAGATACCACAAAATGGGAGTGGAGAGATGGCGAGAGTAGCGTGTACCCTCCATGGCAAGAGGCTGGACGGTGGTGTATCTGTGCTCTCGGTTGGCGTGAACCTGATCTGGTCTTAAGAACCCCGGTGGAGGGTTGACATATGCAAGGGTTAAGTGCTACAAATGTCGTGTGATTGGAGATCCTCAGCTGAGTATAATCGATTCGGATCGCCGTACCTTCGCAGTTATGAAGACTTGGTCACTGACCTATACGTAGAACTCTCGTAAAGATGAAGGGTTGTTAAGAAACTGGCTAGTGTAGGTCAAGTGATTGAAATAGGGTAGAGAGAACTCTAGATATAGGTAACTTTACCCAACCTGACAATAAAATTGGATTTTTAAGGATCCACTGTTAGTAAGCATTTCTGCAAACAGAGTCTTTGATTATTGTTAAACCTTACCTTGACTCAGGGTTTTATTCCCTATTGTTTTTAGGTGAAGAAGCGACAAACTTTTGTTGCTTCTGTTCTAAGGTGGTACCAAAGGAAGAGCACCAGGAGTGAAGTTGCGGGAGGAAAGGATCCTCCATAAAAACTTTTGTTTGATACTTATCGGGAGGGGTTTTGCCTCCCGTGGTTTGTAATAATAATATTCTGCACTCGTATGTTATATTCTGGTCTGTAAATATTTAACCTTGTCTTACTTTTAAAATAAAGGTAAGTTTATGTAACTGCTTCCGCATTTCCGTATCTCCGATGATTTGTAATGTCTGCGTGACGGGTAAAACGCTCTTGGGAAAGTAAGGAATGCAGATACCGAACTTGTCAAGTGATTTAGGGGCACCTGCAGGGTTGTCTGAGGTCCGTTGGACAAGGACAACTGTAGGTGGGCCTAATGACTTGGGAGGTTCCATCACAGTGCCCGGCCCACGCTGGATCCTGCCGATGTCGTTCGGGCCGGTGAACCAGCAGCACAGGCGTGGCCTCCTCTATAGTGGCATGATCCGGCGCTTCAGGAGGTCGCTGACCATGTGCATTGAGGTCAGGCCGGCCGTGGCCAAGACCTTGATCCTGTCCAATATGGGCAGGAACTCTGGCGATAGGGATAGCTTGACCCTCCATTGCTTGCGGTTGAGGGCCGGTCCATTGGACGGCAGGACGAGGCAGTCGTTGGCCTCGGCACTGGCAATCACCCAGTCGCTGCACCAGTTTTCCCACCTCACTCCACCAAAGTGGGAATGTAGACTACGACCGGATCTGGCCTCGTTTGGAAGTAGTAGGCACCGATGTGGTCCCTAGTCTTCCTGGACTTGACAAGCACAAAGAAGTAGCGAAAGAGGGAAGTGTAGGGGCCACAGCTACGAACATCTCGCAGAGGTGGATGAAGATGGCTGCCTGGAGGATGGAGTGGGGCGTGAGGTGTTGAAGCTGAAGCCCGAACTCCTCCAGTAGCAGCAGGAAGAAGGGCAAGATCGGCAGTGCCAACCTGCAAGAGATGTAGGAGGTGAATAACACAAACTCCCTGGTGGCGAGATCGCCAAGGGGGTAGCACCGGCACAGATTCTTCCGGCGAGCCCTGGCGCGCTCCACCCAAGCAGGCCGCGCACCAGATTAAGTGCTTCCTCAAACTGAAAGCGATCGGGATGACCAAGCGAAGCCATGGCGTGTGCGGCGGCGCGGGCGTAGAGCATAAGAGCACGAAGGCAAAGAGGCGCAGTCGATTGGAAGAGAATGCGAAAAGGTAACTGTTGCACGTGGGGTGAATCCTTTTTTAGGGAAACCTGAGTCCCTGTTCAGGGAAACCCTTCTGCGTGCCCCTGAATCACCGCAGGAAATCCCGCTCGACGGGTACCTAGGACCTAGGCAGCCCAGTCTATGACACAGGGGCCCGGGTCCACAAGTCATACACTTTGTGTGTCGGATTTCGGGTGCGGAAAGAGCGAACCGCCGCACGCGCCGGTAGTGCACCTCCTTGGGGCCGCTGCAGAAGACAAAAGGTAATTTTTAAACCAATACAGCGGTAACGAGGCGCCCCACGCGTGGCCCGACAAAACCACCAGGCATGGGGGCCGTGGGTCAGTCAGCAGCGGGGACAAATATGGCAGTTGGCGTGACCGAAGGTGATTGACAGAGGGTGCGTCAGCAGACGCGCTGAAACGGCGCGCCAATCACCAATCAGGCCATATTGGGGCAAGGTGCAAGCTTTGGCCCCACCTGCAGGCTTCCATCCTCCCCTGAGGCGGGCCTAGGGGCCACTGTCGGTACCCTAAAACTAGGGTACCCCTTACTACTGTATAAAAGCACAGTACCCATGCGGCTACTCTTAGTCGCGTGGTAAAAGAGCTGTATGTGGGACTAGGCCATGACTCGCTCCAGCCTCGGGCGACTACTCTGGGTCCGCAACAGCGCCTGACCCCACCACATGGGTAGGTCTGGGGCCGCCACGTGTCCAGAGAAAGTGCTATACTCCAAGGCATCAACAGTGAGTCTGGACTCCCATGGGAAAGTGTTGGACCCCTGGATATACAGTCCAGACCTCCAAGTTTGGTCCAGGACCCCCGCGTGTACAAAACGGACCCCTGGAATGGGATCCGGACCCCTCGTATGGGGTCCGGATCGCCCACAGTAGGGTCCCAGGGTTCCAGGACAGAGCACATCTAGGCCTTAATCAGGGCCCAGGTGGGGGTCCGGTGCCGACACGTGTCCAGACCCGGTCTGGTAGGATCCAGACCTATCCGCATACACTCCTGCTCCCCGCTCAGGCGAAGACCCGATGCTGCCATGTGGCCTATTGCGCACGGCATAAGCCAACGGGCGGAACCTAGCATGACGCCTTTGGGCTTCGCGCGCCTTCACATTCATTATGGATAAGACGTGCGCTTGTCCATTCCACTGGCAGGCGGCGTGCCCAGTCCACGATATGTGAGTCGTGCCATTACTCACACGTTACCCTAGCAAGGATAATGATTCACCATTACTCCCGCATTACCAGGAAAAGGGTTACTACCTATCAATGCTGCATGGACTGCAGCCATCATGACTTCCGCTGATTGCTCAGGCGTTACTAAGGCGGGCAACACAGCGTCCGACGAAGATCTCTGTGCTCTGTCAGCATTTATTATTCATAAGTATTTCTTCCATTATGCTCCTAGGCCCACATGTCGGGGCTCAGCATCCTTGTATGTGCCTCCCTTGAACTATAAAAGGGAAGGCATATGACGTTACAGGGGACACGCAAAAACACAGGCTCAATACACACGCTCGACACACTCAATACAACTTACATACAGTGGAGGTAGGGTATTACGCTCCGGTGGCCTGAACCACTATAAACCCTCGCGTGTTCTTGTGTTTATCCCGAATTCACCAAATAGGCAACCGCTTAGGCCCCCTCCTCATCTTAGGATTAGGGCGGGTGCATTCCGCCACCCGGCCGGAGGATTTTCTCTCCGACAGGGCTAATTCTGTGAATATTTAAAAGTACAGGGCCTAATCTGCAAGATTACAGGGGCCTGCGCGCGAAAACCAGGGACGGCGGGTTGATTTCCAATAAACCGAGGGTCTCTTTAAGAAAACTACCACGCGAAGGGGTTTCGGGTGAATCTAACCGTCAGATCTAAAACCAACGGCTGAGATTAGATCTGCGGCCGAGGGCGCGCGCGCGCAAGCGGGCGAGCGCTAACAGGCGGCCCAGGGAGTGTCAGCGACAGAAGGGGAGAGCGCGCTGACCGAGCGGGCCCAGCGCCAGGTGGTTGGGCGCTGACAGGCGGGCCAGGGCGTCAGGGCGCGCGTGCGCGAAGCGTTATCCGTGATCTGAGTCGTTCGATCTGAATCGGACGGAGGGGATCAGACCAGGGAAAACAGATGGCTGCAGGCGGCACCGCCCATCTCCGCGGTGGTGAGGTCGCTGGAGTTGAGGCTGGTGTGAGCTAGGGTGGCTCCGGGGTCGCCGGAGTTGGGCAGAGGGGAAGACGGCACCACGACAAACTCAATGGCAAGGAAGATGCTATCAATGCACGGGCAGAGAGGGGAGAACGGCGGTGCGAAAGCCTCGTGCGGGCCGGAGAAACTCCGATGAACCATTCCGGCCACGGGGAGGGGACTTAAGGCGCGCTAAGGCCTTGGCTAACTTTAGCAGAGGCAGGGGTGACACAAGGACCTACTCCGGTGAACTAGACCGGGCTAAATCGACAGACCACCATGCGAGCACGGCGGACTGCCGCGGCCGAGCACCGGCGAAGGTGAAATTGGCCGAACACAGGGCGCAATAGGGGAAATTGGGCACGGGCAAAGTGAAAGCTCTCTTGTGGGTTTTGGTGTTTGGATGACAACTCAATTAAAGGACTAACAAGTGTGCTAAGTGTTGAATAGGTGCTTAATGTAAAGCTAACAGGGTTCAACACAAGTGAACAAGTGTGATGGTCCAAGGACTAGATGATGATAGATAATGGGCATCACAAGTAAGATGGACATTGCAAAAGTGATACTCGGGTGCGTAGCTCGGAGACAACTGATCAAAGCCAAGGACGGAGGCAAGAAGAGCTTCGAGGTACCAAGTGCACGGGAGAAGGTCAAGGAGGCTGAGGAACCCAAAGCCAAGGGTGAAGAAGAAGGCTTGCAAAGTCAAGGGTGATCGAGTTGAGAACAGCTACGACACATCAAGGATCACTACATAAGGACGTGACTTACAACCAATGAGGTAACAGCTACAGTTATGTGGTGTAAGTCATAAGGCTCAAGATCAAGCTCTAAGAAGGAGATCAAGGTCACTAGAAGGAGAACAAGTGTCAAAACCAGAACTGGAAGCAGCCCAAAAGAGCTAAGTTCACCTTGATCTTTAGTTTGGGTTGTTCCTATGTTTGGAGATGTTCTATGTGACCTTTGCAGGATGTTGGAGCTAAGAAATGTCAATCTAGATCAAGTCAAGCTGACTTGATGATTTATGAGTCCAACATCAAAGCTCAAGCATGTCAAATGATATAGATGTAATAATTAAGAGAAGGTATGTTTCTAGACTTAGTACATTGGTTTTGTGTACTAATATACTTGTCTAAGTGTTAGAAACAGAAGGAAGAAGAAAAGGAAAGAGGTGCAAAAGGCTTGGCTGTGTACAACCAAGACTCAGCTCAGTCTGGCACACCGGACTATTCGGTGGTGCACCGGACAGTGTCCGGTGCGCCAGGTTGAACTCCGGTGAATAGGCCGCTCTCGGGAGAAGTCTGGCGATGTACGACTATAATTCACCGAACTGTCCGGTGGTGCACCGGACTGTCCGGTGAGCCAACGGTCGGCTGGGCCAACGGTCGGCCGTGCAATCCGCACGTGACGCGTGGCCGAGCCAACGGTCAGATAGGGGCACCGGACTGTCCGGTGTGCACCGGACAGTGTCCAGTGCACCAACGGCTCCAAGACTGCAACGGTCGTCTGCGCCGGTTATGGAAGGAAATCGGGCACCGGACAGTGTCCGGTGCACCACCCGACAGAAGGCAAGATTTGCCTTCCTGGATTGCTCTCAACGGCTCCTAGGCCCCTTGTGCCTATAAAAGGGACCTCTAGGCGCCTTAATCAAGTGAATAAGAGCAGCCAACAAGTATAGACATCACTCGGATAAATTCTCTCTCTCCCTCTCGTGTATATCTCTCTAGTTTGTGTAGAAGGCAAAGCTATAAGCCTTTAGAGAGAGGAGAAGTGCTGCTAAGAGCAAGAGCAAGGTTTTGAGCGTATTGTTACTCTACCGGGGTGCTGTAAAGAAGTTTGTAAGCAGCCACGGTTTTGCTGTAACCCAACTCAACATAGTGAAAGGCTCTATTTGTCATACTGACAGATCTGAGCAAACGGAGGAAGGAGTTGAAACAGACTCCAAGCCCAGGTGTGGCTAACTCCAACGAGGACTAAGCAAGCATTTCAGGCTTGGCCGAACCTCGGGATAAATCCTTGCGTCTGTGTGCTCTGTTCCGTATTGTATTCTGACTCTCTGTCTTACTCGCTTTTATATCTGCACTTCACTGCTTACGTGTGGTACTAGCTTTCCTTGAAGTGCAGGATATTCTTAAGACAGGAACTTCAATTCCACTGCAACCTACTCGAAGGGTTCTTCACTCCACTGTGACTCTGTCTTCGAGTAGAGTAAGATTTAAGTTTCATAGTGATAAGTTTTTATTCGCCTATTCACCCCCCTCTAGGCGACATCCAGATCCTGTTCCTGGGTCAAAGGGAACTTTCACAAAGGTGTCTCACCTCTGGGCGGAGCTTGGGGAGGCTTGGAGCGGTCTCCGGCGAGCTGGATGGCCGGGAACGCGGGCACGGGTCTCCAGCGGCGGCTGGCGGCGTGGGCAGAGCGCGATAGAGGGTGAAGCTATGCGAAATGAGGCAAGGGGTGTGCGCGGAGCACTGGCGGGGCTCTACGAAGGGAGCTGTGCGCGTGGGCGGGCATCGTGGCCGAAAAATCCAGCTACGTGCGCGAGTGCGCACGCGTCGGTCCACGGCGAGCGTGGAGAGGGCGGAACTGACAGGGCAGGCCCACTATGCAGAGAGAGAGAGAGAGGAAAGGGGCACGCGGGGCAACGGCTCGGCGACTGGCAATCCGGGCCCGTGAGGCAGAGAGAGAGAGAGCACGCGGGCGAAGGAAACTGGCGCCGACAGATCGGCCCCACTGAGCAGCGAGCGAGAGAGGGAGGGCGCACACGAGGGAGAACTGCCGCTGATAGGCGAGGTCCGCCTGTCAGGCGGCGCGGGCGCGCGGCCTGGCTTGGCCGACTTGGGCTGGCTGGGCCGCTTTCCCCTTTTCTTTTTCTCAGGATTTTCTAATTCCTTTTCTATTTCCTTTTCTATAGGGTTTTCAAATCCAAATTCAAACTAGGTTTCAAATTTAAATAAATTCAAACTTGTGCAACACTTCAAAGAATATTTTAAGCTCAGCATTGTTGGGGACTTGTTCTCAAATGCTATGAATTAAGAACAAGGCAACATAGAAAAGGTTAATGGTAAATACCCTTCGTCCTTCAAAGCATTATTTCCCTCAGGATATAATGATCTTTAGACGAAGGTCATGAAGAACGCACCTTCATCATCATAGTATATATTAATGAAAGGAGAAGCATATGAGACATGAGAAATAACATGAGTAATCATATGGCATTATTAATATTTTCAATTATATCATCATAAATGAACATGAACAATATTGAGTTACATTTATACCTTCGGCTCGACAGAAGGCAAAAGTCCAAGCGCGACGCACGAGCGAGTACAAGTCAACGTGAACAGTACGGGAGTACTGTTCATCTATTTATAGGCACAAGACGCAGCCCGTGTGAAATTACATCCATGCCCTTTACATTTGCTAATGACTCTAAGGTAATTCAGCGAGGTCTAAATAGCCTTTTCCCTTTTAAGTCGGTTCCCTTTTCTGTCGTCATGCCGAAGCTCCCTTGCGCGTAGCTTCGGCGCTGCGTCAATCTTCGTATTGTTCGTGCTTTTCACACTGTGTGTGGTTCTGATCTGAGTCCGAAGGCACCTGTTCATATATTATACTCGAGAAACATTGTTAAATCATGTTTTTGAGGACCTTCGGAAGACGAAGGCCCCCAACAGTAGCCCCTCGCAGTATTAATTTGTTAGGGATAACGAATTCAGACTGCGACATGGACGAAGGCCTTAAGCTGAAGGTCCGAAAAAACACCTTCCCATTGCTAAAATAGCAACAGTCAATGACAGATGGGGCCCTCCAATTTGGAGCGTATCAGGCGTATAAATAGGAACTCACAGCAACCGCTCTTGATACACTGCTTGTGCCATTTGCCTTATTTTCTCAATTTTTTAACTTTTGCTCACTAGGTCTTGATAGTTCTCAAGCTTTTGAGCTTCGGTTTAAAGGACACATTTTCGTCATTTCCGAAGAGAAGATGTCTCAAGACAAGAAAACTATTGTTGAGCCAAAGCTAATCGAAGAGGGGAAGCTCCTTGAGGAGAAGATTGCTGGATTTGTTGAATCAATAGCAAAAACAAACACAGAGAAGATTACTAAGGAGATACTAGAAGGCCTGTCTGAAGATACTGGTGATAGTGACAGCTATGATGTGGAGAGTGGAAGCAAATACTCTGAAGATCGGCCCTGGCGGCCAAGTCATGTAGTCTTTGGAAAATCAACAATCAAACAGAGTCATCTTGATAATATGAGAGGAAGGTATTTTCGAGATATGTCTATTGTGAGGGCTGACGGAGACAGGGCTATTCCTGCTCCCGTTGAAAACGAAGTTGTGATCTTCCAAAGCTTCTTCAAAGCTGGACTTCGGTTCCCGTTGAGCAGGTTTGTGGTTGAAGTTTTAAAGACATACCAGATTTTTCTTCACCAGATCACTCCCGAAGCAGTTATTAGAATGGGGATCTTCGTCTGGGCTGTGAGAAGTCAAGGTCTAGAGCCAAGTGCGAGATGTTTTTGCAGTATGCATGAACTTTCGTATGAGACGAAGGCCTGGGGTAAAGAACAATATCATAATAATTTTGGTTGCTATAGCTTCGTTGCTCGCTCCGGCGCAAGCTACCCAGTGCCAACGTTTCGAAAGAGATGGCCCGGAGCTTGGATGGAAGAGTGGTTTTATGTGAAAAATGATTTGAAAGCGAGAAAGGACATTGAAGAGATCATCATGCGCCCCATATGGTCCCGCTTCGGCCTCCGAAAGCCGAAGGTAGAGATTGATGAGGCAGCCAAAGCATGCCGAAGGGCTTTCAGCACAGTTTGCTCTTTTATTGGGACAAGAGACTTACTTCAAGAACATATAGCCTACAGGATATGGCCACTTATAGACAGCTGGGAAATGCCGAAAGAAACCATCACTAACCCTAGTGAAGGCGGCCTGGTTCGATTGAAGTACACCTTCAGGTTTGGGGACAAGTTCATCGAACCAGATGATGACTGGTTGAAGTGTATTGAAAATACTAGCGATGAGTTACTTGGAGCATATTCCAGGCCTGAAGATAATGCGCTATCTGCGGGCTTCGGGAGCCAAAAAAGAAAAGATTAAATAGGGTTTTTATGCTATTGGATTTGTGTACCCTGACTATCGCTACCCGCCACGGGGGCAGAAAAGAAAGGGTGCGACTTGTGGAAAAGTTGCTGCTTCGGTTGCTCCAAGCGAGCCTACGCCGAAGAGTAAAAAATTGAAGGTCCTTACCCACCGACCACGCTATATTGAACCGGCCGCAGTGCCTGAGTTTGGCGGGGAGACTTCTTCGGCTGCCGAACCAACGAAGCCCATTCCTTCTGCACAGAAGGCTGAAGAGCCAGCTATAATGCCGGAGGTATCTTCGGCTAAATTAATTGAAAGAAAGGTTGGCGAAGGTAAAGCTGAAGAGTCGAAAACTGAAGAAGTAATGAAGATGTCAGGGATTTTAAGTCGTTCGACAGAAGCAACAGTGCCGTCGGCAGAAAAAGGTTCTGCCATAACACCCAAAAGAAGGATGGTAAATGTATTAGATATTTTAGAAACATCAGGTTCCATAAGCCCTGCCTCCATAAAGAAGGTTGCCAAAACTGTCAAAGCACAAACTGAAGCTGATACTAAGCAGATAAAAAGTAAAGCTGCAACAATTGAGGCTGGAACCGAGGCCGAGCCCACAGTGCCTGTTGAGACGAAGCTTGCCACAAGCGAGCAAGGGGCGGAAGAAGTACCTCCAAATACTAATATAGCTTTTGAGAGAAGTGTGGCCAAAGAAGCTGAATCCCTTACTCCCGAAGCACCCTTCAAAGATCTTGATTATGTCATTCGACATGCTTCGGGAAAAAGATTATCTAAAGAAGAAATCTTTGAAGCTAAACACTATGCCCGAGAACTGAAGTACCCGAAGGGGGCTTTAGTGTTTAATGGTACGGATGAAGATGATTTCTTGTATTGTCTCCCGAACAACAAAGAATTATCCGTTTGCCGGGAGATGGCCAAAAGTATGGGTTTTCCGAAGCTTGAAGCTGGCCTTTGTGCCATGACGAAGGACAATCTTGCGGATAGCCTTGCATACAACAGTCTGAAGGTGCAAAAAGTTGTGAATTTTGAAGTTTATGGATTCTGTAATGGAGTCTTTTATTCTCATGTTAATCCATTTATTCTTTCTTGTAGGGCTTAATACTTAGCAACGCCTTAAGAGCGCAAAAGAATGCTGAAGACGAGAGCTGCACTATTGCTCTCAACAACCTTCGAACAGAGGTTATCAAGCTGAGAAACGAAGCCACGGAAAAAGACAAAATTCTACTTACATTGGTGGACAAAATAAAGGAGGATGAAACTAACTTCAAGGCTCAAGCTGAAATTCAAAAGAATGAGATTGAAGACCTTCGAAAACAGCTGGCCGAAGCCAAAGTAAAGTGTGCTGTCGCTGAAGCTAATCGAGATGCCAGCGAATATTGGAAAAATTATCTAGAAAAAATAGTTGCAGAGCTTCATGCATCCAAAGAAAGATGTTTTGAGAAATCTGTGGAGTGTGTGAAGAAAATGAAGACTAGCTTCACAAATGTGGGCGCGTATTCAAGCGAAGACAACTTCATACGAGGCGACCCCGAGGGCGTTATCGAGTGGATCAGTAGTGAAACCGAAGCTTTTGAGGAAATCTTAAGTGATCGTGGAGATGTTTGCGCATTCTCTGGTGCGAGAGGAGTTGCAGCCGTCTTGGAGAAGGCGGGTTGCGATCATGTTAAAACCTTGGCCCAGGCTGAAGCTGTCTTATCCGTGGACGACACGAAGGATCCCTCTGCCGAAGCAAGTTTAATAGGCGGGAAATTTTTTACTGATATCTGAGAAAATGGTGGCTGAGAAATGGCTCGTGAAATAATGAAGAAGAGCGAAAAAGATCTTCATGACACCCGAGAAGCAACGAAAAAAGCTGAGAGAGCAGCGAAACTCGAGAGACGGATAGGTATTACTTAATGGTTTTTAGCTTTGTTGTTCATTTTTCGTGACTTCGCATTAACTGATGTTTTATACCGCAGCTGAACTACCTCCTCCACCAGAGCCATTCGACCCACTGGCCGACCCAGAATCGAAGAAAGCCATAGAAATCATTAACATGGCCAAAGCTATTGTCGACGAAGTTGTCACCAAACTGCTTAATGAAGTTGCAGAAAAAGTTCTGAAAGAAGAATAACAGTTATTGTAAAAAAACATTTCTAGGATATTAATGTAATATTTGCTGAACTAAGTTTGTAATATTTGATGTTTATAATTTAGTTCTTTACGATGCATGAAAGTTTATGTACATACCGTTTTTGAGCCTTCGGCGAAAAAACACCTTCCCTTCTTTTCATGCTTCGTAAAGAAGAATTTTTATGCTTCGTAAGAACATCCACACTTCGTAAAAACGTCGATGCTTTGTAAATAATAGATCCCTTCTTCCACATCAGAACTGATGAAGCCGTGATTCATTTTTGTAAGGCATTCTCCGAAGATTGGCTTCATTCCAATTTGATGTCATTGGTGTGATATGATGTATGATGAGATGCTATGCGATATGATGCGATGATATGATGCAAAGAATGATGCTAATGCCGAAGACACATATCCCCACTGAAACACAATCCCTGCGTCCCCTTAGGAACGATCAAAATTTCTTTGCCGTTTATTTTTCGGCTTCACCGCTTATTTTTCGGTGTAAGTTCTGCATCCCCTTAGGAACGTCTTTTGAACTTCTTCGCCTTTTATTTCGGCAGTATTCACGTTGACTTTTCACGCTTCGCCTTATATTTCGGTGGTATTTGGCTCTGCATTCCCTGAGGAACGACTTTTGAGCAGAAAACTTACACTGCGCTCCCTTGGGAACGACTTTTTGTAGCTTCGGCAAACTTACGCTGCGCTCCTTAGGAACGACTTTTTGTAGCTTCGGCAAACTTACGCTGCGCTCCTTAGGAACGACTTTTTGTGGCCTCAGTAAAAGTTACAATGCGATTTTTAGCTCTGCATTCCCTTAGGAACGACTTTTGAGCTTCAGCAATTTGGAGCTTCGTAAATCTGTAAACAAGATATATTTCACAAGAGCGAAGCTATTTAAAAATGACAAGAAGACTAGATTTACATTGATTGTTCTTTATTGAAAAAGAAAATGACAATGAATATAAAAATGCTTCAGGGGTAGGATATCTTCTCAATAAATGTGTTTTGATTCTGGCACAGTGCTATTGACTGTGCGAGCTTCGAATTCCTCCCTGAGATCTCGCTGCTGATGGGTCTGATGGCTCCCTTCTAGCTGTTGTCCTCGTGAATAGGCAGGTTGTAATGGCGGTGGAGGTGGAAGCTGTGGCCAAGAAGCCTGTGACTGACTAGCCGAAGCAACAGAGGCTGCAGGATGATTGCCCACATACTCCGGTATGTAGGGTGAGTGACATGAAGCAGTATGCAGAACCTGCTTCGGTTGGCTCTGCCGATCTTCGGCTTCTGTGATGTCCTTCTGCTTTTGGATAGTAATTTGGCACATTCTTGTAGTATGGCCCTTGTCTTCTCCACAAAATAAGCAGTAGATCTTTCTGGGCTGATCGCCATATCTTCCTCTGAAGCCCTTGGCACCTCTACCTCTTGGAGCTGGTGGCCGAAAAGAGCTTTGTTGATGCCCTGAAGATTGTGAAGAATACTGCGGCCTCTGCAGCTGACTTCCTCTGTCATCACTCTGAGTGGAATTGTGAATTGACCTGACATGCCTTGGGTGGATTCTTCCTCCGAAGCCCCTGGTCATCTCAGAGAACCTGTAGGCTTCCTCCCTTCTTTGGCGAAAGTTATTGTCAGCCCGGATGTATTCATCCATCTTTTGAAGTAGCTTCTCCAGAGTCTGTGGAGGCTTTCTAGCAAAATACTAGACAGTAGGTCCTGGACGAAGCCCCTTGATCATGGCCTCAATGACAATTTCATTAGGCACTGTAGGCGCTTGTGCTCTTAGATGCAAGAACCTTCGGACGTATGCTTGGAGATACTCCTCATGATCTTGCGTGCATTGAAACAGAGCCTAAGCTATGACTAGCTTCGTCTAAAAGCCTTGGAAACTTGTCACTAGCATATCCTTGAGCTTCTGCCATGAAGTAATAGTTCGTGGCCAAAGAGAAGAATACCATGTTTGGGCCACATTCTTAACTGCCATGATGAAGGATTTGGCCATGATAGATGCATTGCCTCCGTATGAAGATATAGTTGCTTCATAACTCATCAAAAACTGCTTCGGATCTGAATGCCCATCATACATGGGGAGCTGGGGTGGCTTGTATGATGGAGGCTATAGAATAGCCTGCAGTTTTGCTGCCAAGGGAGAAGCATCATTAAAGGTAAATGTATCATGATTAAAATCACCATACCATCCATCCTCGTTGAATAAGCCTTCTTGATGAAGCTCCCTATGTTGGGGCCTTCGTTCTTGTTCGTCTTGAGCAAGATGACGTACTTCTTCAGTAGCTTCATCGATCTGCCTTTGAAGATCAGCTAATCGAGCCATCTTCTCCTTCTTTCGTTGTACCTGCTAATGGATTATCACCATGTTTCTGATCTCCTAGTCCAACTCCTCCTCTTGGAGTGTTGGACTGGTGGCCTTCCTTTTCTGGCTTCGGGCCTCTCGAAGAGAGAGGGTCTCCTGATTTGGGTCCAGTGGCTGAAGTGCCGCAGCCCCTGGCGCTGAAGCTTTCTTCGGCGGCATGACGAAGCTTGGTGCTTGCCGAAGGTGGTCGAAAAAGGGTTCACCGAAGGTGGGTGCCAATGTTGGGGACTTGTTCTCAGATGCTATAAATTAAGAACAAGGCAACATAGAAAAGGTTGATGGTTAATACCCTTCGTCCTTCGAAGCATTATTTCCCTCAGGATATAATGATCTTCAGACGAAGGTCATGAAGAACGCACCTTCATCATCACAGTATATATTAATGAAAGGAGAAGCATATGAGACATGAGAAATAACATGAGTAATCATATGGCATTATTAATTTTTTCAATTATATCATCATAAATGAACATGAACAATATTGAGTTACATTTATACCTTTGGCTCGACAGAAGGCAAAAGTCCAAGCGCGACGCACGAGCGAGTACAAGTCAACGTGAACAGTACGGGAGTACTGTTCATCTATTTATAGGCACGGGACGCAGCCTGTGTGAAATTACATCCATGCCCTTTACATTTGCTAGTGATTCTAAGGTAATTCACCGAGGTCTAAATAGCCTTTTCCCTTTTAAGTCGGTTTCCTTTTCTGTCGTCATGCCGAAGCTCCCTTGCACGTAGCTTCGGCGCTGCGTCAACCTTCGTATTGGTCGTGCTTTTCACACTATGTGTGGTTCTGATCCTGAGTCCGAAGGCACTTGTCATATATTATACTCGAGAAACATTGTTAAATCATGTTTTTGAGGACCTTCGGAAGACGAAGGCCCCCAACAAGCATGATGCAACATGTCATGACCCATAAGGTTTTGGCAAAAATAAATAATTAACCTCCACTAGTTTAAGCTATTTCTAATCAAAAGGAAAAAGATAGAAAGAATCTAGAGAGAGAAAACCTAGAGTGAGAAAAAGAAGAGTAACACATGATTTTGGGTGATAATTAGAAAGAAATTTTATACCCCAAAATCATGGTGTTACAGCTTCTCGGATCTCGGATTTTTCGCCATCAATTAGTAAGCGCGGCAGGAGGGAGCAGAGCCGGAGATGGGGCGGTGCTCGTGCTGCTGCCGGTGCCTAAAGCTGCTCTGCTTGGTTCTCCCCCACCGCTCAACTTATGTCTACGCCACGGCTGCAGCTCCAATCTGTCCCCATTCTCACCACCGAAGATTCTCTCCGTTTTCTATGCTGCCTATAGTCGGCCTTCAGGGAGAGACCGCTCCGTAGGCCAAGAAGTCGTGGGGCACCGAGATTGCCAATAGCGGTGGCCGGAGCTCCTCCGATGTTTCCACGCCATATGCTACGACGTCTTGTGCTTCCACGCCGGATGCCACAGTAGACCAGGTGAGGTCGAGATGTTTCTCTTTTCCTTGCTGGAGATTTATAACAACTGAGTTGTGCTCAAGCATCGTTCCTTGATTTTTCTCTAAATCAATTGTTGCCTGCATCATATTAAGACTGTCCTATCTCTCAATCTTTGCCCATACTTGAAGCCAATCTGGCTTATCATAAAAAACAATCATCACCCTTTACCGCACGTAGCAGCCCAGTATTCGAGATTAAATCCTGAATCTGCCTGTTAAAAGATATCATCAGATCAATGAAGCTGGGCCACAAGACTAGCCTGATACACCGTGATGCCTGCATCACTTGAGGTACTACTTTCCTAAAGAAAGTCAATTTGCTGAGGAAATATCTCTTTCGCCAAGTATGTAGACAATGCAATGACCATTCCCTTGCCTTTTCGCATGGAGAAACTTGATGTTCATATAGAAACAAATATTTCTAGACACTTCGAGTAATAAAAATACAAAACAACTTAAGACTACGTATGAATGGCTGAAAATAATCATTAGTCACAAAGCTGAAAATACACCATGACCTAACTTTTTTTAATTTTGTGGTCTCACAATTTGATGTATATAGTGCAAAATTTCTTTGAATCTTTGCTTACTTCAATTTCTTTCTATAAAGTGGACATAACCTAACTTTCCAGGCACATGCCCTAGAAGATGAGACCGTTTCTTCATTGCTTGAATTCTTGAGAACCTTTATTTGAATTCTGGTGTTAATTTCTTTTCAATTGATTTGCTCCCTGCTGAAATACATGCTTATAAAGAAAATAAATCGATTTCTTTTTCACTTATATATGTTTAACCTTTTCACGAGATCAGCTTTATATATTCACGATTTCTTGTTGGGTTGCCAACGTTATGTTTATATTGACCAACTTTATTAGGACACTGCGTTCTGGTATTTGACACTTAACAGTTTCACTTTGCAGGAAGAAAGGTTAAGATTGTCGAGACAAAGGATATATGTACCATATCACTGCTCCTCTATCAAGCATCAGTTCTCATTCTGTATATAGTTTTACCATTATGACATCAATTTTCCTTATCGAATGAATATCCATTTTATCCCTAGGAAGAATGGGATACATGTTATTAATTAGGTACGTGATATTTGTGAAAGGCACTATGACTTTACTACATGAATATGCTCAAATCACTTTAACATAAAACCCTTCATATAACAAATGGTAACAGAACCGTTACTTATATTTCCTCCAACCATTCTAGATGATTTACCCTACAATCTTTTAGTTCCTTCATTAATACTTTTATTTTCAATTCATGCCTGTGTTCTTATACAACACACAAATGAATACTTATGTTTTATAGCTCCGTCTAGTTTAGAATCGTAGAATTTCCTGCCCGTGCAAGCATTAGATTGTTTTTTTGGATTGGTTAACTAACAGTTCTCGATAATTATCTGTTGTAGTCACTGTTGTTTTCTTTTTCCTTTTTTTACTTGATTCAAGGACTGCTAGTGGTCAAAGGGCACTACCGCCTTCTTTTGCTTTTACGTGCTGCAAGACCATTGTTATGTATTCCATGTTTATTATTACTTTGAACACGATTAGAATATAATGTTTTAGCTTAATCCATGGAAGGTATGGGGATGGATTACTCTCAGCTATTGATTAATCCTGTAGCACGTCCTTTACTGACTATTGTGTTTAAATGGCGAAGGATGATGGAGATACAATGAACACGTAAGTCATTATTATTTTTAGCCTTGGCGCTATATGTTTGTTAGCAGAGGTTACATGATTCTTCTTTCGGAATAGACAGAAAAATGAGAGCCTTCATTGTTGTTTATTTAGTAGAGGTTGAGATCGTATTTCAAATTATTAAGAACACTACTGTTTTAGATTCTTTCACATATTCATACGTTTGAAAAAACCTGCATCCTCCATGATGTTTTGGTCATAGAGAATGTAATAAAAGTTTGGTAAATAGCATTGATACTCCCACACTATATTATTTTTCTTTGTGTTGAAGATTAATGTAACCACATTGTTGTGGTTTGAACACTAATCGAGAAGGCCTCTTTACTGTTGTCTAGGTGAGTTATAACTTTCATATACGTGCTTCCATACACTTTAATATTAGTAGTACAATTGTTGTTAGCAGATTAAAAACTTAGTTAAACATATGCGTACTCACATATTTATTATTTCTCTTTACACCAAGGATTCCCATGGACATGTGGTTGTCCGTTGCACAGATGTTGATACAAATGTTCAGTTCCTTTTTAGGTAAATTCTATGCACTACCTCTTTCAGTGACAACATGTACACTTATGTATTTATGTTGCGATGTTGCTTGCTTTCGAGCATTGTGACACAGACACACCGCTACCAATATTTTTTATCTAACACGATTAAGAAGTAGAAATACAATGTTCTTTAGCATTTTTTTCTTTGGTTTGGAGGGGACCCAAGAAATGCTACAAGCTTTATTTGCTTCTAATGAAAATGATTGATCTGTCGTCGGTTCCAAGCGATAGATCTGTCGGCTAACCGTCTCAAGGAGAAGGATCCACCCCTGATTTTGTACCTGCACTTAAAAGCACACAATGTCGAAAAAGAACTTGACATCAGATGCAATTTCTCTGTTTTAGAAAATATGCCTCAAACTTTCTGACATAAAATATTCCTTAACATATTAACATATAGTCTAATTGGTAGGTCCTCCTACTGGATACAAGAGAGTCACGATAAGCTCAAAAACATATTTTGAATTAACGAAGATTGGCTTTGAGAGGTAAAAAATATGGACCTCATGTAGATAAAATAGAAACATTTATTCTATCATGGCTATGAAATGACCTAAGTGATGAGTAAAATATGCAGTTCCACCATATCAATAGAAATGCAATGTAGATATTAAGTAGTGAGTACATAAAAGCGCTTAAAGGTAAGTTATACAAATCTCTGTTATATTCTTAGATAGGATCAAGAAAAATGTCCCTTCCAATGAAAATAATAGGTCAACGTGTCTTGATTTCACCAGGTATCGTTGCTCATGTTGCAGCCGGAGGTTGCAGCTACACAGGAACACAAATTCAGGTACATTTTACACCTACATATCATCCTACAAACATGTTTTGTCCTAACATTTTGTATGTTACCATAAAATTACTTTGTACACTACAGATATAAACAGTTTCATCTCAGATGACGCAACAACAACTGCAATATTTTGCTTTGACAACATTGCTAAACATATTCTTGGAAAACCTTGTTGTCGGGTACCATAATTAGGGGTACCCCCAACGCTCCTAATCATGGCTGGTTAACACCCTCAGACCAACTGACGGGTGCGGTTCAAGCCAGGACTTCGTCTACCCGAAGGACGCAACCTTACCCGAGCCCAGCCTCGGGTTGGAACAGTGGTCCCAGACGAATTCACGCCTCGCCTGAGGGCCTACTCAGACGGCAGGCGCCCCCTCGGCTCTCCCGAGGCCTGGCTCGGGCAGGCTTCATCGAGAAGCAACCTTGGCCATACCGCCTCACCAACCGACCGCTTCGCAGGCGCATTAAATGCGGGGGATGCCTGACGCCGTATCCTGACACACGCGCCTCAGTCGGCCAGGCCGAAGTGACCGCAGTCACTTTGCCCCTCCTCTTTACTGTCCGATATGACAGGAAAATAGCGCTGCTCGCTCCGCTCCAACTGCCGTGTCAGCCACCCCGGCAACGACTGACAATAGGTCACGATCAACCACCGAGCTCAAGCCTCGGGCGCAACAAGAAGCTCCGCCTCGCCCGACCTCACGCTCCGGCCTCGGGAGGAGGTCTCCGCCTCGCCTGACCCCCGGACTCGGCCTCGACCCCGGTCTCGGGAGGAATCGCGTCCTCGCCCGACCCTGGCCTCGGCCACAAAAGAAGTCTCCGCCTCGACCGACCCTGGGCTCAGACTGACCGTGTTGATAGGGGATGCATCATTCCCCTACTCCTAGCCTGCTCAGGCTACAAGGAACAAGACCGGCGTCCCATCTGGCTTACCCCGGCGATGGGTAATGATGGTGCCCCACGTGCGCCATGACGCCGGTGGCTCTCAGCCCCTTATGACAGCAAGGAGACGTCAGCAGGGTCCTCACCGCGCTGCCAGCTGTGCTCCTACAGGACTCAGGTGCTCCTCCAGTGGCCACGCCGTCACATGTACAGCGCCCAAGCTCTCCCCCGACGGCCACGTTGGCATGTTTATAGGGCTTAGGCACTCCACTGCCGGACACGTTAGCACATAGCTATGCCCCCCGTTGTACACCTGGAACTCTCTCCTTGCCTCTATAAAAGGGGAGTCCAGGGCCACCCTGAGAGAGGTTCGCGCGAGCGGCGTACGAGCCCTCTCTCTCTCTCTCCCTCACGCGACGCGCTTGTAACCCTTACTGCGAGCGGCACCCCTGGTGCAGGATAATACAAGGCTTGTTCCACATCTTGTGTTCCATCCCGCGCCAACCCATCTGGGTATGGACACGCAGCGTACTCGTCGGTCCAGGGACCCCCCGGGGTCGAAACGCCGACAGTTGGCGCGCCAGGTAGGGGCTTGTTGCGTGTTAACGAACACCTTCCCGTTGAGATCCAGATGGGGAGTCTTCAGCAACCTCTCCAGCCCGGGACAGTGCTCCGCTTCGAGAGTCTTGAGTTCATGTCCCTCGACGGCAGCTACGACATGGCACTCCTCCCCACGCGGCGTGACGACAACGACGGTCTTCGACTACCCCGGCGGCGGTGAGCTCTACTACGGCATCTCCCTGCGGCGGAAGAGGAGCACTCCGGTCGTTCCCGCCGCCATCCTCGTCGGAGGAGGCGGAGACGGGGCAACCATGGCCACGCAGGAGGCAACACCTTGTCGGTCGTCGCACTAGAGCGAGTCGACGACGCCGGCACTCCCCCGCGGGACATGTCGGACATTGCCCTCGCACCTGAGGCGACGGCGGGTGTAACTTCCCCGCGACGTGTCAGCCCCAGGCGGACTGATGACGCCAGCACCCTCGCGAAGGACCTGCTGGGCGTTACCCTCGTACCTGAGTTGACGGTGTGCACCGCCCCCGACGCGACTTCGCCACCATCCAACAACCAAGAGGTACCGTCCGTTTTCCATCCCATACCTTTTCGGTTCAGCTTCGATCCACCTAGCGACCCCGCAATGGTGAGCGCCTTCGTAAAGGCGTATCCAAACCTTCCGGGGTACCACATGTGGTCGACCTAGGACCGACTGACAGCCGTCTCGACCTTCGGACCGGCGGGTTCTGAGGAAGAGGACATCCCCGACTCCGGTTGGGATTTCTCTGCCCTCAATGACCCCGGTGCCATGTGGGGCTTCATGTCCGCATGTGACCACTGCCTCTCCGGTTGTTCTGACGATGGCCATGACCTTGACGACAAGGGTTACGGCCCAAGTCGCGAATGCTTCCACGTCGATCTGGGAGATCACAACGAAGGCAACCACCTTGGTATGCTAGAGGTTGATGATCCCCCTGGGCCCTCATCTCACGTTGACATCCTGCGGGAGCTAGCTGTTGTCCTAGTCCCTGCGGGGGGTCAGGAAATACAGCTCGAGCAAATCTGTGAGATGCAGGCCTGGGTCGACGGGGAAGCAGGCCGGCTTGTACAGCTCCGACAGAACATCGAATAGGAGTGGGCAGGCCGATCACTCGCCGGAGAAGCCTGTCACCGGGCCCAAGACATCTGGCACTGCATCGTCGACAATGCCAGGGCAGCGCTGCCTCCGGCTGTCAGCGGGTCCGGCCAGGACCTAGCTGCAGCGGCGATGCTGCTTCAGGCCATGCCGGAGCCATCCACCACCGAGGGACGGTGCATCCAGGGCGAACTCAAGAATCTTCTAGAGGGCGCCGCGGTTCGACGAGCCGAAAGCTCCGCCTCCCGTAGGCGAGCTGACCCCTCGGAGCATCATGCGGTGTCCTCCCGACGCATTCGGGAAGCCTCGGTCCGTCCCGAGCGACAACGAGCACTACCACCTCGACCATCGAGCCCGCCTCGACGAGAAGGTGCGCCGAGGCTACCATGCCAGGCGCGGGGGACGCTGCAACAGCGAGGAGGACCGCAGTCCTTCACCCGAACCACCCGACCCGTGAGTCTTCAGCCGGGCCATTCGGCGAGCACCGTTCCCTGCCCGTTTCCGAGCCCCGACTACTATCACCAAGTACTCGGGGGAGATGAGGCCGGAGCTGTGGCTCGCGGACTACCGACTAGCCTGCCAGTTGGGAGGGGCGGATGATGACAACCTCATCATCCGTAATCTACCCCTTTTTCTCTCCGATGCCGCCCGAGCCTGGCTGGAGCATCTGCCTCCTGCGCAAATCTCCGACTGGGACAATCTGGTCAAAGCTTTCGCGGGGAACATCCAAGGCACGTATGTGCGCCCTGGGAACTCGTGGGACCTCCGAAGCTGCCGCCAGCAGCCAGGGGAGTCCCTCCGAGAGTACATCCGGCGGTTTTTGAAGCAGCGCACCGAGCTGCCCAACGTTACCGACTCGGATGTCATCGGGGCTTTCCTTGCCGGCACCACTTGCCGAGACCTGGTGAGCAAACTGGGGCGCAAGACTCCCACCCGTGCGAGCGAGCTGATGGACGTCGCCACCAAGTTCGCCTCGGGTCAGGAGGCGGTCGAAGCCATCTTCCGGAAGGACAAGCAGCCTCAGGGGGAGCCGAAGACAGATGCCCCTGAGGCGTCCGCCCAGTGGGGCACGAAGAAGAAGGCCAAAAACAAGTCGCGAGTGAAGCGCGACGCCGCAGACGTGAATCTCGTCGCTGCGGCCGAGCACAGGAATCCTTGGAAACCACCTGGAGGGGCCGGCGCATTCGACAAGATGCTCAAAGAGTCGTGCCCCTATCACCAGGGTCCCGTCAAGCACACCCTCAAAGAATGTATCATGCTCTGACGCCACTTCCATAAGACCGGGCCCCCGGTGGAGGATGGCAGGGGCCATGACAACGACAAGAAGGAGAGTGGCAAGGAAGAGGGATTCCCGGAAGTCCATAACTGCTTCATGATCTACGGCGGGCAGGCGGCGAATGCCTCGGCTCGACACCGCAAGCAGGAGCGCCAGGAAGTCTGCTTGGTGAAGGTGGCGGCGCCAGTCTACCTAGACTGGTCCGACAAGCCTATCACCTTCGACCAAGTCGACCACCCCGACTTCGTGCCGAGCCCGGGAAGGTACCCTCTCGTCGTCGATCCGATCATTGGCAACGTTAGGCTCTCCAAGGTCCTCATGGACGGAGGCAGCAGCCTTAACATCATCTACGCCGAGACCCTTGAACTCTTAGGGGTTGATCGGTCCGAAGTCTGGGCCGGTGCGGCACCCTTCCACGGGATCGTGCCCGGGAAGCGAATCCAACCCCTCGGACGGATCGACCTACCCGTCTACTTCGAGGCTCCCTCGAACTTCCGAAAGGAAGCTCTCACCTTTGATGTCATCGGGTTCCGAGGAACCTACCATGCGGTGTTGGGAAGACCATGCTACGCCAAGTTTATGGCCATCCCCAACTACACCTACCTCAAGCTCAAGATGCCAGGCCCGAATGGGATCATCACTGTCGGGTCCATGTTCCACCACGCATACGAATGCAACGTGGAGTGCGTGGAGTACGCCGAGGCTCTCGCCGAGTCCGAGGCCCTCATCGCCGACCTTGAACGCCTCTCCAAGGAGGCGCCTGACGCGAAGCGGCACACTAGCAACTTCGAACCAGTTGAGGTGGTCAAGTCCGTCTCTCTCGACCCCAGCAACGACGCCAGCAAGCAAGTTCGGATCGGCTCTGAGCTCGACCCCAAACAGGAAGCAGTGCTCGTCGACTTTCTCTGTGCAAACGCCGAAGTCTTTGCATGGAGTCCCTCAGACATGCCCGGCATACCGAGGGATGTCGCCAAGCACTCACTGGACATCAGAGCTGGAGCCCGACCCGTGAAGCAAGCCCTGTGCCGCTTCGACGAGGAAAAGTGCAGGGCCATAGGCGAGGAGATCCACAAGCTACTCGCGGCAGGGTTCATCAAAGAGGTATTCCATCCCGAATGGTTAGCTAACCCTGTTCTAGTAAGGAAGAAGGATGGGAAATGGAGGATGTGTGTAGACTATACTGGTCTAAACAAAGCATGTCCGAAAGTTCCCTACCCTCTACCTCGCATCGATCAAATCATGGATTCCACAACTGGGTGCGAAACCCTGTCATTCCTCGATGCCTACTCAGGCTATCACCAAATCAAGATGAAAGAGTCCGACCAGCTCGCGACTTCTTTCATCACACCTTTTGGCATGTACTGTTACACCACAATGCCATTTGGGTTGAGGAATGCAGGCACCACTTACCAGAGGTGCATGAACCACGTGTTCGGAGAACACATCGGCAGAACGGTCGAGGCTTACATCGACGACATCGTTGTCAAGACGAAGGGAGCCTCCGACCTCCTCTCCGACCTTGAAACGACGTTCAAGTGTCTGAGAGCAAAAGGCGTGAAACTCAATCCCGAGAAGTGTGTCTTTGGAGTCCCCCGAGGCATGCTCCTCAGGTTCATCGTCTCCGAGCGGGGCATCGAGGCCAACCCGGAGAAAATCACGGCCATCACCAGCATGGGACCGATCAAAGATTTGAAAGGAGTACAGAGGGTCATGGGATGCCTTGTGGCTCTAAGCCGCTTCATCTCACGCCTCGGTGAGAAAGGCTTGCCTCTGTACCGCCTCTTAAGGAAGGCCGAGTGCTTCACTTGGACCCCCGAGGCCGAGGAAGCTCTCGAAAACCTTAAGGCGCTCCTTACGAAAACACCCATCCTGGTGCCCCCCGCCGCGGGAGAAGCACTCTTGATATACGTAGCCGCGACTACTCAGGTGGTCAGCGCCGCGTTCATAGTCGAGAGACGAGAAGAAGGGCATGCATTGCCCATCTAGAGGCCAGTCTACTTCATCAGTGAAGTACTTTTTGAGACCAAAGCTCGCTACCCACAGATCTAGAAGCTGCTCTATGCAGTGGTCCTGACACGACGAAAGTTGCAACACTACTTCGAGTCTCATCCGGTAACTGTGGTGTCATCCTTCCCCCTGGGGGAGATCATCCAGTGCCGCGAGGCCTCGGGTAGGATAGCAAAGTGGGCGGTGGAGCTCATGGGCAAAACGCTATCATTCGCTCCTCGGAAGGCCATAAAATCCCAGGTCTTGGCAGACTTCCTGACTGAGTGGACTGACACCCAGTTACCGACAACTCCAATCCAGCCCGAGCTCTGGACCATGTACTTCGACGGGTCACTCATGAAAACAGGAGCGGGCGCTGGCATGCTCTTCGTTTCACCCCTCGGAAAGCATCTCCGCTACGTCATTCGCCTCCATTTCCCGGCGTCAAACAATGTGGCCGAGTATGAAGCACTAGTTAACGGGCTACGCATCGCCGTCGAGCTAGGGGTCCGACGCCTCGACGCTCGAGGCGACTCGCAACTTGTCATTGACCAAGTCATGAAGAACTCCCACTGCTGTGACCGGAGGATGGAAGCCTACTGCGATGAAGTCCGGCGCCTGGAGAACAAGTTCTACGAGCTGGAGCTCAACCACATCGCCCGACGGTACAACGAGACTGCGGACGAGCTGGCGAAAATAGCCTCGGGGCGAACGACAGTTCCCCCCGACGTCTTCTCCAGAGACCTGCATCAACCTCCGTCAAGATCGACGACGCACCCAAGCCCGAGGCACCCTTGGCCGATCCTGAGGCACCCTCGGCCGAGCCCGAGGCACCCTCGGCGGCACCCGAGGCACCCTCGGCCATCGAGGAAGAGGCCTTGCCCGTCAAGGAGGAACAGAATGGGGTCGCGCCAGATCCGAACTGGCAGGCCCCGTACCTAGAATATCTCCTCCGAGGAGAGCTTCCCATCGACAAGACCAAAGCTTGGTGGCTGGCTCGGCGCGCCAAGTCATTTGTCCTGCTGGGTGATGAAAAAGAGCTCTACCACCACAGCCCCTCGGGCATCCTTCAACGATGCATATCCATCACCCAAAGATAAGAGCTGTTGCAAGAAATACACTCGGGGGCTTGCGGCCATGATGCAGCGCCTCAAGCCCTCGTGGGGAATGCCTTTCAACAAGGTTTCTACTGGCCAACCGCGGTGGCCTACGCCACTAGGATTGTGCGCTCCTGCCGGGGGTGTCAATTCTACGCAAAGCAGATGCATCTGCCCGCTCAAGCCTTGCAGACGATACCCATCACCTGGTCATTTGCTGTGTGGGGTCTGGACCTCGTCGGACCCTTGCAGAAGGCACCCGGGGGCTTCACGCACCTGCTGGTCGCTATCGACAAATTCTCCAAGTGGATCGAGGTTCGACCCCTAAACAGCATCAGGACTGAGCAGGCGGTGGCATTCTTCACCAACATTATTCATTGGTTCGGGGTCCCAAACTCAATCATCACCAACAATGGCACGCAGTTCACCGGAAAAAAGTTCCTGGACTTCTGCGACGACCACCACATCCGTGTGGACTGGGCCGCTGTAGCTCATCCCATGACGAATGGGCAGGTGGAGCGTGCCAACGGTATGATTCTGCAGGGGCTCAAACGAAGGATCTACAACGACCTCAACAAGTTTGGCAAGCGGTGCATGAAAGAGCTACCCTCGGTAGTTTGGAGCTTGAGGACGACGCCGAGCCGCGCCATGGGTTTTACGCCGTTCTTTCTAGTCTATGGGGTCGAGGCCGTCCTCCCCACGGACTTAGAATATGGCTCCCCGAGGACCAAGGCGTACGACAACCAAAGCAACCAGACCAGCCGAGAAGATGCGCTGGACCAACTCGAGGAGGCTCGGGACGTCGCCTTACAACATTCGGCACGGTACCAGCAGTCGCTGTGGTGCTATCACACCTGAAGCGTTCGGGCCCGGGGCTTCCAAGTGGGAGACTTGGTGCTCCGCCTGCGACAGGACGCCCGAGGGCGCCACAAGCTCACTCCTCCCTGGGAAGGGCCCTTCATCATCGCCAAGATCTTGAAGCCCGGAACATACAAGTTGGCCAACGACCAAGGCAAGGTCTACAGCAACGCTTGGAACATCCAACAGCTACGTCGCTTCTACCCTTAAGATGTTTTAAGTCATTCATGTACCTCATTTACGTACACAAAGTCTAGCCGTCAAGGAAGGGTCGGCTTTGCCTCAGCAAAGCCCGACCCTCCCTCGGGGGCTAGAAGGGGGGAACCCCCTCTGCGTCAAAACTTTCCTCGGAAAAATTTTCTACCTTTGTGCTTTCGACTTCTGTATTGATAGCGGGATCCTGAGAACGACGAGAGTACACGTAAGCGGCAAGGCCGACCGAGCCGAGGAACTCCTACGCCTCCGGGATACGGATACCTCACTCATCACCTTTCGCGAGAAGTAACTCACGCTCGGATAAGTGATCCTGCTACCGAACAAGTCCTAACACTCGGGTAGAAAACAACTTTCGCGCCTTCTCGACTGTCCCAATAATGGAATCCTTCGACCGAATGAGAGCGCACGTAAGCGGCAAGGCCGACCGAGCCGAGGGACTCCTACGCCTCCGAGATACGGATACCTCACTCATCACCTTCCGCGAAAAGTAACTCTCATTTGGATAAATGATTCTGCTATTGACAGACAAGTCGTGATACTCGAAACAAGAGGAGAGAAGACGCAGCTTTTTAAACACGACGATAAAGTGTTTATGCCTCGACGGCCGCAAAAAAGCATGTGCATGCTACATGCAAACTGTTCCTGCAGGTTCTGGCATCGGCAGGGGGAGCAGCAGCACCCTCGGCGTTGATTCCACCCTCAGCGGAACCAGGCCCGGCCTCGGACGGCGACCTGGGCAAAAGGACCTCCACCTAAGGGAGGATGCCAGCTCCGCGCCAGCAGATGTTTTGGCCAAGCTCCAGCAGCTGCTGCCACACCTTCGGCCCGGGGAGCCGCCGTCTCCCGGGCCGACGAAGTCTCTTTCCGAGCCGACTCCGCGTCTGTCCGCGCTAACACCGCTGCCTCCGGCTCCAGCTCATCGCAGAGCAGCCGAGGGTTCCGAAAACTGAGCAAGGGAAGCCTAGAGCGGCAAGGCCGACAGAGCCGATGGACTCCTACGCCTCCAGGATATGGACACCTCACTCGTCACGTTCCGTGAAAGGCAACCGACGCTCGGTTAAGTGGTTCGGCTAGCCAACAGACAAGTCCCAGCGCTCGGAATGAGGAAGACACACAGCTTCGTTCTCGAATACCCAAATGTTCAGGCCTTGACAGCCACAATGAACATACACTGGCGCTCAAGGTGCCATTACAAACGGGACTCCGGTTCCGTTCCCGCGGGTATGAACAACCTCCATACCAGGGGGCCCGCGGGATGACGAACCCCAAGCGGCTCACCGGCAACCGCCCCGACAGCAGCGACAATGACCCCCGCTTCGGGCGGCGAAACAGCAGCAGTGATGACCTCAGGGCCGACGCTACTGTTACGAGGCCCTCGCCCGCGTCTCCGCTCGAGGGGCGAGGACAAGCCATCAAAGCCGAAGAGCTAGAGGCCCGGAGCATAGCTGGCGCCGACGATCTCGTCGGCGGAGAAACCTTCTCCGGCTGCTGCCACCACAGCACCGACGGCAGCGTCCACCTGTCCACCAACACCGCACCAGCGAGCGCCGGCTGCCCCAAAGCGCACCGGCAGGCCCTCACTCCTGCCCTCGCCGAGGCCGCCCTAGAACACGAGCACCGCCCTCGCGGCGCGCGACGTGCTGGGCAACCCTCCGGCGCGGCTGACAGCACGAGGAAGACCTGGACGTGGCCGGCCCGTGCGCGACACAACCTCCGCCCGGACGAAGGACGGAAAGCTGCACCCTGTCCAGGAAACAGCAGTTCGCCTTCCCCCGCATGGCTGGAGGAAGCCTCCGTAGGGCTGGAGGATGCCTTTTTCCCCCAAACACTGGGGGAAGAAAAGGGTTACCGGCCCACACAGAGGCAACCCCCGGCTCAGCTCTCCCTCCGCCTCAGCAAGGATGACGAAGATCCTTGAAGCTGAGGGCGGGACGGAGGCCGCAGCCCAGCTTGCTTCTCCCCACCAAACTGCCCATTGGTGAGGGAATGCAGCCGAGCTGCACGACAAAAATCCTTGAAGCCGAACGATGGCTGAAAGGTACCGATCTCCACGAGGCCACGCTCCTCCAACGACAGCAAGAGCAAGGCGACGCTGGGGCACCCCATCCGGGGGCCCAAAAGGCGGAAGGGCGCAAGGCATGAGGGGAGGACGAAGGCATGGCCACTGCCCATGGGATCGATCCCCCTTTTATAGGCAGACCTCCTCGCTTGCACCCCTTAGAGTCACAGGCGAAGTCCCCACTGACAACCTCCAGGGTTCTCCCCCCACGACGTGGGGGCTGGGACCCACACATCATATGAGCTGAACCGAAGCACGGAGAAGGCGAACCGCCGCACGCAAGGCGTGTAACCGTCCCGCGGTTACAAGCACTCTCCCATCTTCGCAGAAACTGGTGGTCGAAAGGGTGGACTGCTACGCGACAAGCGTCCAACTGCACCACAACTGTGCGCCCCTTCGGCTCCGTCCACATCTGGTGGACCAGCATAAAGGAAGCGGGCCCGCACGTCATGTAACCGGCGTGCCGGTTACGACGTGCAAGAAGCTCCACCGCCACTCACGCCAATGCTGCGCCTCCTCGACTGCGGGACCAGTACCGCGACTCGAGGTACCCCTGCGCATGACCCAACAGTGCCAATTAAAGGCGACGGCCACGGGTCGATCAGCCACGGGGTAGGTGCGACGGTTGGCATGGTCAAAAGTGGGCCGACAGTAACTGCAGTGGCAGACGAACGGAGGCAGCAGTCAAGTCACCTGCAGGCTCGCGTCCCCTCCTGAAGCAACGGGAGAGCCCTCCCTCACGGCGTGAAGACGACGCACCCGTGCCCTGTTCCTCGAACAGCTCGCACGCGCAACGGGTGCCACGCGAATCACCCGTCCCGTCGCATCAACTCCCCAACGGAGCAGGCAACACCTCTGGCAGGCGAGGCGGGCGTCGCTTCGTCTTCGCCATAATGACCGCGTCAAAAAAGGTGCGCCACTTTATTTAAAATTCATATCCTTCCCCTCCTCCTCCTCTCTCTCTCTCTCTCTCTTGCCACAGGGACCGGGAAAGGGGACGTTGTGGAAGGAATCCTTCTCGGCGGAGGAAGCGGGCCCCGAGCCCTCCTACTGATCAGGGGTTCGAAGGCTGGCCCCTCGGAAGGGTTCGACAGCCGCCCCAGAGCGCCCGGGCTCCGTGCCCACTACTGATCAGGGGTTCGTAGGCTGGCCCCTCGGAAGGGTTCGACAGTCTCCCCAGAACATGCAGAGTGAGGGATGACTCTGGGTACGTTCGATACATAACCAAGGCTCGGGCTACGCTCCCGAGGTACTCTAGGACATTTCCGAGACCGGCGAGAACGATTTGTAACGGAATCCCACCGGAGGGAGGCATCGAGCCCTCGGACCCTGTCGAAGGGGTCTGGGTCCGGCGAATCACCCGCAGGTACTTTTGGAGCGCGCCTCCGGGCTACAGCCGACCCCTAACGAACGGGGCACGGGCGTCCACTCGGATCACCCATTAGCAGCTCACTGGAAACACCATGTTCGGTGCCCTCCGAGGGCAACATGGCGCTTTCCCCCCTCCTCCTTGCAGAAAGGCGATGCAGGGGCGTAAATAAAAGTTGGGAAAGTCCTTGATCGTCCTCTCGCTCCGTGCAGAGGCTCGGGGGCTGCTCTCGCACCCGGCTATGGCCAAACCTGTTGACAGCGTCAACAAACCAGCCTGATAACTTGGAACCCGACCACGCACCCGGGCTACTGCCGGGCCGCAAGAGGGAACGACCAGACCGGCCGAAGCACCACGAAAAGCATTCAGACCTCAGAGGAGTCAAACCACTCCTCCGAGGCCTCGGGGGCTACACCCGGCGGGTGCGCTCGCGCGCACCCACCAGAACAAGGCAAAAAACCGAGAAAGGCCGGTCCCCTCGCCGAAAACGCGGCAAAAGCCTCCAAGCGAGTACCATCACTCCCTTCGAGGCTCGGGGGCTACTGTCGGGTACCATAATTAGGGGTACCCCCAACGCTCCTAATCATGGCTGGTTAACACCCTCAGACCAACTGACGGGTGCGGTTCAAGCCAGGACTTCGTCTACCCGAAGGACACAACCTTACCCGAGCCCAGCCTCGGGTTGGAACAGTGGTCCCAGACGAATTCACGCCTCGCCCAAGGGCCTCCTCAGACGGCAGGCGCCCCCTCGGCTCTCCCGAGGCCCAGCTCGGGCAGGCTTCGTCGAGAAGCAACCTTGGCCATACCGCCTCACCAACCGACCGCTTCGCAGGCGCATTAAATGCAGGGGATGCCTGACGTCGTATCCTGACACACGCGCCTCAGTCGGCCAGGCCGAAGTGACCGCAGTCACTTCGCCCTTCCTCTTTACTTCCCGATATGACAGGAAAACAGCGCCGCTCGCTCCGCTCCGACTGCTGTGTCAGCCACCCCGGCAACGACTGGCAACAGGTCACGATCAACCACCGAGCTCAAGCCTCGGGCGCAACAGGAAGCTCCGCCTCGCCCGACCTCACGCTCCGGCCTCGGAAGGAGGTCTCCGCCTCGCCCGACCCCCGGACTCGGCCTCGACCCCGGTCTCGGGAGGAATCGCGTCCTCGCCCGACCCCGGCCTCGGCCACAAGAGAAGTCTCCGCCTCGACCGACCCTGGGCTCAGACTGACCGTGCTGATAGGGGATGCATCATTCCCCTACTCCTAGCCTGCTCAGGCTACAAGGAACAAGACCGGCGTCCCATCTGGCTTACCCCGGCGACGGGTAATGATGGTGCCCCGCGTGCGCCATGACGCCGGTGGCTCTCAGCCCCTTACGACAGCAAGGAGACGTCGGCAGGGTCCTCACCGCGCTGCCAGCTGTGCTCCTACAGGACTCAGGCGCTCCTCCGGCGGCCACGCCATCACATGTACAGCGCCTAAGCTCTCCCCCGACGGCCACGTTGGCATGTACACAGGGCTTAGGCACTCCACTGTCGGACACGTTAGCACATAGCTACGTCCCCCGTTGTACACCTGGAACTCTCTCCTTGCCTTTATAAAAGGGGAGTCCAGGGCCACCCTGAGAGAGGTTCGCGCGAGGGAAGCGGCGTACGAGCCCTCTCTCTCTCCCTCACGCGACGCGCTTGTAACCCCTACTACGAGCGGCACCCCTGGTGCAGGATAATACAAGGCTTGTTCCACATCTTGTGTTCCATCCCGCGCCAACCCATCTGGGCAGGGACACGCAGCGACAATTTACTCGTCGGTCCAGGGACCCCCCGGGTCGAAACACCGACACTTGTGAACCCTGATGTCGTGAACACCTTTATGCAGTAGATAGCTAATGTATTTTTATGATATTAATCATGCCTCTAGGACATGTTGCTACAATAGACCCTTTTGCATGTATGTATAGGACTATAGGTGATAGATCGATATCTTAGGCTACCAATAAACAGACTTGCTAGAAACGCACTTATGCTGATGAGTACAATGCTGCTTGGAACATGTTGAACTAATCTGATTAATATATTTTTGTATGGCCTTTGTTGTGGTCGCTTATACAAGCATACGTATATTGCATTATTAGTACAAGCAAATCTTCTATATATGGGCTTCTATTCGCCAACTCTTTTCTATTGACTCTTACATATATATACTATGAGTTTCATATTAACTTACATATCATGTTTCTTACATACATATACTAAGTTTTATATTAACTTATATATATATATATATATATATATATATCATATTTCTGTATATTTTAAGGTCCTGCAATCGAATTTGACATCACGCGCTGGGCGCGCGACATACACTAGTATAGGAGAAAGGAGGAAAAGGGTCAACGGTAACGGCGGGTCCGAGGGAGTGGGAGGACGAGGAGGGGTAAATAATAGTCTCTTGAATTTGAGTGGCCAAGAAAGAAGCGGTTATTCAGCGATCTGAATTATTTGTTATGATGGTGTATTAAGTCTGTATGTAATTTATTTGGTGGATTGTGGGTGTAGAATGATTTGGTTAGGTGGTTTTCAGGGTTAAAAAACCTAGCCATTAGGTCTGACCATTTTTTTTAACCAAATCAAATCGAACTTTCGGTGTTTCAGATTCGGTTTTTATGAACTTCGGTATACGGTGACGGCTTCGATTTTACCATAGAACTGAACCGAACTACCGAATTACCGAGCTATCAAAATTGGATAGGCAGCCGCTCGATGCTATGGTTTTCAGTTCGGCTGTGATACAGCTTCGGCTATAGCCGGAGGAGATGAACTATCGAATATTGTAGCTAATACTAGTACTTCTACAGTCGCATAGGGCTTGTTAAGTTATTCCTACGCCATATAAATTAGATGTAATTGAAAAAAAAAGTAGAGATTTTGATTTTATGAATTTAAACCCACTCAATCCCTTTAATCCATATGGATTGAGATAAAACCGAGCCCTAGCTGTGTAGATGCAGATGCCGCTGCGGCTTCAGTTTTCAGCATTACCCAACGGTTGAACACGTCGTTTTATGCTCCAACCCAAATTAGGTTTGCTTACATCAACATCATCCTATAACTTGTAGGTGCTGGAGAAAAAAAATTCAAAAGCTTATTGAATTATATAATAAGTTGGGGGCAGGATCTGACTTGTGTGTGTGTGGTTTAAACAGTGGCTGCGTATCCTCATACAAGATACTGTAATACCAGCAGCAGATAGGTGTTGTTGCCGCTGTTTACATCAACTGAACGTACTAATCTAGATGGATGTGCACACACACCAATCTAGATGTTTGGTTTTCCGGTTTAAACCGAAAAACCGAACACCAGACTGCTCGGTTTTTGTTTCTGCAGCTCACGGATTGGTTCGGAGTTTTTGGAAACCGAAAGTTTATAAAACTGAAAAAATTTGAGCCGAACTTTCGGCTTAAACCGAATGCCCTGTCCTACGAGCCATACAAAGTTACAAACCAAAGGGTGCTTGCTTATTTAGAAGAGCCAAGTGGCACCACAAATCACACTCTTGTTTTTTGAGAGAAGAGGAGGGGGAACCCCTACTGGAAATTAAATCACTCTTGTCCATGAAAGTATGGAACCAAATCATACTTATAGTGAGTGAGTGTGTTGAAGTATATAAATGGATTGTCTACCCTCTCGTAGGAGACTAAGTTTTTAGGTTAAACCGGCTTATGCGTTACTCTAACATAGTAAAAGCTTGAATACTGATTAGCACAATTAAATAAAAATAATTATTGTTCGCTCCTATTTTATATTTGAGTCTACCATCCGTTTAAGAAAAGAAAAGGCATTGACGTCTGTGTAATCCTCAAATGAACGAAAAGTTCCTGCTCTGACGAACCAATATACGAGTCTACAAGAGGGAACAAAATACAAGTCCAATATACCAATGCTTAATAAATAAATTTTGCTTTGAAACTGATTAAGAAATACTCTCAGTATCTGCACCTTGAAGATTTTCGTTTTTAGTGTAACGAGCTTTCTGAAAGAAATCACCATTTTCTGAAGGAATCCTTGTTATCCTTGAAGTATCCGCTTCTTATTTATAAAGGAAGCAAAATTATTAAGACCACTATCAAAAAGATACAAAGTCTTAGCCTACTTCTAGTCTCTGCTAAAAAAATACACAGCTAAATATAGAAAATAGAAATGACCGACACAAATTAATGGTCTTCAGTCCGAAGACTAGATCATCATCTTTGTGCCCGGGAGAAAAACACCTTGGCTGTTTGCACCAAATGTCGTGATCTCTCCATAATATGCTCTTATAAATCTAGTCGTTAGAGGATAGCCCAATTTGAGAGCCCGTGTGCCATAGTATGAATAACATGAATAGAAGAAAACACATTCTTTTTTAAAACAAAATCATTTCTTCTTAGCCAAAGAGATCAACATGTTGCAATTGCTCCTAGCAAAAGCAAATATTTCCATTCTTTATTAAGACCATCAAGTCAATCATCAAACATATAATCTATATTAAGTGGTTGTGCTTATCATGTAACCAAACGGAGCGAGCAAGCCGGCACCCAAAGAACAAATGGTTGGTAGCTTCATTCTTGTGGTAGAAGCAACATGTAAAGTCTCCCTGTCAGTTACATTTTGCCAAATTATCCTTGATGAGTACCACACCATGTCGTAAGTACCATAGAAAACCTTTTACTTTCTCGAGATTTTTAGTTTCCAGATGTTTTGGTTGGTGTTGGGTATGTTTGTCATCATAAGGACAACATAAAGGGATTTTTACCGTAAACTAGCCATTTGAAGCCAAGTTCTAGTAAAACACATGCTAATCGTATGATAGGGCAATACCCTCGAAGAGAGTTCTTAGTCCATTCCAAGCATTCTGCTTAGGACCAACAAGATGTTTGTCGAAGAGGTTTGGAGGTCAAGAGTTAAGGACCACTGCGATTGTGATAAATTTTGGTCTAGCAATATCTCTACTACTATTAAGGCCGCAACATTCCGTGTTCTGCCATTCCCATTCTTTATTCTGTCTTTCTCATTCCCTCCTCCCCAAAGCTCATTCCCATTCCCATTCCCCTGCCCACGTCTAGCTAAAATTTAAAAAAACACAGCTAAAATTTAAAAAAACACACATGTCCTCAAGGGGATTTGAACCTGTGGCCTCTCAAGCAAAGGCCAATAGTAACTACCGCTACACCACATATGCGTTTATGTCTACATCTATGACAGGAAACACATCTACTATATCTCTCACCAAGCTCACTTGCTACCCTTGCACAATGCGTAGTAGTAGATAAATATCACCGAGATTCTTGAATTAGATTTTTGGATGGAAGTAATATTATTTAAATAAGAGCTTTGCATGCAATTTCTTTTGTTTGAATAATGTATTATACTTAAATTCCTTTTTTTGCATGCGTGACATTTTTCTTCGTAATATTTTTTCCATAGATCAGACTTGTGAGTCATTTTTATAAACCAACGCCAAGCATGAATCCATGTTTCTTACTTGAAACCCCGAACAAACACCATGAGCAGAAGGCACTCACGTTGGCGTCGCTCATCGATGACGAGAAGAAGCTTGGCGACTGTCAGTTCGACCTCTAGAAGCAGTCCTACGTGGTCGCATGCGCCGCTGTGTACGACAAGCTCCCGCGAAGCCACCACTTGGACGCGGTCCAGAGCAGCTGCACCGCGCTATCCATCGTTAAGCAGGAGGGCCTCATGGTTGTCGCCAACATCGACGACTCTCGGGTTGTTCTGGACACCGCATCCGACGATGACGCCATCACGTCGTCTAGCTCATCGTCCACCTGAAGCCCAACCTACCATGTAAGTTGCTACTAACCGGACACGAATTCTTGTGCGCTGGGACGATGGACGTTGCTGACGTTGTGTGAGTGTCCTCGAACATGATGTATATAGTGGAGTAGCGCATCTGGTGGTGCAACGGCCAGGGGTACTACCTCGCTGATGAGCCCGAAGTGTACTTCGTTTGGCAGCCCAACCAAGAGTCATCGGTACTCATCATGTCGCGCGCGTTCGACGACTACTATATCGAGGATTGTGGCGTCATCTTAGCGTCGGAGGTGACGCAGAGGAGGATCGACAACAGTGACCAGTTCGTCATCCTCGCCACCGTTAGGGTAGCTTTTGTGCCGACCTGCCTTTAATTCTCTTCGCAAACACACACACTTACCTTTTTGTTTAAGCAAGAGCGTATGGTGGTGCGTGTCTGATGACTAACGATGTACGAGGAAATTTCTTCCAGCATGTGTGGAACGTGCTCTCCAATGATGAGACCATACAAATCGTGGCATATATCAAAGTCTGCATGATACTGATGGTTGCAATGTAGTGGTGAAACAACTAGATTAAAATAACAAAATTTATGTATGGCTAGGATCACAAATTGATTATGAAACATTTTCTCATAACAATATAACACACATTTTGTATATAAGTTATCATAGTATACTGGTATTATATATTACCGTTGCAATGTACGGGCACTCAGCTAGTTATGAAGTGAAGGATATTGATATTTTAGAGGAGCCCCCTCTATTTAAGAATCTTCGCAAAAACATATCAGCGATCCATCTTTTACAGTAAAAGCCCCAAAGCGAAAAAGTCCTGCTTAACTCTCATGAGGCAGGCCTAAAGGTGGGAGTCCCAGTCTTCTAATCTACTTGAACTAAAGGTTTTGAGCCTAGATATTTGTTCCAAAGCATTTTTTGTCGGATACCATCAGAGGTGAGTAGTTTGTACAACCACTTGTTAAGGAGTGCAATATTCTTGATGTTTAGATTTTGAATACCAAGTCCACCTTGGTCTTTAGGCAAGCACATGATGCTCCACTTAGCAAGTGTATATTTTTTTCTCATCTTCTTGCCAGCAAAATCTAGAGCAAAGATAGTCTATCTTCTTAAGAATTTTCTTAGACAATGAAAAACGGATATCATATACATCGGAAGGCTGTTAAGAACCGAATTGATTAAAATTAGGTGCCCTCCAACAGATAGATGCTTCCCTTACCACCTACTAAGTCTTTTCTCAAAGTGCTCCTCCACTTTCTTCCAATCACCATTCCTAAGTTTGTTAAAATGAATGGTAGTGTCTATGTAATTAATTGGAGAATTAACAAAATTGCATCCAAATTGATTCATGTAGTGAACTACATAATCTTGCGCTCCCCCAAAGCATTAAACCCAGTCTTGTGAAAGTTAATCTTGAGATATGATGCTTGCTCCAACGTATAAAGAAGTGGCTTCATGTTGCGACCTTTGTTATGATCGTGACCCATGAAAAATATGGTATCATCGACGTACTAAAGAATTGACAATCCTACAACTCGACCAACTCATATGTTTCAATTACTCTTTTGAGTTAGGTTTGTTTTCAAACATATTTTGGACTTCTATAAAGCTATCTAGTACTTAGATTTCATAATTGTGTATCAACACTCATTATAAGACTTACCTAGATCAAACTATGCCCCTTTTAGAGTTAGTTTGGGAGTAAAAAACCCGGAGGGGATTGGAGGGGCTAAATTCTCTTCCTTATTCAATTTTGAAGGGCTAGTTTAGGAGCTCCATTTTTTTAGAGATATGTATTTTTTCTTGAGAAAATGAACTAATTTCCTTTAGAAAAATGGGGTTCCCAAATTAGTCCGAATAAGGGGAATTTAGCCCCTCCAATCCCCTCCATTTTTTTCTCCCAAACTAGCCTTTATAGTATAGTCAAAGGAAAAATAAAGGTATTATCACCAATCTATACATTCATCAACGTTATTGACACTTAGAACTAACCGATCTTAAGCTCTCGCTCATCCTTTGAAAATCGAAATTGATTACCATCAACAAAGACAGAAAATCCCCATTGTTGTGACCTAACTTATATTGTCTCTATAAAACACACGTTTAACCAAAAGTTACTACAACGAAACGAGCAAAACATTTACACCCCAATCAGTCACTCACTCACGTCTTGTGCGTGTCCTCCCTGTTTCAGCTTTCTTGACACCTGCACGGTTCATTTGTCACTCAGACACTCACATCCCTCAAGCTCGGGTTCAGGCTCAGTACTAGTAGCATGCCCCCCATTTCAGACTTGTAGCATGTCCCTGTGACGCCTTCTCTGCGTGTGGAATTGGTGACGATCGCCGATGAACTCACAGTAATCACCCTTGGACTCTCCAGGGCTCCTTGTTGAGTAACGATCGTCCCATTGTCTTGGTCACGATGGTCAGAAAAGGTGGTGCCATACCGCCACGAGATCACCTGTTGAATGGCGGGTTCTTCTCAAGGGATCCTGGAGCAAACACCGGGAAGGACTCCGCAGTTCGTCCCCTCTCTCCCCCAGTGCCATCGTTCCTCCTTGTCTCCGGCGGCACTCCTGCGACAGCTTCATTCCTCCGAGGGTCAGCAGCAGCAGCACCCAGAAGCGGTCCACCAAAGAATATCGACTGCCCAGTGTATGCCAACCTCTCGGACGGCTGTCCAGATGGCAACGCTGAGGACGAAGGATTCATGGATGCAAGAGTTCTTCCATGGTTGCCAGCTACTGGCCTTGTGGGCGCCGGTGCCACGGACACGTACCTAGCAGCCTCTTGATCCCAAACAACCGATACTTTCCGGTTCTCACGGACATAAGATGTTGCCGACTGGAACGTTGGCTTGGACATCTGCGTGGCTGGAACAGGCGGCCTCGGTGCCGCCGCCGGCGCAGGCCTTGGAGGTGCTTGGGGCACACGAGGTGGCAGTGGCACGTTGATCTGAGCGTGCGGTGCGGCGGGTCTGTGAATGTGCACCGGGCTGGTCCTGCTGCTACCACTCTGCGTGCCCGACTCGTAGTCGTCCTGGCTTGCAGGGCTCTGAGGATACGAGGGACTCTGAAGCATACCAGCCCCCCTTTCCTTGGTGCCACTGGCGCTGTAACCGGCGCTCATGCTGCTTCTCATGCTGGCATTGCAACTGGAGCCAGGGCTAGCACCTGGAACCCGGCGGGCATCAATAGGCCGGAGGACAGACGATGATGCCCGGACTTTAGCAGCGGCCTTCATCGCCTCATTGCTGTCCAGCTTTGCAAGCTTCCAGGCACTGATTTTGACCTGCTTCTTGGCTTTGTTGGCTCTTTCGGCGCGTCCAACAGCATCAGGATCGATGGTTGAAGGCACCATCCCTGGCTCCAAATGCGGGATCACTTCATCCTGTTTCAAGATTGGAAGTGCAGAGACATTGAAAAGAAAAATTATATAGTGGTACATACCATTTCTACTTTGCAGATTGTTACTGGACTTTCAAAGAACACAGTAGCAGGCCCCAAAGTTTCAGAGCGGTCTGCTAACTATTTCAAATTACCTGATCAACAAAAATCCTTGGAGGTGTGCACCATGAGCCCTTGTAGTGAAGACTGAGTGAACTAGCACCACTGAACGCAGTGGTGGCTGAATTTGTTGGGGAATAAACAATGTTTACCCCCTCCTCCTCGTGCTCTTCCTCCTCTTGAGGTGCTTCACTCATAGCTCTCATTGCAACGACATATTCATAAGTTGTGATCCCCTAAGAAAAACAAATGGAAGCAAATATAGTAAAAAAACATGCCTTATGGTACATATTGTACTTAAACAAATGGAAGCAAACCTTTCTGATTAAGATCATGTGGAAGAAGAAAAGCTCCCCTAAAGGTATGCAAGCGACTAGAGAAAGAAGAGTAAAAAACGCCTGCACATAAAAATTTATATTAATCCACTTAATCACAAAGCCTTGATCTAATGAAGGCATGCAAACGGGAAACAGTGACATTGTCATATCTTTATAGTAGGCAGTTCTAGAAATCCAGTCACCACATGTGATGATTTTGTAGTAAAATCAAAATTGTGCTATAAAGTAGTGACGATTTCTGCCACAACTTACTACAATGGTAGCAAAGGCAGGCCGAGGCAAACCATTCCCAAGCCTGTCTTGAATAATTCTCTCTGAATTCTTGTTGGCAAAGCATATAACAAGAACACCGATGCCTACTCCAATTTCGATAGCAAGCTGTGATACAGAAAATCATAAACAGTTTAGCAGATACTTGAATTAAATAAAACATGGTGCATGTAGAATGGAGATTGTGTAAGGTCACTTTACACACCCAGAGAAGACTGGTAGCCATCAGAGCAAGAAACGTGAAATAGTTCTTCCGTCCAACACAGTTATTTAGCCACTGCCGATGATGCAAACATAAGATATGAATAATTTAAAAACTGAAGGAAAGTACAGTTCCTATGTAAGAAATACCCGACAGTGATGATCAAATCCATCCACACACTTGTCACAACTTCTACAGTGTTTACTGAATTTGCGAACCTGAAAAATCATCTTTCTTAATTGGCAAGTGATGACAACACAAGTTAAGACAGGGTATAACCTGCTGACTTAGGAAAAAAATATGCTACATGGTTGCAACGTTGAACAGAACGTACCTCGGCGTCACATAACGTGCAAAACAAGGCTCCTTCCCCATCAACTTGATTCTCTGAATCATCGTATTTCCTACAATCCTCCTTCACAAACAAAAAACAAACAAGCCCTCCAAGTAAGCAGCTCCATGGACTTGTTGGCGGCTGAGACCTTAAATCCAGATTTGTGTCTCCAGCAGCTAAAGCACCAGCGTTAGAATGCCCATCTACAGAGTTCCTACAAGTAGATGTTGCCGATGGGGAGATTGTTCCAGCGCCAATACCAGCTTTCACTGGCAAATCCGTTCCCTGTATGTTGGCAGCACTTCCAGGTGCATCGATGAGGACATTGTCGAACTTTGACATGATTCCAGGATCAGCAGGGTTTATACTAGTGCAGCGGATGTAAAGCATGGCGACAGAAAACACCTGACCGAACACATACAGGTAGAAATTATGATGAAGACATAAATTGCTTCAAATAACGACAGAGAAATACAATGCAGGTGCGGTTTGGCAGGCTCACCACGGCAGTGTAGACACCGATCACAACATACTCTAGGACTTGCTTCCCTAGAAACATTGCGAAGAATGCATAAAAAGCAATCACCAGAAGGAAGAAAACCGTAACCGCAATGATCTGTTCCATGAGATATTAAGAGAACTGTCATTCCACAAAATAGAAAAGGAGGAAAAAAACAGCATGGCTTGGATAAGTCTGTGTTTTATCACCGGAGGATGATGATCTGAAGCAAAAGGCTGGCTTGGGAATATAATATATTAATATGTAATGTTGAAAAACAAAAGGTGCATACCGAAACCTTTCTACGTTGGTTACAATGCCTTTGGGCCCTAAGTTGGTAATTTCATTGGTAGTCTGAAATTTTGTCAGCGGTACTAGCCCAAACGCAGTATCGAGAATATCTTCGTTTAATCCAATCAAGTATTGAAAAAATAGTTATATTAACAGGATCAACCTTTTAGGAATCAGTCAATATCCACTAGAGCGGCATGTTTTCATATCTGTGGAATGTATATAAAAAGAAGAAGATTCACTATCGACAGGGTAAAATAGAACATGACCCGGGCCATGAGAGGGCAGGTTTAATCGTCAAACGAACAACATGATGAAGCCAAACGAACTCAGTGGGTCTGCAGACTGCAGGTGTTTCGGGCTTTGAGAAGGAAACCAAGTCCCGGTACTGATCAATGGGTTCACAGTGTAAGACGTAGGTTGTACAGGGGCGAAGAAAGAAAAACAAGAATTTGCAGCAGGCCGGAGCACCGTCGCCGCGTCGCGGACTCGCGGGTACTGCATTGCACCCAATGTTGATGTCACACATCTCTTCCTTCCTAAGCACATACCGGAACGAAACGATCCCGAAACTACTCCGCAGGTAAAAAGGAATCGAAGTAGGAGGCGGTGGCGGTGGCAGCCGGTGAGTGATTCGCGACGATCGGAAGCGGAGAGGAAAGGCACCGAGACCGCACCTGGAGCGTGTGCGCGGGGAGCTGCCATCCGTGCTTCCTCGCCATGGACGCCGCCGCCGCCGCCGCCGCGCTTCTCCCTCTCCCTCTCTCTCACCTTCTCCAGTCCTATCTCTCTCTCCCTTTCTTTCTCTTCCCACAAGGCCACGGCACGGCACAAACGCTTTGCCCTGCTTTCTCGGGAGTAGTGGTTGAAGTCAATAGGCTCTCTCTCACTGGGCAGGGCTTTCAACCCATTTCCGTTGCTGTTTTGGTGCCGGTTAGTTGGGGATTGGTGAAGACTCTCTAGTGCGATTGTGCCACAACTGTGGAAAGGAAAGCATTATCGAGGGTTTGTTCGGTTGTTTTTAATTCATATAAATTGAATAGAAATTAATATGAATTAGGATATATTTTGATTTACTAGGAATTGAAACCTCCTTAATTTCCCTTAATCCATATAGATCGAGGTAGAACCGAATAAGCTCTGAAGTGGTCCGTTTCGTAGTACTCAAGAAACAATTTTTCTATATAGCTGAAACCATTTCACAGATTATTTGATAGAAATGACTTATCCAAGAGCTACACATGTCCAAATAGGCTGGCCCGGCCTGTGACCCGACACGGTCGTGTCGTGTTTGGGCCGACCGTCTGGCCCAAGGTGCAGGCACGGGCCCGTCCGCTAACGGCCTGCTTAAGAGACTGATGGACTAAAAGCTAGTCTATTTTTAGCTATAATACTGACGATTCTATTATTATATGAGAGTGTTCTGAATTGTGATATGTGTTTATAAGTGTATTTAAATTTTTTTGTTTAAGTATGTATCTGAAATTATAAATATAATTAATTGAATCTAAAATAAATTTAAATATTGCCTTTAAATTCTGAATTATGGAGTGTTTTTTGTTTACGGGTCTGGGTCTGACACGACATGACCTGTATAAGAATAATCGTGCCAGGATTAGACCATATCAATTAGTCCGCGGACCGCCCTGATCCGACACAATATTGAACCGTGCCAGGCTTGGATTGATACCGCTCATGTCGGGTCTAGCCGTACTCGAGCCGGGTTAGTCCGGCACGATCCGTTGGACATGTATACTAAGAGCCAGAGTCATTTTCTTGTTTTAAAATGCTAGACCTAGAGCCGGTGAATCTACTATTTGTGACTTTTTCCCGTAGTACAAAAATAACTCTAGTTTTAGACGCTTTTGCAGTAAGGTGTTTAAAAAATATTTACCGGGACTCTGACTTTTTTAGAAAAAAAAAACAGAGCCGAAGATCTCTAAAGCTGGAGAGTACTATTATATGTCATCCGATGGTATGTGTGCTCAAAATGCATGGACACCAGACCGGACGGACCACACAGAAATATAATAATGTTGCTTGAGCATAAAGCATGCAGGGAATCATGGTCCTCCGAACGCATAAAACAATTAGCAATAACCTCATCTTGAACCACCGGATTGATCAAGACTCAGAGAACCCAATAATATAACAATCCAATTGGGAGAATAGTTGAGTTGAGTATGTGTATGTTAATTGAATGATGGTCAGGGAGGAGTTGAAAGGCGGCAACCAATCAACAGTGACATTGCATTGGCACTGGGCGGTTGCAATGCAAAGCCCCAACTAGCCACGTCTTCTATCTAGAGATGGCGACGAGTTTGAAACCAGCCGATACAAGGTTTTTCAAACCTGTATCCGTGAGTTTAATATAGAACCCACATCGGTACTTGTTCCCATGACGTCATGGGTATAATATGGTACCTATAGCCGCGACCCACATGTGCCACAAACCCTCAAGTACACATACATACATTATGGGTACACCGGTTTGCATGCACGGATATAACATTTTTATACCCGCGAGAAAAAATCTTGTCGGGTTGAAAATCAAACCTGCACCCGTATTGTTGAACATCAAAAGTGGTGGACGGTCTGGCTCTAGGGCCCGGACGGTCCTGCCCCCCGCGATTAGTTTGACTTGGGCGGTTATCCTTATCTCGTGTGTGGTTATCCATCTAATCATGTGGGATCTGTTGCTTATCGCCTAGGAACGGATCCAGACCCCCTATATATATATATATATATATATATATATATATATATATATATATATATATATATATATATATATATATATATATATATATATATATATATATATATATATATATATATATGAAGGGGTACGACTGATTGAGAACTCCCGAACACATTCTAATCGAACCAATCTACTTTATTTACCTTTTCTGTCATAGGAGTAGATGTAACGTAGCTTTAATTGTAGTTTTCCACATATCCACCTCTACCCCTAATCGACTCTACGTCATCTATATCTGTCATGGGTGGCCTGCCGACCTCAAGACGACCCTAGGATCTGGTTTCCTTGAGGGGCAAGATCCACCCATCTCTTACATTATCTTCATCAATTGTCCATTGGGTGACTCTACGCTGTTTGAGAATGTCTTAGGTGGCCTGCCGATCCGGACCACCTGAAAGATCTCTCCCTAAGGGCGTGATCTAGGTAGAGATGAGGAGGAAGAAGAACATGCGCCATCGCGGACCGTCTGCGCCGTCGTAGAGGGTACCGCCGGATGGTACATCACCAGTGATTGGCACCTAGATCGGTGAAACACGTATCCGTGAGTACAATCTCACACCTAAACCCGCACTCTATAAGGTTTTTGCCCGCGAGCACACGGGTAAAATGTGCCTGTAGCCATCCCTACTTCTATCCATGGTTAGATTGACCATGCATTATATTTATGTAATGAAAGTGTTTAAGGTATGTAAAATTTGGTATTATTTTCTATAAACATAGTTAAACTTTTAAATAAAAGCTTCAGAATCCGATTTTTTTGGAATAGACATAAATTTTTGAATGAAAATTGACGTCTGCAAATTTAGAATTCTCTAGTATATAAAGCATTAGTTTCCATCCACCGTTCTCATGCTCTCCCATAATTAAACAATAAAAAACTTAAACCTTTACATAAATAAGAATTCAAATGATAGTTGTTTGTACCCACCTTACCAACAGAACACACGTATGTTTGTCTCATGCTCTATATTTATAAATGGAATCATATATTAGCACTTTGCTAGTTTAATTTATTGGGGACGGTGGCAGTGGTTTAGGGTGACCTTTTCTTTTAACAAAAAAAAGATGAATGTGCTGTTAACTAATGGGCATTTTGGGCCATGTTTACCGCGGTGGACCAGGTGACTACAGAGACCTGAATGCCAGTTCAGTTCACACAAACACTTCACAATCAGTACACTTCCTGTACCAAGAAATGCGTGCATTAACTGTGTAATGCACTCGTACAGTCGTACCAGTACAAATTGATGCCATGCCATAGCAGGCTTCACAGGGAATTGCACACAAACCTTTATTTGAGATTTTGAGCTAGCTTGTTCTTTTTGCTTCTTCCAATTCATTTGGATGGGATGGAATTGAGTGCGTGGATTGGATAAAATTAAGTATGTTTAAATCTTAAACAAGTCAAAATCTTTCATATATTTTTTTTAATCTTATCTAATCTATATGTCATAGAAATAACCGATCAAGGTCTAAACGGGGAATACATGAAATCAGGAAATACCATTCCCATTTCAGACTCACTGTCTGTATCACTGTCAACCAGCTGCCATACTCTCTTTGTTCATCAAAAGTGACGCCACAAGTTGTGTTCGAGAGGAGGGGACGAAACATCGATGCCAAGTTGCCAATAAGTGTGGATTGCGGTTTATGGCCGCAGTGTGGGTACAATAATTGTTCATCTCCGATCAGATTGTACAGCGTCTCATTCTTTCTTTCTGTGCCTCGTTATCTCCACGCCCAGGTAGTCCAGAACGCCTCGCACCGCGACGTGAGGCTTGCCAACCTTCACCCGGACTGCGGAGACCTGAGGGAACTTGAGCAGCGTGGCCTCTGCGATCGAGTGGGCTACCGACTCCAACAGGTTGCGTGGCGTGCCCTCGACGACATCCTTCGCAATGCTGCGGAGGCGGGTAGACTGTTAGGGGATCTGATAAAAACATTTTGGGAAATGGTAACAGTTCCATTCAGAACTTACATTACATATTGCGTTGAGGGGATGAACAATTAGAATTTCTTAGAGGGTGGTAGATCAACGAAAGAAGAAAACTGAATATATGATGCACTAATGCCAGCTGTAAAGTGTAAAAAAAATCCCCAGTCTGCTACCAACTGAAATTAACGATAAGTGCTTCGTTCAAATATGCTGTATTGCAGATCATGGTCAACCCAAACCCCCAGCTCAGCTCCAAGTCCCCAACCGCTATAAGGATAAGCTGCTGCTGCTGCTGCTCACCTGTAGATATCGGTGTAGCTGACGGTGTCAGCGATGCAGTCGGACTCGCCGGCGGCGGCGAGGTCCATCCAGGCGTCGATGTCGACGACGAACTTCTGCCCCAGCGTCTTCTCCTCCCGCAGGACGCCGTGGAAGCCGTGGAACTGAAGGCCGCGCAGGATGAGCTTGTCGCCGCCGCCCCACGTGGCCGCCGCCGCCGCCGCCGCCGCCGAATCCTCCGCCATGGATCGGTGGTAAAATGGGCCCGGGCAGCAGCGGTAACGGGAGCTGCGGTGTGGCGGCTGAAAAGAAAAGGCGAACAAAGGAAAAGACCGACGATCGAGGTCGACGCGTTGTCACTCCGACTATCTGGGCCGCAGTTTTGGCCTAGACCCGTGTGCGCGAAGTGGGCTGTCCATTATTTTATTGTGCCGAAACTCAGCGCATTTTCCATTTAATTTTTTTAGTATATACATGTATATACGTATATGTGTAGTTTTCCCATAATTTTATTTCTCAGAAATATATTTGCTACAGATTAAGTCTAAGAATAAGATTAATATGTTTCTGCTGCTATTTTATTTTCTAATTAAATTATAGTCAACACGAATATTTAATTAGAAAATATTAAGAAATATTGTATTTCCTTACTATAAATTATAGCCGTGATTACTAAGTTTACTTATTTTATTCTATGTTTTCCCCACGGTGATTTAGAATAGACTAGGTTAGTGCCCGTGCGTTGCAACGAGAACATATAATATCATGATAACTTATATATAAATGTGTTATATTGTTACGAGAAAAGATTTTGTAATCCATTAGTGATCATGTCTATACATATAAATTTTGTTATTTTAATCTACCTGTTTTACCACTACATTGCACCCATCAATATCATGCAGACCTATATATATATGATAGTTAGGTGTCTGTGCGTTGCGACGACTCACAAATTATTAATAAAACGCGAGTGCACAACAATTACATGAAAACAAACAATATATCGACAATCGTACACTAATCTATTCCTTTGTAGAGATATTGATAAGTCTCTGTTGTATGTTTGCAGGGATGGCATAGCGGCTTCCCGTGTCAACTTCTTTTTCATATTTGTGTAACAGACACCCCTTTCTCTTGTTCATGTCTGAAGACACACGAACATTTATATGGTATAGAATTCAGTTGCACAAAACATGACAAATCCAAAGCAAAGCAGACAAATCCTATCTTTTTGTTCAACAATTGTGGATTTTGATCGGCAAGAGTTTATCTGACTTCAACTCGATTCAGAATTCTACAATAAGGCCAAACAAAAAAACACCATTCTGAGTTCATAATTCTACAGCACCACCAAAAAAACATTCCTAAACTGAAACTTAGAAGCAGAACATTCCTACTCCTGCTTTGATTCATTGCCCATTCCAGACCAACCATGAAGAGAGTTGTGCTAATGACATATTTTTCAATATCTGAAAGGCAAAAATACATGTTCACCTAAAAACAAAATACCCAAATGCATTACAAGTTGGGAATTGCCATGCATTCATCAATGTCAGCTATGGCGTAAGGACCTCCTTATAAACGTTATTTTTTGTGTATGTTGCGCCATTCATTGTTGAGTTCTTTTGTACCCCCTTCTTATTCTCATCAGTGAATGGAATGGCAAGTATCTTCATGTTCGATCGAGCAGTGCCCCTTGATAGAGCAACATAAAGCTGGCCATGAGAGAACACTAGTTCCGACAAGTACACACGAACATTAGGAATCGTCTGACCCTGGGACTTGTTTATGGTCATGGCAAAACATAGTCTTACCGAAAACTGTTTCCTTTTAAAATGGAAAGGGAACATCTCGTCATTAGAGGGGCATAGGGGTATACGAGGCAAGAAAATCCGCATTCCAACATTCTGACCAAGGACAATTTCAGCACCAATACTGTTTTTTTGAAACCACGATTAAACTTCATTCGTCTCCTTTTGTCATCTAAAGTTAAAATTCCAACTGTAATGTGTTAGTTTGTATTTCATATACCATGCACATGAAGTTTGAGTATCAACTAGCATTTCCATCAGTGTTACACTTGCTTACTTGTACTATTCTATTCGCTGGTGCAGGAAGCTGAAACTGCTATAACTGAAATGACTGGTAAGCATGCTATCAGTGCCTATGACAATATTCACTATCTTTTCCTGCCTGTAGTATACTTGATATTATGCTGCTGCAACTTCTGAATTTTGGAAACCAATTTGTAGGAAAATGGCTTGGAAGCAGACAAATAAGGTGCAATTGGGCAACAAAGACCAATTCAGAAGAGAAACCAGAAACTGACAATCATAATGCAGTTGTACTAACAAATGGTAGCTCCACCAATTCAGGTTAGTTTTTTTTAATGATTTCATGACCAGAAAAAGAACTGTTTTCTTTTTAAGGTTATCAACCATACCATGTTTATATTGAACATTTGAATTATTGCCATGAGATCAAGAACATGCCACATAATTAGTGCTAATGATTTGAGCCAATAAGGATCTTCCTTACTGCTAATTTTGCTACTTCGTTGATTATATTCTGCAGCAACGGATGCAAGCCAGGATGCAGGAAGTAAAGAGAACCCATAGAACAATCCTGATTGTACTACTGTATATGTTGGCAACCTTGGACATGAGGTAGAACCAAATTACTGCATAACCATGTAAAAGTTTGAAATTTTGTATGTCATATGAATCTATGTAGCACTGACAGCCCCCACGACAACGACCTTATCAGGCCTTACGCCACACCCCGGCATACTCTGAAAATACTCCAAAGCCTCCTTGGCTTCCCCACACCTGAATGCCCATCAACAAAAATGTTTCTAAGATCACATTCTGTGTAAACGTCGATCAAGGACCCCCAAGAGAACGCGTCTTTCTGTGGCATTTCGTCGAACAGCTACTGCGGGAGCCCCATCTCGCCTTCTCGAAGTACCCAGCGACCATGGAGTTCCATGAGACGTTGCCCGCTCGTCGAACAAAATCCTCCCCGAGTGGCAATCCAGGATCCTGCATTAGAAGTTGATGAGCGTGTTCACCGTGAAGAGGTCCACGCCCAGCCCTCTCCTCACGGCCTCGGCGTGAACCAGGAGTCCGGCGCGGCCATAGGCCTTGAGGATAGTGAGGAACGTTGTAGGCACTCGGCCACACATCGCAATAGCGCATCCACGCAAAGTAGAGCAGCGCGATGCAGGGGCGTGGAGGTGGACGAATGTGTTCCAAGGGAATGGGTCGCGGGCGGCAGGATCCGAGGGGCACATTTTCACAGCAGGCCACTTCAAACTCTGAAGGCGAGCGGGGCGGTTGCACGATGGCTTCAGGGCGCAATGGCTTCGGGGCTGGTGGGCAGGATCGAGGAGTGGGACTTTTGTGTGGGATCGGACGGCTTAGATTATAGAAGGATAGAACGGGCGGCTGAGATTGTCTAACGGCAGAACGCAAGGGGGCAGACTATCCCCTTGTGTTATTAATAAGTGGTATAGATTAGTTATTTTAATATTTATTTTAAGAGCATGTTTAATCAAACCAACAGTGAATTATTCATGAATTTATTTAATTTCTAATTAACTCTAGATTTTACTATAAAGCTTCTCGATTGAATTTTGCACTTAGCATGAATAATAGACCCGAGCCACTAAATGGGTCCAATTATTCCTCTTGGTGGGAGAAGTTAGACAATGCTCTTGCTTTATTAAATATCGATTATGCTCTCTTGAATATGCGTCCAGAAAAGCGGACATTAGCTACAGAAGGACTTGGAGAGGTTTGGGCCACCAGAGCATAATACTCTATGACTAGTGGCGTAGCTAGGATTTTATTATGATGTATGCCATAGCAATTTTTTCATAAATAATTTAGTATAATTTATAATAATTTGGTATACAATACATAATATTAAGATAAGAATAGCATAGGAAACAATAGATTAGAATACAAATATATATAATATACTATATTTTTTTTCTTGGGTCTCAGTGGACTGGTGGTCCGATGGGCTGGCTTAGAGTATGCCACGGCCCACCTGGACCACCCACTGTCTACGCCAACTTTGGAGGAGATGAATTGCTTAAAATGGTTTGTTTGTTTGTATGCACCCAGAAGTTGTATGTCCTCTTGCATTAAGGCCACCCTCTCCTACTATAGACCAAGGGAGAGGGGGTTACAACCTAATATGTGGAGCCAAGCCATAACTTGTCCTATCTTATAGTTGATGATTGCGCTATTTGACATCAATATGTGGTCCTATATTCGCATGTCCTGCTTCAAAGGGGATGCACTTAGCAGGTATAGTTCGTACAACCCTTACGAGTACTTAGAGATGTGGTTAGTGGAGATGTTCACCTTCCATGCTGCTATAGAAAACTTGGGAAGTCATGAGCACATCCCAGATAATCAGGGGTCATATACATCGGGGCGTACATCCTAGAAGTCCAAGAAATGTGGTATTGTGTTGTGTAGTTGTCCATGCCATTATAGGACACATGGTAGGTTATGGAGTACGTTGCTCATGTTGCCACAATGATGCATTGTAGCCATGCCTAGAAATGTTGGGTCCTGGTTATGAGGAGATGGGCATGGAGTTGTTACACCGGCGCCCGTTCCGTCGATTATTGTTTTCTACATCTTCTGTCCCTCGTTAACTCCTTTCACTAGGTACATAGCATGGATGGTACAGATGTGTGGCACACTTAGCGCCATCTAAAATATTGGGGCCTTGGTCCCACATGGCGCCCTCGAAGCCTCCTTGGCCAAGGCCATCGTGGAGGACTTGGAGCCATGTGGCGCCCCAGAGTCTAGGTGCTAAGAGCTCGTAGGCATATTGTGCCTCAGGGTTTACATGGCACCCTTAGAGCCCTTCTAGCTAAGCCCTTATTAGAGGGTGTCTGGGTTATACATGTTGCTCTCGGAGCCGATATACCGAGACTTTCTAGGCCCCGCTTAGTAGTCAATGGAGCAGAAGCCTATGGAGGCCCATCATGGGAGTCTAGAGGCCTCTTAGGATATGGTCCCTATGAGGTATTTAGGGGCACGCAATGTTGCCGGATCTTGTGGAGGGTCAAAGGCTCTAGCGAGGACATGTGGAGCGGTCGAAGCCTACCAGCAGGTTGGTGAGAGCCGTTGCAAGCAGGTCCCCTTTTTTGAAGGTCAGAGTGGTGAGGTGCCACCATTATGCTTGCCACATGGCAGGGTCCCTAAATAGTAGAGGTGTAATCGGATCTGAAAGTCGCCAAGAGGGGGGTGAATAGGCGAAACCCGAAAATTATAAACTTTGAACACGCACTATACTTGGGGTTAGGGTTAGAAATAAATTCAGAGTGTGGAAGATTGTTCCTCTTGCTAAGAGTTGCTCAATCAATGCGGATAACCTTGGGAGCAAACTCAAATCAATGACCAAGGGAACTTTAGAGAGAGGAGAGAGAAGAAACAAATCGAGTGATGAAGATCAACACAAATGAACACGGTGAATTGTTTCCTGAGGTTCGGTTCCAAAGAACCTAGTCCTGTTGAGGATGCCACAAAGGCTGGGTCTATTCCAACCGTTTCCCTCTCTCAATCGGTCACTTAGACCGGTCGAGTGCTTCTTCTTAACCACACGGGTCACTAAGACCCCGCAAGGATCACCACATGATTAGGTGTCCCTTGCTAGCTTTACAAATCACTTAGAAGAATTAGAGTGAGAAGAAGAAACTAATCCAAGCAACAAGAGCAACAAAGGAAACACAAAACACCCTCTCTCAAGTCACTAAACTCTTTTGATCACTTGACTTGATTTTGGAACTTGGAGAGGATTGAATGCTTTGATTGTGTCTTTGGAGTGTATTCTTTGCTCTTGTATTGAATGAGAAGTGTAGGAGGCTTGGATAGATTGAATGGAGGTGGTTGGGGGGTATTTATATCCTCCAACCACTTCCTAGCCGTTGGTTGACTTTGCTGTCGATAGGCACACTGGACAATCCGGTGGTGCAACGGACATGGCACTGTTCACTGTCTGGTGAGTGCCACGTCAGCCGACCATTGGGGTTTGGAGCTATTGACCATTGAAGTCTTCTGTCTTCTCGCGGCACTGGACAGTTCGGTGCGTTCTGACTTTGCAATTCTGACTTCTGACTTCTGCTCTGTCCACTGTTCCTTTGTCAGTGAAGTCAACCGTTGGCAAAGTTGACCTATTGGAAACCAAAAGGAGCTCGTGGACGGTCCAGCCCCGAGGCTGGACGGTCCGCGGTCCGGATTGTTCGTGGTGGTGGCGCGGACGGTCCGCGCGTGCGCAAAGACAGTTAGGGTTCCTAGTTTCTCGTGGAATTTGTTACCTAAAACCGTGGGATTAACTCGGGAAACAGTTTGAAGCGGATCCAGACCTCCCCCTTTATATAGATGAAGGGCTACGACTGATTGAACCCCCAACAATCGATCAAATCAAGTCTATTTCTTGTTTTTACCTTATACATTAGGAGTAGTTCTAGTTTAGCCCTAGTTTAGTATTCCAATCACCAAATTCTCCGCTTCTCTTCGACTCTATGTCGATTAAAGGAGTCTAGGTCGGTCTACAGAGCCTAGACAACCCCTAGGATCTCTCCTCCCTGACGGGGTCCCTCCCGGGAGCGAGATCCAGGCGCCGCCGGCGACCTTCGCCGCCCCTGCGCACGCGCGGACCGTCCGGCCCCAGGGCACGAACCGTCCGGCATGTCAGGCAGGGAACCCTAGCCCTACGCCAGGTCACGGACCGTCCGGCCCCTGGCCACGAACCGTCTGCACATGTGCAGAGAGCACCGCCGCCGGTTCTTGTTAGTGTTTGGCGCCCGAAAAAGGTGCTTGGACCGTTCGGCCCATACGCGGACCGTCCGGCTTGCTCTGCCGGACACTCCGGAGCTGCCCTAGGACCACCGCCGTCTTTGGTTGGCAGATCGGCGACCCTGGACATAGTCGAACCGTCCGAGCTTCTGCCCGGACCGTCCGGCCCTTACACGGACCGTCCGGCTTTCCTTGCCGGATAGTCTGGGGCCGCACCAGGACTACCACGTGGCGTCCCGATAAAGGCAGACGCAACCGGTCAGTTTGGATTTACCACCGGATAAACCGGATACGCATACGCAGAACCTGCTATTGCACACAATGCACCAAATTATTGCACACCACAGCAGTAGTATGTTTCGCCCTCTACATATTTAATCCATAACGCACCATATAATCACAGACCGATCAACACTATCGATCGGTCACGACAAGAAGGTCGATATACTAATGCTTGACCAAATGAGCCCCACGGCCTAGGATCCGGTGGTCTGCCACCAGGTGCAATGGAAAAAATTAGGGAAGAGATGACTGAACTATTTCAAGATCAGTTCGGAGTTAGTGTAGCCAGAGTGGGGCAATCATACCAAAAGCCATATAATCACCGGTTTGACACTGTCCCATATCCACAAGGGGCAAGGATACCGGAATTTTCTAAGTTTTCTGGTGAGAATGGGAGAAGGACACACGAACACATAGGCCAGTTCCTAGTACACCTAGGCGAATTGGACGATGGAGAAGCATTTCGTGTTCGGTTATTTTCTTTATCCCTTACTGGTACCACTTTTGCATGGTACGACGCCCTGCCTCCTAATTCCATTAATTCCTGGAATGAGTTAGAAAATAAATTTCATGAACATTTCTTTGCCGGAGAATATGAATTAGGATTAGCTGACTTAGCTTCAGTCCGACAAGGACGTGAAGAATTGGTTAATGGTTATATCCGGAGGTTCCGGGACACTAGAAACCGATGCTTTCGGATCCATGTTGCAGACAAAGAGCTAGCAGGGCTAGCTTTTAATGGGTTGCTATCCTACTTAAGAGACAAATTAGATGGGACCCAGTTCTTTTCGATAGCCCAGCTACATCAGCGGGCTTTAGCCTGTGAAAGCCGATTTAGAGAGACATCAAAATCGCCTGCCTGTACTATACATCTAATAGAGCGTGATAGTTCAGATGATGAATCCGCAGATGTATATACCGCTGAGTTTATTTGGCCAATAAAGGCCAAATCTTCAGCATGTTCTTCCTTACAGCCGGTTCAAAAGAATCGGCAAGAAGAGATTAAATTTACCTTTAATGTTGCCAAATGCGATAAGATATTTGATGAGCTACTTAAAAATGACAACATTAAATTAACTCATATTATCCCTCCTATAGATGAATTAAAGAGACGTGCTTATTGTAAGTGGCATAATTCTTTTTCTCATGCCACCAATGACTATAATGTTTTTTGTCGACAGGTACAATCAGCCATAAATGAGGACTGGTTGGCTTTTCAGGAAATGCAAGTGGACACACATCCATTTCCTGTTAATACAATAGATGTCACATGTGAAAAGGTCTTAGTTCGGCCCGAAATGGCCGATAAAAGCAAAAGCAAAGACATCATCATTGACGATCCTCGCACGTCAAATATATCACAGAAGAAGGATGCTCGAAAAGCCCTGGACAATAAGACTAACAAATCCGAAAGTGCCGGGGGCAGACGCAATTAAGGAGCCGAGCACGACAACCTGACCTGAGCATCGCGGACGGTCCGACACCTACGTGCGGGCAGTCTAGTGCTCATAAAGACGGTCCGGCTGGCTCAGCCAGACAGTCCGCCCATGGCCAGAGGCGTCAGCATCCACACAAAGCAAGGAAAGAGACACGAGGACAAAGCCAACATGACGCACATGGTCGACTAGTAAAAGCTGGCCCTACTTTCGATCAATTGCTAGCCAAAAATGTTAGCAAGAAGGCTGTTCCATGTGATCAGTCAACGAAGAAACCCCGGTCACCTGCTAAAATGAAACGGTCGAACAAAATGGCCCAAAAGGCGACGCAACAAGCATCGCCTGTTCATCCTATGAGACCAGGGTACTTTCCACCCGTTTATTCATCATCGGTATATTATCCTGTTCAAATATGGAATGGTACGACGATGAATCCATGGCACATGTATAGTACCTTTGTCTATTCAGACTAGGGGGCATCTACATTATATTCCTTTTGATCCATTGATCAAATGGTCATGGCCGAGCAAGATACAATCCGAAACAACTTTTATACATTGGTGCTTTATTGAATGATCTCCATTTTAAAAAGCCGATGACTTACATCAGGTTTAGTTCATATCTTTTGGTTCGTCAACCTTCACCAAAAGGTAGGGGGGCATATGTTGGAAACCAAAAGGAGCTCATGGATGGTCCAGCCCTAAGGCCAGACGATCCGCGGTCCGGACTGTCCGTGGTGGTGGCGCAGACGGTCCGCGCGTGCGCAGAGACAGTCAGGGTTCCTAGTTTCTCGTGGGATTTGTTACCTAAAACCACGGGATTAACTCAAGAAACGGTTTGAAGCGGATCTAGACCTCCCCATTTATATAGATAAAGGGCTACGGCCAATTGAACCCCCAACAATCGATCAAATCAAGTCTATTTCTCGTTTTTACCTTATGCATTAGGAGTAGTTCTAGTTTAGCCCTAGTTTAGTATTCCAATCACCAAATTCTCCACTTCTCTTTGACCCTACGTCGACTAGAGGAGTCTAGGTCGGTCTACCGAGCCTAGACAACCCCTAGGATCTCTCCTCCCCGATGGGGTCCCTCCCGAGAGCGAGATCCAGGCGCCGCCGGTGACCTTCACCGCCCCTGCGCACGCGCGGACCGTCCGGTCCCAGGGCACGGACCGTCCAACATGTCAGGCAGGGAACCCTAGCCCTACGCCAGGTCACAGACCGTCCGACCCTTGGCCGCGGACCGTCCGCGCCTGTGCAGAGAGCACCGTCGCCGGTTCTTATTAGTGTTTGGCGCCCGAAAAAGGTGTCAACATGACCGTTGCTCTGTTGGCTCATCGAACAGTCCGGTGGCACACCGGATAGTCCGATGAATTTTAGCGGAGTGGCTCTGAGAAAACCCGAGAGCGGCCAATTCGCGAGGTGCCTCGGCATGGGCACCGAACAGTGTTTGGTGCACACCGAACAGTGTCCGGTGCGCCACTGGCAGCACCAAGTCTTGAATGCTCCAACCTTTTTAGAATTCCCTTAATTGTTTTTCTTTGTATGTTTATGTTGAACTTTATGCACCTGAGAGAATTAGTAACTAGGCAAACTAGTTCGTCCATATGGTTTGTGATGGACGCCAAACACCAAAAAGGATTACGGGAAATGGTTGAGCCCATTTCCCTTTCATTCTCCCCCTTTTTTGAAGCGTCCCGATCCTTTGGGACTCAAATGTGATACAATTACTAGTCCCAGGAGGCTAGTAACCACATTCATTACTTCAAATAGTTACAGAGTCTGAATAGTGTTATTACAATACCGGGGGGTACAAGCTCGAGAGTGAGCCGAAAATCATAAAGCGCAGTGGAAGATAAAATAGCCCAGGCCACAGGCAGAACTGGGTGAAGACACAACCCCATCAATCAAGCATAGCAGAAAAGAAGTCTTCAGCTGCTGAAAAACATAAATAAATCTGGGTGAATACACTAGGTATTCCGCAAGCCCACCCGGCTCCCGTAAAGAGAAAGTGACCTATATTGTACATGCTATATATGGTGGAGTTGAAGTCACTCATTCTTTTTCAGAGACAGGCAGTACTCGTTGTTTATGGTTTTCCCAAGACAATAGAAGTAACGCTTGCTTGACCACCACTGAGCTTCCCGCTCCCGTGGTACTACTTTCTTTTCAGAACATACACACACATTTCCCTGTTCCCGGTTGTAGTAGAAACACTAATTGTCATACCATACCAGACTCGTCCATACCAGTGGACACAGACTATTCGAATAGGTTTAGACTCTGCGCAGAGGGGTACACTTTACCCACTAGTCCGGCTCTGCGATCTCATGGCCAATGAGACCCGAATCCGAAACTCTTTCCTTCCTTATACGTCCGAACCTTAACGGTTATACCGGAAGGAGTCAGGCCACCGCCATGTCCAAACCGGACAAAACATTCCCCCTCCTTATCCTCCCGGTGCTCCCCAGCCTTCATAACCCTGGGGTTGGACCGTACAAGTTCAGATCGAGTGGCTGCCCACACAGCCTCGAGTGGTTGTACTTTTTGTGAGTACAGGTAATGAAAGATGACAAACTGGTCCTTATACGAGAGGACAATCCTTCTGCTCACGCCTAAACCAGCTGAGCCAACACCTTAGGCCCTCCCCTAAACCAGGACGGAGTCCCTGATCATCCTACTCACCAGGCGACGAGGGTGAGTACCCTTCATCGCACACTTTTGGAAAACATGTCACTTATACCCTTTTTACTTGCCCCATATCTTTTAGTCAAAGTAAAAGTTAATGCGGGCTCTCTCATGCTCACCATGCAATTCGATTCCAATCCCATAATCCAGGCTTAGGCAGTGGTAGAGAGAAATAGGTAAATAATGCATCAAGGGAAGGATGGACTTGCCTTCGTCGAAGCTTTCCTGGCACAAGAGGTTTATCTCGGAGGGGTCGGGTTCTTGCCCCTCTTCCGGAGCTAAGAGTTCCGGAGGATCGGATCCCTCTTCCGCTAATCAACACAGATAATAACAATACATCAAACATAGTGACCTTTGTGGGGTGTGTAAATTTTTATATTTCATTATTTTTGTGCCCTAATAATTTATTTAGACAATTTTTGGTGCATAAAATATTAGCATCTAAATATATATGTGAAAATGGGAAAAAGAAAAGGGAAAAGAAAAAGAGAAAGGATTTTCCAGCTGGGCCGGAGGGGGATTTTGGCCCAGAAGGCGGGCGCGCTTTCGGCCCACTTGGCCCAGCCGCGCAGGGCGACGGCGGGGGAACGGCGCTGCGGCGCGGACCCGCACGCCAGAGAGAGGGGGGGAGGGAACGGCGTTAACGACACAGAGGGAGGGGCGAGGGCTCGACCGGGGGCCGGTCGGCGGCGAGCCCCGCGGCGGTTCTCCGCCGTCGATCCGGTTTTGCGGTGGGGAAACGGTGGTGGAGCATGGGCAGTTGATGGGGGTCACGGGGGTGGGGTGAATTTCGCCTGCGGGGGCCTATGGCGGCCGGTCCGCGGCACGGTGGCGGGTGCCCGCGGCGGTGATGCCGTCGGTGAGGTCGCCGACCACAATAGCGTGGGGAAAGTGGCGTCCCATGACCGTGAGAGTGTGGCGGAGCTCTTGGCATAACTTAATTGAATGGAAGATCGCTAGAGAGGGAGAGGGGAGCTCACCAGAGCTATGAAGGGAGCACGGCGGCGCTAGCTTGGATGGCTCGGGGAAGAGGGCAGTGGGGGTGGCCGGAGCTGGGTGGCGAAGACGGGACTCGGGCGGGTCCTTTTATAGGCGCTTGGGGGAGGGAGGGGGATGGAGGAGACGGCGAGCTCGCCATGATGGTGGAAATGGTGCTAACGCCGATGCGATGGCTTGGGCAGGCGGGGGGGGGGGGTGAGGGGTCGGCTCAAGCACAGTGGCGGGGTTGTCGCGGAGGCTGGCGAGCATTAATGGCGAGGCGACGAGGCGAGGGGGCGCTCGGCGGCGGATGCACCGGTGAGGGATGGGCGAGGGGGATGAAACTGACAAGTGGGGCCAAGCTGCCAGAGAGAGGGAGCGGCGCGAGAGGGAGGGGGCGAGTCGCTGACGGGCGGGGCCCCGGTGTCAGCGGGAGGGAGCCGCGCGCGGGGTTGGGCCGCCTGGGCCGGGGAGAGGGGAGGGAAAACGCGGGCGCGGGGGCGGGTTGGGCCGGAATTCGGCCCAGCCGAGGGAGGGGGGAGTTTTCCTTTTTCTTTTCTTTTTCTAATTCTAATTCCTTTCTTCTCCTTTTTTCTATTTTTGTTTCTTTTTGTTTCTTTTTCTTTGGAGACCAAAAATATTTTCTAAGTGATCTTGAGTGAGAAATATAGTCTATGTGAGGTGCTCTAATTATTTCAAGTGTATGCACATGAGGAGGGTTTCTAAGGGTAGGGTTAAGGGAGAAAGGTAAAATAAGGGGGGGAATTAGGAGGTTAGGGTTTCAAACCTTAGGTGGGATTTTGGGATGTTACATTTTTGGTGATTGATGCCAACACAAACCAAATCAAATACGAAGTGTAGAAATGTAACTAGTTTGCATTTTCTCAGATGTGCATAAGTTATTTGAAATGAAACAATTGAAAGTATTTCTAAGCATACATGATTGATTTCTTTTAGTTTAACATTTTGGACCACATTTGTACCACTTAGCTTGTTTTTGCAAATCCTTTGGATGTATTTTCAAATCTTTTGCAAATAGGCAATGGTATAAGAATATGATTTCTAAAAGCATTTTCAAGTTTTGAAAGTTCTCCACCTGTTTCAAATGCTTTTCAGCCTGTGAAAGCCGATTTAAAGAGACATCAAAATCGGCCGCCCGTACTATACATCTAATAGAGCGTGATAGTTCAGATGATGAATCCGCAGATGTATATACCGCTGAGTTTATTTGGCCAACAAAGGCCAAATCTTTAGCATGTTCTTCCTTACAGCCAGTTCAAAAGAATCGGTAAGAAGAGATTAAATTTACCTTTAATGTTGCCAAATGTGATAAGATATTTGATGAGCTACTTAAAAATGACAACATTAAATTAACTCATACTATCCCTCCTATAGATGAATTAAAGAGACATGCTTATTGTAAGTGGCATAATTCTTTTTCTCATGCCACCAATGACTGTAATGTTTTTCGTCGACAGGTACAATCGGCCATAAATGAGGGCTGGTTGGCTTTTCAGGAAATGCAAGTGGACACACAGCCATTTCCTGTTAATACAATAGATGTCGCATGCGAAAAGGTCTTAGTTCGGCCCGAAATGGCCAATAAAAGCAAAAGCAAAGACATCATCATTGATGATCCTCACACGTCAAATATATCGCAGAAGGAGGATGCTCGAAAAGCCCTGGACAATAAGACTAACAAATCCGGAAGCACCGGGGGGCAGACGCAATTAATGAGCCGAGCACAACAACCTGACCTGAGCATTATGGACGGTCCGACACCTACGTGCGGGCAGTCTGGTGCTCATAAAGACGGTCCGGCTGGCTTAGCTAGACAGTCCGCCCATGGCCAGAGGCATCAGCATCCACACAAAGCAAAGAAAGAGACGCGAGGATAAAGCCAACATGACGCACATGGTCGGCTAGTAAAAGCTGGCCCTATTTTCGATCAATTGCTAGCCAAAAATGTTAGCAAGAAGGCTGTTCCATGTGATCAGTCAACGAAGAAATCCCGGTCACCTGCTAAAACAAAACGGTCAAACAAAACGGCCCAAAAGGCGACGCAACAAGCATCGCTTGTTCATCCTATGAGACCAGGGTACTTTCCACCCGTTTATTCATCATCAGTATATTATCCTGTTCAAATATGGAATGGTACGACGATGAATCCATGGCACATGTATAGTACCTTTGTCTATCCAGACTGGGGGGCACCTCCATTATATTCCTTTTGATCCATTGATGAAATGGTCATGGCCGAGCAACATACAATCCGAAACGACCTTTATACATTGGTGCTTTATTGAATGATCTCCATTTTAAAAAGCCGATGACTTACATCATGTTTAGTTCATATGCTTTTGGTTCGTCAACCTTCACCAAAAGGCAGGGGGCAATATGTTGGAAACCAAAAGGAGCTCGCGGATGGTCCGGCCCTAAGGCCAAACGATCCGCGGTCCGGATTGTCCGCGGTGGTGGCGCGGACGGTCCGCGCGTGCGCAGAGACAGTCAGGGTTCCTAGTTTCTCGTGGGATTTGTTACCTAAAACCACGGGATTAACTCGAGAAACGGTTTGAAGCGGATCCAGACCTCCCACTTTATATAGATGAAGGGCTACGGCCGATTGAACCCCCAACAATCGATCAAATCAAGTCTATTTCTCGTTTTTACCTTATGCATTAGGAGTAGTTCTAGTTTAGCCCTAGTTTAGTATTCCAATCACCAAATTCTCTGCTTCTCTTTGACCCTACGTCGATTAGAGGAGTCTAGGTCGGTCTATCGAGCCTAGACAACCCCTAGGATCTCTCCTCCTCGACGGGGTCCCTCCCAGGAGCGAGATCCAGGCACCGCCAGCGACCTTCGCCGCCCCTGCGCACGCGCGGACCGTCCGGTGCCAGGGCACGGACCGTCCAGCATGTCAGGCAAGGAACCCTAGCCCTGCGCCAGGTCGTGGACCGTCCGACCCTTGGCCGCGGACCGTCCACGCCTGTGAAGAGAGCACCGCCACCGGTTCTTATTAGTGTTTGTCGCTCGAAAAAGGTGTCAACATGATCGTTGCTCTGTTGGCTCATCAAACAGTCCGGTGGCACACAGAATAGTCCGATGAATTTTAGCGGAGTGGCTCTGAGAAAACCCGAGAGCGGCCAATTCGCGAGGTGCCTCGGCATGGGCACCGAACATTGTCTGGTGCACACCGGACAGTGTTCGGTGCGCCACTGGCAGCACCAAGTCTTGAATGCTCCAAACTTTGTAGAATTCCCTTAATTCTTTTTCTTTGTATGTTTATGTTGAACTTTATGCACCTGAGAGAATTAGTAACTAGGCAAACTAGTTCGTCCGTATGGTTTGCGATGGACGCCAAACACCAAAAAGGATTACGGGAAATGGTTGAGCCCATTTCCCTTTCATTCTCCCCCTTTTTGGTGATTGATGCCAACACAAAGCAAATCAAATACAAAGTGTAGAAATGTAACTAGTTTGCATTTTGTCAGATGTGCATAAGTTATTTGAAATGAAACAATTGAAAGTATTTCTAAGCATACATGATTGCTTTCTTTTAGTTTAACATTTTGGACCACATTTGTACCACTTAGCTTGTTTTTGCAAATCCTTTGGATGTCTTTTCAAATATTTTGCAAATAGGCAATGGTATAAGAATATGATTTCTAAAAGCATTTTCAAGTTTTGAAAGTTCTCACCCTGTTTCAAATGCTTTTCCTATGGCTAAATAAAAGCTCCCCCTAAAGAAATTCTCCCCTTAGTTGTCAAAAGGGTTTTTGCAATTTGAATAATTTCTCCCCTTTTGATTTTTTTTAGAAAACAGGGTGGTAGTGCAGTCCTTTTGCTTTGGGCTTATTAATATCTCCCCCTTTGGCATTAAGCTCAAAAAACGAAGAAACTTTAGAGGCCTATTACTTTCTCCCCCTTAGTAAAAGGATATGAATGGAAGTTCATGAGTAGGGAAAAGGATAAATGATACCAACAGAGTCGTAGTAGAAGCCTTTCCTTTGCCAAATACTCCATTTCCCTTTCAATCTAAGACTAAGCATAGAGATACACTTGGAAGCACATTAGTCTTAGCCATGGCACAAGAAGAATAAAAAATATGCATTTGTACCAAATGAAAGAGACATGATCAAAGGTATATAAATGAGCTATGTGTGCAAGATTTCAATCAAAGTTCCGAGAATCAAGAATATTGAGTTCATTCCTAAGCTTGCTAAAGTCTTTTCATCCAGGGGCTTGGTAAAGATATCAGCTAATTGGTTGTGGGTGCTAACATAAGCAATTTTGATATCCTCCTTTTGTTGGTGATCTCTCAAAAAGTGATATTGGATGTCTATGTGCTTAGTGTGGCTGTGTTCAACGAGATTATCCGCCATGCGCATTGCACTCTCATTATCACATAGGAGAGGGACTTTGCTCAACTTGTAGCCATAGTCCCTAAGGGTTTGCCTCATCTAAAGTAATTGTGCACACAATGTCCTACAACAATATACTCGGCTTCGACAGTGGATAGAGCTACTAAGTTTTGTTTCTTTGAAGCCTAAGACACAAGGGATCTCTTCAGAAACTGATAAGTCCCTGATGTGCTCTTCCTATCAATCTTACATCCGGCATAATCGGCATCTGAATACCCATTTAGATCAAAGGTAGATCCCTTGGGGTACCAAAGCCCAAACTTAGGAGTATAAACTAAATATATCATGATTCTTTTCATGGCCTGTTGGGGACTTGTTCTCAAATGCTATGAATTAAGAACAAGGCAACATGAAAAGTGTTAAATGTTAAATTCCTTCGTCCTTATAAACATTATGTCCCTTCGGATATAATGAATCTTGGACGAAGGTTACAAAGGAAAAGATCTTCGTAAGATTGATTAATGGTAAAAAAGAACACATATATAAGACACAAGTAATGATATGAATATTATCATTAACTTATCTTTATCGCCAAACTCATGAAAACAAATTACAAATGTACCTTTAGATTATTGGAGAGTAAATGTGCGAACGTGGTATGGAAAAGCGTATGCCAAGTCAGCGTGAACAGTACGGGAGTACTGTTCATCTATTTATAGGCACAGGACGCAGCCTGTGTAAAATTACATCGATGCCCTTTACATTTGACAATAACTTTATAGCAATCCTTTGAGGTTTAATTTGACTTTTCATCTTTAAGTCGGTTCCTCTTTTCTGCCGTTATGCCGAAGCTTTTCTACACGTAGCTTCGTAATCGTCTTATCCTTCGTCGTGGTTGCTTTTCACCCCAGTCAAGCTTCGTCTTAATCATGCTCTCATACACCCGCAACCTGACTCCGAAGATACCTGTTCACATGTTTCACTCGGAAAATATTGTCAAATACTGTTTTTAAGGACCTTCGGAAGCCGAAGGCCCCCAACAGTAGCCCCTCGCAATATTAATTTACTGTTAATGATAAATTCATATTGCGACATGGACGAAGGCTTGAAGCCGAAGGTCCGAAAAAACACCTTCCTTCTGCTAGAATAGCAACAGTCATTGACAAACGGGGCCCTCTAGCTTTCGACACACTGGGTGTATAAATAAGAGCTCACCGCAAGTTTATTTGGCACGCTCTTTTGCCATCTGCTTTCACTCACCCAACTTCTCAGCCTGCGCGCAACAACACTTGCTCGGTTTCAAATTTTTAAGCTTCAGTTTCGAGTGTGTTCTGTCAGCATTTGCGAAGATGCCTGAGGATAAGAAAGTTGTTGGTGCTTCGAAGCTAAGCCTTTCTGAGGAGATGCACCTGGGCTTTCTTGAATCAATGTCAAAGACTAATACAGAGAAGATTACCAGGGAGATTTTGGAGGGTTTATCTGAAGATACTAGCGACAGTGAAAGTTACGATGCAGATAGTGGTGGTGAAGATTTCGAAGATCGACCCTGGCGACCAAGCCATGCAGTTTTTGGTAAGTCCAGTATTAGGGAAAATCATCTTGTCAACATGAGAGGAAGATACTTTCGGGACTTGTCTATTGTGAGGGCTGACGAAGGAGAGAAGACTTGTCTGACTCCCGAAGAAAATGAGGTCATGATATTCTGAAGCTTCTTAAAAGCTGGATTATAATTTCCCTTGAGTAGTTTTGTCGTGGAAGTGCTGAAGACATTTGAAATCTACCTTCACCAGCTTATCCCCGAAGCAATCATAAGGATGAACATCTTTGTGTGGGTCGTGAGAAGCCAAGGTTTGAAACCTAACGCAAAAAGCTTCTGTAACATACACGAGCTATTGTATGAGACAAAACCCTGGGGTAAAGAGCAGTATCATAACAACTTTGGCTGCTACAGCTTCGGCGCTCGGTCCGGGTCAAGCTGCCCTGTGCCAACTTTTCGAAAGAGGTGGCCCGGCGACTGGATGACAGAATGGTTTTACGTGAAAAATGACTTGAAATCACGTGAAGATATCAAAGGTATCATCATGCGCCCTATCTGGCAACGCTTCGGCCTCCGGAAGCCGAAGGTGGAAATGGATGAAGCAGCCGAAGAATGCCAGAGAGCCTTCGGCGTGGTTTGCTCTTTTATTGGGACAAGGGACTTGGTCCAAGAGCATATTGCCTTCAGAATATAGCCACTTGTAGAAAAGTGGGAAACACCGAAGGAGACCGTCAAGGAACCTGACGAAGGTGGACTAGTTAGGTTAAAATACACATTCAAATACGGAGATAAGTTTGTTGAACTAGATGATGACTGGTTAAAAAGTATTGAGGCCATAAGTGACGAATTGCTTGGGGTATATTCGAAAGCTGAAGATACTGCATTATCAGCGGCCTTCAGAGGCCGAAAGAAGAAGAGACTTAACCGAGTATTCGATGCAATTGGGTTTGTCTACCCCAACTATCATTACCCAGTGCGAGGCCAAGAAAGGAAAAATACTTCTCCTGCAAAGGAAATTGCTTCAGCTGCTCCTAGCGAGCCATCCCTGAAGAGGAAAAAGGTAAAAGTGCTCACACACCGGCCACGTTATATTGAATCGGCCACAGTGCCTGAGTTTATTGGTGAGGCTTCTTCGGCCACCGTAGCTAGAGAGCCAACTCCAGTGCCAAAAATCAAAGAAATGGCCGAAGTACCAGCAACAGAGAAAACAGAAGAACCAAGGACTGAAGAAGCAAAAACATTAGAAATTTTAAGTCCTTCAACAAAAATCCAAAAGGGTCCAGCAGCGACCCCAAAAAGAAAAAGGATGGTTAATGTGCTGGATGTTTTGGAAATAATTAAATCTTCAAGCATAACTCCGAAGAAAACTGTTGAAGCTTCTGCAGTGTCTACAGAAGCCTTTATTGCTGAAGCTTTGAAGCAACAATTTGAAGCTGAAGTTGGGCCTTCAGAGCCCACCAAGGTAAAACATTTGAAAGCTGAAGAAACAAAATTGACAGAGGCAACTTTGGAAACCGGAAAAACAAAAATAACAGAGCCGATTTTGATTGAAGAAATTGACACTACCGCCCCGAAGCATCTTCCAAAATACATGATTATATTGTGCGACATGCTTCGGGGAAGAAACTATCTGAAGAAGAGATTTTTGAAGCTAATCACTATGCCCGAGAACTGAAGTATCCGAAGGGGGCCGTAGTGTTCAATGGAACAGACGAAGATGACTTCCTATACTGTCCCCCAGACAATAAAGAATTATCCGTCTGCCGAGAGATGGCTAGAAGCATGGGATTCCCGAAGCTTGAAGCTGGCCTTTGCGCCATGACGAAGGAGGATCTTGCGGATAGCCTTGCATATAATAGTCTGAAGGTACAAAATTTGTGAATTTTGAAGTTTATGAATTTTGAATTAGTCTTTTGTTCTTATGTTAATCCATTCATTCTTTTGAATAGGGCTTAATACTCAGCAATGCCTTAAGGGCACAAAAGAACGCTGAAGACGAGAGCTGCACTATTGCTCTTAACAACCTTCGAACAGAGGTTATCAGGCTAAGAAACGAAGCCTTGGAAAAGGACAAAATTCTGCTTACATTAGTGGATAAAATGAAGGAAGACGAAGCTAATTCTAAAACTCAAGCCGAAGCTCAGAAGCGCGAAATCGAAGATCTTCGGAAACAATTAGCCCGAGCTAAAGAAGAACACCTTCTTGAAGAAACAAAACGAGAACTAAGTGATCAATGGGCTAATCATTTGGAAATAAATGTTGAAGAGCTTCGTGCTTCCAAGAAAAGGTGCTATGATAAATCCATAGAGTGTGTTAAAAAGATAAAATCCAGCTTCGCCAGCATTGGCGCATTTTCTAGTGAAGAAAATTTCACAAGGGGGAATCCAGAAGGCCCGATTGAATGGATCAGTCACGAAGCTGAGGCCTTCGAGGAAATCTTGAATAGTCGCGGGGACATCTGCGCTTTTTCGGGCGCCAGGGGAATTGTTACTATTCTGGAGAAGAAAGGGTGCGAGCATGTGAAATCTTTAGCACAATCTGAAGCTGCTTTATTTTCTGAAGATATTAAAGACCCTTCAGCCGAAGCAAGCCAGGTCGGTGGAAAATTTTTCACCGACATTTGGGACAATGGCGGCCGAGAAATGGCTCAAGAAATCATTCAGAGAAGCGAAAAAGGCATCCATGACGCTAGGAAGGTAGCGGAGGCTGCTGAAAAAAGCACAGGGCCCGAAGGGCAAATAGGTATTAACTAGTGGTTTTTATTCTGTTGTGATTTTTGATTTTGAACTTTGTTCGCAGTTTGTAATAGTAATATAGCCGTGTCCTCTCCTCCCTCAGAACCTGCTGAGGCATCTCTAGGCCCCCCCGAAGGGGGACGACGAAATTAGACAAATGGCCGAAGCCATCATGGACAAAGTTGTCAATCAGCTACTGAACGAAGCTGCAGAAGTAGTTCTTAGGGAAGATTAAGTGCTATTGTAAAAATATTTGGAACATGACATGTGTAAAACTTTGTAACTTTGAATGTAATATATAATCTATTTATGGTTCAATTCTTTACGATGCATGAAATTTTGCATACATACCGTTTTTTGAGCCTTCGGCGAAAAAACACCTTCCCTTCTTTTCATGCTTCGTGAAGAAAATCTTTTATGTATCACAAGAATTTCCATACTTCTTTGATGAAGAATATCCAAGCTTCATTAAAACATTCTTCGAAGCTATAAAAAAGTTTTATGCTGCCTCTCTAATGAAGCTGCACTTCTTCTCAATTTATCTTGTGCCTTAGCACAATTTTCTCTTTTTCCAAAACATTCTTCGAAGATCAATACTGTGTCCCCTTCTTATTCTACATGCGATATGATGTATGATGTTTATGTTATGCAAAATGATGTGATGATGTTATGCTATGCAAAATGATATTTATGCCGAAGATACACACATCCCTGCAATAGAGCACATAATCTTTTTATCTCAGCGCTGACTTTTTGCTGTAAGCCTCCCTTAGGAGCTTCTTCGCCTTTTACTTTCAGCGGAATCAGCGTTTATTTTTCGCTGTAAGCCTCCCTTAGGAGCTTCTTCGCCTTTTACTTTCAGCGGAATCAGCGTTTATTTTTTGCTGTAAGCTCTGCATTCCCTTCGGAACGACTTTTGAGCAGAAAACTTACACTGCGCTCCCTTAAGAACGACTTTTTACTACTTCGAAGAAATTACGGTGCGTTCCTTAGAACAAGTTTTTGATAATTCGTAGGTTCTCCGTGCCACCATAAATTCTTGTGCTTCGGCAACTCAAGCCTATGGAGAAGATATATTTTCATTATGATAATAAGCTAAGCTGTTACAAAAATTTGAAAAAACAATAAAAGGCACTTAAACTTCCCATAATTGTTCTTTACTACAAAGAAAGTAAAACTGAATGCGAAAATGCAAAAAGCTGCTGTCGAGGTAGGATATTTTGTCAGTAAATGTGCTTCGACTCTGGCACAGTGCTATTGACTGTGCGAGCTTCGAACTCCTCTCTGAAGTCCCTCTGGGGGTGAGAGTGCTGGCTCCCTTCTGGCTGTGGAGCTCGTTGTATTGGTGGTGGCGGTGGAAGCTGTTGCCAGGAAGCTTGGGGTTGGCTTGCCGAAGCAACAGAGGCTGCAGGGTGATTGCCTACATATTCTGGAATGTAAGGCGAATGGTACGAAGCAGTATGCATAACCTGCTTCGGCTGGCTCTATTGCGCTGCAGCTTCTGCTAGCTCCTTTTGCTTCTGGATGGTAACATGACACATCCTGGTGGTATGGCCCTTGCCTTCACCACAGAATAGGCAGTAAATTTTTCTTGGTTGATCTCCAAATCTTCCCCCGAAGCCCCTGGCGCCTCTGCCCCTTGGCGCTGGCGGCCGGAAAGAGCTTTGCTGTTGCCCCGAAGCTTGCGAGGAACACTGTGGCCTTTGCTGTTGACTCCCTTTGTCATCATTTTGAGTAGAATTGTGAATTGACCTGACGTGCCTCGGATAAAATCTTCCTCCGAAGCCCCTGGTCATTTCAGAGAACCTGAAAGCTTCCTCCCTTCTTTGGCGGAAATCATTGTCGGCTCGAATGTACTCGTCCATCTTCTGGAGCAGCTTCTCCAAAGTTTGAGGAGGCTTCCTGGCGAAGTACTAAGCTGAAGGTCCTGGTCGAAGCCCCTTGATCATGGCCTCAATGACAATTTCATTGGGCACTGTTGGTGCCTATGCCCTCAGACGTAGGAACCTTCGGACATATGCCTGAAGGTATTCTTCGTGATCCTGGGTGCACTGGAATAAAGCTTGAGCCGTGACTGGCTTCGTCTGAAACCCTTGAAAGCTGGTTATCAACATATCCTTCAGCTTTTGCCATGAGGTGATTGTCCCTGGCCTAAGAGAGGAGTACCAGGTTTGCGCAACACTCCTGACAGCCGTGACGAAAGACTTTGCCATGACCGCTGTGTTGCCACCATATGAAGATATGGTTGCCTCATAGCTCATCAAGAATTGTTTCGGATCTGAATGACCATCGTACATGGGGAGCTAGGGTGGCTTGTAAGATTGTGGCCAAGGAGTAGCCTACAGTTCTGTTGACAGGGGAGAAGTATCATCAAAAGCAAAATTTCCGTGATGGAAATCTTCATACCAGTCACCCTCATTGTAGAAGCCCTCTTGATGAAGCTCTCTACGCGGGGGCCTCTAGTTCTGGTCGTCTTGAGCAAGATGTCGAAGCTCTTCAGAGGCTTCGTCTATCTGCCTTTGAAGATCAGCTAGACGAGCCATCTTCTCCTTCTTTCGTTGGACCTGTTGATTGATCATCTCCAAATTTTGGATTTCTTGATCCAAGTCGTCCTCCGGAGGTGTTGGACTGGTGACCTTCCTCTTCTGGCTTCGGGCCTCCCTAAGAGAAACGACATCTTGATTGTGATCCAGCGGCTGCAGAGTGGCAGCGCCTGTCGTTGAAGCTTTTTTCGGCGGCATGACGAAGGTGAGGCTTGCCGAAGGTGTTCAAAACTCAAAAAATGGACGTGAGTTCACCGGAGGTGGGCGCCAATGTTGGGGACTTGTTCTCAAATGCTATGAATTAAGAACAAGGCAACATGAAAAGTGTTAAATGTTAAATTCCTTTGTCCTTATAAACATTATGTCCCTTCGGATATAATGAATCTTGGACGAAGGTTACAAAGGAAAAGATCTTCGTAAGATTGATTAATGGTAAAAAAGAACACATATATAAGACACAAGTAATGATATGAATATTATCATTAACTTATCTTTATCGCCAAACTCATGAAAACAAATTACAAATGTACCTTCAGATTATTGGAGAGTAAAGGTGCGAACGTGATATGGAAAAGCGTATGCCAAGTCAGCGTGAACAGTACGGGAGAACTGTTCATCTATTTATAGGCACAGGACGCAGCCTGTGTAAAATTACATCGATGCCCTTTACATTTGACAATAACTTTATAGCAATCCTTCGAGGTTTAATTTGACTTTTCATCTTTAAGTCGGTTCCTCTTTTCCGCCGTTATGCCAAAGCTTTTCTGCACGTAGCTTCGTAATCGTCTTATCCTTCGTCGTGGTTGCTTTTCACCCCAGTCAAGCTTCGTCTTAATCATGCTCTCGTACACCTGCAACCTGACTCCGAAGATACCTGTTCACATGTTTCACTCGGAAAATATTGTCAAATCCTGTTTTTAAGGACCTTCGGAAGCCGAAGGCCCCCAACATGGCCCTAAGGTGAACTTCCTTAGGATTAGCCTAGAACCTTGCACACATGCATACGAAAAGTATAATATCTAGTTGTGAAGCACATAAATAGAGTAAAGATCCTATCATCGACCGGTATACCTTTTGATCTACGGATTACCTCCCATGTTGAGGTTGAGATGCCCATTTGTTCCCATAGGTGTCTTTATGGGTTTGGCTTTCTTCATTCTGAACTTCTTGAGTATATCTTAAATGTACTTGGTTTGGCAGATGAAGGTGCCCTCTTGGAGTTGCTTGATTTGGAATCTAAGAAAATACTTCAACTCCCGCATCATTGACATATCGAATTTCTGTATCATAATCCTACTAAACTCTTCACAAGATGACTTGTTAGTAGACCCAATTATAATATTATCAACATAAATTTGGCACATAAACAAGCCCTTAGAAATTGTTTTAGTGAAGAGAGTAGGGTCACCTTTACCAACTTTGAAGCCATTAGTGACAAGAAAGTCTCTCAGGCATTCATACCATGCTCTTGGGGCTTGCTTGAGCCCATAAAGCGCCTTTGAGAGCTTATAAGCATGTGTAGGGTACTCACTATCTTCAAAGTCGGGAGGTTGCTCAACATACACCTCTTCCTTTATATGGCCATTGAGGAAGACACTCTTCACGTCCATTTGATACAACTTAAAGCCATGGTAAGTAGCATAGGTAAGTAATATACGAATTGACTCAAGCCTAGCTATGGGTGCATAGGTTTCATCGAAATCCAAACCTTCAACTTGTGAATATCTTTTGGCAACAAGTTAGGCTTTGTTCCTAGTCACCACACCATGCTCATCTTGCTTGTTGCGGAATACCCACTTGGTACTGAAAGGGAAATGTGCCCTTGGGCCGTTTCTAAGTATTTTGGTGATTTAGTGCCCAACACAAGTGCTTAAATATGAATTTATGTCCATGGATGAACAAAGTGCAAATCATGAAGTAAAGGTATGTTTCTAAGCCTTAGTACATTGGTTTTGTGTACTAATATACTTGTCTAAGTGTTAGAAACAGAAAGAAGAAGAAAAGAAAAGAGGAGAAAAAGACTTGGCTGTGTACAGCCAAGACTCAGCTCGGTCTGGCACACCGGACTGTCCGGTGTACACCGGACTGTCCGGTGTGCACCGGACAGTGTCCGGTGCGCCAGGCTGACTCGGCGTGAAGAGGCCGCTCTCGGGAATTCGCCGACGGCGTACGGCTAAAATTCACCGGACTGTCCGGTGTGCACCGGACTGTCCGGTGAGCCAACGGTCGGTCGGGCCAACGGTCGGCCGCGCAATCTGCGCGGGACACGTGGCCGAGCCAACGGTCGGAAGGGGGCACCGGACCGTCCGGTGTGCACCGGACATGTCCGGTGCGCCAACGGCTCCTAGATCTGCAACGGTCGGCAACGGTCGGCAGCGCCATTTTTGGAAGGAAATCGGGCACCGGACAGTGTCCGGTGTGCACCGGACTGTCCGGTGCCCCCGACGACAGAAGGCAAGATTGGCCTTCCAGATTTGCTCTCAACGGCTCCTAGCTGCCTTGGGGCTATAAAAGGGACCCCTAGGCGCATGGAGGAGCACACGAAGCAACCTTAGAGCATTCTTGATCATCCACACTCATTCTTTGCGCATTCGTTTGTGATTCTAAGTGATTCGAGCTCCGTTCTAGTGAGAACTTTGAGATAGTCATTCGAGCTCGATTCTTGGCCGTGTGTGTGTGCATTTCGCTGTGGATTTGTGTGTGTTGCTTCCCTCCCTTACTCTGTGCTTCTTTGTGATCATATACTTGTAAGGGCAAGAGACTCCAATTTGTGGAGATTCCTTGCAAACGGGATAAAGAAAAGAAAGCAAAACACTGTGGTATTCAAGTGGGTCTTTGGACCGCTTGAGAGGGGTTGATTGCAACCCTCATCCGTTGGGACGCCACAACGTGGAGTAGGCAAGCGTTGGTCTTGGCCGAACCACGGGATAAACCACTGTGCCATATCTGTGATTGATCTTCTGTGGTTATTGTGTTTTGTTGGGACTCCTCTCTAGCCACTTGGCATTATCTGTGCTAACACTTAACCAAGTTTTGTGGCTTAAGTTTTGAAGTTTTACAGGATCACCTATTCACCCCCCCTCTAGGTGCTTTCAATTGGTATCAGAGCAGTTCTCTTCACAAAGGGACTAATCGCCCGAAGAGATGGATCCTAAGGGGAAGGGTATCATGATCAACGATAAAGAGAAGGAATCCTTCATCAACGAGCCGAAGGACGACAAGCCTACCGACTCTGGCTCGGGTCATGGACGGAAGGAAGGGAAGAAGAAGAAGACAAGGCGCATCAAGGAGATCGTCTACTACGACGACAGCGATGAATCTACTTCTTCCCAAAAGGACGATGACCACAACGACTACAAAAAGACGGTCAATTCGAACTTTTCATTTAATTATTCTCGTATTCAACATAGTTCGAATTCGCATTTGCTTTCCATTCCTCTTGGCAAACCTCCACACTTCGATGGGGAGGACTACGGATTTTGGAGTCACAAAATGCGTAGTCACCTATTCTCTCTCCATCCAAGCATTTGGGAGATTGTAGAGAATGGAATGAAGTTTGATAGCTCGGATAACTCTATGCTCATAAATGAACAAATCCATAGAAATGCACAAGCTACTACTGTTCTCTTAGCATCCTTGTGCAGGGAAGAGTACAACAAGGTGAGCGGCTTGGACAATGCCAAGCAAATATGGGACACCCTCAAGATCTCTCACGAGGGGAATGACATCACCATGCTCACCAAAATGGAGTTGGTGGAGGGCGAGCTTGGACGATTTGCCATGATAAGGGGAGAGGAGCCAATCCAAACGTACAACCGGCTCAAGACCCTCATCAACAAGATAAGGAGCTATGGAAGCACGCCATGGACGGACCACGACGTCGTCCGCCTAATGCTAAGGTCCTTTACCGTTCTTGATCCTCATCTCGTGAACAATATTCGTGAGAATCCCAGGTACACGATGATGACGCCCGAGGAGGTACTCGGAAAATTTGTAAGCGGGCGGATGATGATCAAGGAGGCGAGATACGTCGACGAAGCATTGAACGGTCCAATCCACGAGCCTCAACCCATCGCTCTCAAGGCAACAAGGAGCAAGGAGTCGCTACCCAGCAAGGTGGCGCAAGTTGAGGTGGCCGGGCTCAATGATGAAGAGATGGCTCTCATCATCAAGAGATTCAAGACGGCGCTAAATGGTCGCAAGGGGCAACCAAGGAAGACCAAGACAAAGGGGAAGCGCTCATGCTTCAAATGTGGTAAGGTTGATCATTTTATTGCTAACTGTCCCGAAAATGATAGTGACCAGGAGCAAGGGAAGAATGGGAAGAGAGAGAACAAGAAGGTCTACAAGAAGGCCAAAGGCGAAGCACACCTTGGAAAGGAGTGGGATTCGGATTGCTCTTCGTCCGACTCCGACGACGAAGGACTCGCCGCCACTGCCTTCAACAAATCGACCCTCTTCCCAAACGAGCATCACACTTGCCTCATGGCAAGGGAGAAGAAGGTAATCACTAGTAATGCTAATACTTATGATTCTTCTAGTGATGATGAGTCTAGTGAGGATGAAATAGATTACTCTAGTTTATTCAAGGGATTGGATAGAACTAAGATAGCTAAGATTAATGAATTGATTGATGCCTTGAATGAAAAAGATAGAATCTTAGAGAAACAAGAAGATCTTTTATATGAAGAGCATGATAAATTTGTTAGTGCACAAAATTCACTTGCTCTAGAAGTTAAAAGAAATGGAATGCTTTCTTATGAACTTTCTACTTGTAATGAAACCATTTCTTCTTTAAAAGGTGAAATTAATGATTTAAATGCTAAACTAGAAGTAGCAAGTAAATCTAACTCTTGTGTTGAACATGTTGAAATTTGCACTAGGTGTAAGGATGTTGATATTAATGCTTGTTGTGAACACCTAGTTTCAATTTCCAAACTAAGTGATGAATTGGCTAGTCTTAATGCCCAACTTAAGACTAGCAAAAGTGAATTTGATAAGTTAAAATTTGCAAGGGATGCCTATACAATTGGAAGACATCCCTCAATTAAGGATGGGCTTGGCTTCAAGAGGGTAGCCAAGAACTTAACAAGCCATAAGGCTCCCATCTTCGTCAAGGAGAAAGGGAAGGCCCCTATGGCTAGTAGTGCTAAAAAGAACCATGCCTTCTTGTATCATGATAGGAGACAAACTAGAAATGGTTATAGGAGTTATAATGCTTATGATGATTTTGACTCTCATGCCATGTTTGCTTCTAGTTCTTCCTATATGCATGGTAGAAATATGTCTAGGAGAAATGCTATTCATCATGTGCCTAGAAAGAATGTTATTCATGCTCCTAGGAAAGTAGTGAATGAACCTTCTACAATTTATTGTGCTTTAAATGCTTCCTTTGCTATTTGTAGAAAGGATAGGAAAATAGTTGCTAGGAAGTTAGGGGCAAAATGCAAGGGAGACAAAACTTGCATTTGGGTCCCTAAGGATATTTGTGCTAACCTTGCAGGACCCAACATGAGTTGGGTACCTAAGACCCAAGCCTAAATTTGCCTTGCAGGTTTATGCATCCGGGGGTTCAAGCTGGATTATCGACAGCGGATGCACAAACCATATGACGGGGGAGAAGAAGATGTTCACCTCCTACGTCAAAAATAAGGGTTCCCAAGATTCAATTATATTCGGTGATGGGAATCAAGGCAAGGTAAAAGGGTTAGGTAAAATTGCAATTTCTAATGAGCACTCAATATCAAATGTGTTTTTAGTTGAGTCTCTTGGTTACAATTTGCTATCTGTTAGTCAACTATGCAATATGGGATATAATTGTCTTTTTACTAATGTAGATGTGTCTGTCTTTAGAAGATGTGATGGTTCACTAGCTTTTAAGGGTGTACTAGACGGCAAGCTTTACTTAGTTGATTTTGCAAAAGAAGAGGCCGGTCTAGATGCATGCTTAATGGCTAAGACTTGCATGGGCTGGCTGTGGCATCGCCGCTTAGCACATGTGGGGATGAAGAACCTCCACAAGCTTCTAAAGGGAGAACACGTGATAGGTCTAACAAATGTTTATTTCGAAAAAGATAGACCTTGTGCAGCTTGTCAAGCAGGTAAACAAGTGGGAGGAGCACATCACAGCAAGAATGTGATGACCACGTCAAGACCTCTGGAGCTGCTGCATATGGACCTCTTTGGACCCGTCGCCTATCTGAGCATAGGAGGAAGTAAGTATGGTCTAGTTATTGTTGATGACTTTTCCCGCTTCACTTGGGTGTTCTTTTTGCAGGATAAGTCTGAAACCCAAGGGACCCTCAAGCGCTTCCTCAGGAGAGCTCAAAATGAGTTTGAGCTCAAGGTGAAGAAGATAAGGAGCGACAACGGGTCCGAGTTCAAGAACCTTCAAGTGGAGGAGTTCCTTGAGGAGGAAGGGATCAAGCACGAGTTCTCCGCTCCCTACACACCACAGCAAAATGGAGTGGTAGAGAGGAAGAACAGGACGCTGATCGATATGGCAAGGACGATGCTTGGAGAGTTCAAGACCCCCGAGTGCTTTTGGTCGGAAGCTGTGAACACAGCTTGCCACGCCATCAACAGGGTCTACCTTCACCGCCTCCTCAAGAAAACGTCATATGAGCTACTAACCGGTAACAAACCCAATGTATCTTACTTTCGTGTATTTCGGAGCAGGTGCTACATTCTAGTGAAGAAGGGTAGGAATTCTAAATTTGCTCCCAAAGCTGTAGAAGGGTTTTTATTAGGTTATGATTCAAATACAAAGGCGTATAGGGTCTTCAACAAATCATCGGGTTTGGTTGAAGTCTCTAGCGACGTTGTATTTGATGAGACTAATGGCTCTCCAAGAGAGCAAGTTGTCGATTGTGATGATATAGATGAAGAAGATGTTCCGACGGCCGCTATACGAACCATGGCGATTGGAGAAGTGCGGCCACAGGAACAAGATGAACGAGGTCAGCCTTCTTCCTCAACAACGGTGCATCCCCCAACTCAAGACGATGAACAGGTTCATCAACAGGAGGCGTGTGATCAAGGGGGAGCACAAGATGATCATGTGATGGAGGAAGAAGCGCAACCGGCACCTCCAACCCAAGTTCGAGCGATGATTCAAAGGGATCATCCCGTCAACCAAATTCTGGGTGACATTAGCAAGGGAGTAACTACTCGGTCTCGACTAGTTAATTTTTGTGAACATTACTCTTTTGTCTCTTCTATTGAGCCTTTCAGGGTAGAGGAGGCCTTGCTAGATCCGGATTGGGTATTGGCCATGCAGGAGGAACTCAACAACTTCAAGCGCAACGAAGTTTGGACACTGGTGCCTCGTCCCAAGCAAAATGTTGTGGGAACCAAGTGGGTGTTCCGCAACAAACAGGACGAGCACGGGGTGGTGACGAGGAACAAGGCTCGACTTGTGGCAAAAGGTTATGCCCAAGTCGCAAGTTTGGACTTTGAGGAAACGTTTGCTCCTGTGGCTAGGCTAGAGTCCATTCGTATCTTGCTAGCGTATGCCGCTCACCATTCTTTCAGGTTGTACCAAATGGATGTGAAGAGCGCTTTCCTCAACGGGCCAATAAAGGAGGAGGTGTACGTGGAGCAACCCCCTGGCTTCGAGGATGAACGGTACCCCGACCATGTGTGTAAGCTCTCTAAGGCGCTCTATGGACTTAAGCAAGCCCCAAGAGCATGGTATGAATGCCTTAGAGACTTTTTAATTGCTAATGCTTTCAAGGTTGGGAAAGCCGATCCAACTCTTTTTACAAAGACATGTGATGGTGATTTGTTTGTGTGCCAAATTTATGTCGATGACATAATATTTGGTTCTACTAACCAAAAGTCTTGTGAAGAGTTTAGCAGGGTGATGACGTAGAAATTCGAGATGTCGATGATGGGCGAGTTGAACTACTTCCTTGGGTTCCAAGTGAAGCAACTCAAGGATGGCACCTTCATCTCCCAAACGAAGTACACACAAGATTTGCTAAAGAGGTTTGGGATGAAGGACGCCAAGCCCGCAAAGACTCCGATGGGGACCGACGGACACACCGACCTCAACAAAGGAGGTAAGTCCGTTGATCAAAAAGCATACTGGTCCATGATAGGTTCTTTGCTTTATTTATGTGCTAGTAGACCGGATATTATGCTTAGCGTATGCATGTGTGCTAGATTTCAATCCGATCCTAAGGAGTGTCACTTAGTGGCGGTGAAGCGAATTCTTCGATATTTAGTTGCTACGTCTTGCTTCGGGATCTGGTATCCAAAGGGGTCTAACTTTGACTTGATTGGGTACTCAGATTCCGACTATGCTGGATGTAAGGTCGATAGGAAGAGTACATCGGGGACGTGCCAATTCTTAGGAAGGTCCCTGGTGTCATGGAACTCTAAGAAACAAACATCCGTTGCCCTATCCACCGCTGAGGCCGAGTACGTTGCCGCAGGACAGTGTTGCGCGCAACTACTTTGGATGAGGCAAACCCTCAGGGACTTTGGCTACAATCTGAGCAAAGTCCCACTCCTATGTGATAATGAGAGTGCTATCCGAATAGCGGAAAATCCTGTTGAGCACAGCCGCACAAAGCACATTGACATCCGGCATCACTTTTTGAGAGACCACCAGCAAAAGGGAGATATCGAAGTGTTTCATGTTAGCACCGAGAACCAGCTAGCCGATATCTTTACCAAGCCTCTAGATGAGAAGACCTTTTGCAGGCTGCGTAGTGAGCTCAATATCTTAGATTCGCGGAACTTGGATTGAAAAGTAGCATACATGTGTTTATGCCCTTGATCATGTTCATTCTGCATCTTGTTGCTTATTGTGGTGCTCAAGTTGTACAAACACTCCCTGGACCTCACAAGTCCGTTGCAAAGTGATGCACATGTTTAGGGGGAGATGTGTTACAACTTGACCCTTTGAGACTAACCATATGCTTGAGTTTGCTTGTCTTAGTCTCGAAGGAGAATTGAAAGGGAAAAGGTGGACTTCGACCATAAAAGACTTCCACTGCACTCCGATGAGAGGGTAACTTATTCCAAGTCCATCTCATGAACTCTTATTGCCATTTGCTCTAAATTGAAGATTTTGGTGAGGCAATGGGGTTAAAGGGCCAAGATTGATCCCGTTTTGGTGCTTGATGCCAAAGGGGGAGAAAATAAAGGCCAAAGCGATAAATGGATCAGCTACCACTTGAGAGATTTTGAAAATAGTAGAATAGAGCTTTTGGTTTGTCAAAACTCTTTTGTTGACTCTCTTGTCAAAAGTTGGCTTCTTGTGGGGAGAAGTATTGATTATGGGAAAAAGGGGGAGTTTTTGAAATCTTAATCAATTTCTCTTAGAATGACTCTCTTTATATCTTAACATGTGCGTTTGACTTAGAGATAGAAATTTGAGTTTGAGTTTGATTTGCAAAAACAAACCAAGTGGTGGCATAGAGTGATCCATATATGTCAAAAGTGAATCAAAACAATTTTGAGTTCTTATTTGATTTGATTTTGTACTTGTTCTACTTGCTTTATGTTGTGTTGGCATAAATCACCAAAAAGGGGGAGATTGAAAGGGAAATGTGCCCTTGGGCCGTTTCTAAGTATTTTGGTGATTTAGTGCCCAACACAAGTGCTTAAATATGAATTTATGTCCATGGATGAACAAAGTGCAAATCATGAAGTAAAGGTATGTTTCTAAGCCTTAGTACATTGGTTTTGTGTACTAATATACTTGTCTAAGTGTTAGAAACAGAAAGAAGAAGAAAAGAAAAGAGGAGAAAAAGACTTGGCTGTGTACAGCCAAGACTCAGCTCGGTCTGGCACACCGGACTGTCCGGTGTGCACCGGACAGTGTCCGGTGCGCCAGGCTGACTCGGCGTGAAGAGGCCGCTCTCGGGAATTCGCCGACGGCTTACGGCTAAAATTCACCGGACTGTCCGGTGTGCACCGGACTGTCCGGTGAGCCAACGGTCGGCCGGGCCAACGGTCGGCCGTGCAATCTGCGCGGGACACGTGGCCGAGCCAACGGTCGGAAGGGGGCACCGGACTGTCCGGTGTGCACCGGACATGTCCGGTGCGCCAACGGCTCCCAGATCTGCAACGGTCGGCAACGGTCGGCAGCGCCATTTTTGGAAGGAAATCGGGCACCGGACAGTGTCCGGTGTGCACCGGACTGTCCGGTGCCCCCGACGACAGAAGGCAAGATTGGCCTTCCAGATTTGCTCTCAACGGCTCCTAGCTGCCTTGGGGCTATAAAAGGGACCCCTAGGCGCATGAAGGAGCACACGAAGCAACCTTAGAGCATTCTTGATCATCCACACTCATTCTTTGCGCATTCGTTTGTGATTCTAAGTGATTCGAGCTCCGTTCTAGTGAGAACTTTGAGATAGTCATTCGAGCTCGATTCTTGGCCGTGTGTGTGCGCATTTCGCTGTGGATTTGTGTGTGTTGCTTCCCTCCCTTACTCTGTGCTTCTTTGTGATCATATACTTGTAAGGGCAAGAGACTCCAATTTGTGGAGATTCCTTGCAAACGGGATAAAGAAAAGAAAGCAAAACACTGTGGTATTCAAGTGGGTCTTTGGACCGCTTGAGAGGGGTTGATTGCAACCCTCGTCCGTTGGGACGCCACAACGTGGAGTAGGCAAGCGTTGGTCTTGGCCGAACCACGGGATAAACCACTGTGCCATATCTGTGATTGATCTTCTGTGGTTATTGTGTTTTGTTGGGACTCCTCTCTAGCCACTTGGCATTATCTGTGCTAACACTTAACCAAGTTTTGTGGCTTAAGTTTTGAAGTTTTACAGGATCACCTATTCACCCCCCCTCTAGGTGCTTTCAGGTACCTACAACATTTTGGTTAGGACGTGGAACTAAATACCATACCTCATTCCTCGTGAAGTTGTTGAGCTCCTCTTGCATTGCCACCACCCAGTCTGGGTCTCCAAGTGCATCCTCTATCCTATATGGCTCAATAGAAGACACAAAAGAGTAATGTTCACAAAAATGAACAACTCAATATTGAGTGGTTACCCCCTTGTGGATGTCACCAAGAATGGAGTTGACGGGGTGATCTCTTTGGATTGCTTGGTGGACTCTTGTGTGTAGTGGTCTTTGATCCTAAATTTCTTTATCACCTTCCTTGTCTTGATCATCTTCATCTCCCCCTTGATCAATGTCTTCCTCATGAGGTGGCTCATCGTCTTGATCTTCATCCTCTTCTTCTTGAGCCATTTCCTCATCTTGGGTTGGAGGAGATGCTTGTATGGAAGATGATGGTTGATCTTGTGCTTGTGGAGGCTCTTCAGATTCTTTTGGGCACACATCCCTAATGGACATGTTCCTTAGTGTGACACATGGAGCCTCTTCATCATCTAATTCATCAAGATCAACTTGCTCTACTTGAGAGCCATTAGTCTCATCAAACACAATGTCACAAGAAACTTCAACTAATCCAGTGGACTTGTTGAGGACTCTAATGCCCTTGTGTTTGAGTCATTGCCAAGTAAAAAGCCTTCTACTGCTTTAGGAGCAAATTTGGAGTTTCTACCTCTCTTAATAAGAATAAAGCATTTGCTCCCAAAAACTCTAAAATAGGAAATATTGGGCTTTTTACCGCTGAGGAGTTCATACGATGTTTTCTTGAGGATCCAGTGAAGGTAGAGTCGGTTTATGGAGTAGCAAGCGGTGTTAATCTCCCCCGTCCAAAACCAATCCGGAGTTTTGAACTCATCAAGCGTGGTCCTTGTCATATCCAAAAGAGTTATATTCTTCCTCTCCACTACACCTTTTTGTTGAGGTGCGTAGGGAGAAGAGAACTCATGCTTGATGCCCTCCTCCTCAAGAAATCCTTCAATTTGAGAGTTCTTGAACTCCGTTCCATTATCGCTTCTAATCTTCTTGATTCTCAATTTGAACTCATTTTGAGCCCGTCTCAAGAATCTCTTTAAGGTCTCTTGGGTTTGTGATTTTTCCTGCAAAAAGAATACCCAAGTGAAGCGAGAATAATCATCCACAATAACAAGACAATACTTACTCCCACCGATGCTTATGTAAGCGATCGAGCCGAATAGATCCATCTAGAGTAGTTCAAGAGGCCTGTCGGTCGTCATGATGTTCTTGTGTGGATGATGGACTCCAACCTGCTTGACATGCGCTACTAATCCTGTCTTTTTCAAAATGAACATTTGTTAGTCCTAAAATGTGCTCTCCCTTTAGAAGCTTGTGAAGATTCTTCATCCCAACATGAGCAAGTCGGCGATGCTAGAGCCAGCCCATATTAGTCTTAGCAATTAAGCAAGTATCTAGTTCAGCTTTGTTATCATTAAAATCAACTAAATATAGTTGACCATCTAACACTCCCTTAAAAGCTACTGAATCATCACTTCTTCTAAAGACAGTAACACCAACATCAGTAAAAAGACATATGTAACCTATTTTGCATAATTGAAAAACAGAAAGAAAGTTGTAATCTAAAGAATCTACAAGAAAAACATTGGAAATGGAATGGTCTGGAGATATAGCCATTTTACCCAAACCTTCGACCAAACCTTGATTTCCATCCACGAATGTGATTGCTCTTTGGGGATCATCATTTTCGCATATGAGGAGAACATCCTTTTCTCCCTTGTCATGTGGTTTATGCACCCGCTATCAATTATCCAACTTGACCCGTCGGATGCATAAACCTACAAAACAAATTTAGGTCTTGTTTTTAGGTACCCAAACGGTCTTAGGTCCTTTCACATTAGAAACAAAAACCTTGGGTACCCAAACACAAGTCTTGAGACTCATGTGTTTGCCCCCAACATATTTGGCAACTACTTTGCCTGATTTGTTAGTAAGCACAAAAGATGCATCAAAAGTTTTAAATGAAATGCTATGTTCATTTGATGCATTAGCAATCTTCTTTTTAGGCATTTTGATGTGAGTTGAATGCCTAGAGCTAGAAGCCTCATTACTATACATATAAGCATGATGAGAAACAGTATCTGGTTTTCTAGCATGAATTCTCCTAATTTTGTGTTTAGGATAGTTTTTAGGATATAAAATGTAACCCTCCCTATCCTGAACCATGGGAGCCTTGCCCTTAACAAAGTTAGAAAGCCTGTTCTTAGGGGCATTAAGCTTGATGTTGCTTTGGCTCCCTTGTTGGAAGCCAATGCCATCCTTAATGCCAGGGCGTCTCCCATTATGAAGCATACTACGAGCAAATTTAAATTTTCATTCTCTGACTCATGCTCGACAAGTTTAGCATTTAATTTGGCTATGTGGTCATTTTGTTCTTTAATCATAGCAATGTGATCATTCAAAGCATCAATATTAACATCTCTATATCTAGTGCAAATGGTGACATGCTCAACAGTAGATGTAGAAACATTGCAAGCATTCAATTCTTCAACCTTAGCAATTAAACTAGCATTTTCAGTTTTAAGACAAGGAATTGAATCAGTGCAAATGTTAAGCTCTTTAGACAAGTTTTCACATTTTTCTACTTCAAGAGCATAATCATTTTCAACTTAACAATTTTTTATTTTCCTTAACGAGCAAGTCCTCTTGGCTTTCCAAGATATCATCCTTCTAGTTAATGGTTTCTAGTAATTCATTTAATTTCTTCTTTTGATCCTTGGTAAGGTTTGCAAAAAGAGAAGTTAAATCATCATTATCATCACTAGAGCTACCCTCATCATCAGAAGTGGTGTATTTGGGGGTATCTCTAGAATGTACCTTCTTCTTTTTGCCGTACTTAGCCATGAGGCATTTGTGGCCGACATTTGGGAAGAGAAGGTTCTTGTTGATGGCGATGTTGGCGGCGTCCTCGTCGGAGGAGTCGGTGGAGCTCTCATCGGAGTCCCTTTCTCGCCCCATGTGTGCTTCACCACCTTTCTTCTTGTAATATCTTTTCTTCTCCATCTTTTTCTTCCCTTTCTTGTTGTCGTCCCTGTCACTGTCACTTGTATATGGACATTTTGCAATAAAGTGATCAGACTTACCACACATGTAGCAAACCCTCTTGGAACGGGGTTTGTAGTCATTCTCCTTCCTTTGCTTGATGATTTGTCAGAAGCTCTTGATGATAAGAGCCATCTCCTCATTGTTGAGCTTGGAGGCGTCGATTGGGAGTCTAGTTGGTGTAGACTCTTCCTTCTTTTCTTTCATTGCTTTGAATGCAACGGGTTGCACCTCGGGTGTGGAGGTGGCGCCTTGCTCTAAGTTGATAATGTGTTTGGAGTCTTTGATCATAAGTTCAAAGCTCATAAACTTGCCAATTACCTCCTCGTGAGACATCTATTTATATCTTGGTTCTCCACGGATTAGTTGCACTTGAGTAGGATTATGAAAAACAAGAGATCTAAGAATAACCTTGACCATTTCATGGTCATCCCACTTGGTGCTCCCGAGGTTGTGCACTTGGTTGACCATTGTCTTGAGTCGGTTATACATTGCTTGTGGCTCCTCTCCTTTGTTGAGGATGAATCGACAGAGCTCTCCCTCGATCATTTCACGCTTGGTGATTTTGGTCACCTCGTCCCCTTCATGCGCTGTCTTGAGGACGTTCCAAATTTCTTTTGCACTTTTCAACCCTTGCACTTTATTATACTCCTCTCATCACAAGGAAGTGAGGAGTATAAAGGTTGCTTGGGAATTAAAGTGCCTTATTTGGGCGGCCTCATCGGAGTCGTAGTCCTCGTCGCCCACTTGTGGTGCATGCGCTCCAAACTCAACAATATCACATATGCTTTCGTGGAGTGAGGTTAGATGGTGCCTCAATTTATCACTCCACATACAATATTCATCACCATCAAAATATGGTGGTTTGCCTAGGGGTACGAAAAGTAGAGGAGCACGTTTAGGAATGCAAGGGTAATGAAGAGGCATCTTACTATACTTCTTACACTCTTGGTGCTTCGAAGATGTAGACTCCACGCCGGAGGTGGAAGGTGATGAAGAGTCGGTCTCGTAGTAGACCACCTTCTTCATTTTCTTTTTCTTCTTGTCACCCTTCCTATGTGACTTGATGGAGCCGATGGATTCCTCTTTGTGCTTGTCGCGGACTCCTTCGATGGAGTTCGGTCTTCGTTCTTCTTTCCCGAGGCTTTGGGCTTTTCGCCGGTGACCATCTCCCTCTTGGCGTGTTCTCCCAACATCACTTCGAGTTGTTAAACTCTAATGAAGCACCAGGCTCTGATACTAATTGAAAGTCGCTTAGAGGGGGGTGAATAGGCGAAACCTAAAAATGATAAACTTTGAACACACACTATACTTGGGGTTAGGCTTAGAAATAAATTCGAAGTGCGGAGGATTGTTCCTCTTGCTAAGAGTTGCCAATCAATGCGGATAACCTTGGGAGCAAACTCAAATTAATATGAGCAAGGGAACTTTAGAGAGAGGAGAGAGAAGAAACAAATCGAGTGATGAAGATCAACACAAATGAACATGGTGATTTGTTTCCCGAGGTTTGGTTCCAAAGAACCTAGTCCCCGTTGAGGACGCCACAAAGGCCGGGTCTATTCCAACCCTTTCCCTCTCAATCGGTCACTTAGACCGGTCGAGTGCTTCTTCTTAATCACACAGGTCACTAAGACCCCGCAAGGATCACCACACGATTAGGTGTCTCTTGCTAGCTTTACAAAGCACTTAGAAGAATTAGAGTGAGAAGAAAAAACCAATCCAAGCAACAAGAGCAACAAAGGAAACACAAAACACCCTGTCTCAAGTCACTAAACTCTTTTGATCACTTGACTTGATTTTGGAACTTGGAGAGGATTGAATGCTTTGATTGTGTCTTTGGAGTGTATTCTTTGCTCTTGTATTGAATGAGAAGTGTAGGAGGCTTGGATAGATTGAATGGAGGTGGTTGGGGGTATTTATAGCCTCCAACCACTTCCTAGTTGTTGGCTGACTTTGCTGTCGACGGGCACACCGGACAGTCCGGTGGCGCAGCGAACATGGCACTCTTCACTGTCCGGTGAGTGCCACGTCAGCCTACCGTTGGGGTTTGGAGCTGTTGACCGTTGAAGTCTTCTGTCTTCTTGCGGCATAGGATAGTTCGGTGCGTTCTGACTTTGCAGTTCTGACTTCTGAACACTGCTCTGTCCACTGTTCCTTCGTGAGCACAGTCGACCGTTGGCGAAGGTGATCGATGCTCTCTTGGCTCCTTGGGCAGTCCGGTGGCACACCGGACAGTCCGGCGAATTCTAGCGGAGTGGCTCTGAGAAAACCTGAGAGCGACCAGTTTGTGAGGTGCCTCGGCCTAGGCACCGGACAGTGTCCGGTGCGCCACTGGTAGCACCAAGTCTTGAATGCTCCAACCTTTGTAGAATTCCCTTAATTCTTTTTCTTTCTATGTTTGTGTTGAACTTTATGCACCTGAGAGAATTAGCAACTAGGCAAACTAGTTAGTCCATATGGTTCGTGATGGATGTCAAAGACCAAAATCTATTATCGGAAATGGTTGAGCCCATTTCTCTTTTAGGATCGAATACGGACGGATATCAATGAAATCATATTCGTTTTCATATTTTTATTCGGATTCGAATTCGAATATAGATAGCTTCAAATACGAATACAAATACAAATGTTCTCGAATACAAATAAGAATAGTCATGGGTCGAATGCGGAACTAGTCGGACACGGATAGCGTCGGTAACGAATATTTTTGTTGGATATCGTGTAAGACACCATTCCACACATAACATAGTTGTAATCATTTAGCCCCTCCTTTAGTCCAAACATTTTTTAGGATTATATGTGGACATATGTTACACCTCCATAAAATTCCATAAATTTCTAAGGCTATTTTGAGTATTATTAATTTCTTTATGTAGAAAATCGTTAAAATGCAATGAAATTCATAGAATTTTCTATCGTCGCTCGGAAATTGCAAATAAGTTATCAAGACTAATAAATATTATACAAGAATATAACATCAAGTACCCACATGAAAATGATAAAAGCGAAGTACTGTTTATGTTGAAACTTAGATGTTTATGGTGGTTTCACATATAACTCACACAAATAAGTGGAAATAAAATGAAATAATTGCTAACATCTTGTGCATTTTATGGTTCAAACATTTTTGAGGATGCTATATGGACATATGTTGCCCCTACGCCAAATTTCATGAATTTCTGAGGCTATTTGTGTATTATTAATTTCTTTCTGCAGAAAATCATCAAAATACATTTTATTGCAGTGAAGTATTGATTATGTTAAAATTTTGGATACTTAAGGTGATTTCACATGTAACTCACATAACAAGTGAAAGTGAATTGAAAGAAACGTTGGCAATCTTTGGATTTTATGGCCCAAACATTTTAAGGATGCTATATGGGCATATATTGCCCCTCCGTCAAATTTCATGAATTTCTGAGACTATTTGTGTATTATTATTATTCTACAAAAAGTTATCAAAATGCAATTAAATTCATAAAATATTCCACTGTCATAGAAAATTGCAAATAGGTTACCAGGACCAATAAACATTACATAAAAACATAACCTCAAGTCCCCATATGAAAATGATAAAGTGAAGTATTGATTATATTGAAACTTTGATATTTAGGGCGATTTCACATGTTGCTATCCGAATATCTGAAAGCGGAAATCTGGTAAGACATCTGGGAAGTTGTCTGGATATCCGAAATCTAAAATCCGGACAGGTATCTGAGAAGATATCCGAATATCTGAAATCCGACGGATATCAGTCATCTCATATCCGCATCCGATATCCAAACTGTATTATCCGTATTCGAATCTGAATTATGAAAATTCTGCAGATATTCGAAAAAAACTATTCAGCCGGATAATTAGCCTCTTCGGATGGTCGGATGCTCGGATAATATCCATACCGTTTACACCCGTACTAAATAGGCATGTTGATGACTCTGTAATGTGGTCTTGTCATCTTAAAGCACCTCAAGGATGAGGCATGTAGCATGCCTTCTCCGCGCATGCCTATTTTTCTTGTAGCTAAAAGTTCCATTTACCTAGGATCACAGATCTGGATGTTGCCTACAGTATGGTGAACAGGCGAATAAAAATTATCACTAAAAACTTAGAACTTCTTACTCTACTCAAAACAGTATATGTAGCGGAATGAAGTTGACTTGTGTAGATCGCTGTGAATATTAGTCTTTGTTTAGAAAAGAATACTGCACTTCAAAAACATCTTATAAGCAAAAATAAGTATAGAAGTGCAAACCAAATCAACAGAATATAAAGAACAGAACAAAGTAGAGTAGAGACAAGTGACATAGGGATTTATCATATGGTTCGGCCAAGCCTGAAATGCTTGTCTACATCCACATTGGAGTTAGCCATCCTAGCTTAGAGTCTATTTCAATTCCTTCCTTTGTTTGTTCGGATCTATCACGAGGTGGCAGATCGAGGTTTTCACTTCTTGGTGATGGTTACAGCAGAGCCACGACTATTTACAACGTGTCACAACACTCTAGCAGAGTAACAACTCCTGCTTGCTCAAGATCTTTCTTACACTATCTTCCAGCAGCACCTCTCCTCTCTCTTTTGGCTTATAACTGTGCTAACACTGATCTAGAGAGAAATACACAAGATAGGTGGTACACAATTGTTAGGTACCTAGGAACAGGGTACCCAAAGAAGGCCCCAAGACCTCTCGAAGACGACCCATGAACCGAATAGCCCACCTGCCAAACAGCTGGACGGGAAGGTCCAAAAAGTCACCTAGGGATGGTCCACCAAGCCAACCAGCCCACCGAACAAATGTCTGTCGAGCAACCCAGCGCGGTGGGGCTGCCGACAACCTACCCACCGAGCAACCCAGCAAGGCGAGACTGTCGTGCAACCTACCCGCTGAACAACCCAGTGAGGCAGGACTATCGACCCATTAGGATGAGGCTGCCCACCAACCCAGCAAGACGTGGCTGCCGACCAACCTGCCCGTCGAGCAACCCAGCGAGGGGAGGCTGCCGAGCAACCAGCCCACCAAGCAACTCAGCAAGACGATAGCCAGCTCTCAGGAAGAGCCGACCTAGTACTATTGTAGGAAACGGGTGACGCCTAAGAGGGGGGGGGTGAATTAGGACTTCTAAAACTTTTACTAAACTAGGCCACAATTAAATCCCTAGAGCAAAACCTATGCAAATAATCAAAACTAGAATGTGCAAACTAGGTTTTGTCTAAGTGTTGCTATCTCTACCGCAAAAGGCTAAGTTTCAATCTATACTAAATAAGTATGACTACAAGATTGAAACTTAAATGCTTAATATAAATGCGGAATGTAAAGAGCTAAGTAGAGAAGCAAACTCTCGTGGATGATGCCGGTATTTTTACCGAGGTATCCGAAACCACGCAAGGTCCCAACTAATCCTCGTTGGTGCCCCTACTGAGAGCACCTAGAGGGGGGGGGTGAATAGGTGATCCTGTAAAACTTCAAAACTTAAGCCACAAAACTTGGTTAAGTGTTAGCACAGATAATGCCAAGTGGCTAGAGAGAAGTCCCAACAAAACACAATAACCACAGAAGATCAATCACAGATATGGCACAGTGGTTTATCCCGTGGTTCGGCCAAGACCAACGCTTGCCTACTCCACGTTGTGGCGTCCCAACGGACGAGGGTTGCAATCAACCCCTCTCAAGCGGTCCAAAGACCCACTTGAATACCACAGTGTTTTGCTTTCTTTTCTTTATCCCGTTTGCAAGGAATCTCCACAAATTGGAGTCTCTTGCCCTTTCAAGTATATGATCACAAAGAAGCACAGAGTAAGGGAGGGAAGCAACACACACAAATCCACAGCGAAATGCGCACACACACAGCCAAGAATCGAGCTCGAATGACTATCTCAAAGTTCTCACTAGAACGGAGCTCGAATCACTTAGAATCACAAACGAATGCGCAAAGAATGAGTGTGGATGATCAAGAATGCTCTAAGGTTGCTTGGTTGCTTCTCCATGCGCCTAGGGGTCCCTTTTATAGCCCCAAGGCAGCTAGGAGCCGTTGAGAGCAAATCTGGAAGGCCAATCTTGCCTTCTGTCGTCGGGTGCACCGAACAGTCCGGTGCACACCAGACACTGTCCGGTGCCCGATTTCTTTCCTTAAACAGTGCTACCGACCGTTGCCGACCGTTGCAGATCTTGGAGCCGTTGGAGCACCGGACATGTCCGATGCACACCGGACAGTCCGGTGCCACTTTCTAGCCGTTGGCTCGGCCACGTGTCCCGCGCAGATTGCGCGGCCGACCGTTGGCCCGGCCGACCGTTGGCTCACCGGACAGTCCGGTGCACACCGGACAGTCCGGTGAATTTTAGCCGTACGCCGTCGGCGAATTCCCGAGAGCAGCCACTTCGCGCCGAGGCAGCCTGGCGCACCGGACATGTCCGGTGCACACCGGACAGTCCGGTGTACCCAGACTGGGCAGACTTTGGCTGCACGAGCCATTTCTTCTCGAACTCGATTTTTTCTGTTTCCAGCACTTAGACACAATACATTAGTCCATAAAACAATGTACTAAGTCTGAGAAACATACCTTTATCCTTGATTTGTACTTTGTCCACCATTTTACAATTAGGCACCTGTGTTGGGCACTAAATCACCAAAATACTTAGAAATGGCCCAAGGGCACATTTCCCTTTCAATCTCCCCCTTTTTGGTGATTTATGCCAACACAACATAAAGCAAGTAGAACAAGTACAAAAACACTTCAAATAAGAACTCAAATTATTTTGATTCAATTTTGACATATATGGATCACTCTATGCCACCACTTGGTTTGTTTTTGCAAATCAAACTCAAATCTCTATCTCTAAGTCAAACACACATGTTGAAACATAAAGAGAGTCATTCCAAAAGAGATTGATCAAAGATTTCAAAAACTCCCCCTTTTTCCCATAATCAATACTTCTCCCCACAAGAAGCCAACTTTTGATAAGAGAGACAACAAAAAAGTTTTGACAAACCAAAAGCTCTATTCTACTATTTTCAAAATCTCTCAAGTGGTAGCTGATCCATTTATCGCTTTGGCCTTTATTTTCTCCCCCTTTGGCATCAAACACCAAAACGGGATTAATCTTGGCACTTTAACCCCATTGCCTCACCAAAATCTTCAATTTAGAGCAAATGGCAATAAGAGTTCATGAGATGGACTTGGAATAAGTTACCCTCTCATCGGAGTGCAGTGGAAGTCTTTTATGGTCCAAGTCCACCTTTTCCCTTTCAATTCTCCTTCGAGACTAAGACAAGCAAACTCAAGCATATGGTTAGTCTCAAAGGGTCAAGTTGTAACACATCTCCCCCTAAACATGTGCATCACTTTGCAACGGACTTGTGAGGTCCAGGGAGTGTTTGTACAACTTGAGCACCATAGTAAGCAACAAAATGCAGAATGGACATGATCAAAGGCATAAACACATGTATGCTACATTTCAATCCAAGTTCCGCGAATCTAAGATATTGAGCTCACTACGCCGCCTGCAAAAGGTCTTCTCATCTAAAGGCTTGGTAAAGATATCGGCTAGCTGGTTCTCGGTGCTAACATGAAACACTTCGATATCTCCCTTTTGCTGGTGGTCTCTCAAAAAGTGATGCCGGATGTCAATGTGCTTTGTGCGGCTGTGCTCAACAGGATTTTCCGCTATTCGGATAGCACTCTCATTATCGCATAGGAGTGGGACTTTGCTCAGATTGTAGCCAAAGTCCCTGAGGGTTTGCCTCATCCAAAGTAGTTGCGCGCAACACTGTCCTGCGGCAACGTACTCGGCCTCAGCGGTGGATAGGGCAACAGATGTTTGTTTCTTAGAGTTCCATGACACCAGGGACCTTCCTAAGAATTGGCACGTCCCCGATGTACTCTTCCTATCGACCTTACATCCAGCATAGTCGGAATCTGAGTACCCAATCAAGTCAAAGTTAGACCCCTTTGGATACCAGATCCCGAAGCAAGGCGTAGCAACTAAATATCGAAGAATTCGCTTCACCGCCACTAAGTGACACTCCTTAGGATCGGATTGAAATCTAGCACACATGCATACGCTAAGCATAATATCCGGTCTACTAGCACATAAATAAAGCAAAGAACCTATCATGGACCGGTATGCTTTTTGATCAACGGACTTACCTCCTTTGTTGAGGTCGGTGTGTCCGTCGGTCCCCATCGGAGTCTTTGCGGGCTTGGCGTCCTTCATCCCAAACCTCTTTAGCAAATCTTGTGTGTACTTCGTTTGGGAGATGAAGGTGCCATCCTTGAGTTGCTTCACTTGGAACCCAAGGAAGTAGTTCAACTCGCCCATCATCGACATCTCGAATTTCTGCGTCATCACCCTGCTAAACTCTTCACAAGACTTTTGGTTAGTAGAACCAAATATTATGTCATCGACATAAATTTGGCACACAAACAAATCACCATCACATGTCTTTGTAAAAAGAGTTGGATCGGCTTTCCCAACCTTGAAAGCATTAGCAATTAAAAAGTCTCTAAGGCATTCATACCATGCTCTTGGGGCTTGCTTAAGTTCATAGAGCGCCTTAGAGAGCTTACACACATGGTCGGGGTACCGTTCATCCTCGAAGCCAGGGGGTTGCTCCACGTACACCTCCTCCTTTATTGGCCCGTTGAGGAAAGCGCTCTTCACATCCATTTGGTACAACCTGAAAGAATGGTGAGCGGCATATGCTAGCAAGATACGAATTGATTCTAGCCTAGCCACAGGAGCAAAAGTCTCCTCAAAGTCCAAACCTGCGACTTGGGCATAACCTTTTGCCACAAGTCGAGCCTTGTTCCTCGTCACCACCCCGTGCTCGTCCTGTTTGTTGCGGAACACCCACTTGGTTCCCACAACATTTTGCTTGGGACGAGGCACCAGTGTCCAAACTTCGTTGCGCTTGAAGTTGTTGAGTTCCTCCTGCATGGCCAATACCCAATCCGGATCTAGCAAGGCCTCCTCTACCCTGAAAGGCTCAATAGAAGAGACAAAGGAGTAATGTTCACAAAAATTAACTAGTCGAGACCGAGTATTTACTCCCTTGCTAATGTCACCCAGAATTTGGTCGACGGGATGATCCCTTTGAATCATCGCTCGAACTTGGGTTGGAGGTGCCGGTTGCGCTTCTTCCTCCATCATGTGATCATCTTGCGCTCCCCCTTGATCACACGCCTCCTGTTGATGAACCTGTTCATCGTCTTGAGTTGGGGGATGCACCGTTGTTGAGGAAGAAGGTTGATCTCGTTTATCTTGTTCCTGTGGCCACACTTCTCCAATCGCCATGGTTCGTATAGCGGCCGTCGGAACATCTTCTTCATCTACATCATCACAATCCACAACTTGCTCTCTTGGAGAGCCATTAGTCTCATCAAATACAACGTCGCTAGAGACTTCAACCAAACCCGATGATTTGTTGAAGACCCTATACGCCTTTGTATTTGAATCATAACCTAATAAAAACCCTTCTACGGCTTTGGGAGCAAACTTAGAATTTCTACCCTTCTTCACCAGAATGTAGCACTTGCTCCCAAATACACGAAAGTAAGATACATTGGGTTTTTTACCGGTTAGTAGCTCATACGACGTCTTCTTGAGGAGGCGGTGAAGGTAGACCCTGTTGATGGCGTGGCAAGCCGTGTTCACGGCTTCCGACCAAAAGCACTCGGGGGTCTTGAATTCTCCAAGCATAGTCCTCGCCATATCTATGAGCGTCCTGTTCTTCCTCTCTACCACACCATTTTGCTGTGGTGTGTAGGGAGCGGAGAACTCGTGCTTGATCCCTTCCTCCTCAAGAAACTCCTCCACTTGAAGGTTCTTGAACTCGGACCCGTTGTCGCTCCTTATCTTCTTCACTTTGAGCTCAAACTCATTCTGAGCTCTCCTGAGGAAGCGCTTAAGGGTCCCTTGGGTTTCAGACTTATCCTGCAAAAAGAACACCCAAGTGAAGCGGGAAAAGTCATCAACAATAACTAGACCATACTTACTTCCTCCTATGCTTAGATAGGCGACGGGTCCGAAGAGGTCCATATGCAGCAGCTCCAGAGGTCTTGACGTGGTCATCACATTCTTGCTGTGATGTGCTCCTCCCACTTGTTTACCTGCTTGACAAGCTGCACAAGGTCTATCTTTTTCGAAATAAACATTGGTTAGACCTATCACGTGTTCTCCCTTTAGAAGCTTGTGGAGGTTCTTCATCCCCACATGTGCTAAGCGGCGATGCCACAGCCAGCCCATGCAAGTCTTAGCTATTAAGCATGCATCTAGACTGGCCTCTTCTTTTGCAAAATCAACTAAGTAAAGTTTGCCGTCTAGTACACCCTTAAAAGCTAGTGAACCATCACATCTTCTAAAGACAGACACATCTACATTTGTAAACAAACAGTTATATCCCATATTGCATAGTTGACTTACAGATAGCAAATTATATCCTAGAGACTCTACTAAAAATACATTAGAGATAGAGTGCTCATTTGATATTGCAATTTTACCTAACCCTTTTACCTTGCCTTGATTCCCATCACCGAATATAATTGAATCTTGGGAATCCTTGTTTTTTACGTAGGAGGTGAACATTTTCTTCTCCCCCGTCATATGGTTTGTGCATCCGCTGTCGATTATCCAGCTTGAACCCCCGGATGCATAAACCTTCTTCTCCCTTGCCATGAGGCAAGTGTGATGCTCATGGGGGAAGAGAGCCAATTTGTTGAAGGCAGTGGCGGCGAGTCCTTCGTCGTCGGAGTCGGACGAAGAGCAATCCGAGTCCCACTCCTTTCCAAGGTGTGCTTCACCTTTGGCCTTCTTGTAAACTTTCTTGTTCTCTCTCTTCCCATTTTTCCCTTGCTCCTGGTCACTATCATTTTCGGGACAGTTAGCAATAAAATGACCAACCTTACCACATTTGAAGCATGAGCGCTTCCCCTTTGTCTTGGTCTTGCTTGGCTGCCCCTTGCGACCATTTAGCGCCGTCTTGAATCTCTTGATGATGAGAGCCATCTCTTCATCATTGAGCCCGGCCGCCTCAACTTGCGCCACCTTGCTAGGTAGCGACTCCTTGCTCCTTGTTGCCTTGAGAGCAATGAGTTGAGGCTCGTGGATTGGACCGTTCAACGCTTCGTCGATGTATCTTGCCTCCTTGATCATCATCCGCCCGCTTACGAATTTTCCAAGTACTTCCTCGGGCGTCATCATCGTGTACCTGGGATTCTCACGAATATTGTTCACGAGATGAGGATCAAGAACGGTAAAGGACCTTAGCATTAGGCGGACGACGTCGTGGTCCATCCATCGCGTGCTTCCGTAGCTCCTTATTTTGTTGATAAGGGTCTTGAGCCGGTTGTACGTTTGAGTTGGCTCCTCTCCCCTTATCATGGCGAATCGTCCAAGCTCGCCCTCCACCAACTCCATCTTGGTGAGCATGGTGATGTCGTTCCCCTCGTGAGAGATCTTGAGGGTGTCCCATATCTGCTTGGCATTGTCCAAGCCGCTCACCTTATTGTACTCTTCCCTGCACAAAGATGCTAAGAGAACAGTAGTAGCTTGTGCATTTCTATGAATTTGTTCATTTATAAGCATAGGGCTATCCGAGCTATCAAATTTCATTCCATTCTCCACAATCTCCCATATGCTTGGATGGAGAGAGAATAAGTGACTACGCATTTTGTGACTCCAAAATCCGTAGTCCTCCCCATCGAAGTGTGGAGGTTTGCCAAGAGGAATGGAAAGCAATTGCGAATTCGAACTATGTGGAATACGAGAATAATCAAATGAAAAGTTCGAATTGACCGTCTTCCTGTAGTCGTTGTCGTCGTCCTTTTGGGAAGAAGTAGATTCATCGCTGTCGTCATAGTAGACGATCTCCTTGATGCGCCTTGTCTTCTTCTTCTTCCCTTCCTTCCGTCTATGACCCGAGCCGGAGTCGGTAGGCTTGTCGTCCTTCGGCTCGTTGACGAAGGATTCCTTCTCTTTGTCGTTGATCACGATACCCTTCCCCTTAGGATCCATCTCTTCGGGCGGTTAGTCCCTTTGTGAAGAGAACGGCTCCGATACCAATTGAGAGCACCTAGAGGGGGGGGCGTGAATAGGTGATCCTGGGAAACTTCAAAACTTAAGCCACAAAACTTGGTTAAGTGTTAGCACAGATAATGCCAAGTGGCTAGAGAGAAGTCCCAACAAAACACAATAACCACAGAAGATCAATCACAGATATGGCACAGTGGTTTATCCCGTGGTTCGACCAAGACCAACGCTTGCCTACTCCACGTTGTGGCGTCCCAACGGATGAGGGTTGCAATCAACCCCTCTCAAGCGGTCCAAAGACCCACTTGAATACCACAGTGTTTTGCTTTCTTTTCTTTATCCCGTTTGCAAGGAATCTCCACAAATTGGAGTCTCTTGCCCTTACAAGTATATGATCACAAAGAAGCACAGAGTAAGGGAGGGAAGCAACACACACAAATCCACAGCGAAATGCGCACACACACAGCCAAGAATCGAGCTCGAATGACTATCTCAAAGTTCTCACTAGAACGGAGCTCGAATCACTTAGAATCACAAACGAATGCGCAAAGAATGAGTGTGGATGATCAAGAATGCTCTAAGGTTGCTTGGTTGCTTCTCCATGCGCCTAGGGGTCCCTTTTATAGCCCCAAGGCAGCTAGGAGCCGTTGAGAGCAAATCTGGAAGGCCAATCTTGCCTTCTGTCATCGGGTGCACCGGACAGTCCGGTGCACACCGGACACTGTCCGGTGCCCGATTTCTTTCCTTAAACAGTGCTGCCGACCGTTGCCGACCGTTGCAGATCTTGGAGCCGTTGGAGCACCGGACATGTCCGATGCACACCGGACAGTCCGGTGCCACTTTCTAGCCGTTGGCTCGGCCACGTGTCCCGCGCAGATTGCGCGGCCGACCGTTGGCCCGGCCGACCGTTGGCTCACCGGACAGTCCGGTGCACACCGGACAGTCCGGTGAATTTTAGCCGTACGCCGTCGGCGAATTCCCGAGAGCAGCCACTTCGCGCCGAGGCAGCCTGGCGCACCGGACATGTCCGGTGCACACCGGACAGTCCGGTGTACCCAGACTGGGCAGACTTTGGCTGCACGAGCCATTTCTTCTCGAACTCGATTTTTTCTGTTTCCAGCACTTAGACACAATACATTAGTCCATAAAACAATGTACTAAGTCTGAGAAACATACCTGTATCCTTGATTTGTACTTTGTCCACCATTTTACAATTAGGCACCTGTGTTGGGCACTAAATCACCAAAATACTTAGAAATGGCCCAAGGGCACATTTCCCTTTCACCTACGCAAAGGGAAGCCCACGCGAGGGCCAAGCACCACGGTCGAGTAACTCCGTAGAGAGCCGCGGGCCTTCTCCACGCGCAAGTGGTGCTCCGCTTCTGGCTCCTCTCGGACGCTCCCCGCCATCTCCACTTTCGAGCTTCCGGCCGAAACGCCGCGGGCCTCGTTCCCTCCGGTACACGGTGGCGGCCGTGACACAAACGCGGTTGTCACGGTCTCGCAAGACTCTCGCCCCACTCGGTACAATTACAACGACTCACGCAAGAGCCGAGGGGTTGTGTGGTTTTACAAAACTCACTCAACTAACTAGGATTCACCTAGAGCAAGCGCTAAAGCGGTCTAACTAACCTAAGCACTTCGCAAAGCACCTACGCTAATCACCGAGTGATTCTATTAAGCACTTGGGTGTTTGAGCTCTTAGAAATGTGCACTATATGCCTTGGTATGTTGCTTGGGCTCTCACACCTGAGAATGGCCGGTTGGGGTGGTATTTATAGCCTCCACACCCCAAACTAGCCGTTGGACAGAAAGCAGCAGCTTTCTGTCGTCGGGTGCACCGGACAGTCCGGTGCACCACCGGACACTGCACAGTAGATGTCCGGTGCACGCCACGTCAGCCGACCGTTGGCGCCTGTAGCAGTCGACCGTTGGATCCGACCGTTGCCGTCTGCCCGTTGGCACACCGGACAGTCCGGTGCTACAGCCAGAGAGCGCCTGTCTGCGGCCTCTCTGCGCAGACTGTCCGGTGCCTCACCGGACAGTCCGGTGCACACCGGACACCAATGTCCGGTGCGCCACCAGGCGCTGGCTGACAGCCCTTATCTTGGATTTCTTCGCTGATTTCTTCGGGCTTCTTTGTTCTTGAGTATTGGACTCCTATGCATCTTTTTATGTCTTCTTTTGAGGTGTTGCATCCTCATTGCCTTGGTCCAATTCTCTTCGCATCCTGTGAACTATAAACACAAACACTAGAAAACTTATTAGTTCACGGATTGTGTTGTTCATCAAACACCAAAACTCAATTAGCCAAATGGCCCGGGGTCTATTTTCCTTACAATCTCCCCCTTTTTGGTGATTGATGACAACACAACCAAAGCAAGCAAATAATACAAGTATTTGAGTGAAAATATGCAATCTACTTGCTAAGATGCATGATTGTCCCCATAATGTGATATTATGGACTTAAGCCTCCCCCTAACTCCATAATTCACTTACTTCCTATTTTTGGACCGAATAACCAAAACCACTTAAAAAGCCATTTGTAGATATAAAATTTTAAATTGGTGGTGTTTGGTGTTTGATATAGTTTTCATTGCTTTGGTCCCTAAACTTCTCCCCCTTTGGCATCAACCACCGAAAAGGAAGACATTAAAAGCATGTAGGAAGTAAATAAAAGCTTGCCCTCATCAAGAATTGTATCAAATGATATCACTAGAAGGATATTAAATTAAACTATGAAAATGATACCACTTGAAAGAGTCCTCAAAAGATTACTCCCCCTAAATGAGTATTCTCTTTTAGAAAGAGTTTTTCTCCCCCTTTAGAGATGAAGAAATACTCCCCCTGACAGAGATCCTCTACTTAGGAAAAAGCATGTGAAAAATTAGAGGTGCAAGACATGATTTGAAAAGACTAACTTCCCTTATGCATAGGTAACAGAATAGGAGTTAACTACTTATGCATTTTTAGCAACATGGAAGCATATGATATGAATTATAGTCTAATCAAATTTTGGAGAAGACTTGTAAATAATACTGAAAGTAGTCTCAAAAGATACCAATTGAAAGTCAATGGTGAGCTTGAGAGACATGAGAGTTCTTGGAGATTTTGCAGTGGAAGATTGTTGTCTTTCTCCGGGGACTTCTTTTTCCTTACAATGAGACTATCACATGAAATAGACTTGAAAAGGTGTTAGTCTCAAAGTGTTAGATTATAGAGTAACCTCCCCCTAAAGGTGTGCATACAAGTTTTGAATACTTGTAGGAGACATGCACTTTGATTTGATATCAAGAGGGGCAAATTATCCATAATCCAAACTTTGGCACATATAAGTTAAATGATACACTTTGTAGAAATCAAAATTTTCAATTTATGCATCATTTACTATGGAGTGATATAGAAGCTATGTGCCGTGCTTAAATAAACATTTTAAACCATGTAGGTTTGCTTAAGTATATGAATTGAAAGCAAGCAAATCTACCATGTGATTTACCTAGTATGCATGATTTTAAACAAAAGTACATAACAATTGTAATACTAGGCAAGAAAGGTAAGCTGGATAGAAGGTAAATAGATACGCATATCTAAAAATGAAGAATACAATAAAACTAGTTACCTTAGTCATGGGTGGGAAATTTGGGTCCAAAATTTTCACTAACCCACTTGGCAATAAGCTTGATCCAATATGATGTATCCCATGATATACATCCCAACTTTGCCAAGTCTCCAAATTTCCCGTAAACCTTCGGTCCACTCACTTCCCTTTCGGGATCCAAACCTTCTTGGTGCTTTTCATGGTTGAAATTATCTCCTTTGGCACCCAGATGCGTTTGGCCCCTTTTCCTTTGTTGGCTTGCTTGTTGGCCTTGATTGCTATCACCTTTCCATTCCTTTTCTTCTTGATCAAATATGGTGTAGCATCCTTTTTGTTCACCTTTTTGATGTAGGTGTTGGAGATTTTGCTTGATGGCTTTTGCTTGAGCTTTTGCCTTTGTTTATCCCCGGTCATCGCCTTGCATTGGAAAGACTTGTGGCCGTCCTTGTGGCATAGCCTACAAATCATAGTTTCTCCCTCTACAGGCTTGTTCACTCCCGCAGTGGTGTTATCCTGTGGAGGTCGGATTTGTTTGGCTTTGCCTTTCTTGTCATACAAAGCCTTGCCAAGGCGAGCCACTTCTTGCTTTAATTGTTCATTTTCCTTTGCAACCTCATCCGAACATGTCTCTACAACAATATTCTCAACAACGACTTGGTTGCAGGGGTTAGAATCGTTAATTAAATCAACGCAGGAAGTAGAAGCATCTTTCATAATTATTTCAGGTATTTCAACTAAAGATGCTGCTGGAGTGCTACCAATGTTTTCTAGCTTAGTAGTTAGCTCATTATTGTGTATGCTAAGAATTTCCATTTTCTCTAGCAAATTTTCAATAGCTTCTTGGGAGCTAGCTAACTTAGCCTTAAGTTTTTCATTCTTTTTAATAAGGCTATCATCGGTAGCAGTGGATGGAGCACTAGATTCTAATAGCTCAATTTTAGTTGATAGCTCACTATTTAAGTTTGCAAAAGTTTCAAATTTTTCTAGCAAACCTTTGTAATCATTTTGAGAGCTAACCAACTTATTTTTCAAAGTTTTAAGTTGAGCTTTTTGCTTAGTGCAAACATCCTGGAAAAATTTTACGGCTTCCGCAAGCTCTTCTAGAGAGGCCTTTCCCTCACCTTCATCATCACTACTACTTTCATCACTAGAGGATGGAATGCTTTTGTTACCTCTTGCCATAAGGCATTTGTGTGATGACCGTGATGATCGTGACGAGGACCGGTGGCTGCGCGTCCTTGGAGGTTCATTTTCACTTGAAGAATCATCCCAAGTTCTAACACTTGTGAGCGCCTTGCCTTTGCTCCTCTCCTTTTTGGGTTTGGCCATATTTGGACAGTTGTCCCTGAAGTGGCCCTTCTCCCCACATGCGAAGCATCCTCTCTTTCTTTGCTTTTTCCTGTCAATGTTAAAGAGAAGATCCTCGACCTGCAGGGGCACACCCATTAGATTAATCTTGCGGATCATCCTCATTACCTTTCCGACGCGTCGGATTGTTTCTTCGTCCTCGGAGGATGATGTGCATGGTTGATTATCTTCATCATCATCACTTTCTTCTTCTTCTTCCTCTTCTTCGCTTGAGGAACTTGAAGTGGGAGCCTTCTTTTTGCCCTTCCTTTCATCACATGCAAAAGCATATGGTCTTGAGGAAGTTGGTTCCTCTCCCCGACTCATTTTTCGCGACATCTCAAAGGCCGCGATTTTCCCAATCACAATGGTCGGGGTCATGTTGCTCAAGTCCTCCATGTTGTGAAGGATGGTGATGATGCTCCCATATCTTTGTTGTGGTAGCAGGGAGATAATCTTCCTCACAATGTCCGCATCACCTAGCTTATTAATGCCAATAGAATTGAGCTCATTGATAATTAGATTCAAACGAGAATACATGTCTCTAACAAGCTCATCATCTTTCATAGCAAAAGAATTATACTCATTTAAGACTAGGCAATGTTTTTGCTCACGGACATTGGATGTGCCGTCATGGAGCTCATGCAATTTTAGCCAAATCTCATTAGCAGTTTTCAAGGTAAATACTTGGTTAAAAATATCCATGCTAAGAGATTCAAACAAGCAATTTTTGGCTCTAGCATTTAAATGGATTTCTTTTTCCTCACTCGTGGTGGGTTTCTCGGGATTCTTGAGGGATTTCATCCCGTCACGAGTGACTCTCCAAACACCTAGATCAACGGCCTCTAGGTAACAAGCCATTCTAGCACTATAATATGGGAAGTTAGTGTCGTCGAAGTGTGGTGGCCTATGGGTATCCATCCCTTCCTCTAAAAAGCGTCGGCTCTTTTAGCGGTGAAGCTAAAGCGTTTCAAATGAGCCAAACCGGGCTCTGATACCACTTGTAGGAAACGGGTGACGCCTAAGAGGGGGGGTGAATTAGGACTTCTAAAACTTTTACTAAACTAGGCCACAATTAAATCCCTAGAGCAAAACCTATGCAAATAATCAAAACTAGAATGTGCAAACTAGGTTTTGTCTAAGTGTTGCTATCTCTACCGCAAAAGGCTAAGTTTCAATCTATACTAAATAAGTATGACTACAAGATTGAAACTTAAATGCTTAATATAAATGCGGAATGTAAAGAGCTAAGTAGAGAAGCAAACTCTCGTGGATGACGCCGGTATTTTTACCGAGGTATCCGAAACCACGCAAGGTCCCGACTAATCCTCGTTGGTGCCCCTACGCAAAGGGAAGCCCACGCGAGGGCCAAGCACCACGGTCGAGTAACTCCGTAGAGAGCCGCGGGCCTTCTCCACGCGCAAGTGGTGCTCCGCTTCTGGCTCCTCTCGGACGCTCCCCGCCGTCTCCACTATCGAGCTTCCGGCCGAAACGCCGCGGGCCTCGTTCCCTCCGGTACACGGTGGCGGCCGTGACACAAACGCGGTTGTCACGGTCTCGCAAGACTCTCGCCCCACTCGGTACAATTACAACGACTCACGCAAGAGCCGAGGGGTTGTGTGGTTTTACAAAACTCACTCAACTAACTAGGATTCACCTAGAGCAAGCGCTAAAGCGGTCTAACTAACCTAAGCACTTCGCAAAGCACCTACGCTAATCACCGAGTGATTCTATTAAGCACTTGGGTGTTTGAGCTCTTAGAAATGTGCACTATATGCCTTGGTATGTTGCTTGGGCTCTCACACCTGAGAATGGCCAGTTGGGGTGGTATTTATAGCCTCCACACCCCAAACTAGCCGTTGGACAGAAAGCAGCAGCTTTCTGTCGTCGGGTGCACCGGACAGTCCGGTGCACCACCGGACACTGCACAGTAGATGTCCGGTGCACGCCACGTCAGCCGACCGTTGGCGCCTGTAGCAGTCGACCGTTGGATCCGACCGTTGTCGTCTGCCCGTTGGCACACCGGACAGTCCGGTGCACACCGGACAGTCCGGTGCTACAGCCAGAGAGCGCCTGTCTGCGGCCTCTCTGCACAGACTGTCCGGTGCCTCACCGGACAGTCCGGTGCACACCGGACACCAATGTCCGGTGCGCCACCAGGCGCTGGCTGACAGCCCTTATCTTGGATTTCTTCGCTGATTTCTTCGGGCTTCTTTGTTCTTGAGTATTGGACTCCTATGCATCTTTTTATGTCTTCTTTTGAGGTGTTGCATCCTCATTGCCTTGGTCCAATTCTCTTCGCATCCTGTGAACTATAAACACAAACACTAGAAAACTTATTAGTTCACGGATTGTGTTGTTCATCAAACACCAAAACTCAATTAGCCAAATGGCCCGGGGTCTATTTTCCTTACAACTATCAAGGCACGTCGACATGATGGGACATCACCGAGCCACCCCTAGACTGTGGAAGCGGTACCAAGGGGACTTTATCAAGCACGACGCCGGATACATATCCCTGCTGACCGGTGGAACCGGACGACCCTTACTGTAGCGACCTCAGCATCGAAGTCTCTACAGTGATCGATACACCGGAGGGGATGAGGAAATACGCCGTACCAGGCATACGACTACGCATGATAAAATGTGACACTAAGGGGATGACAGAAGATGAAGTTGTACTGAAGACATCCTTAAGCCACGCCATGAGCTGACTCAATAGAATCCACCAAACACTGCCACATCTAAATCAGAGTAGCTACAGGAACCCATCGGAAGGCGGATGGGACACGATGCCATACTAGAGGTACCGAAACGCATGCCTCGGCAGACAACTCCATAGGGGCTACGAGGCCCAGAAGCACGACCCAACAGACGAGGCCATAGTGACTGTGCAGCCCAGAAGCGGGAGGCCAAACTCCCCCAAGTAGAATACTAGTCCTCATTGTAACGTCTACCCTTGGGCTATAAAAGGGCAAGACAACCGCCATCCAAACATCATCTGATATCTCTACAACTTCACACCAGCAGCGACTGTAACATGTCCCAAACAATACTATTGTCAGCACTACACTGGACTAGGGCTCCGGCCTAAACTAGTATAACCAACTCGCCTCAGATCCACCCTCGAGCCTCCCGTAGCTCACCATTCGGAGTGAGTCCACGCTAACACCCCTGCCGAGCACAAATCTTATTGTCCCCCGGTTTCATAAACCATGACAAGAATGTTTCTACACGATGTGTGCTACATGGTATTCACTTGAGTCAAGTTGTGTACTGAAAGAGCATGCCTAGGGGGTCCTTTTATAGCCCCAAAAGGCTCCATAGCTGTTGCCCCTTCCCTTTCTCAAAACTTGCTAAAAATTACCTGCTGCGGGGGCACCGAACTGGTCTGATGCGCCACCGGACTAGGTCCATACGTAGGGCTAGGCATTCGACTTTTCTGAAACTTCAGTTTGTTTTTCGGTTTTAAAAAACTTCATTTTTCAGATATTAGAAATCGATCGGTTTTTTAGAAAATGAAAAACTAAGAAGTTCGGTTTTGGTTTTTTACTTCGGTTTTTTGGTAAAACCAAATACCAAACTTATACTCAAGACAACACATAAAACAAGTTTACATGATCAATTACACTTAATTTTAAAAAGTAAAAATTATATAGGTATAAATATTTGGATATACATCATACTTCACTTATAAATAAGTGAATAACAATTTAATTGCATCACACATTTAGTTGACATAATCGAACAGTCAAGTTTTAGAATTAATAAAGTTTGGTGTTGGGGGTCTTCTTCTCTGCTGAAGGTCCTCAAGTAAAAAACACCTTCGGTAAAATGATACAAAGGATCACCATTAGCCACCTTCAGCCTTGATTTAGCTCCTCAAGACGAAGACTCTGTGTAGAGGCGACAGTGCAAGATGCTGAAGCTCAATGGCTTCAGCCTAGACCAAGCAAAGAAGGAAAAAGGACTAGTTAGGCCTTATTGGTTTTAGTTACTTGTAAATAAGTGTTCGAGGGCACGAATGTAATCCTACCCGGGCTGTGTCCCGTGCCTATGAATAGATGAACAGTGATTGTAATCACTCTCACGTCATTCACGTTCTCTCACCTTTTAGCAAGCCGAAGGTACCAATATAATATGAATATTGTTGATGTTTATTCATGTTTATGGAATACTAGAATAAATAGATCATTGATACATAATTATTTGTCATCTTTATTCTTTTGTATTCCTTCACTTATTTACATCCACATTTATATGCTGAAATGATGAAGGTATGTCCTTCATAACCTTCGTCTAAAGATCATTATATCCGAGAGGAAATAATGCTTCGATGGACGAAGGTCTTTAACCATTAACAATTGTGTTGCCTTGTTCTTGATTTATAGCATTTGAGAACAAGTGACCAGCATTGGCACCCACCTTCGGTGAACTCACTTCCACAACTGCGACAATAGCTTTGCAAGGCAACCAAGCTATGGCACCTTCGGCTACGAGGCTGGTGTTCCCAATCACAGGCGGCTCAAGTTTTGAACCAACCAATAAGTAGCATAAGAAAGAAGCACATAAAAGGGTACAACATGTTGGTGTGAAAGGACCCTTCATCAGGTCCAAGTGGTCTCACATACCAATTACCTTCTCTCAGGAAGACCTTTAGCTTAATGATTATCCTCACAACGATGCAATGGTCATATCTTGTGTCATCAAGGGATTTCTGGTCCATAATGTCCTGGTGAACACAGGTAGTGCAGCGGATATCATTTTCGTGAAGGCTTTCAGGCAAATGCAAGAGCCAAATGACAAGATACATGATGCAACACACCATCTTTGTGGTTTTGGAGGAAGACTGATTGTGGCGCTCGGCAAGATAACCATGACGGCCACCTTCGGCTACATTCACAACACAAGGACAGAACATGTTGTCTTCGACATTGTTGATATGGAGTATCCATACAATGTAATCATTGGTCGAGGGACGCTCAATGCCTTTGAAGCAATACTCCACCCAATAAATCTTTGCATGAAGATACCTTCAGAACAAGGGCCCATTGCTATACATGGGAGTCAAGAAGCTGCCAGGAGAGCCAAAGGAAGTTGGACGGATTCGAAGGCCATCCATAATATAGATGAAGTCGAAGCTCATCAGCAATATAAGCATAAAAGAGAAAAGGTTGCTTCGGCAGATCAACCGAAGCCCATACTTTTCTGTGAAGACATAGCTGAGCAAAAAGTGTTATTGGGATCTCAATTATCTGATGAACAAGAGAAGACATTGCTGAGAATTTTGTTTAACAATAAAGATGTTTTTGCTTGGTTAGCCAATGATATCTGTGGTGTCAATAGAGATATTATTGAGCACTCACTCAATGTAGACCCGTCCTTCAGACCAAGAAAGTAGAGGCTTCAGAAAATGTTCAATGATAAAGCCGAAAGTGCATGAAACAAAGTGAAAAGACTTCTAAGTGCCGGCGTTATCAAAGAAGTGACATACCCAGAATGGCTGGCCAATACTGTCATGGTAAAGAAAGCTAACGGAAAATGGAGAATGTATATTGACTTTACAGATCTTAATAAGGCATGCCCAAAGGATGAATTTCCATTGCCAAGAATAAATTCCCTTATGGATGCAGCAGCTACTTCGGAGCTTATGAGTTTATTGGATTGCTACTTAGGCTATCATCAAATCTGGATGAAGAAGAACGATGAGCCGAAGACAAGCTTTATAACTCCTAGTGGGACCTATTGTTATCTTCGGATGCTTGAGGGCCTCAAGAATGCTAGAGGAAGCTTCAGCAGAATGACTGCCAAAGTTCTTCACTCCCAAATTGGCAGAAATGTGCTGACATATGTTGATTATATCATAGTAAAAAGCATGAAACAAGAAAACCATGTTGCTGATTTGCAAGAGACATTTGCCAACTTCAGACGGGCTGGTCTTAAGCTAAATCCAGAAAAATGCGTCTTTAGAGTGAGGAAGGGTAAGTTTCTTAGCTGCTTGGTATCAACAAAGGGTATTGAAGCTAACCCAAGCAAAATCGAAGCTATCCTTCGGATGGAACCACCAAATTCGAGAAAGGGGGCTCAGAGGTTAGCAGGAAGGCTGGCATCATTGAACAGATTTATCTCAAGATCAGCAGTCTGCCTTTCTTTGAAGTATTGAAGTCAGCCGAAGTCTTTCAATGGGGCCCAGCTCAGCAGAAAGCCTTTGAAGAGCTGAAGCAATATTTTATAGATCTAATAACTCTAACCCCCACCTTCGTCAGGAACCCCATTGCTTCTATATGTGGCTGGTTCCCATGCTGCGGTTAGTGCGACGCTTGTACAAGAGAAACAAGATGGCCAAGTAAAAAAGCAAGCACCAGTATACTTCATCTGTGAGGTACTTAGTCCATCAAAGAAGAATTACACATTGCTGGAGAAGGTACTGTATGATGTATTGATGGCCTCCAGGAAGCTTCTGCATTACTTCCAAGCATACCACATAATAGTGCCTTCATCACAACCCCTGAAGGATATAATGAGGAACAGAGAAGCTACATGAAGGGTCGGAAAAATGGGCTGCAGAACTCAATTAATTCACCATTGATTATGTTCATAGATTTTCGATCCAGTCTCAGGCGTTAGCAGACTTCATTGCTGATTGGACGCCATGGGCTCAGGATGAAGAAAGAATAAACGATGCTGAAGCTTGGACGATATTTTGTGATGGGTCTTGGGGGACCTTTGGCACAGGGGCATCTGCCGTTCTAGTTGCACCATCCAAAGTCAGAACCTGTTATGCAGTAAAATTAGACTTCAGCTGCACAAATAATATTGCAGAGTATGAAGCCCTTCTCTTGGGGCTTCAGAAACTTAAGGCAATGGGTATAAGAAGGGTGATCCTCAAGACTGATTCACAAGTTATCTCGGGTCATGTGGACAAAAGCAGTAAGGCAAGAGATCCGAAGCTTCAAAAGTATCTAGATGCAGTTTGAAGGTTGGAAGCCTCTTTTGAAGGTTTCTCTGTAAAGAATATCCCAAGGGGAGAAAAGGAACATGCAGACTTATTAGCCAAATCAGCGGCACAGGGGCTCCCACTACCTTCAGAAGTATTTTTTGAAACAATAAAAGCACCTTCAGTCGAGCTCATGGAAAGAGTGGTGCTCACAATTTCACCGGTACATAGTGAAGATTGGAGGACTGAGATTGTATCTTTCCTCTAGGGCAATTGTCTTTCGGATGATGAAGTTTACAATAAAAGAATGAAAGAAAGGACAAGGCCATATGTAATCATAGAAGGGGAATTATATAAGCACGGAGTTTGCTCTCCATTACTCAAGTGCTTGTCCAGAGCTGAAGGTTAAAAATTGATGAAGGAAATACATGCGGGGTTATGTGGGCCCACATTGGGTTTAGGCCTCTGCTGGGGAAGGTTTTCAGACAAGGTTTTTTACTGGCCAAAGGCAGTTTCAGATGCAGCAAATTTAGTTCAAAAATGTGAAAATTGCCAAAGATGTGCCAGACACCAGAAGCAACCTTCGTCTCTAACCCAGCTAATACAGTCAACTTGGCCACTGCAAAGATGAGGCTTGGATTTGTTAGGTCCACTCCCACCAGCACAAGGCAACTTGAAATATGTTGTGGTGTTAGTAGAATATTTTTCTAAGTGCATTGAGGCAAAGCCCTTGGCTACAATAACTTCGGCCACGGTCTAGAAATTCTTTTGGCAGAGTATTGTTTGTCGCTTCGGTGTGCCGAAGGCTATAATAGTTGATAACGGAACTCAGTTTGATGTTGAAACATTCAAAACCTTTTGTAGCTAGATTGGCACAAAAATACACTTCGCATCAGTGAGGCATCCAGAGTCAAATGGATTGGTAGAAAGAGCAAATGGAATCATAATAACAGGAATAATGAAGTCAATCTTCAACCAACCTAAAGGAAAGTGGCCAGACGAACTAATAAAAGTGGTGTGGAACCATAACACTGCGGTATCAAGGTCAACAGGATTTACCCCGTTAAAGCTTTTATTTGGTGACGAAGCAATTACACCGGAAGAAGCAAGAACGGGTTCAATAAGAACTCTAGCTTCGACAGAGGACGAAGGTGATTGCCAAATAACAAAAGACACCATAGAAGGGACCAGACTACAAGCAATAGAGCACATCAATAAATACCAGGCCAAAACGATCAAATGGTGTGATAGAAAAGTAAGATTGAAGAATATCAAGCCAGGTCATTTGGTGCTTCCAAGGGTGGCCAACCCTGATATAGTTGGGAAGCTTCAGCTCAAATGGGAAGGTCCCTTTTTGGTGGTACCTTCATCAAGACCCGGGTCTTACAGACTGAAAGACATGGACGACAACAACGTACCTAGGTCTTGGAATGCGAATGAGCTTCGACGATATTATGTATAAACAATGTAATTTTCTTATTTTTCCCTATGGCACCCTTTTCCTTTCAAGAGGGGAGAAAGGTTTTTAATGGGGCCATAGGTTGTAATTTTTATTTTTTGTTTAGCCCTCTGCAATACAAGGGCCAAATTCCCCCACATGTAAAATGTAACATCAGGATTCGCACCATCGAGTGCAAGAGGTCATGAAGAAGCTCAAAAGTCGTCCCTAAGGGGATGCAGAGCTAAAATGTCACCTAAATTAAAGGTGAAGAAGCTCCAAAGTCGTTCCTAAGGGGATGCAGAGCTTAAATGCCACCTAAGTCAAAGGTGAAAAAAGCTCCAAAGTCGTTCCTAAGGGGACACAGAGCTGAAATACCATCTAAGTAAAAGGTGAAGAGACTTCAAAGTTGTTCCTAAGGGGATGCATAGTCTGGGTATGTTCTTGGCATACATTTGCAAAATTCATCACATCATTTTTTGCATTCATACAAACATTCATTAGACATTCGTAGGATCATCATCATAACATAAAGCACAAACATTAATAGGAAAGACAGAAGATGCCTGTCTCCAGTGACAAAATGCTTCGTTGAATACGAATCTGCTTCGTCTTAGATAAAACCGTGGCGTGTGGAAGTACTTCGCCTTTAATGGAAAAATGCTTCAATGTGAACGAAAAGAAGGGAAGGTGTTTTTCGCCTTCGGCTCAAAAGATTGCAAGCATTGATTTCGTCCACAACAAAGCAATTCATACAAGAGCGAAAAGGTACAATTATATTACAAGGTATTCACAAATAAGTACAATATTTTGTTCAACTAACAATTATAATTTTTTGCCAAATGATGCAAAGAGTTCCTAAGTCTTCTACAGATAGATACAAAAGGAAGTTCTAGGATCTTCACTCCTTCGAAACAAGCTTCGGCTCAACGACCTCCGGCGCCACCATCCTGCAGAGAGATGAAGGTATAAAGTAATCGGAAATATAATAAAGGAAAACCAACGTAAAGAAGTCAAAGGTAAAAGTTTCATACTGAGTTAAGCAGTTTTCGTGCTTCATCCCCGACCAGTTCACGCCCGCCCTTTGCCCAAATTTGGTTAATAAATCTGTTCCCTATGCTTCGGGCTTCGGCTGGAATATCAACTAGATCTAATGTTGAAAGATTGAAATTTGGCTTATTAACAATTTTGGCATGATTGCACCCGGCCTTCATAAACACTACAGTTGTGCCACGTGAAGCCACTAGGGCACAAAAATCTCCGTGCCCAGTTATAACTTCATCAAGGGCTTCAACTTCATTTTCAATGTGTTCGAAGGCCCTAGGGATATATTCGACCGAAGGGTTAATCTCTTCAGAAGTAGCTCCAACCGAGTTAAATATTTCCTTCAACCGATTAATGCACCGAGTGGCAAAGTCAGAGCACTTGTTCCGAAGGTTCTCAATAGCTTCGTGTAGCTTCGTATTTCTTTCAGCTTCGGCTTTGACCTTTGCTTTGAGCTCCTTTTTCTCGTGGTCAAAGCGCTGTGACCTTTCGTTCAAAATTGTTCAAGCTTCGTTTAGCTCCTCGCTCAACTTATTATTCTGAGATCGTGCTTCTGCGAGGGAGTCTTCGGCTGATTGTAGCAGGATGTCTTTTTCCTTTAAAGAAGTTTCAAGTTCCTTGATTTTATCCTCTAAGCCTTTAATTATAACTTTGTTTCTTATATCCTCATTGTCCTGCTACATTTTCAAGGCCTTGCTTAATAACATGCTTGGCAAAACAAGTTAAAATTAGAACACCCAATCCACTACGAAGGTAGTAGAAAATCTATGCAAAAGTCTCACCTTGAAGTTGGAATAAAATAGGCTAACGACAATATGTTGCCGTCGGTAGCAACTAATGCCGATCTCCAACTTCGGGAATCCAACACTCTTGGATAGGGTGCCAACTATCTTCACCTCGACGCGGTCGAGAATGCATCCTAAGATTTCCTCATCGACCCCACCGAGGAGCATGGACCCCGGTTGGTAACCACAAGATATAGCAAATTCTTTTAATTCCAACTTGTCCTCCTTAGAAAGTTCTTCATTGTCGAGGTGCCGAAGATCAAAATCTTTCTCGATCGAAGGAGTATTATCAATTTTCTTTCCTTTATCTGGCACTACGGCCATGTTTTCCTCGGAATCTACACTTGTCTCCTCTGCAACCACATCTGCAACCACATCTAATAGAAGCTTGTCAATTTATGTCATTTTGGCTGCAAGTTCTTCAGCTTCGGCTTTGCCAACATCTTCGGCATCCGTAGGAATTGCTGCTTTCGTCGCCGAAGCTGAAGGCGACGTTTGCTCAATTGCTTGCATTACATTCACAATTCGCTGTTTCTTTTGCCCTTCAATCTTCTCTTATATAGCCGAAGGCGTTTCCTTCCTCTGTAAAAGTTTTGTTAGTTCCAATCCCAAAGGACTTAGCAGCTTGAATGGCGGAGATTCAGTCATTACCTTTAAAATTTCGACCATTTCGGCAACAGACGGCGACAGAGGGGTTTTCTCTGTTGCTTCGTTTACCTTCGGTTCAGTAGAGGGCATCTGGTTAAGCTTTCGCTTCTTAGAAATTGTCGCCTTTGGCTCTGGCGCTATTTTTGCTTTCTTCAGAGCCTTTTCATCTTCTTTTACGGACCGGGCAGCTTGCCTGCTTAGGATGCTGACAACCCTTTTTCTTTTCACACCCCCAGCCCCTTCGTCACGCCTCTCATAATCTAGGTATTCGAAATTCAATGCATCCATTACCCGGTTCAGCCTTCGTTTCGGTCGGGTATCGAAGGCAGTAGTCATTAGCTGGTCCTCCTTCTTCGTATAATTGCCAAGAATCTCATTGCACATGGTCTCGATCATTTCTAGCCATTCATTGTATGGTTTTTTGAACTGTTTCTCAAATTTGAAGCGATAGGGGAGCCGAACAAGCTCATACTTTCCCCCATTCCTTTTTCTTCGGCATCCCCCAACCGCTAAAGGTTGGAAATGTTCTATTTGCCAAATATTCCTGCACTATGTCCCTAGTGCTAATCTCGGTCGCTACCACTCTAAATTCAACTTCGGCCAGCTGGTACGGGGAGCCAAGTTGCATGTGGCACAAGGGCCTTGTCATTCCGAAGCTTAATCTTATTGGACTCATGACCATAGTCATCATTTTTCCCTCTTTTTCTCATCAGCTTTTATAGAACCACTCACTTGTCCACCTAGTCGGGCACTTGGTACAGTAGCTGATTATCGGGGCTCTGGTATCCTTTCGATACGCAAAATTATAGCAACCAAAGTTTTTGTGAAGACCATCCGCTCTGGCCTTCGTCTGGTAGTGCAACTCATGCACCCGACATAAACCTTCGGCATTAGCGCTCATGCCCTGGCTTCGGAGAGCCCATATGTAAACACTGAGTCTAACGATGGTATTTGTGTTAGCTGATGAAGATATATCTCAAAATTCTTAAACTTCTCCTATCATATCATATAAAGGGAACCGAAGACCTACCCTGAAGAAGCTCTTGAAAACAATAACTTCGTCCTCTTTTGGCTCCGGAACAACTTCCTCCCCAGCAAAGCAGACAAGTTTGCTCTCAGCTTCCCCAAAATAACCCAGCTTCTTCATCATAATCATGTCCTCTGCCGTCACAGTAGATTTTCCAAATTTGATGTGGCTTGGCTTTGACGGGCTCAAAATATCGTAGTCTTCCTCAGCTTCATCATCACTCCCGTCTTCAGCTGCAATATGCTCAGCTTCGGCAGCTTCATCTTCGGAAACAAATTTTTCCGATATCACTAGACCTGACCGCCTCATCATTTCTGATATTGGCGCTGTCTCTGTTGTCTCAACATCATCTCCCTCGCTGGACACTCTAGCGGTGGATCTCACTCGAGCCATCTTAAGTTTCACGGTTCCTTAAGCCGAAGTTGATTCCGAATGACGAAGCGCGTGTTTGCAGGCAACAATCCGGAAAAGCTTCGGCTTTGGTTAAAATTTCTAACAGCACAATAGTGCAATGGCAATGAATATTATGGTAACTCCTCACCAACCTATCTATTTATATAGTGCTGCAGGAAAAGAAGGCGAACTGCCACACCGCCTACACTGGCTGAGCGGTGGACCGTTCGACGTTCAGAATATTTTAATCATTTTTCGACAACAAGCTCAGGAAAGGTGTTTTTCGAACCTTCGGCATTCCGAAGTCTTCGTGTTTTTTGCGGATCGAGCTCGTTACGAAAAAACGATCTAGCACCGCGAAGGGGCTATTGTTGGGGGTCTTCTTCTCCGCCGAAGGTCCTCAAGGAAAAAACACCTTCGGCAAAATGATACAAAGGATTGCCCAAGCCACCTTCAGCCTTGATTTAGCTCCTCAAGACGAAGACTCTGTGTAGAGGCGATAGTGCAAGATGCCGAAGCTCAATGGCTTTAGCCCAGACCAAGCTAAGAAGAAAAAAGGACTAGATATGCCTTATTGGTTTTAGTTACTTGTAAATAAGTGTTCGAGGGCACGGATGTAGTTTTACCCAGGCTGCGTCCCATGCCAATAAATAGATGAACAGTACCCATGTACTGTTCACACTGGATTATAATCACTCTCGCGTCATTCGCGTTCTCTCACCTTTTGGCAAGCTGAAGGTACCAATGTAATATGAATATTGTTGATGTTTATTCATGTTTATGGAATACTAGAATACATAGATCATTGATACATAATTATTTATCATCTTTATTCTTTTGTATTCCTTCACTTATTTACATCCACATTTATATGCTGAAATGATGAAGGTATGTCCTTCATAACCTTCGTCTAAAGATCATTATATCCGAGAGGAAATAATGCTTCAATGGACGAAGGTCTTTAACCAATTGTGTTGCCTTGTTCTTGATTTATAGCATTTGAGAACAAGTGACCAATATTTGGTTTTCAATTTTTTTGGTATTTTGGTTTGGTACACGGTGAAAACCGATTACGACATCGAAAACCAAACTTCTTAGATAAAAAACTGAAACCGAACGGAACTACCGAAAAAACCAAAATTTCGGTTCAGTTCGGTACGATTCGATTCGGTTTATGGTAAAACAGTGCCCACCCCTATCCATACACCCCCAGTCCAAGATTCTGATTGGGTGCCTTCCCCTTCTGGTGGTCACCAGACCGGTCCGGTGCACCACTGGATTAGGCCACATCAGCTAACCGTTGGGCTGAGCTAGCGCACCTACAAAGTAAACGTTGGGCGAGGTCTGGTGCACCACTGGATTGAACATTATTCACGGTATGGAGGTTTTTAGCCAACGATTCTGTGGCCGTATAGTTCTTGTTGGAGGTCTGGTGCGCCACCGGGCCAGTCCTGTTGAAGGTCCGGTGCCCGCATACAATAGCTCCTAAGTTCCTTTTCCTCCATTATTTCTCCAATTGACTTCAACTCTTTTGAGGACTTTCTTGTGACTTAGACACATAATTAAAGAGTAAACTAATTGACTAAGTCTCAGGAACTTACCTCTTTCCTAATCTTTCTCCAGCTTTTCTGTTTCTCCTCAAACAGAGCCCCCGAATGACACTTTCTCTAGAAACAACATTAGAGAGCAAACCAAAGCGCCATATGCATAGTAAAAGGTGTATGCAACATAGTTAAACACTCAAACCTTGCATACTTAACATTTTCATCATTTTGCACCTTTTGGCCTGTTTGAGGTCGTGATTGGACTCCAAAGCATCAAGTTGCCACAACTTGATCTCTAAAGTTGCCCTAGAGTTACAACACCCTGCAATGGTCACATAAAAAATTTCCAAACACAAGAATGACCCAAATGAAAAGTCAGAGTGAACTTAGCTCTTTTGAGTCCCTTCCAGGTTCTGACTTTGATACTTCTCCTATTTCTTGTGACCATGTCCAACTCCTTGAGCTATGATCTTGAGCCTTGTGATTTGAACCCTAAACCATAATAATTACCTCAATGGTTCCAAGTCACGTCCTTATGTAGCAATCCTCAATGCACCATGGTCTTCCTCAACTGATCAACTTTGACTTCTGTAGAGTCTCTTCTTCACCTTGGCTTTAGGTACCGTAGTCACCTTGACCTTCTCCCTTGCTCTAGTACCTCAAAGATCTTGTGCCTCTATCCTTGGTTCGATCAATTGACTCGAAGTCATGCACATTGATTCTCACTTATTCAATGCCCATCCTTCACTTAGCTTGTGATGTCCATTATCCATAGTCATCTCAGCCTTTGGACCATCACACTTGATCTTCTATGTTGAACCTTATGAGCTTTGCACTAAACACCTGTTTTCAACACTTAGCAACACATGCCGGTCCTTTAATTGGGTTGCCATCCAAACCACCAAAACCCATAAAGGAGCTTTGAATCTCTCCTTTTTTGGTGATTGATGGCAAAACAATTAAAGCTTACACAATATTTGAAATTAAAACACAATTTTGAATTCTAAGCTATAGAATGCTCCCCTAAATATGTCCTTACATGGAAATCTCAACTTTGGCTTCAAATGTTAAATTGCACATATTCAGGCTAAGTACGAAGCATTACTACATCTTAGCATCCGTGGTGTGCATTGTGTCAAGTATCAAATCATGATGCATATGACACCCAAATGCACACAATCAACATTTTGCACCATAAAGTCATCATATAGACACCAATTATAACCATGATGTTTTAGAGGATTTAGGGCAGCAACAAATAGTTAAGCTTCAACAATGAAGCCTCATATGAGTGACAAAGACATGTGACGCTTTATGATTGGAAGAAGGCACATGGGCCATATGGCATGGGGAGGACGTGGCTGTTGCGTAAAGCCCAAATTTGAATAAGAAAAAATAATAAAATAAAGAAATAAAGAAATAAAATAGTAAATTTAGATATCTCAAACTATACTTGAACTTTAAATTTTGAGGACTGAATTTTGAAACCAAGAAATAACTTAGAAAAGAAGGAATATAAAGGTTTTCTATTCAACTAAATGATTATTCATTTCATGAAATGATACACTATAAGCATTTATTTAAATGAGTATGTTTCATATTTCAAACATCTACCAAACAAATAAATTAATTAAAATAAATATATATCTATTGCATCATGATTGATTTTTGAGTGAGCATTATGTTTGAGTTTTGAACCTTATTTGAATTAGAATTAAGAAAGAATAGAAATTTGAATAAGGAATAACAAAATAGGAAAATAAATAATAAAAAGAAAAGAAAGTCTACCATGCGTTTTGGGCCAATTCCCTCACCTCGGCCCACCTCACCTTTTCCCTTGCGTGTCCCAGATCAGCCCGCGCAACCCACTTCCATGCTGTCGGCCCTGCCCCACTCCTCAGTCTCCACTACAGCACCAAACGCACTACTGGATCCCTGACCGGTGGGCCGTCGTGTTGGTCTCTGCTCATGAGCCCTGGTTGGAGGGGCTTTCCCCTCTCGCAACAGCCATGTTCCTCTGGCGCGTGGCCCCGGGTGGCCAGGCTACTCTCCCTCCTCGCGCGGCGCCGGTCTCAGAACAGTATGTTCCATGGCCTCGCGCGGATCTCGCCGCTACTACCCGTTTGGAGTAATCGCCAACTAACCGTGCGCTGTTGGGGTGATAAAGACTGGATCCTCGTGGCACCTCGTGACCTCACCCATCTAAGGTAGCCCTGCGTGTGCTGTGAGGCAGAGTATGGGGAGGGTGCCGACTGCGCTGCCGCACGCGGAACCAGGGATTGCGCCACCATTCGTCAAATTCTAGGACCAGGGAGATCGGGTGTGCTGCGCGAGCGTGTCGTGTGCGAGGCCGTTCACAAGGTGTGTTTGGTGAGCAAGGAATCGAGCACCGGAGTGCGACATCGCCGCGGTTCCGCTCCGCACATGGGACCGACTTCACCACGACGCCGCTTTGTGTAAGGAATCTCCCATCATCTTCGTCTACCGATCCTCGTCGTGTAGAGTTTCATGGGGTAGGTATTTACCCATCTAGGGATCGGGAATTTGTCACCGGAGCCTCATCAGCGCCGTGACGCCGCGCCATGCCATGGGTAGGGCATTTCGCCGCACATCTTTTGGTGAACGCCTGTTCAGTAGGTTTGTCGTTCTTTGAATTTCGATTAGCACCGATTGGGCGTGAGTATAGCTTGGTGGGTGTGCGAGTGGACATTACCAGCCATGGCAGCCACCGCGGTGGCGCACCCCGCGGCCTGGGGTTCATCGGGAGGGGAAGAGAGAAAGGGGTATGTTCTGATCCCTTGATCTGGCAATAGACGACTCCGATTAGCTCGGTCTCATACCCCCTTTTACGATTTGATCTCGACCGTGGATCCTGAATCGGGCAGCCAAGCCTAGAGTCGGGGTTTAATGGAATCATGGTCGTCGATCTTAAATCGGGTGACCCCCTGTTTCATACCGGTTAAGATGGAGGCTGTTTTAATCTGGACCGCGGGATTAAATCTGGGCGGCTGGGATTGAAGCGTACCCCTTCGCCGCGGGATAATTGCTAAAGAGACCTTGTTTTTTTATGAAATAAACCCACCGTCCTTACTCGTATAAGAATCAACACAAAACATCCCTGGAATTTATAGTTTAGACCCTGGGATCTCCTGTATTTGTGGACTCAGTCCAGATAGCTGTGAAATTCATTAAAATAAATATAGAAATCATTTTAGTGCACAAATAAAGTCCCAATCTTAGGAAATTCATAACGCTAAGAACTTAACTCCGTTTTAATCCATTCCAATTGCATTAGACTCACAATAATATTGTCTATCGTTTAGTAACATTATTTTACTATGTAACTTAGTTATAAAAATAACACTCATCTTGTTTTATGTTTAACATCCAAATTATTCAGAAAATCATAACTTTTACACCTTAACTCTGTTTTGATCTATTCGAATTGCGATAGCCTCATGGAAATATTTACTACACAGTAGCAACATTAATTATACGATAACACGTACTTTTATAATTAGGTAACTAAATTGATTAATCTATATTTATTGGATTAGCTTTTTCTAATATTAATATAGTATTCTAATCTTATAATTTGACTAAAAGATGACCTTTAATCAAGTAATGTCTTAGATTAAAGTTGGGTTAATTGTTATAGAATATTCTCTCATATGGTGTATACTAATCAATTTATAATATAGTTTAATATTTGAATCACATAGATCTTCCATAAATCACAACTCTTTAACCATAACTCCGATTTTAGTGGTTCTTGAACCCACGATCTCGTAGCATCGCCTAGAATGTTATTACGCAGTTGGTTCTTATGTTTGGTGTGATGTTAATTTTGTCTATACCATGTTTGTTTGTATTACTACGTTTAGCAGTGAGGATACGAGTCACTTGAAGAGCAAGTTGGTACCTGGAATCTCAAGTCCCAGGCAAGTTGTGCCCTTGATCACTTTATTTATCCAATAATGTTCTCTATAATCATTTTATCATGCATAGGCTTAATTATGATGGGACCCAATAGGTCACCCTAGTCTGGTTATCTTTTGTCGGTGTTTCGGACCCGGGGGGTCCCTAGACCGACGAGTGAAATTGTCGCTGCGTGCCCCTGCCCAGATGGGTTGGCGCAGGATGGAACACAAGAGGTGGGGTAAGCCTTGTATTATCCTGCACCAGGGGTGCCGCTCGTAGTAGGGGTTACAAGCACGTCGCAAGAGGGAGAGGGAGAGAGAGGGAGCCTATTCGTTCTCTCCTTCCCCGCACGAACCCCCCTCCAGGATGGCCCTGGACCTCCCTTTTATAGACGCAAGGAGAGGGTCCAGACGTACAATGGGGGTGTAGCTATGCGCTAACGTGTCCGGCAGAGAAATGCCTAAGCCCTGTGTACATGCTAACGTGGCTGTCGGGGGAGAGCTTGAGCCCTGTACACGTGATAGCGTGGCCGTCGGAGAAGCGCCTGAGCCCTGTAGGAGCACAGCTGGCAGTGCGGCAAGGATCCTGCTGACGTCTCCTTGCTGTCGTAAGGGGCTGAGAGCCACCGGCGTCATGGTTGCACGTGGGGCACCATCATTACCCGTCGCTGGGGTAAGCCAGATGGGACACCGGTCTTGTTCCTTGTAGCCTGAGCTAGCTAGGGATAGGGTAATGATGTATCCCCTGTTGGCGCGGTCGGTCCGAGCCCAAGGTCGGGCGAGGCGGAGACTTCTCTTGAGGCCGAGGCCGGGGTTGGGCGAGGACGCGATTCCTCCCGAGACCGAGGTCGAGGCCGAGTCCGAGGGTCGGGCGAGGCGGAGACCTCCTCCCGAGGCCGGAGGCTGAGGTCAGGCGAGGCGGAGCTTCCTATTGCGCCCGAGGCCGAACTCGGTGGTTGATCGTGACTTGTTGTCAGTCTTCGCCTGGGTGGTTGGCACGGCAGTCGGAGCGGGGCGAGCGGCGCTGTTTTCCCGTCATATCGGACAATAAAAAAGGGGGGCGAAGTGACTGCGGTCACTTCGGCCTAGCCGACTGAGGCGCGTGTGTCAGGATACGGCGTCAGGCGTCCCCTGCATTGAATGTGCCTGTGAAGCGGTCGGTTGGTGAGGCGGTCTGGCCAAGGTTGCTTCACAACGAAGCTTGCCCAAGCCGGGCTTCGGGAGAGCCGAGGAGGTGCCCGCTGCCTGAGGAGGCATTCGGGAGAGGCGTGAACTCGTCTGGGACTATGGCTCCAACCCGAGGCTGGGCTCGGACGGGGTCGCGTCCCTTGGGTAGACAAAGCCTTGACTTGGACCGCGCCCGTCAGTTGGTCTGAGGGTGTTTACCATCCGTAATTAGGAGTGTTGGGGGTACCCCTAATTATGGTACCCGACAGTAGCCCCTGAGCCTCGAAGGGAATGTTGGTACTCACTTGGAGGCTTTTGCCGCATTTTCGGTGAGGGGACCGGCCTTTCTCGGTTTTGCTTTGTTCTGGTGGGTGCGCGCGAGCGCACCCGCCGGGTGTAGCCCTCGAGGCTTTGGAGGAGTGGTTTGACTCCTCTGAGGTCTTAATGCTTTTCGTGGTGCCTCGGTCGGTCTGATCGTTCCCTCATGCGGCCTAGCCGTAGCCCGGGTGCATGGTCAAGTTCTGAGTTATCAAGCTGGTTTGTTGACGCTGTCAACAGTTTGGCCGTAGCCGGGTGCGAGAGCAGCCCCCAAGCCTCTGCACGGAGCAAGAGGACGATCAAGGACTTTCCCGACTTTTATCATACGCCCCTGCGTCGCCTTTCCACAAGGAGGAGGGGGGAAAGCGCCATGTTGCCCTCGAAGGGCACCGAACATGGTGTTTCCAGTGAGCTGCTAACAGGTGATCCGAGTGGACGCCCATGCCCCGTTCGTTAGGGGTCGGCTGGTGGCCCAGAGGCGCGCTCCAAAAGTACCTGCGGGTGATTCGCTAGACCCGGACCCCTTCGACAGGGTCCAAGGGCTCGATGCCTCCCTCCGGTGGGATTCCGTTACAAATCGTTCCCGCCGGTCTCGGAAATGTCCTAGGGTACCTCGGGAGTGTAGCCTGAGCCTCGGCCATGTATCGGACGTACCCAGAGTCATCCCTCACTTTGCGTGCTCTGGGGCGGCTGTCGAACCCCTTCGAGGGGCCAGCCTATGAACCCCTGATCAGTAGTGGGCGCGGAGCCCAAGTGCTCTGGGGCGGCTGTCGAACCCTTCCGAGGGGCCAGCCTTCGAACCCCTGATCAGTAATGGGCACGGAGCCCGAGTGCTCTGGGGCGGCTGTCAAAACCCTTCCGAGGGGCCAGCCTTTGAACCCCTGATCAGTAGGAGGGCGCGGAGCCCGAGTGCTCTGGGGCGGCTGTCAAAACCCTTCCGAGGGGCCAGCCTTCGAACCCCTGATCAGTAGGAGGGCTCGGGGTCCGCTTCCTTCACCGAGAAGGATCCTGTCCACAACATCCCCTTTCCTGGTCCCTGTAGCAAGAGAGAGAGGAGGAGGGGAAGGATATGAATTTAAATAAGGTGGCACACCTTTTTCGACGCGGTCGTCATGGCAGAGGCGAAACAACGCCCGCCTCGCCTGCGAGAGGTGTCGCTTGCTCTGCCGGGGAGTTAATGCGACGGGGCTGGTGATTCACGTGGCGCCCGTTGCGCGTGCGAGCCGTTCGAGGAACGGGACACGGGTGCGTCATCTTCACGCCGTGGGAGAGGGCTCTCCCATCGCTTTAGGAGGGGACGCGAGCCTACAGGCGATTTGATCGCTGCTTCCGCTCGTCTGCCGTTGCAATTACTGTCGGCCCACTTTTGGCCAGGCCAACCGTCGTGCCTACCCCCGCGGCTGACTGACCCATGGCCGTCGCCTTTAATTGGCACTGTTGGGTCATGCATAGGGCTACCTCGAGTCGTGGTACTGGTTCCGCAGTCGAGGAGGCGCGGCATTCGGAGCAAGTGGCGGTGCGGCTCTTTGCACGTCGTAACCGGCACACCAGTTACATGACATGCGGGCCCGCTTCCATTGCGCTGGTCCACCGGATGTGGTTAAAGCCGAAAGGGCGCACAGTTGCGGTGCGGTTGGATGCCTGTCGCGCGGCAGTCCACCCTTTCGACCACCGGTTTCTGCGAAGATGGGAGAGCGCCTGTAACCGCGGGGCGGTTGCATGCCTCGCGTGCGGCGGTTCGCCTTCTTCGTGCTTCGGATCAGCTCGTATGATGTGTGGGACCCAGCCCCCGTGTCGTAGGGGGAGAACCCTGGAGTATGTCAGTGGAGACTTTGCCCGTGACGCTAAGGGGTGCAAGTGAGGAGGTCTGCCTATAAAAGGGGATCGATCCCCCGGGCAGTGGCCATGCATTTGTTCTCCCCTCATGCATTGCGTCCTTCCACCTTTCGAGCCCCCGGGTGGGGTGTACTGGCATCGCCTTGCTCTTGTTGTCGTTGGAGGAGCGCGGCCTCGTGGAGATCGACGCTCTTCAGCCATCGCTCGGCTTCAAGGATTTTCGTCGTGCAGCCCGGCTGCATTCCCTCACCAATGGTCAGTTTGGTGGGGAGAAGCAAGCCGGGCTGTGGCCTCTGCCTCGCCCTCAGCTTCAAGGATCTTCGTCATCCTTGCTGAGGCGGAGGAGCGCACTGAGTGGGGGGTTGCCTCCGCGTGGGTCGGTGACCCTTTTCTTCCCCCAGCGTTTGGGGGAGAAAGGCATCCTCCAGCCCTGCGGAGGCGTCCTCCAGCCATGCGAGGGAAGGCAAACTGCTGCTCCCTGGATAGGGTGCAGCTTTCCGTCCTTCATCCGGGCGGCAGTCGTGCCACGCGCGGGCCGACCACGTCCAGGTCCTCCTCGCACCGTCAGCCGCGCTGGGGGGTCTCTCAACACGTCGTACGCCGCGAGGGCGGTACTCGTGTTCTGGGACGACCTCGGCGAGGACGGGAGTGAGGACCTACCGGTGCGCTTTGGGGCGGCCGCTGTTCGCCGGCGTGGTGTCGGTGGGTTCGATCCCATGGACGGCGCCCTCCGACTCTTCGGCCTTAACGGCTTGTCCTCGCCCCTCGTGTGAGGACGTGGGCGAGGGCCCTTTCACAGTAGTGTCTGTCCTGAGGTCATCGCTGCTGCTGTTTAGCCACCTGAGGTGGAGGTCGTTGTCTCTGCTGCTGCAGAGGTCGCCGGCGAGTCGCTTGGGGTTCGTTATCCCGCGGGCTCCCTGGTGTGGAGGTTGTTCATACCCGCAGGAATGGAACCGGAGTTCTGTTTGTAAAGGAATATACTAGGTTTTTGCCTGAGCAAAATGTAACTGCTTCAAGGACTTAGACATTTGTCGTGGGTCGGGAGAACCACCGAGGGTTCTACCGACGTCTAAGTCTGTGTAGCATAGTTGCCCCAAGTATATGTGTTTGTTCTTTGTGGCTGTCGAGGCCTGAACATTTGGGTATTCGAGTATAAAGCTGCGTTTCTTCCTCATTTCGAGCACTGGGACTTGCCTGTTGGCTAGCCGAACCACTTAACCGAGCGTGAGTTGCCTTTCGCGGAAGGTGACGAGTGAGGTATCCGTATCCCGGAGGCATAGGAGTCCCTTGGCTCGGTCGGCCTTGCCACTCTAGGCCTCTCTTGCTCAGTTTTTAGAACCCTCGGCTGCTCTGCGATGAGCCGGAGCCGGAGGCAGCGGTGTTGGCGCGGATAGAGGTGGAGTCGGCTCGAAAAGAGACTTCATCGGCCCGGGAGCTGGCGACTTCCCAGGCCAAGGAAGATGTGGCAGCAGCAGCAGCTGGAGCTTGGCCAAGACATCCGCTGGCGTGGTGCTGGCGTCCTCCCTTGGGTGGAGGTCCTTTCGCCTGGGTCGCCGTCCAAGGCGGGGCCAGGTTCCGTCGAGGGAGGAAACAACACCGAGGGTGCTGCTGCTCCCCCTGCCGATGCCTAAACCTGCAGGAACAGTTTGTCTGTAGCGTGCGCATGTTTTTCGCGGCCACCGAGGCCTAAACACTTTATCGTCATGTTAAAAAGCTGCGTTTTCTTTCCTCTCGTTTCGAGCATCACGACTTGTCTGTCAATAGCAGAATCGTTTATCCAAGCGAGAGTTACTTTTCGCGAAAGGTGATGAGTGAGGTATCCATATCCCGGAGGCGTAGGAGTTCCTCGGCTCGGTCAGCCTTGCAGCTTACGTGCACTCTCATTTGGTCGTAGGATTCCGTTATTGATACAGCCGAGAAGGCACGAAAGTCGTTTTCTACCCGAGTGTTTGGACTTGCTCGGTAGCAGGATAGCTTATCCGAGCGTGAGTTACTTCTCGCAGAAGGTGATGAGTGAGGTATCCATATCCCGGAGGCATAGGAGTTCCTCGGCTCGGTCGGCCTTGCCGCCAGGATCCCGCTATCGATACAGAAGTCGAAAGCACGAAGGTCGTTTTGGTAGAAAAAAATTTTCAGAGGAAAATTTTGACGCAGAGGGGGTTCCCCCCTTCTAGCCCCCGAGGGAGGGTCGGGCTTTGCTGAGGCAAGGCCGACCCTTCCTTGACGGTTAGACTTCATGTATGTAAAGAAAATGAGGTACATGAATGACTTAAAACATCTTAAGGGTAGAAGCGACGTAGCTGTTTGATGTTCCAAGCGTTGCTGTAGACCTCGCCTTGGTCGTTGGCCAGCTTGTATGTTCCGGGCTTCAAAATCTTGGCGATGATGAAGGGCCCTTCCCAGGGAGGAGTGAGCTTGTGGCGCCCTCGGGCGTCCTGTCGCAGACGAAGCACCAAGTTTCCCACTTGGAAGCCTCGGGGCCGAACGCTTCGGGCGTGGTAGTGTCGCAGAGACTGCTGGTACCGTGCCGAATGTAGTAAGGCAACGTCCCGAGCCTCTTTGAGCTGGTCCAGCGAGTCCTCTCGGCTGGTCTAGTTGCTTCGGTCGTCGTACGCCCTGGTCCTCGGGGAGCCATATTCTAAGTCCGTGGGGAGGACGGCCTCGGCCCCATAGACTAGAAAAAACGGCGAGAAACCCGTGGCACGGCTCGGCGTCGTCCTCAGACTCCAGACTACCGAGAGTAGCTCTTTCATCCACCGCTTGCCGAACTTGTTGAGGTCGTTGTAGATCCTCGGTTTGAGTCCCTGCAAAAACATACCGTTGGCACGCTCCACCTGCCCATTCGTCATGGGGTGAGCTACGGCGGCCCAGTCCACATGGATGTGGTGGTCGTCGCAGAAGTCCAGGAACTTTTTTCTGGTGAACTGCGTGCCATTGTCGGTGATGATGGAGTTTGGGACCCCGAATCGATGGATGATGTTGGTGAAGAACGCCACCGCCTGCTCAGACCTGATGCTGGTCAAGGGTCGGACCTCGATCCACTTGGAGAATTTGTCGATGGCGACCAGCAGGTGCGAGAAGCCCCCGGGTGCCTTTTGCAAGGGACTGACGAGGTCCAGACCCCATACTACAAACGGCTAGGTGATGGGTATTGTCTGCAGGGCCTGAGCGGGCAGGTGCGTTTGCCTCGCGTAGAATTGACACCCCCGGCAGGAGCGTACAATCCTAGTGGCATCGGCCACCGCGGTTGGCCAGTAGAAACCTTGTCGGAAGGCATTCCCCACGAGGGCTTGAGGTGCTGCATGGTGGCCGCAAGCCCCCGAGTGTATTTCTTGCAACAGCTCTTGTCCTTGGGCGATGGATATGCATCGTTGGAGGATGCCCGAGGGGCTGCGGTGATAGAGCTCCTTTTCATCACCCAGCAAGACGAACGACTTGGCACGCCGAGTCAGTCGCCGAGCTTTGGCCTTGTCGAGGGGAAGCTCTCCTCGGAGGAGATATTCCAGGTATGGGGTCTGCCAGTTCAGATCTGGTGTGACCCCATTCTGTTCCCCCTCGATGGGCAAGGCCTCCTCCTTGATGGCCGAGGGTACCTCGGGCTGGGCCGAGGGTACCTCGGGCTGGGCCGAGGCTTCCTCGGGCTCGGGCGTGTCGTCGATCTTGACGGATGGTTGATGTAGGTCTCTGGAGAAGACGTCCGGGGGAACCGTCGTCCGCCCCGAGGCTATCTTCACTGGCTCATCCGCAGTCTCGGTGTACCGTTGGGCGATGTGGTTGAGCTCTAGCCCGTAGAACTTGTTTTCCAGGCGCCAGACTTCGTTGCAGTAGGCTTCCATCCTCCGGTCACAACAGTGGGAGTTCTTCATGACTTGGTCGATGACAAGCTGCGAGTCGCCACGAGCGTCGAGGCGCCGGACCCCTAGTTCGACGGTGATGCGCAGCCCGCTAACCAGAGCCTCGTACTCGACCACATTGTTTGATGCCGGAAAATGGAGGCGTATGACGTAACGAAGATGCTTCCTGAGGGGTGAAACGAAGAGCAAGCCAACGCCTGCTCCTATTTTCATGAGTGACCCATCGAAGTACATGGTCCAAAGCTCAGGTTGGATTGGAGTTGTTGGTAACTGGGTGTCAGTCCACTCAACCAGGAAGTCTGCTAAGAGCTGAGATTTTATGGCCTTCCGAGGGGCAAATGATAGCGTTTCGCCCATGAACTCCACCGCCCACTTTGCTATCCTACCCGAGGCCTCACGGCACTGGATGATCTCCCCCAGGGGGAAGGATGAAACCACAGTCACCGGATGAGACTCGAAGTAGTGTCGCAACTTTCGCCGTGTCAGAATCACTGCGTAGAGCGGCTTCTGGATCTGCGGGTAGCGGACTTTGGTCTCAGAAAGCACTTCGCTGATGAAGTAGACTGGCATCTGGACGAGCAATGCATGCCCTTCTTCCCGTCTCTCGACTACGATCGCGGCGCTAACCACCTGAGTGGTCGTGGCTACGTAGATCAAGAGGGCTTCTCCTGCAGCGGGGGGCACCAGGATGGGTGCGTTTGTAAGGAGCGCCTTAAGGTTTCCGAGGGCTTCCTCTGCCTCGGGGGTCCAAGTGAAGCGCTCGACCTTCCTTAAGAGGCGGTACAGAGGCAAGCCTTTCTCGCCAAGGCGTGAGATGAAGCGGCTCAGAGCCACAAGGCATCCCATGACCCTTTGTACTCCTTTCAAATCTTTGATCGGTCCCATGTTGGTGATGGCCGTGATTTTCTCCGGATTGGCCTCTATGCCCCGCTCGGAGATGATGAACCCTAGGAGCATGCCTCGGGGGACTCCGAAGACACACTTCTCGGGATTGAGTTTCACGCCTTTCGCTCTCAGACACTTGAATGTCGTTTCAAGGTCAGAGAGGAGGTCGGAGGCTTTCTTCGTCTTGACAACGATGTCATCGATGTAAGCCTCGACCGTTCTGTCGATGTGTTTTCCGAACACGTGGTTCATGCACCTCTGGTAGGTGGCGCCTGCATTCCTCAAACCAAATGGCATTGTAGTGTAACAGTACATGGCAAAAGGTGTGATGAAAGAAGTCGCGAGCTGGTCGGACTCTTTCATCTTGATTTGGTGATAGCCTGAGTAGGCATCGAGGAATGATAGGGTTCCGCACCCAGCAGTAGAGTCCACAATTTGATCGATGCGAGGTAGAGGGTAGGGAACCTTCGGACATGCTTTGTTTAAACTGGTGTAGTCTACGCACATCCTCCATTTCCCATCCTTCTTCCTTACAAGAATAGGGTTAGCTAACCATTCAGGATGGAATACCTCTTTGATGAACCCTGCCGCGAGTAGCTTGTGGATCTCCTCGCCTATGGCCCTGCGCTTTTCTTCATCAAAATGGCGCAGGGTTTGCTTCATGGGTCGGGCTCCAGCTCTGATGTCCAGTGAGTGCTCGACGACATCCCTTGGTATGTCTGGCATGTCCGAGGGACTCCACGCAAAAACTTCAGTGTTCGCGTGGAGAAAGTCGACGAGCACTGCTTCCTATTTGGGGTCGAGCTCGGAGCCGATCCGAACTTTCTTGCTGGCGTCGTTGCTAGGGTCGAGAGAGACGGACTTGACCACCTCAACTGGTTCAAAGTTGCCAGCGTGCCGCTTCGCGTCGGGCGCCTCCTTGGAGAATCGTTCCAGGTCGGCGATGAGGGCCTCGGACTCGGCGAGGGCCTCAGCGTACTCCACGCACTCCACGTTGCATTCGTACGCGTGGCGGTACGTGGATCCGACGGTGATGATCCCGTTTGGGCCCGGCATCTTGAGCTTGAGGTAGGTGTAGTTGGGGACGGCCATGAACTTGGCGTAGCACGGCCTTCCCAACACCGCATGGTAGGTTCCTCGGAACCCGACGACCTCGAAGGTGAGAGCTTCCTTTCGGAAGTTGGAGGGAGTCCCGAAGCAGACGGGTAAGTCGATCCGTCCGAGGGGCAGGATTCGCTTTCAAGGTGTGATCCCGTGGAAGGGTGCCGCACCGGCCTGGACCTCGGACCTATCAACCCCCAAGAGTTCTAGGGTCTCGGCGTAGATGATGTTAAGGCTGCTGCCTCCGTCCATGAGGACTTTGGAGAGCCTAACGTTGCCGATGATCGGATCGACGACGAGCGGGTACCTTCCTGGGCTTGGCATGAAGTCGGGGTGGTCCCTCGATCAAAGGTGATAGGCTTGTCGGACTAGTCTAGGTAGACTGGCGCTGCCACCTTCACCAAGCAGACCTCCCGGCGCTCCTGCTTGCGGTGCTGAGCCGAGGCGTTCGCCGCCTGCCCGTCGTAGATCATGAAGCAGTTGTGGACCTCCGGGAACTCTTCTTCCTTGCTGCCCTCCTTGTTGTTGTCATGGCCCTTGCCATCTTCCGTCGGGGGCTCGGTCTTATGGACGTAGCGTCGGAGCATAACACATTCTTCAAGGGTGTGCTTGACGGGACCCTGGTGATAGGGGCACGACTCCTTGAGCATCTTGTCGAACGCGCCGGCCCCTCCAGGAGGTTTCCGAGGGTTCCTGTGCTCGGCCGCAGCGACGAGATTCATGTCAGCGGCGTCGCGCTTCGCTTGCGACTTGTTCTTGGCCTTCTTCTTCGTGCCCCGCTGGGCGGACACCTCGGGGGCGTCTTTCTTCGGCTCTCCCTGAGGCTGCTTGTCCTTTCGGAAGATGGCTTCGACCGCCTCTTGACCCGAGGCAAACTTGGTGGCGACGTCCATTAGTTCGCTCGCACGGGTGGGAGTCTTGCGCCCCAGTTTGCTCACCAGGTCTCGGCAAGTGGTGCCGGCAAGGAAAGCCCCGATGACATCCGAGTCGGTAACGTTGGGCACCTCGGTGCGCTGCTTCGAAAACCGCCGGATGTACTCTCGGAGGGACTCCCCTGGCTGCTGGTGACAGCTTTAGAGATCCCACGAGTTCCCAGGGCACACGTACGTGCCTTGGAAGTTTCCCGCAAAAGCCTTGACTAGATCGTCCCAATCGAAGATCTGCGCAGGAGGTAGATGCTCCAGCCAGGCTTGGGCGGCGTCGGAGAGGAAAAGGGGTAGATTACGGATGATGAGGTTGTCATCGTCCGCCCCTCCCAACTGGCATGCCAGTCGGTAGTCCGCGAGCCACTGCTCCGGCCTCGTCTCCCCCGAGTACTTGGTGATGGTAGTCGAGGCTCGAAAACGGGCAGGAAACGACGTTCGTCGTATGGCCCGGCTGAAGACTCGCAGACCGGGTGGTTCGGGCGAGGGGCTGTGATCCTCCTCGCTGTCGCAGCGTCCCCCACGCCTGGGATGGTAGCCTCGGCGCACCTTCTTGTCGAGGCGGGCTCGACGGTCGAGATGGTGGTGCTCGTTGCCAAGGCGATCCCGGGCGGCAGGCGCCTCGTCCCGCGTGTGCTCGGGGTGGACCGAGGCTTCCCGCATGCGTCGGGAGGACACCGCGTGATGCTCCGAGGGGTCAGCTCGCCTCTGGGAGGTGGAGCTCTCGGCTCGTCGAACTGCGGCGCCTTCCAGGAGATCCTTGAGTTTGCCCTGGATACGCCGTCCCTCGGTGGTGGACGGCTCCAGCATGGCTCGAAGTAGCATCGTCGTACAGCTAGGTCCTGGCCGGACCCGCTGACGGCCGGGGGCAGCGCTGCCCTGGCATTGTCGACGACGCGGCGCTGGATGTCCCAGGCCCGATGACAGGCTCCTCCGGCGAGTGTTCGGCCTGCCCACTCCTGTTTGATGTTCTGTCGGAGCTGCACAAGCTGGCCTGCTTCCCCGTCGACCCGGGTCTGCATCTCACGGATTTGCTCGAGCTATATGTCCCGACCCCCCGTAGGGACTGGGACCACAGCTAGCTCCCGCGGGATGTCAACGCGAGATGCAGGCCCAGGGGGATCGTCAACCTCCGGCATACCGAGGTGGTTGCCTTCGTTGTGATCTCCCTGATCGACATGGAAACATTTGCGACTTGGGCCGTAACCCTCGTTGTCAAGGCCGTGGCCATCGTCAGAACAACCGGAGAGACAGTGGTCACATGCGGACATGAAGTCCCGCATGGCACCGGGGTCATCGCGACCGGAGAAATCCCAACCGAAGTCGGGGTCGTCCTCTTCCTCGGAACCCGCCGGCCCGAAGGTTGAGACGGTTGTCAGTCGGTCCCAGGTTGACCACATATGGTACCCCAGAAGGTTTGGATACGCCTTTACGAAAGCGCTCACCATAGCGGGGTCGCTCGGTGGATCGAAGCTGAATCGAAAGGGTACGGGATGGAAAACGGACGGTACCTCTTGGTCGATGGACGGTGGTGAGGTCGCGTCGGGGGCGGAGCACACCGTCATCTCAGGTACGAGGGTAACGCCCAACAGATCCTTTGCGAGGGTGCTGGCGTCATCAGTCCGCTTGGGGCTGACACGTTGCGGGGAAGTGACACCCGCCGTCGTCTCAGGTGCGAGGACTATGCCCGACATGTCCCCCGGGGGAGTGCCGGCGTCATCGACTCGCTCTAGTGCGACAGCCGACAAGGTGCCGCCTCCTGCGTGGCCATGGTTGCCCCGTCTCCGCCTCCTCCAGCGAGGAGGGTAGCGGGGACGACCGGAGTGCTCCTCTTCTGCCGCGGGGAGATGCTATCGTCGAGCTCGCCGCCGCTGGGCGAGTCGAAGACCGTCGTTGTCGTTGCGCCGCGAGGTGAGGAGTACCATGTCGTAGCTGTCGTCGAGGGACATGAACTCGAGACTCCCGAAGCGGAGCACCGTCCTGGGCTGAAGAGGTTGCTGAAGACTCCCCATCTGAAACTCAACGGGAAGGCGTTCGTTAACACGCAGCAGGCCCCTACCTGGCGCGCCAACTGTCGGCGTTTCGGACCAGGGGGGTCCCTGGACCGACGAGTGAAATTGTCGCTGCGTGCCCCTGCCCAGATGGGTTGGCGCGGGATGGAACACAAGAGGTGGGGCAAGCCTTGTATTATCCTGCACCAGGGGTGCCGCTCATAGTAGGGGTTACAAGCACGTCGCGAGAGGGAGAGAGAGAGAGAGAGGGAGCCTGTTCGTTCGCTCCTTCCCCGCGCGAACCCCCCTCCAGGATGGCCCTGGACCTCCCTTTTATAGACGCAAGGAGAGGGTCCAGACGTACAATGGGGGTGTAGCTATGCGCTAACGTGTCCGGCAGAGAAATGCCTAAGTCCTGTGTACATGCCAACGTGGCTGTCGGGGGAGAGCTTGAGCCCTATACACGTGATAGCGTGGCCGTCGGAGAAGCGCCTGAGCCCTGTAGGAGCACAGCTGGCAGTGCGGCAAGGATCCTGCTGACGTCTCCTTGCTGCCGTAAGGGGCTGAGAGCCACCGGCGTCATGGTTGCACGCGGGGCACCATCATTACCCGTCGCCGGGGTAAGCCAGATGGGACGCCGGTCTTGTTCCTTGTAGCCTGAGCTGGCTAGGGATAGGGTAATGATGTATCCCTTGTTGGCGGGGTCGGTCCGAGCCCAAGGTCGGGCGAGGCGGAGACTTCTCTTGAGGCCGAGGCCGGGGTCGGGCGAGGACGCGATTCCTCCCGAGACCGAGGTCGAGGCCGAGTCCGGGGGTCGGGCGAGGTGGAGACCTTCTCCCGAGGCCGGAGCCTGAGGTCGGGCGAGGTGGAGCTTCCTATTGTGCCCGAGGCCGAACTCGGTGGTTGATCGTGACTTATTGTCAGTCTTCGCCTGGGTGGTTGGCACGACAGTCGGAGCGAGACGAGCGGCGCTATTTTCCCGTCATATCGGACAGTAAAAAAGGGGGGCGAAGTGACTGCGGTCACTTCGGCCTGGCCGACTGAGGCGCGTGTGTCAGGATACGGCGTCAGGCGTCCCCTGCATTGAATGCGCCTGCGAAGCGGTTGGTGAGGCGGTCTGGCCAAGGTTGCTTCACAACGAAGCCTGCTCGAGCCGGGCTTCGGGAGAGCCGAGGAGGTGCCCGCTGCCTGAGGAGGCCCTCGGGAGAGGCGTGAACTCGTCTGGGACTACCGCTCCAGCCCGAGGCTGGGCTCGGGCGGGGTCGCGTCCCTTGGGTAGACGAAGCCTTGACTTGGACCGCGCTCGTCAGTTGGTCTGAGGGTGTTTACCAGCCGTAATTAGGAGTGTTGGGGGTACCCCTAATTATGGTACCCGACATCTTTATACCTTGTTTACCCCTGAACCATTTAGGTAGTTTTTGCTATTGATCTATATGGTTTTGGGATTAATATTACATTATGATTATGTTCCAATTATACTGTTGTTTTACTTATTGTTCATGACAAGATCATTATATTAATTAGAACATGGAGCTTAACTTGAGAAACATGTGCCACCACAAGGGTGGAATGGGACGCCCTTGGCTGACTAATTAAGAAAGCTAGTGGAAGACTACCTTACCCAAAAGGGGTAAGGGCAGTAGGGGAGTAGGTGTGTAGGGAGGTTCTCGGGTTGATTTTGCTGCGATGGCGGTCAGACGAGGAATTCCTATATTGCTCTTCCTAGAAACTGTAGTGGGTTTTTGGAAGCTGGTAGGACTTTGTAAAGGCCTTGTAGTGGATCCGTAGCCATAAACCTCGGAAGTGTCTAAGGGCCTTGGAAACCCTGGCGACATGAGATACACAACTTGTGGGTATAGGGTACAACCTCTGCAGAGTGTAAAACTGATATACTAGTCGTGCTCGCGGTCATGAGCAGCTTAGGACTCTTGCATGATTAATTTATGGAATTAAATTCAATTTGTCATATGCATTGCATCACGGGTGCTGATATCAATTTTGATCTACTACTTATTTGGATTGGTATCTACTTATACTTAGTAGTTGCTAATAAAATTTTGACCAACTTTAAAAGCAATGCTCAGCTTCAACCAACCTCTTTGGTAAGTCTTACACTTCACATGAGCTCCCACCTTTGACGAGTTCATGCACATTATTCCCCACAACTTGTTGAGCGATGAACTATGTGAGCTCACCCTTGCTGTCTCACACCCCCACAGGTCAAGAACAGGTACCGCAGGATAAGGCGCATGGAGGATGCTGCGATGTGTTCGTGAGAGGTCTAGGCCGTCGTCTCCCAGTCAACTTTGGATTGTTGGATCGTTGTCTTCATATGATGTAATTATTTATTTATTTTGTACATAACTCCTATTATATAGTAAAGATGTGACATTCATTACTGTACCATGAGTCATCATATGTGTAAGACTTGGTCCTAGCATACTTGGTGATTATGTTCGCGCTCAGGTCTTGGTGCCCACGAAACCCGGGTGTGACATGTTGTGGCCTCGTCAACTAGGTTCACTGCGACAATAGGACAACCCAACAAGATGTAGTATATGTATAGCACATCAAGATGTGCCCTATATTTTTTGACAAATTTTTGTAAAATGAGTCAATGTTGGAACCGTTTTTTTCTAGATTGAGCCTATATTTTATATATGAGACATCAATTTGAGGCATTGTTGGAGGTGCTCTAACATATTATTAGTAAATAAATTATATATCGATCATTATACTAGTAATAAAAAACCAAACGCAGTAGTTTCGCTATTTTTTTTCAATTCCTAATATTTTTTCTGCTAGACTTGAGTCTGAGAGTAAAGGGAAAAGCACTCGTCGGGCCACCAACAAGGTCTCGGTCCCGTATCCCTCTTAGGGATGCCAACAGATATATACCCGTCGGGTAGTACCATTCTATATCCGTATCCATAAACAAATTCTATCCATCCGGTTACCATATATGCTCGCGGGTATAAAATCTTACCCATATCCATACGCGCGCGAGTATTTTTACCGGGTAACCCATATCCGCTAGGAAAATCTTAAATTCTAATATACCAATTACTCAAAATATTAAATAAACATAAAAAACAACTTCAACTTTACATATAACAAATTATATGATTACATAACTTGGTACCTAGACAAATGATAGCTAGAGAAGGGTTTTATTTTAGCTAAGATAGACTCTATTATATGATTATAGTAATATTAATGTGGGTATATTTTATCCATGAGTAGTACTAATCCGTATCGGTAACTGTCTATTTAACGGATAAATGTTTTTATCTATTAACCTATCCGTTTTTATCTATTAACGTATCCGCGGGTAGAGAAATTATCCGTTAGGCGACTTCATATAGGATAAAATCGGTTGGTTATTTGGGTACCATGACATCTCTAATCGCTCTCATCAAATCACGATTCACATAAAAAAAAGGTGTGGGAGCCCGATCCGATCGCCAGATCCGCCGGCCTGTGCGCCGACTCGGGCGTCCTTCCACAGATCCTCTTCCTTCTATCGTAGGCTCGCCCTCGCCGCTCGCTGGAGCGGAGGTCTCTCCCTGCAGCCCGTACTCCTTGATTCATTCTATTGTCTTGCCGCCGGTAAGGGATTTTGATCTGCACACTCTGCTGCTATGAATTGATCGGAGAGCCGTCAAATTCAAATTATTATTATCCCGACCCGACCGGTTTGTCGCCGATTCGATTCCATTGCCCTTGCCCCCGTCCCCCGTGCGTGTCAATTATGCGATCCGAGATGTATTGAGCTTAGAACCAGGGGGTCTCAAATTGAGTTGATCAGGCTTCTTGCTCCACATGGTGGACGCTGCTGTTTCTGGCAGCGAAGATCTGGCGGAATCGCCCGAGCTTCAGCTTAACGCATTGCGAGTCCTTCTCGGTAGGTTCTCTTGGTTCGTGTGCACAAGTTTATGCGCATCGACATCACATTTAATCGGTTGGTACGGTGCTGTTGTCATTGTCACGTAGAAATTGTCACATGTATGTACTTCCTGTAGCAACGCAAAGTCCATTCCGTCGGGCGGTACATAGTTTTCAATGACTGAACGGAACGGGCTTCGCGTGCAATTAGTCATAACTTGACTGTACGTCATGCTGATGGTTTGTGCAGATCGTGCTAGCGTAGAGGGCTCTGGTAGGATACTAGGATGTCTGTCAATGTCATGTGAGCTATACATTCCCTAAGATGTGGTATTGTTTTCACTGAATAGACTGATGCATGTTAAACGTGTAAGATGCGCCTTTACCTTGTCGATTAGAGTAAGAGGCCAAGTACATGCAACGAGTACGAGAATTTCGAGCACTGCTGATTGCAATTCCCCGTGTGTGCTTTTATCAATGATCAACATACTCTTTTACAACTCAATACATTGTGCATGCCATGTACTGGGAGATGTGATCGCATGGTATTTTGATGCAAAATGTTAGGGAAGCAACTATCCTTCTTTGCTATTTAATGCCGTCCGTGAAAGTTTAGCTTATATACTTCATAATAATAGAATATATGACACTCAGCTTATCACATACAATTGGATAGCCTTATTTGTTGAAGCCTGACATGATTTTGTTTGAACCTTATTATTTCAGGCTCTATGGATAAGCAGGAGCCAGTAGCCAATGTTGAACAAACGATAGGTCTTGCTGAGAAGCCGAAGGAGCTGGTCATCACTCATTACTGTATTACTGTTTTTATCCTTTTTTTCACTTTGTTTACTCTGTTTGTCTATTGTATCAACCATCTACCTCAGCCTGTTGCCAGTAAGGATGAGAAAGCAACTGTGCCCCCGATTTTAGTTGATTCAAATGCTTTCGGTCTACCAAGTGAAGGCCAAACCCAAGCTGGCACATCTAACATGGATGGGGGCCATAATGGTGCAAACAACTTTTATGCTTCTCAGGCACAACCATTCTATTACCAAGGTCAGCCTACATGTCTGAATATCTCTTCTCACTTTGCATTCCTTCTCCAGTTTTTATTACAGAACATGAACTTATGCATTGTCCAATATAGTTGATCTCATGCAATTATAGCCCATGGGAACAAAAAGAAGAAATGATATCAAAAGTTTTATACTATCTATTAGGTGGTGCTCTTAACATATTTCTTTATGAAGTTACCTATGATTTATGTGTAGAAATATAATATATATCAATGTAAAATCAGTTTTTGTGGGGTGGACACAGAACCCACTTATTTTGTTTTCTTTAATATATTGTAGATTTCACAGCTTTCATCTTGATTGATGAAAGTTCTTGTTGCATCCTTAGCATAGTTTCCCTCTCTATGGGCAGGCTCCGGTTCTGAAAACCCTACACAAGCATGGGATACATATCCTCCCTACATGAGTGTTGAAGGATTGGAAGTGGGTCCACCAGTAAGTAGAAAAAGTTTTCCTCTGTCATAAATATGCCATAGGTCACTCCTCTAAATTTGTCTTTTTCTTGAAGGTTGTATACAATGAGGACCCCTCATTGATGTTCCATGGTGGCTATGGTTATGACCCATATTATTCTCCTATTGCAACACCTGTACCAAATGCTGTTAGTGGAGGTGGTCAGCTCTACTCCCCTCAGCAGTTCTTCTCGGCTCCTTACTACCAGCAGTCAGTACCACCTGACATGCAATATTTAAGCTCTCCTACTCCAATATCACAGGGTGATACAATAATGCCGATTGACCCAACACAAGGAGCTTTTATCGCTGATACCCTGAGTCCAAACAGCTTCCTGTTTGGCCCAAGACCTGGTTATTATCTAACTTTGTGATTTATTCAGTTCATTTAGGTCTTATGCTATAGGCAGCATTTTAACTTTATGCCTTTTGGTGATGTCTCTCAGAATGGTTCAGATCTTCAGAAGGAACTGGGTCATTTCCATCACCTGCAGCTTCACCTCAACCTTCTAGCGGTGTTCCAGGGTCCTATGACCAAAACAACTTTCCAATGGCTTCAAGAATGGTATTCCTTTCACATTGCTAACCCTACGTTTCTCTTTTCTCAAAATAGTACTTAAGAAATCATGAATATAGCTCTTTGCACAAGTTACCATTTCTGTTGGGAGTTTCGGGGTAGGTAGTCTTTCACTTCAGGAAAAAAATCTAGCTTAACTTTATCCAAGAAGAACAATGTAAACTCTACGCTTTAGTGTATATAGCTAATGTCTTTTGCCCTTTTGATTCGTTGCCAAATATGTCCGAGTTGATGTTTAAATTCAGATTTAACTGCTACCACTAGATGTGATTTAAACTCTGCTCTGCAAGCATGCGTCTGCATCTGTCTGTCACGGGTTTAGGGAATGACCCACCATTTAGCTGGAATTCTGATTTGCTGTTTTATGTTGATGCATATTATATGCCAGAAAGACTGAAAAGAAAAACAAGCCTAAAATACAGGAATTCACAGTTTCATAAATAACTGAATTTGTTCACTTGTAGATCTGCCTTTTTATATTTATCTGTTTCTCCCCCAATTTCAGTCATCACCTCACCAGAAGCCCTTCTATGGTTTGAGATCCACAACTGACTCCTATGGAAGGGGTTTTTCTCATGGTGGAATGTTCCCACAGGCCAGTAATTATGGGGGATCCGTCACCAGCTTTGGCCTTAATGGTAGAAGTTTGATCTCGATCGAGAAAGGGCGCAGGAGGGGAAGGGGCAATGCACTTATTTGCAGCTGCAATGGTCCTCTTGACTTTCTTAATGAGCAAAGTCGGGGTCCACGTGCAACTAAGCCTAAGAAGCAACCAGAGGTTGACAGTAAGGATGAGGTGCCTACTACAGGAGTTGGTCGTGAGTTATACAACAAGCCTGACTTTGTTATGGAGTACACGAATGCGAGGTTTTTCATCATAAAATCGTACAGTGAAGATAATGTGCACAAGAGTGTCAAATATGGTGTTTGGGCTAGCACCACAAATGGAAACAAGAAACTGGACTCAGCATATCGCGAAGCTAAGGAGAAAGAAGAGCACTGTCCCATTTTCCTGTTATTTTCGGTAATTTTAAAGCATCGTCTCCATTCTTTGCCATTCCCATTTTTTCTGTTACTTGGTATTCCTGGCTAGTGTTAAAAATTGGAACTATACACACACAGGTGAATGCCAGTGCACAATTCTGTGGTGTTGCTGAGATGATTGGACCAGTGGACTTTGAGAAAAGTGTGGATTACTGGCAGCAAGATAAGTGGACTGGTCAATTCCCTGTGAAGTGGCACATAGTGAAGGATGTTCCCAATAATCTTTTCCGACATATAATTCTTGAAAACAACGACAATAAACCTGTAACAAACAGCAGAGATACACAGGAGGTAATTTGACTTCTTTCTCTATCTCCATTTGATTAATTTGCATTTGATTTTGTCCTTGTAAATAAGCTTAGTTTTTTTCATGGGAAATCACTATCAAATACTAATTAGGACGTGCCATTGACATTCAATGATTCATGCTTTTGTTCCAGCTGTGAATATTCTCACACATTTCTTTTCATTTTACTTTCATACACTCACAGTATAAATGTATTGTCTATTTGATGTGACACCTGAGCTTATTGTAGGTGAAACTAGAGCAAGGAATGGAGATGCTGAAGATCTTTAAGAACCATGATGATGATGCATCGATCCTTGACGACTTTGAGTTTTACGAGGAGCGTGAGAAAGCACTGCAGGAAAATAAGGCACGCCTGCATCAGCAACATCTACCCAGTTCTATTGTTGTTGAGCCCAAGAAACCCTTGACTGCACCCAGTGACCTCGTGGGCCATATCACCAAGAGTTTTGCTGAGGCTGTGCGGCTTGGTGAGGCCAAGACTGTAAGCCATTTGACTGAGAAGGTTTCTGGGGGTGATTCGTCTATTCCTGTGAAGCATGTTGAAGTTAAGCAGAGTGGTTTATCTTAGGAACTCTTGATCGATGTGAATGAACTGTACCAAAAATTCACCCATACGCTTCCTGATCAAAATGTCGGGAATGCATATGCAGATGGATGATGATGAAACCCAAGACATCGGCAAAAGCATGCATGCACACTAGGGTAGGTCTTTGCCAACCTTGGAAGCATAGTTTCTTGAATAGTTTCTCTTTTTTTTTTCTTCTTTCTTCCTAGTATTTTCTTCCCTTCTCTTCGCATCATATGATGATTCCTTAGTGTCTAGCCTTAAGGAGAGTTGCTGTTTTTGTGTAAGCCTCTGTAAGTTTCCTGTTCCATCACATATGAGTAAGGCCTTTTTGTTTCTTTTTATTTAAGTAAAAGATCCATCTTTTATGAACTGTCGTGGCAGTTTTATTATACTATGTCTGAACAAGGCCTATTCACTATGTAAGCCAAACATAAACATTATCCAGGTGACCTGGTTGTGATGACTACAGTAATAAGTAACTGAATAATTTTTTATGTTTGCGGGGAAGGGCATAGTGTCGTGTGGTACTGTGATATATGGCTGCAACGTCTACAGATGTTTATCAGCTCCCATGCATGGATTGATATTTGCGCAAGCTATATTTTCAGTGCATGAAAATCTTTGTTCTAGGCAAATATTTTAGGAAATTTCACAGTCGTAAATTTGCTAATAGCTATGCTTTGACAGTTCATTTTTGCGATCTCGGTCTGGATATGGAAATGAAGTAGTCAAGTCATGGAATTGCGTGATTTTGGTACCCAGAACACTTCAACCAGTTAGCATGTAGAACTAGCGCGTTGATAAATATTCGATAAAATATTAACGCACAACTACACGAAAACGAGCAACTCGTGGCTCACACCTATATCTCGTCTAACAACCAAATAAGCTTACCTCTTTCATGTGTAACTAACAATGCCACTATAAGCGCTTCCTCCTCGTCGTTGTCGTCCCATATGCGTTCCTGTTAGTTTTGTATTGGTTGTTGGTATTTTGGCAATAGTTTGTAAGACATTAAGATCGATGATCATATATGTATTGCACGTTTTTATGTAATCGTTATACGCTAATATTTCATCGAATATTTATGTACCGGCACAACTCACGAGCATTTGTACTAGTTGACCTTAATATCACACAAATTATTATGCATCGTCAGCCGCGATGCCTCCTCTCCCTCGTCTATTCTTGCCCTCCTCTCCCTCATATGTTCTTGCTACGCTGCCTGCATAGGCATATGGAGTCGCGGCAACGGTTTGAGACGCTTGCCAACGAGGGAAGATCGATGTCCTCTATGATGGTGTGAAGAATCTGGGTGTGGGAGGTGCATGTCTGTGCGTTGTGACAACATGTAAATATTCGATGAAATATTAACGCAAAACGATTAAATGAAAACGTGCAATACATATATTATCATCGACATTAATAACTCACAAATTATTTGCTAACAACTAAAACAAAATTAAACTCAGGATCCAGAGCACCTCATCGGCGACTGTTGTGCCTCCTCCTTTCCCTCGCTTGTTCTTGTATCGCTGCATGCAGAGGTGCATGGTAGCGAAGAGTTGCGAAGGCTTGTCATGTTGCCTATAGAGGTGCGCGACGACGGAGAGTCACGATAGCGGTTCAAGGCGCTTGCTGATGGGAGAAGGTCGATGTCTTCTTTGGTGATGCAGAAGAATCTGAGTGAGGGAGGTGGGGACGCGAAAAGAGATGAGAAGTTGGAGGACGACAACAATGACGATAATGAGAGGTAACTCTTGTCTTATCTAGTTGTTAGGCGACATGTGGGAAGACAGATCTAGCGCGAGGGTTGGTTGCACATGTAAGAGATAAGACATATCTTATGTGGATGTTAGGCGACACTTGTGAAAAAAACAAATCCACGTGTTTCATGCGTGTCGCACGACACACGAAAAGTTGTGGTTTAAATGAGTAGAAATTGGAACCTATGCAGATTTTAGGTTGTTATGCTTTTCTTTTCATTCTGCTTGTGTTTGTGTTTGGATTCATTTAATCTAAACAAGAATTCATTAAGTTACGTTTCATCCTATAAGCATAAACATGTCGAATATGATTTTTACTAATACGTATAGTTTTTTGTTGTTGGTTTTTTGAGAATGGATCGGAGGTGCATATGTCTGCAGCGTCCTTTTCCTTCAATCGGTTGGGTCGTTGATATTTTCCAGCTTTACTCGGATTAGTTTATCTCAGTCATTGTACACAGTCGGAAAACTGACAGAAACTCAGCGAGACTGTAGCCGTTTTAAATGTTACCTATTTGTAAAAAGACTAAAATTTTACGATATAGTCAGTTCTTATGCTGGTTGCAAAAAAGAATAGACCGGATTACACTATCCGTCTCAATTTATAATTTATTTTTATTAAATTTGATCGGCTCATTTTATTCATTTTTTTTCAAAAATTCAAAGTCATACATAAAGACATGACAATAAAATCTAATTATAATTATGAATTTTTTAAATAAAATAAACTGATCAAATTTGACGTAAAAAAGTCAAACGAATTATAAATTACAACAAGTGAGTACAATTTACATGCCAATTTCCTCTTGTCAAAATAGAACATACTATGATGCAAAAGAAAAATAGTTGGGTCATACTAATCTTCCGGAAGAGCTTTGATGACAAAATTTGCGTGCATGTATTCATCGAGTGTAGGTCTACTTTAGTGGACATTTATATTTACTAGTACCTTACGTGTGTCTTCGTACGCGCTCTAGCGAAGGTTATCGTCACCTGCGCCACCGCTCTCTGTTTTGCCATTGTTTCACTTTTATAGAGGTGCTAAAGATCACATTTGTAGCTTCAGCTGCACAAGTTTAACTATAAGTGTTTAGGGTGTTTGAATGCACTAGAACTAATAGTTAGTTGCTAAAATTTGGTAATAAAATTAGCTAGCTAACAAATAGTTACCTAACTATTAACTAATTTACCAAAAATAGCTAATAGCTGAACTATTAGCTATGGTGTTTGAATGTCTTAACTAATATTAGCCACTAACTATTAGTTTTAGTGTATTCAAACATCCCTTAATGTCTCACTACCAGAAACAGTTTCTTTGCCGAGTATCTCAAGCACTCGGCAAAGTATGAAAAACACTCAGTAAAAGCTTTTCCGAGTGTGACACTCGACAAAGAAATCTCGGTGAACTGTACATCGGCAACGGCTTCTTTGTCGAGCATTTTTTATCGGGCACTCGACAAAGTCTTTACCGAGTGTCACTCGATACTCGGCAAAGAAAAGTCGCAGACACGGCGCCAGGTAATGGCGACGGAGCCTGTGTGACACTCGGCAAAGGCTCACTCTTTGCCAAGTGTCCACTGTACAGACACTCAGCAAAGAAGCTCCTCATGGGCCCCTTTACCAGGTCCTTTGACAAGCGTATTACGTGGCACTCGATAAAGACTCCCTCTTTGTCGAGTGCCCGCTGGACTAGCACTCGGCAAAGGGATCACCAGCGGACCCCTTTGTCAGTTCCTTTACCGAGTACATTTGTAGGTACTCGGCAAAGCTTGCTTCTTTGTCGAGTGCCAAGGCCACAACACTTGGCAAAGAGGCTTTACCGATGCTCAGGTGTGCATTCTTTGCCGAGTGCTATGACCTTGACACTCGGCAAAGAATCTCTTTACCGAGTGTTACACATGAAATCATAGAGCTTCAATGTAGACTGTCTAGGTTTATATACATAGTACGTGATAACTTTCATAAAACATTTTTAATTCTTATCACAGCATCTACATATGATATCATGACATGTGGATAAGTTTCATAATTTTATGACTTTATTTGGGTTTTATACAATTTTTTAAACAACTTGATCGCAAGTTCATGGTCATGTTACGTGAGCATGGTGCTCGAAAATTCCGGTATGCTCCTTAAATTGGTGATAACTTCTGCTAAATAACATGGATACAATTTTTGCATTCACAGTTTTCTATTTTTGAGTGGCTTGCAGTTTAAATCTGAATTATCCGAGTAAATTCAATAAAAAGAACAAAATCTAATATGTGTAGCAAACACTTTTATAATTGTGCCAAAATGGAACATGTAAGTCTACGTAGTGTAGGAACATACCATAAAAAGTTTGGTTGGGAAAAGAAAAAAATATACTCTGCCGAGTGTCTAAGGATGACACTCGGCAAAGCACGGTTTGCCGAGTGTCGGCCTTGAGACACTCGGCAAAGTAGCTTCTTTGCCGAGTGCCAAATCTCGGCGCTTGGCAAAAGATAACGACCGTCGGCTATAGACAGCTGCTGACGGCCCTTTGCCGAGCGTCGTCGTTCGCTGAGTGTTTGGCACTCGGTAAAGAGACTTCCTATGCCGAGAGTCCTGCTCTCGGTAAACGTGGTCGTTACCGAGAGTAGAACTTTGCTGAGTGCAACACTCGACAAAGGCTTCTTTGGCGAGTGCCCGATAAAAAACACTCGGCAAAGCGCCAAGCACTCGACAAAGAGCCGAATTCCGGTAGTGTCTAACAGTATATGTGAATACATGTTAATCTATTTTTAAACTAAGTTCATACTATTTCAGATTCATAAGTTTAAATATGCTTTGAAAAGTTATGTGGAGTCAAGCAGCAGAAAGGGGATTGGAAGAAGTTTAAGAGCTTTAACCCACCTAATATACCATATACAACTAAACAACAGTGCACAAGAACAAAAGATTATAACTAAGTTCATATGTTCACTATAATATGTTCACAATAGATGTAGTACTAATTTACAACAAAATATTGTGAATAGATAGGTACATATTGCATAATTGCTTTGAAACGATGCAAAAGGTAGTGGCGAACGCCGCATAACAACATAGGAGGGGCTCATCCACTGCTCTTTATCTTCGTCACCTATGTCCAAGGGTCTCCATTTGTATTCATGTCGGTAGGGGGCTAGAGCCCACATTGCACCGTCTTAAATTTAATCAACTCTTGAGTTTGATTGCTAAATATGGGTGAGCATGATACATGTCAGACGACAAAGTTATGATGGAACAAGCAACATGAGGGGAGAATCTATCAAGAGCTTTATTCACAAGTATGCATATTATATCTATTGTTTTACTCATTAGTGAAAGGGAAATGTGCCCTTGGACTATTTCTAAGTGTTTTGGTGATTAACTGCCCAACGCACCACTTTGATCTAACACTCTTCGTATGAGCATGAGCACAGGTGTTTAGAAAGCAAACTAAAGCAATCAAGTCCAAAAGGTTGTGGAAAAATAAGAAAAGCACTTTTGGGCATATTGCAAAACCTTATGAAAAGGAATAAAAAAGGTATGGTTCCTACACTTAGTCAATTGTTTTAGTTGCTAACAATGTTTGTCTAAGTCCGAGGGAACCTCTCAAGAAGAGTCAAAAGAAGTTGGAGAAGTTTGGCTCAAAAGAGCTAATCCTGAACCAGTCGGGACCCACCGGACTGTCCGGTGAGTCTGTCCGGTGAGGCGTACGACCGAAGATGATGTCCTCGAGAATTTTAATTATAAAATTCACTGGATAGTAAACAATGCACTATCCGGTGCACTGGACATGGACTCCAACGGCTCTCTTCACCGGCAGGCACCACCCGCCAATGGCTAGATGATGTGGCAGCTGTCCGGTGGCACATAGGACTGTTCGGTGCCACACCAGAAAAGGAAACCACCCAATTAGATCATCGAGCGACCGTTGGTAACCGGGATTCCAATGGCGCACCGGACTGTCCGGTGACCCCATAGACAGGGAAGGTTTCATCTCCCTTGTCGAGAAGGCATTATCTTCTTTAGCCCTTGGGGATATAAAAGAGACCCTTGGGCGCCTCTACCAGGACACCGACCTTCGAAGTGTATGAGAGAGATTTGAGCACATTTTATGAGTCGTTACTCTATCTTGTTGTTGCGCTCTCTTCTTTGCATTTGTGCGTGTGTTGTTGCGATTATGCTCTTGTGTGCTTGTTCTCACTCCCTCCCTTACTCTATGTTTGATTGTGATCATTTGTGTAAGGTCGTGAGAGACTCTAAACTTGTAGAGATTCCTCACAAACGGGTTTGATTTAAGGAAGACATACATGACACTCAAGTTTAAACTTTGGATCACTTGAGAGAGGTTGAGTGCAACCCTTGACCAGAGGAGGTCACCACAACATGGAGTAGGCATTGACCGAACCACGGTAAAAATCATTGTGTCTCTTGTCTCTTTACTTTATTGTGATTATTGTCTTCTCCAGTTCTCATAATCACTTGGAATATTGCTCCTAGTTTAATACCCATCCCAAGAGAGAAATCAAGTGAAGAGTTCTCATCTCCCTTCTCTCTACTCTCAAACTAGGTTTTATTTACACTAACCCATATCATAGACCAAGTTTTTGTTGTTTTGAGTAAAATTTTCAGGATCACCTATTCACCCCACTCTAGGTGTTCTCAATTAGTTGCACTTCATAGTGTTTGCTTGCGTATGTTCTCATTGACATGTTCATGGGCACTTGTATTTGCATTGTATTATCCCACAAAAGAACTTTGAGGCCAAATCCATGGTACAACACACATCCTATTGAAAGCTCCATTGTGGGTTTTGGTGTTTAGATGACAACCCAATTAAAGGACTAACAAGTGTGCTAAGTGTTGAACAGGAGCTGAATGCAAAGCTAACAGGGTTCAACACAAGAAAACAGGTGTGATGGTCCAAAGACGGAATTATCTATAGATAATGGACATCACGAGAAAGATGGATACTGCTTAAGTGAGACTTGATGTGCATAACTTGGAGACAACTGATCAAACCAAGGATGGAAGCAAGAAGAGCTTCGAGGTACCGAGTGCACGGGAGAAAGTCAAGGAGACCAGGAACCCAAAGCCAGGGGTGAAGAAGGAGACTTGCGGAATCAGGGTTGATCGAGTTAAGAAGAGTTATGATGCATCAAGGAACACTACATAAGGACATGACTTACAACCAATGAGGTAACATCTACAATTATGTGGTGTAAGTCATAAGGCTCAAGACCAAGCTCAAAAGGGAACAAGGTCACTGGAAGGAGAACAAATGTCAAAATCAGAACCGGAAGCAGCCCAAAAGAGCTAAGTGCACCTTGACCTTTAGTTTGGGTTGTTCCTATGTTTGGAGATATTCTATGTGACCTTTGCAGGATGTTGGAGCTCAGAAATGTCAATCTAGATCAAGTCAAGCTGACTTGATGATTTATGAGTCCAACATCAATCTCAGTCATGCCAAATGCTAAAGAAGTGAAAATCAAAGAGAAGGTATGATTCTAGACTTAGTACATTGGTTTTTGTGTACTAATATATTTGTCTAAGTGTTAGAAACAGATAAAAGAGATGCAAAAAGCTTGGCTGTGTACAGCCAAGACTCAGCTCAGTCTGGCATGGACTGTCCGGTGGTGCACCGGACAGTGTCCGGTGCGCCAGGCTGAACTCCGGTGAACAGGCAACTCTCGGGAAAGTTTGGCAGTGTACGGCTATAATTCACCGGACTGTCCGGTGGTGCACCGGACTGTCCGGTGAGCCAACGGTCGACTGTGCCAACGGTCGGCAGCGCAATCAGCGGGCGACGCGTGGCCTGAGCCAACGGTCAGTTGGCGCACCGGACTGTCCGGTGTGCACCGGACAGTGTTCGGTGAGCCAAGACGACCGTTGCTCCAACGGTCAGCTAAGCTCGATTTGGAAGGAGATCGCGCACCGGACATACTATAGGACCTATCCGGTGGTGCACCGGACTGTCCGGTGCGCCACCCGACAGAAAGCAAATATTGCCTTCCAAAATGAATTCCAACGGCTCCTAGGCCCTTAGGTCTATAAAAGGGACTCCTAGGCGCCTCCAACAGACATACAAGAGCAGCCAACAAGTGTAGACATCACTCGGATCAATTCTCTCTCTCCCTCTCGTGTATCTCTCTCTAGTTTGTGTAGAGGCAAAGCTATAAGCCTTGAGAGAGTGGAGAAGTGCTGCTAAGAGCTAGAGCAAGGTCTTGAGCATATCGTTACTCTGCCGGAGTGCTGTCAAGAAGACTGTAAGCAGTCGTGGCTTTGTTGTAACCCAACTCAATATAGTGGAAGGCTCTATTTGTCATACTGACAGATCTGAGCAAACGGAGGAAGGAGTTGAAATAGACTCCAAGCCCAGGTGTGGCTAACTCCAACGAGGACTAGGCAAGCATTTCAGGCTTGACCGAACCTCAGGATAAATCCCTGTGTCTGTGTGCTTCGCTCTGTATTGTGTGTTGTCTCTCTGTCTTATCTACTCTTTATATCTGCACTTTAATACTTATCTGTAGTACAAGTTATATTTGAAGTGCAGGGTATTTTGAGACAGGATCTTCTATTCCGCTGCAACCTACTCGAAGGGTCTTTCATTCCACTGCGATCTGGTCTTCGAGTAGAGTAAGAACTAAATTTTTAAAGTGATAATTTTTATTTGCCTATTCACCCCCCTCTAGGCGACATCTAGATCCTATTCCCGGGCAAAGGGAACTTTCAATTGGTATCAGAGCTAGGCCTCTCCAGTGTGGGATTAGCCGTCCGGAGATGACGATGTCGTCACAAGAGGTAACTGTAGAACTTCTACTATGCGATGGTTCTAATTATAAATCTTGGTCTGTCTCCATTTATAATGCTTTCATGCATGTTGATCCTAATTTGAGACAGATCTTTAGCAGAAGTATTTTTCCCTCTAATATTAGTCAAAATCCTTCTAATGATGAACTAAGATGTCTATCTCTCAATCACCATGCTTGCAACATCTTAGTTGACTCTCTTTTTAGAGGTGCCTATTTTGCCATCATGAGTAGTGATAGTGATTTATTTGTTGATGCTCATGATCTATGGAATAGAATTAGAATAAAATATTCTGAGTCAAATTGTACTGCTTCAACTCCCTATATTGCTTGTGATACTAACCTTTCAAAGGGAGAAGAAAAACGATGGTGTCGGGGACCATAATTAGGGGTACCCTCAAGACTCCTAAATCTCAGCTGGTAACCCCCATCAGCACAAAGCTGCAAAGGCCTGATGGGTGCGATTAAGTCAAGGATCGATCCATTCGAGGGACGCGATCGCGCCTCGCCCGAGCCCGGCCTCGGGCAAGGGCAGCCGACCCCGGAGGATCTACGTCTCGCCCGAGGACCCCCTCCAGCAACGGACACACCTTCGGCTCGCCCGAGGCCCAGTCTTCACCAAGAAGCAACCTTAGCCAAATCGCAACGCCAACCGACCAAATCGCAGGGGCATTTAATGCAAAGGTGGCCTGACACCTTTAACCTGACGCACGCTCTCCAGTCGACAGAGCCGAAGTGACCGCAGTCACTTCGCCGCTCCACTGACCGGTCTGACAAGAGGACAGCGCCGCCTGCGCCGCTCCGACTGCTGAGCCACTCGACAGAGTGAGGCTGGCAGCAGCCAATTCCGGCCTCAGGTGTCATAGGAAACTCCGCCTCGCCCGACCCCAGGGCTCGGACTCGGGCTCAGCCCCGGAAGACGACGAACTCCGCTCCGCCCAACCCCAGGGCTCGGACTCAGGCTCAACCCCGAAAGACAACGAACTCCGCTTCACCCGACCCCAGGGCTCGGACTCGGGCTCAGCCCCGGAAGACGACGAACTCCGCCTCGCCTGACCCCAGGGCTCGGACTCAGCCCTGGCCTCAGCCGACGGTCTCCGCCTCGTCCGACCCGGGGGCTCGGACTCGACCTTGGAAGACAGACTCGACCTTGACCTCGGAGGAGCCTCCACCTCGCCCAACCTAGGGCACGGACCGACCACGTCAACAGAAAGCGCCATCATTACCCTACCCCGAGCTGACTCAGGCTACAGGGAACAAGACCGGCGTCCCATCTGGCTCGCTCCACTATACGAGTAATGATGGCGCCCCGCATGCCCTGTGACGACGGCGGCTCTCAGCCCCCTTACGGAAGCAAGAGGACATCAGCAAGGACTCGACAGCCCCGATAGCTGTCCTTCCGCCAGGCTCCAGCGCTCCTCCGACGACCATGACACCACGCGAACTGGGTGCCAAAACCTCTCCGGCTGCCACGATGGCATGTACTTAGGGCGCTAGCTCTCCCCCGCTAGACACGTTAGCACATTGCTACACTCCCCATTGTACACCTGGATCCTCTCCTTACGCCTATAAAAGGGAGGTCCAGGGCCCTCTTACAGAGGGTTGGCCGCGCGGGGAAGGACGGGACGGCGCTCGCGCAAGGCCGCTCGCTCCCTCCCGCATGGACGCTTGTAACCCCCTACTGCAAGCGCACCCGACCTGGGCGCGGGGCTAACACGAAGGCCGCGGGTTCCACCTCCCACGCCTGTCTCCCTCCGGCTGCTTTTTCCCCCCTTCGCGTTCCGCCTCGTGCCGACCCATCTGGGCTGGGGCACGCGGCGACAATTCACTCGTCGGTCCAGGGACCCCCCGGGTTTCGAAACACCGACAGTTGGCGCGCTAGGTAGGGGCCTACTGCGTGTTGACGAATAGCTTCCCGTCAAGCTCCAGATGGGCAGTCTCCAGCAACCTCTCCAACCCGGGACGGTGCTCCGTTTCGGGAGTCTTGAGTTCATGTCCCTCGACGGCAGCTACGACATGATACTCCTTCCCCCGCCGCGCGACAGCGATAATGGCGGTCGACAACCCGCCCGCCGACGGGGAAATCAACGACGCCTTCCCCACGTGGTGGAAGGACGACATTCGGGCTTGTCCCGTCCCCTCCCCCGCCGACGGAGGAGGCGGCGGGGCAACCAAGGCCAAGCAGGAGGCGACACCTCGTTGGCTGTCGAGCGAGTCGACGGCGCCGGCACCCCAACGGAGAGCGCGTCGGGCATCGGCCTCGCGTCTGAGACGAAGACGAGCGCCGTCTCCCCGCAACACACCAACCTCAAGCAAACGGACGACGCCAGCACGCTCGCGAAGGACTTGCTGGGCGTCACCCTCGTACCTGAGACGACGGTGCAGTCAGTCCCTGTGACTTCGTCACCGCCCGTCGACCAAAAGGTACCGACTGATTCCCATCTCACGCCTTTTGGATTCGGCCTCGACCCGCCAAGCAACTCCGCTTCGGTGGACACTCTCATAGAGGCGAGTCCAAACCCTCTGGGGTATCGTGTGCGGTCACCCTGGGACCGGCTGACGGCCGTCTCGACCTACAGGCCCTCGGGGTCCGAGGAAGATGGCGAGCCCGACCTGTGTTGGGATTTCTCCGGACTTGGTAACCCCAGTGCCGTGCGGGACTTCATGACCGCATGCGACTACTGCCTTTCCGACTGTTCCGACGGTAGCTGCAGCCCCGGCGACGAGGACTGCGGTCCAAGTCGCGAATGTTTCCACATCGATCTAGGGGGTCCCGGTGAAGGCAACCATCTTGGTATACCGGAGAACGATGATCCCCCTAGGCCCGTGCCTCGCGTCGACATCCTTCGGGAGCTAGCTGTGGTCCCCGTTCCGGTGGGGGGTCATGACCCACAGCTCGAGCAAATCCGCGAGATGCAGGCCAGGCTCGACGAGGGAGCAGGAACGCTTGAGCCGATCCACCGGGACATCGGGCAGGAATGGGCGGGCCAACCTCCGGCCGGAGAAGCATGTCATCTCCCCCAGGGCATCCAACACCGCATCGCCGACGACGTCAGGGTAAGGCCGCCACCGGTTTCCAGTGGAGTCGGCCAAAACCTGGCCGCAGCGGCAATACTTCTCCGCGCGATGTCGGAGCCATCAACCACCGAGGGGCGGCGTATCCAGGGAGAGCTCAAGAATCTCCTGGAGGATGCCGCGGTCCGACGGGCCGAAAGCTCCGCCTCCTGAAGGCAGGGGTACCCCTCGGAACATCGCGCCGCGACTTCCCGATTCATGTGGGAAGCCTCGGTCCACACCGGGCGCACGCGCAACACAGCGCCTGCGGCCCCGGGTCACCTCGGCAACGAGCACCATCACCACAGCCGTCGGACCCACCTCGACGAGAGGGTGCGCCGAGGCTACCACCCCAGGCGTGGGGGACGCTATGACAGCGGGGAGGATCGGAGTCCTTCGCTCGAACCACCCGGTCCGCAGGCTTTCAGCCGCGCCATACGACGGGCGCCGTTCCCGACCCGGTTCAGAACCCCGACTACTATCACAAAGTACTCGGGGGAGACGAGACCAGAACTGTGGCTCGCGGACTATCGGCTGGCCTGCCAACTGGGTGGAACGGACGATGATAATCTCATCATCCGCAACCTCCCCCTGTTCCTCTCTGACACCGCTCGAGCCTGGCTGGAGCACCTGCCTCCGGGGCAGATCTCCAACTGGGACGACCTGGTCCAAGCCTTCGCCGGCAATTTCCAAGGCACGTACGTGCGCCCTGGAAACTCCTAGGATCTCCGAAGCTGCCGCCAGCAGCCGAGAGAGTCTCTCTGGGACTACATCCGGCGATTCTCGAAGCAGCGCACCGAGCTGCCCAACGTCACCGATTCGGATGTCATCGGCGCGTTCCTCGCCGGCACCACCTGCCGCGACCTGGTGAGCAAGCTGGGTCACAAGACCCCCACCAGGGCGAGCGAGCTGATGGACATCGCCACCAAGTTCGCCTCTGGCCAGGAGGCGGTTGAGGCCATCTTCCGAAAGGACAAGCAGCCCCAGGGCCACCCACCGGAAGATGTTCTCGAGGCGTCAACTCAGCGCGGCACCAAGAAGAAAGGCAAGAAGAAGTCGCAAGCGAAACGCGACGCCGCCGACGCGGACCTTGTCGCCGCCGCCGAGTACAAGAACCCTCGGAAACCTCCCGGAGGTGCCAACCTCTTCGACAAGATGCTCAAGGAGCCGTGCCCCTATCATCAAGGGCCCGTCAAGCACACCCTTGAGGAGTGTGCCATGCTTAGACGACACTTTCACAAGGCTGGGCCACCTACGGAGGGTGGCAAGGCTCTCGACGACGCTAAGAAGGAAGATCACAAGGCAGGAGAGTTCCCTGAGGTCCGCGACTACTTCATGATCTACGATGGGCAAGTGGCAAACGCCTCGGCTCGGCACCGCAAGCAAGAGCGTCGGGAGGTCTACTCGGTAAAGGTGGCGGCGCCAGTCTACCTAGATTGGTCCGACAAGCCCATCACCTTCGACCAGGCCGACCATCCCGACCACGTGCCGAGCCCGGGGAAATATCCGCTCGTTGTCGATCCCATCATCAGCGACGTCAGGCTCACCAAGGTCCTCATGGACGGAGGCAGCAGCCTCAACATCATCTACGCCGAGACCCTCGGGCTCCTGCGGATCGATCTGTCCTTGGTCCGGACGGGCGTTGCGCCTTTCCACAGGATCATCCCCGGGAAGCGCGTCCAACCCCTTGGACAACTCGATCTAGCCGTCTGCTTCGGGACGCCCTCCAACTTTTGAAGGGAGACCCTCACGTTCGAAGTGGTCGGGTTTCGAGGAACCTACCACGCAGTGTTGGGGAGGCCATGCTACACCAAGTTCATGGTCGTCCCCAACTACACCTACCTCAAGCTCAAGATGTCGGGCCCCAACGGGGTCATCACCGTCGGGCCCATGTATCGACACGCGTACGAATGCGGCGTGAAGTGCGTGGAGTACGCCGAGGCCCTCGCTGAGTCCGAGGCCCTCATCGCCGACCTAGAGAGCCTCTCTAGGGAGGCGCCAGACGTGAAGCGCCACGCCGGCAACTTTGAGCCAGCAGAGATGGTTAAGTCCGTCCCTCTCGACGCCTGCAACGATGCCTCCAAGTAGATCCGGATCGGCTCCGAGCTCGACCCCAAATAGGAAGCAGTGCTCGTCGACTTTCTTCGCGCAAACGCCGACATTTTCGCGTGGAGTCCCTCGGACATGCCTGGCATACTGAGGGAAGTCGCCGAGCACTCGCTGGATATCCGAGCTGGAGCCCGACCCGTGAAGCAGCCTCTGCGCCGATTCGATGAAGAAAAGCGCAGAGCCATAGGCGAGGAGATCCACAAGCTAATGGCGGCAGGGTTCATCAAAGAGGTATTCCATCCCGAATGGCTTGCCAACCCTGTGCTTGTGAGAAAGAAAGGGGGGAAATGGCGGATGTGTGTAGACTACACTGGTCTAAACAAAGCATGTCCGAAAGTTCCCTACCCTCTGCCTCGCATCGATCAAATCGTGGATTCCACTGCTGGGTACGAAACACTGTCTTTCCTCGATGCCTACTCAGGGTATCACCAGATCAGGATGAAAGAGTCCGACCAGCTCGCGACTTCTTTCATCACACCCTTCGGCATGTACTGCTATGTTACCATGCCGTTTGGTTTGAGGAATGCGGGTGCAACGTACCAGCGATGCATGAACCATGTGTTCGGCGAACACATTGGCCGAACGGTCGAGGCCTACATCGATGACATCGTATTCAAGACGAGGAAAGCCTCCGACCTCCTTTCTGACCTTGAAGTGACATTCCGATGTCTCAAGGCGAAAGGCGTGAAGCTCAATCCCGAAAAGTGTGTCTTCGGGGTCCCCCGAGGCATGCTCTTGGGGTTCATCGTCTCCGAGCGGGGCATCAAGGCCAACCCGAAGAAGATCGCAGCCATCACCATCATGGGGCCCATCAAGGACTTGAAAGCCGTACAGAGGGTCATGGGATGCCTCGTGGCTCTGAGCCGTTTCATCTCGCGCCTCGGCGAAAGAGGCCTGCCTCTGTACCGCCTCTTAAGGAAGGCCGAGTGCTTCGCTTAGACCCCTGAGGCTGAGGAAGCCCTCGGGAACCTGAAGGCGCTCCTCACGAACGCGCCCATCTTGGTGCCCCCCGCTGCCGGAGAAGCCCTCTTGATCTACATCGCCACGGCCACTCAGGTGGTTAGCGCCGCGATTGTGGTTGAGAGACGAGAAGAGGGGCATGCATTGCCCGTCCAGAGGCCAGTCTACTTCATCAGTGAGGTACTGTCCGAGACCAAGATCCGCTACCCACAAATTCAGAAGTTACTGTACGCGGTGATCCTGACGCGGCGGAAGTTGCGACACTACTTCGAGTCTCATCCGGTAACTATGGTGTCATCCTTCCCCCTGGGGGAGATCATCTAGTCCCGAGAGGCCTCGGGTAGAATTGCAAAGTGGGCAGTGGAGATCATGGGCGAGACGATCTCGTTCGCCCCTCGGAAGGCCATCAAGTCTCAGGTCTTAGCGGACTTCGTGGCTGAATGGGTCGACACCCAGCTCCCGACAGCTCTGATCCAACTGGAGCTCTGGACCATGTTTTTCGATGGGTCGCTGATGAAGACGGGGGCCAGCGCGGGCCTGCTCTTCATCTCGCCCCTTGGGAAGCACCTACGCTACGTGCTACGCCTCCACTTCCCGGCGTCCAACAATGTGGTTGAGTACGAGGCTCTAGTAAATGGGCTGCGAATCGCCATCGAGCTAGGGGTCCGACGCCTCGACGCTCGCGGTGACTCGCAGCTCGTCATCGACCAAGTCATGAAGAACTCCCACTGCCGCGACCCGAAGATGGAAGCCTACTGCGATGAGGTTCGGCGCCTAGAAGACAAGTTCTACGGGCTCGAGCTCAACCACATCGCCCGACGCTACAACGAGACTGCGGACGAGCTGGCTAAAATAGCCTCGGGGTGAACAACGGTTCCCCGGACGTATTCTCCCGAGACCTGCATCAACCCTCCGTCAAGACCAACGACGCGCCCGAGCCCGAGAAGGCCTCGGCCCAGCCCGAGGCACCCTCGGCTCAGTCCGAGGTACCCTCGGCACAGTCCGAGGTACCCTCGGCTCGGCCCGAGGTACCCTCGGCCCCCGAGGGTGAGGCACTGCGCATCGAGGGGGAGCGGAGCGAGGTCACGCCTAATCAAAACTGGCAGACCCCGTACCTGCAATATCTCCACCGAGGAGAGCTACCCCTCGACCAAGCCGAAGCTCGGCGGTTGGCGCGGCGCGCCAAGTCTTTCGTCTTGCTGGGAGATGGGAAGGAGCTCTACCACCGTAGCCCCTCGGGCATCCTCCAGCGATGCATTTCCATCGCCGAAGGTCAGGAGCTCTTACAAGAGATACACTCGGGGGCTTGTGGCCATCACGCAGCACGGCGGTGGCCGACGCCACTAGAATTGTCCGCACCTGCGAAGGGTGTCAGTTCTACGCGAGGCAGACCCACCTGCCCGCTCAGGCTCTGCAGACCATACCCATCACCTGGCCATTTGCTGTGTGGGGTCTGGACCTCGTCGGCCCCTTGCAGAAGGCACCTGGAGGCTACACGCACCTGTTGGTCGCCATCGACAAATTCTCCAAGTGGATCGAGGTCCGACCCCTAAACAGCATCAGGTCCGAACAGGCGGTGGCGTTCTTCACCAACATCATCCATCGCCTTGGGGTCCCGAACTCCATCATCACCGACAACGACACCCAGTTCACCGGCAGAAAGTTCCTGGACTTCTGCGAGGATCACCACATCCGGGTGGACTGGGCCGCCGTGGCTCACCACATGACGAATGGGCAAGTAGAGCGGGCTAATGGCATGATCCTGCAAGGGCTCAAGCCGTGGATCTACAATGACCTCAACAAGTTCGGCAAGCGATGGATGAAGGAGCTCCCCTCGGTGGTCTGGAGTCTGAGGACAACGCCGAGCCGAGCAACGGGCTTCACACCGTTCTTTCTAGTCTATGGGGCCGAGGCCATCTTGCCCACAGACTTAGAATACGATTCCCCGAGGACGAGGGCCTACGCCGACAAAGCAATCGAGCCAATCGAGAAGACTCACTAGACCAGCTGGAAGAGGCTCGGGACATGGCCTTACTACACTCGGCGCGGTACCAGCAGTCCCTGCGACGCTACCACGCCCGAGGGGTTCGGTCCCGAGACCTCCAGGTGGGTGACCTGGTGCTTTGGCTGCGACAAGACGCCCGAGGGCGGCACAAACTCATGCCTCCGTGGGAAGGGTCGTTTGTCGTCGCCAAGGTTCTGAAGCCTGGAACATACAAGCTGGCCAACAGTCAAGGCGAGGTCTACAGCAACGCTTGGAACATCCAACAGCTGCGTCGCTTCTACCCTTAAGATGCTTCCAAGTTATTCGTACACCCCGTTCACACACAAAGTCTGGTCGTCAAGGAAGGGTCAGCCTTGCCTCGGCAAAGCCTGACCCTCCCTCGGGGGCTAGAAGGGGGGAACCCCCTCTGCGTCGAAATTTTCCTCGAAAAAAGAAAAAAATCTTTTCTGCCAGAATGCCTTTCGTGCTTTTCGACTACTTCAAAAGTGGATCCTAAAAACGACGGAGTACACGTAAGCAGCCAAGGCTGACCGAGCCGAGGGACTCCTACGCCTCCGGGATACGGATACCTCACTCATCACCTTCTGCGATAAGTAACTCGCGCTCGGATAAGTGATTCCACGGACCAAACAAGTCTTCACGCTCGAAAGCTCCTCTGCCGGAACGGTTTTTCGGGCCTTCTCGACTGTGTCGGTGACAGAACCCTATGGACGAGTAAGAGTGCGCGTAAGCGGCAAGGCCGACCGAGCCGAGGGATTCCTACGCCTCCGGGATACGGATACCTCACTCATCACCTTCCGTGAAAAGCAACTCTCGCCCGCATAAACAATTCTGTTACCGACAAATAAGTCTGGATACTCGAAACAAGAGGAAAAGGGACGCAGCTTTACAACACGACGACAGTGTGTTTGGGCCTCGGCGGCCACAGAAAACATACGCACACTACAAGACAACCCGATCCTGTAGGCTCGGACGTCGATAGTTGAAGGGGGCAGCAGCACCCTCGGCGTCAACTACACCTTCGGCGAGGTCCGACCTAGCCTCGGACGGCGACGCGGTCGGAGGATCTCCACTCTGAAGGACGACATCAGCACCACACCCGGGCCATCGCCGCCAGGGTCTTCTCTAGGAATCCGGCTCGAGCAGACGGCTCGGCCGGCCACCCCGAGGCCTCGGCCAGCTGTCCCCCGAAGACATCAGCCCGGCTTGTGGCCTCGGCAACTCAACTCCAGCGTCGGTCTCGCCAGTGGACGACCCGGCCAGGCTCCGGCCGACCAAATCTTCTTTTCGAGCCAACTCTGCCTCTGCCCGTGCTGACACCGCTACCTCCGGCTTCGGCTCATCGAAGGGCGGACGAGAGGTTCCTTTAACTAAGCAAGAGAAGCCTCGGACAGCAAGGCCGACCGAGCCGAGGGACTCCTATGCCTCTGGGATACGGATACCTCACTCGTCACCTTCGCACGAGGCAACTCACGCTTGGTGAAGCGGTTCAGATAGTCGACAGGCGAGTCTTGGTGCTCGAAATGAAGGAAAAACACGGCTCCATGCCGAAGATACATACATGTTCAGGCCCCGACAGCCACAATGAACAAGACATCGGCACTCAAAGTGCCATTACAAACCGAACTCCGGTTCCACCTCTGTAGGTACGAACAACCCCACACGATTGGGGGCCTGCGGAGCAACAGAAGACCGACGAACGGCTCGCCGTCGCCCGCCCCAGCAGCGGCGACGACGACGACTTCTGCTCCGGGGGGCCGAACAGCAGCAGCGCTGACCTCAGGGCGGATGCTGCGGCCATGAGGCCCTCGCCCATGCCCTCACTCGAGAGGCAAGGACGGGCAGAAGGACGTAGAGTTGGAGGTCAGTCCGTGGCCGGCACCGGCTAGCTCGTCGGCGGAGAAACCTCTTCCGGCTGCCGTGGCGGAAGGCAGCGCCGAGAGCGGCTCCAAAGCCACCCGGCTCAGAGAGCCAGGCACGCGGCAGCTGCCAACGCCACGAACGGCGAACGCCCTTCCCCCCGATCACTGAGGGAAGGAGCGGGCCGCCGCCCGCGCAGGGACCGACCCCAACTCGGCACACTCCCCTCCCCAGCACTGATGATGAACATCCTTGAAGCTGAGGGAGGGGCAGAGGCTGCAGCCCGGTTCGCTTCTCCCCACCATCAAACTGGAGGTCACCGTCTTGGGTGACCACCGGTGAGGGGATGCAGCCAGGCTGCATGATGAAAATCCTTGAAGCCGAACGATGGCTGAAAGGTACCAACTTCCACGAAGTTGCGTTCCTCCGACGACAAGGCGGAAGGATTGCGGGCGTCCCCCATCCGGGGGCTCAGAAGGTGGAAAGACACGGTGCATAAGGGAGCGTGAAGACATGGCCGCCTTTCAAGGAGGTCACCCTCCTTTTAAAGGCGACTCTCCCCGCTTGCGTCCTCAGCCATCGCGGGCTGAGTCTTCTCCAACACGCTCCAAGGTCCTCCCCCTACGACACGGGGCTGGGCCCCACGCGTCATGCAAGCTGGTCCAGGGCAGAAGGAGCCAAACCGCCACGCGCAGGGCATGCAACTGCCCAGCGGTTACAAGCATTCCTCCACTTTCGCCTAGACCAACGGGTGGAAGGGTGGACAGTCGTGCAGTCGGCATGTAACCGCACCAAGTGGGTGCGCCCCTTCGACTCCAACGCGCCCAGCATGGAGGTCTAGGCCCACGCGTCATGCAACCGGCGCACCGGTTGCTACGTACGAGCAACTGCACCGCCACTCACGCCACTACCACGCCTCCTCGACTGCGGAACCAGTACCGCGACTCGAGGCAACCCTGCGTGTGACCCAGCAGTGCCAGCCAGGCGCGACGGTCAATGCGGCCATAAATAGGCCGGCAGTAATGGCGGTGGCAGGCGGGCAGGAGCAGCGGTCACGTCGTCAGCCAAGCTTACGTCCCATCCAGGGGCAGCGAGAGAACCCTATCTCACGGCGTGAAGACGGCGTGCCCGTGATCCGTTCCTCGAACGGCTCGCACACGCGCAACGACCGCCTCGTGAACCACTCGCCCTGTCGCATTAACTCCGCGGCGGGACAGGCGGCGCCTCAGGTGGGAGAAGCAAGCGACGCTTCGCCTTCGCCATAATGACCGCATCGAAAAAGGTACGCCACGTCATTCGATTTCGTATCCTTTTCCTTTTCCTCTTTCTCTCTCTTACAACAGGGACCAGGAAAGGGGGATACCCCGAAAAGGATCCTTCTCCGTGAAGGAAACAGGCCCCGAGCCTCCCTACTGATCAGAGGTTCAAAGGCTGGCCCCTCGAAGGGGTTCAACGGCTGCCTCAGAGCGCTTGGGTTCTACGCCCACTACTGGTCAGAGGTTCGATGGCTGGCCCCTCGGAAGGGTTCAATGGCCACCTCAGGCCACTCGAGCTCCGCGCCCACTACTGATCAGGGGTTCGTAGGCTGGCCCTCGAAGGGTTCACAGTCGCCTCAGACACAGAGCGAGGGATGACCCTGCGTACGTCCGATACATAACCAAGGCTCAGGCTACGCTCCCGAGGTACCCTAGGACATTTCCGAGACCAGCGGGAACGATCTTGTAACGGAATCCCATCAGAGGGTGGCATCGAGCCCTCGGACCCCGTCAAAAGGGGACCGGGTCTGGCAGATCACCCGCAGGTACTTTTGGAGCGTGCCTCCGGGCCTCTAGCCGACCCCTAACAAATGGGGCACGGGCGTCCACTCGGATTACCTGCCAGCAGCTCACCAGAGACACCATGTTCGACGCCCTCCGAGGGCAACATGGCGCTTTCCCCCCTCCTCCTTGCGGAAAGGCGACGCAGGGGCGTATGTAAAAAAGTCGAGTCTGTCCTTGACCGTCCTCTCGCCCTGTGCAGAGGCTCGGGGGCTGCTCTCGCAATCTCGGCTCCGGCCAACCCGTTGACAGCGTCAACATACCAGCCCGAGAACTTGGGACCTGACCGTGCACCCGGGCTACGGCCAGCTCGCATGAGGGAACAACTAGACCAGCCGAAGTGTTGCGAAACGCACTAAGACCTCGAAGGAGTCAAACTACTCCTCTAAGGCCTCGGGGGCTACACCCGGCGGGTGCGCTCGCGCGCACCCACCGAAACAAAATGCAACCAAAAAAGGCTGGTCCCCTTGCAAAAAAGTGCGGCAAAAGCCTCCAAGCGAGTATTAACACTCCCTTCGAGGCTCGGGGGCTACTGTCGGGGACCATAATTAGGGGTACCCTCAAGACTCCTAAATCTCAGCTGGTAACCCCCATCAGTACAAAGCTGCAAAGGCCTGATGGGTGCGATTAAGTCAAGGATCGGTCCATTCGAGGGACGCGATCGCGCCTCGCCCGAGCCCGGCCTCGGGCAAGGGCAGCCGACCCCGGAGGATCTACGTCTCGCCCGAGGACCCCCTCCAGCAACGGACACACCTTCGGCTCACTCGAGGCCCAGTCTTCACCAAGAAGCAACCTTGGCCAAATCGCCACGCCAACCGACCAAATCGCTGGGGCATTTAATGCAAAGGTGGCCTGACACCTTTATCCTGACGCACGCTCTCCAGTCGACAGAGCCGAAGTGACCGCAGTCACTTCGCCGCTCCACTGACCGGTCTGACAAGAGGACAGTGCCGCCTGCGCCGCTTCGACTGCTGAGCCACTCGACAGAGTGAGGCTGGCAGCAGCTAAGTCCGACCTCAGGCGTCATAGGAAACTCCGCCTCGCCCGACCCCAGGGCTCGAACTCGGTGAAAGTCGCCTAGAGGGGGGGTGAATAGGCGAAACCTGAAAATTAAAACTTTATCCCCCAACTAGATCCCTTGATTAGTGGTTAGAACAAGATATACAAATATCGGAGAATATAAACTAAGTTCTTGCTTGAAAAGAGTATTGCTAAATAAAGCGGAAGTGATAAATCAATACAATTAGTAAGTTATAAAATAACAAAGCAAGAAGCCTTAGATGAGAAGAGCACTAGGACAAGTTCTTTCTTGCAACGTGTTGCTTTACTAAATGGGAATTTAACTTGAAGCAACACCAAATGATTTTAGCAAATAAAGATGCAAGAAAACTTAGAGCAAGGGAACACAAACAAATCACAAGCAATAAACACAATGGACACGGGTGATTTGTTTTACCGAGGTTCGGCCCTCGAAGGCCTAGTCCCCGTTGAGGAGTCCACTTAAGGACGGGTCTTTTTCAACCCTTTCCCTCTCTCCCCCGATCACACAAGGATCGGCGAGCTCTTCTTCTTCTCAAGGATCACTCTTGATCCCACAAGGACCACCACAATCTTTGGTGTCTCTTGTTAGCTTTTACAAGCCTCCAAAACTTTGGAGGAAGTTCAAATGGGAGTCAAAACTCCACGCGCAAATGAACACAAAGATGAAGCACACACTATCTCTCGATGAATCTCACAAGGCACTAGTGCTAATACTCAAATGAGCAGCTCTCTTTTGCTTGCTCTCTCTTTTGTGGCACTTGTGTTGTATGTAGTGGTCTAAATCTTGTGTATAGGATGGATCAATGAATATAAGTGGTTGGGAGGGCTTGAGTATGTCAACTAGATGACTTGGAATGTTGCTTGGGCTCCCACACATTGAAGTGGCCGGTTGGGGTGGTATTTATAGCCACCAACCAAAAAACTAGCCGTTGGTGAAGGCTGTCAGTTCGATGGTGCACCGGACAGTCCGGTGCACACCGGACATGTCCGGTGCGACAGCCACGTCACCAAATAGCCGTTGGGATGGAGCTGGTCGACCGTTGGAGGTTTTGTCCTCATGCGGCACCGGACAGTCCGGTGCACACCGGACAGTCCGGTGACTCTCTGATCCTCTGCTCTGACTCTGCCGCGTGTACTGTTTACTGTCAGAGTCGACCGTTGGCGCCGAAGTAGCCGTTGCTCCGCAGTTACACCGGACAGTCCGGTGCACACCGGACAGTCCGGTGAATTTTAGCGGAGCGGCTGCCGCGCGAACCCGAGGCTGGCGAGTTCCGGAGACCGCGTTTCCTTGGAGCACCGGACATGTCCGGTGCACACCGGACAGTCCGGTGAATTATAGCGCGCCGGCTTCCGAGAATTCCCGAGGGCGAAGAGTTTGAAGTCGGAGTCCTCTGGCCGCACCGGACAGTCCGGTGCACACCGGACAGTCCGGTGCCTCCAGCCAGAGGTGCCCTCGGTTGCCTCGTTGCTCCTTTGTCGAATCCAAAGCTTGGTCTTTAGATTGGCTAAGTGTGAACCTTTTGCACCTGTATAACTTAAGTACTAGAGCAAACTAGTTAGTCCAATATTTGTGTTGGGCAATTCAACCACCAAAATTATTTAGGAACTAGGTGTAAGCCTAATTCCCTTTCAATCTCCCCCTTTTTGGTGATTGATGCCAACACAAACCAAAGCAAATATAGGAGTGCATAATTGAACTAGTTTACATAATGTAAGTGCAAAGGTTGCTTGGAATTGAGCCAATAAATACTTATATGATGTGCATGGATTGTTTCTTTAGTTTTAACATTTTGGATCACGCTTGCACCACAAGTTTTGTTTTTGCAAACTCTTTTGTAAAATCTTTTCAAAGTCCTTTTGCAAGATAGTCAAGGGTAAATGAGCAAGATTTTGCAAAGCATTTTCAAGTTTTGAAATTTTCTTCCTTTGTCCCAAATGCTTTTCCTTTGACTAAACAAAACTCCCCCTCAAATAAATTCTCCTCTTAGTGTTCAAGAGGGTTTTAAGACATCAATTTTGAAAATACTACTTGCTCCCCCTTTAGAACACAAAGAGATACCAATTTGAAATTTACCAATTGAAAATCATCAATATGAATTAGGGTGGTGGTGCGGTCCTTTTGCTTTGAGCTCATACTTTCTCCCCCTTTGGCATGAATCGCCAAAAACGGATACTTTGAGTGAGACATAAGCCCTTAGAAGTACTTTCTCCCCCTTTGGTCATGAAATGAATGAGTGAAGATTGTACCAAGGTTGGAGAGATGATGTGGAGCGACGGCGAAGGATGAGCAGTAGAGCGGAGTGGAAGCCTTTGTCTTCGCCGAAGACTCCAATTCCCTTTCAATATACCTATGACTTGGTTTCGAATACACTTGAAAGCACATTAGTCATAGCATATAAAAGAGACATGATCAAAATGATATATTAAATTAAGCATGATCATAATTCTATATAACATAGATTGCTCCCCCTAAATATGTGCGAGAGGAAAACATATTTTTGGCCTCAAATGCCAATTGCACATAATTAGGTTAATGAGAACATATCTATATTATACAGATTATGAAGTGCATTGTGTCATAGTATAAGTGTGATACTTATGACAATTTATGCACTTATGAAAGCATGTTGTAAACAATTTAAGCATTTTCCTTTAAGGATTTCAAAGAGACTTAAGGACCATCCACCTTTGAAACAAAGGCAGCTTATCCTCGTTACAAGGTTAAGCTTTAAGCTCTTTGACAATAAAAGTACTTCATCTAGTTTTTCCAGAGATGCACTAAAGCAGGAATGAATTTTGGAAAATTAAACTAGGTATGAAGCAGGGATAATACATGGACATGCTTTCTCTTCCTTTTATACAAGATATGCAAGAATGTATAGAAAAGGAAGATTTAGGTACAAGTTTAAATGAAAGGAGATAGTTTTACCTTTTTTTTGTACCTTTACATAGGGACGCTCCCTTCATTGTGCTTTGTCCTTAGTCTTAGATGCTTAAGACCTATTCTTAATGACAATATATGGAAATATTTTGCGCAAGAGAGAGTTCTACAACTAGTGATCTTTTCAAGTTACAGTTAGCATATATCAAATGAATCACAAGTTGCATAAAAGTATCATGAATTCTCCTTTTAACTTAGTGCATATCAAGAGAGATATCGATTGATAGAATATACGGCACTAAGAAATATGATTGTTGATTGAAGTTATTCAATGATCAAACAAATAACAGATGTGATCAAAAGAACAACATACACATTAGATTATCAATTAAGCTTAGAGTAGGAGAATCCAGCAAATATGCTACTTTAGTGTGAAAGACAAGAATTCAAAGATAGTAGCATACTTCATGAGAAACTTATTCTTATGCAAGAGACTATATGAAATTACTGAGATAAAGCAATAGTCTCAACATAATCAAGATAAGAGGCTCCCCCTAAAGATATGCATCAAATATTTGAATGAGATGAATAGATGCATTTATTTTTTAAAGACAAATAGAGGGAAGCATTATACATCTTGATCAAGGCTCACTAAATTTGTAATAAACAACTTGAGCCTAGTATTCTCAATATGAAAGGGTTTAGAATACTCACAACCACACCATTGATTGTTTCGTAGAAGTAGGTGGTGTTGTTCTTGATGTTCTCCTCTTTCATTTGAGAGTTCTCCCTTTGCAGTGGCTTCTTTTTCCTTTCAAACTTATTGAAAATACTCAAGAAGAGAGTTAGTAATAGAAGGGAGTATATAGTAATGGATGATTTCTTTTAGATAGGAAATAAGCATAATTCATCATCCAAGAGTCACACAGACATGAAGTAAATTCCTTAACGTTAGTGCATATTAACAGAAAAGAGGAATGAGCACCTTTTTAATCATTTTTGATTAATCAAAGGAATTTTACTTTTTCATATTGAGTTTATCATCATGACTTAGAAGCACATCAATATGAGAATGGATATAGCAAAGACATGAATTAGATTCTAATGGACAAGCGCATTTATGAGAATGATATTGAATGCATACTTAGTTAATTTTGGTCCAATAAAGAATCTATTCCTCACAAGGGTAGAATATGATAATTTAGATTAAATACCCAATGAGATGGGAACCAAACTTAAGGAGATGAGTTCCCATACCTTTGCTTTTACCTTTCTTTCTTTGGGTGAAGATCAACCCATGAGGCCTGTGCACTTTCTTTCATCCTTTGGCTTTCCTTCATGTTGTAGGCCTTGATTTTTCGCATATGATATCTCTTTACTTCCTACAACATAAATATCTTTCTCGAGATGATATGAGTTTAAGACATAGTAATTTAAAAAAATAACCTTGGGTCAATCATGTATATAGATCATTGAAGATTGATAGCTTGAGTTGATAAGAGTTGAATTCTCTCAAGCACCCCAAAGACTTCATATCATCTTCTTCCCCTACAAAGCTTGTCAAGCATATTTTGGTACCCATCGCTTGATGGATCCATCACGGTTAGTCAACAAAGATCTAGGAACCCAAAAGTCCTTTGTGTTAGCATTAGGTAAACTCATTACCTTTCTAGCACAAGTTGCAATTTTGAGTTGCCTAGTTACATGAGAAGTAATTGACAAGCTAGGAGTGGAAGATTTACCTATGGGACAATCCTTGCATTGATGTCCCTTCTTTCGGCATATGTAGCATAGGCGTTCTTTGACTCTTGAAGATTTCTTCCTTCCTTGTTTCTCGCCTGCTACATGGTTAGTAAAAACTTTCTTTTCTAACCCTATGCCTTTTTGTTTTAAATGGGGACAAGATCTAAGCAAGTGTCCCTTCTTGGAGCATTTAAAACAAAGTCTATCATCCTTGTCAATAATCAAGCCATTTTTAATGTAGGGACATGACCTAATCAAGTGCCCCTCTTCAAAGCATTCACTACACCTCTTAATGTGAAGTGTGGCTTGATCATTACTTTGAATGTTACCTTTTGTGGAGGCGTGGTTGAGGCTTTTGGAGGAGGTGTTGAATTTCATCTTTTGTTTCTTCCTCTTGGTAATCCTCAAATCCTTGACACTTTCTTTAAGGGATGTAGTGCATGCCACGGTTGTTCCCGTTTCAAGCTTCTTCACCATGTGATCACGGTTATCTTGAGAAGGTTGGGCAATGCATTTCCCTTTTAGTTGTGTCAAGCTCTTCTTTAGCCTCTCATTTTCTTCCTTGAGTTTTTGATATGAATCATCATTTGTTCCTACAAATTCTAGCTCAAAGGAAGATTTGCTTGTCGACGGACAACAAGCATTAGCACATGGTAATATAGTATCAATTTGAATACATGTGCATGAGTGAGGTTGTTGGGATTTTAAATTTTCTATCACAACCTCATGAGTCAAATTCAATATGATATGATCATCTATAAGATTTTCATGAGAACATAGAATCATATTATATTTTTCTTGAAAAGCTAGATTTTCAACTTTTAGCTTTTCTACTTGGTCCTTAAGCAAGGTATTCCTATTTACTAATTGAGCAATACAATGTAAAGCGTTATCATGCTCAATTGAAATAGTTTCATACCTTTGGACCAAATCAACATGAGAGCACTTTAGCTCCTCATGTTCCTTAGTCAACTCGTCAAAGTGTAGCATTTTCATGGAGAGAACATCTTCTAGCCTTTGACGAGCTTCGCTTTGCTCTCTTGCTCTTTCTAGAAGTTTGAGCATGACCGCCTTATCTTCTTGGCTTAGGCGAGTATAGAGATGCACAAGGCTTCTTTCTTCCTCCTCATCCTCATTTGTGCTTCCGCTATCATTTGCATTAGCCACACAACACATGTGGGAATCGAAATGGGAAGACAAACCTTTTGGAGAGGTGGATTCATCGTTTGGTCTCCACCGTTCATTTTCTTCTTCTTCCTTGCAAGGGTTAGTATCACAAAGACTAAAGGAAGTAGAAGCATCAAATGAACTATCATGTTTGGACTCATCAAATTTGTTTTTAATTCTAGTCCAAATATCATGCGCATCATAGAAAGATTCGTCATAGTTTGATATGAAGGCATGATAATCTTCTCTACTAAGAGAATTAGTTAAGATGTCAAAAGCTAGATAGTTTAAGCGATAACATCTTTGATCCTCCTCGGAATTAATTTTTCCATTGAAATTAGAGGAAAAAATACTCTTGTCTATAATTTGTTCTAATCGTGGATCTATGGTTCTAAAAGCATTTATCACACTAGTAGACCATGAATCATAATTAGAACAATCATCAAGTAATATTTCAAGAGTTACCTCTTTTTGAGTTACGTTCGATGGAGGAGTCTTCTTGTTCTTTTGGGATCTTCTACGAGCCATCACTTCGAGTTGTTAGACTCAAGATGAAGTGCCTAGCTCTGATACCAATTGAAAGTCGCCTAGAGGGGGGGTGAATAGGCGAAACCTGAAAATTAAAACTTTATCCCCCAACTAGATCCCTTGATTAGTGGTTAGAACAAGATATACAAATATCGGAGAATATAAACTAAGTTCTTGCTTGAAAAGAGTATTGCTAAATAAAGCGGAAGTGATAAATCAATACAATTAGTAAGTTATAAAATAACAAAGCAAGAAGCCTTAGATGAGAAGAGCACTAGGACAAGTTCTTTCTTGCAACGTGTTGCTTTACTAAATGGGAATTTAACTTGAAGCAACACCAAATGATTTTAGCAAATAAAGATGCAAGAAAACTTAGAGCAAGGGAACACAAACAAATCACAAGCAATAAACACAATGGACACGGGTGATTTGTTTTACCGAGGTTCGGCCCTCGAAGGCCTAGTCCCCGTTGAGGAGTCCACTTAAGGACGGGTCTTTTTCAACCCTTTCCCTCTCTCCCCCGATCACACAAGGATCGGCGAGCTCTTCTTCTTCTCAAGGATCACTCTTGATCCCACAAGGACCACCACAATCTTTGGTGTCTCTTGTTAGCTTTTACAAGCCTCCAAAACTTTGGAGGAAGTTCAAATGGGAGTCAAAACTCCACGCGCAAATGAACACAAAGATGAAGCACACACTATCTCTCGATGAATCTCACAAGGCACTAGTGCTAATACTCAAATGAGCAGCTCTCTTTTGCTTGCTCTCTCTTTTGTGGCACTTGTGTTGTATGTAGTGGTCTAAATCTTGTGTATAGGATGGATCAATGAATATAAGTGGTTGGGAGGGCTTGAGTATGTCAACTAGATGACTTGGAATGTTGCTTGGGCTCCCACACATTGAAGTGGCCGGTTGGGGTGGTATTTATAGCCACCAACCAAAAAACTAGCCGTTGGTGAAGGCTGTCAGTTCGATGGTGCACCGGACAGTCCGGTGCACACCGGACATGTCCGGTGCGACAGCCACGTCACCAAATAGCCGTTGGGATGGAGCTGGTCGACCGTTGGAGGTTTTGTCCTCATGCGGCACCGGACAGTCCGGTGCACACCGGACAGTCCGGTGACTCTCTGATCCTCTGCTCTGACTCTGCCGCGTGTACTGTTTACTGTCAGAGTCGACCGTTGGCGCCGAAGTAGCCGTTGCTCCGCAGTTACACCGGACAGTCCGGTGCACACCGGACAGTCTGGTGAATTTTAGCGGAGCGGCTGCCGCGCGAACCCGAGGCTGGCGAGTTCCGGAGACCGCGTTTCCTTGGAGCACCGGACATGTCCGGTGCACACCGGACAGTCCGGTGAATTATAGCGCGCCGGCTTCCGAGAATTCCCGAGGGCGAAGAGTTTGAAGTCGGAGTCCTCTGGCCGCACCGGACAGTCCGGTGCACACCGGACAGTCCGGTGCCTCCAGCCAGAGGTGCCCTCGGTTGCCTCGTTGCTCCTTTGTCGAATCCAAAGCTTGGTCTTTAGATTGGCTAAGTGTGAACCTTTTGCACCTGTATAACTTAAGTACTAGAGCAAACTAGTTAGTCCAATATTTGTGTTGGGCAATTCAACCACCAAAATTATTTAGGAACTAGGTGTAAGCCTAATTCCCTTTCACTCGGGCTCAGCCCCGGAAGACGATGAACTCCGCTCCGCCCGACCCCAGGGCTCGGACTTAGGCTCAGCCCCGGAAGACGACGAACTCCGCTTCGCCCGACCCTAGGGCTCGGACTCGGGCTCAGCCCCGGAAGACGATGAACTCCGCCTCGCCCGACCCCAGGGCTCGGACTCAGCCCTGGCCTCAGCCGACGGTCTCCGCCTCGTCCGACCCGGGGGCTCGGACTCGACCTCGACCTTGGAAGATAGACTCGACCTCGACCTCGGAGGAGCCTCCACCTCGCCCAACTTAGGGCACGGACCGACCACGTCAACAGAAAGCACCATCATTACCCTACCCCGAGCTGACTTAGGCTACGGGGAACAAGACCGGCGTCCCATCTGGCTGGCTCCACTATACGAGTAATGATGGCGCCCCGCATGCCCTGTGACGATGGTGGCTCTCAACCCCCTTACGGAAGCAAGAGGACGTCAGCAAGGACTCGACAGCCCCGACAGCTGTCCTTCCGCCAGGATCCAGCGCTCCTCCGACGGCCACGACACCACGCGAACTGGGTGCCAAAACCTCTCCGGCTGCCACGATGGCATGTACTTAGGGCGCTAGCTCTCCCCCGCTAGACACGTTAGCACATTGCTACACTCCCCATTGTACACCTGGATCCTCTCCTTACGCCTATAAAAGGGAGGTCCAGGGCCCTCTTACAGAGGGTTGGCCGCGCGGGGAAGGACGAGACGACGCTCGCGCAAGGCCGCTCGCTCCCTCCCGCGTGGACGCTTGTAACCCCCTACTGCAAGCGCACCCGACCTGGGCGCGGGGCTAACACGAAGGCCGCGGGTTCCACCTCCCACGCCTGTCTCCCTCCGGCTGCTTTTTCCCCCTTCGCGTTCCGCCTCGCGCCGACCCATCTGGGCTGGGGCACGCGGCGACAATTCACTCGTCGGTCCAGGGACCCCCCCCGGGTTTCGAAACATCGACAGATGGCTACCAAACGATGAATCCACCTCACTGGCAGGTTTGTCTTCTACTCGTAATAAATGTCTTATTGCTAACAATGATGGTGGAGACGAAAGCAATGATGAGGAGGAATATGAGGAGGATAGCGAGGATGAGTCCTCATCACCACAAGGTACATTTTCCTGTTTTGCGTCCACTGATAATAATGACAGGGAAAATGAGACCGATGATGTAAAAGAAGAAGAGATTCACCGGCTCTACACCCATCTCAACAAAGAAAACAAAGTGCTCTTGGTTAAGCTGTTGAGAAGAAACAAGGAACAAGGCGAAACGCTTCTCAGGCTAGAGGAGACTCTCATCAAAACCAACGACAGCCTAGAGAAGATGACCAAAGGACATGAGGAGCTAAAGTACTCTCATGGGAATTTGGTCCAACGGTATGAATCTGTTTTAATTGAGCAAAGAAATAATCATGATGTATTATCTAATGTTGCTCAACTTAAAACTGAAAATTCTATGCTTAGGAGTCAAGTAGAAATGATAAATTTAGAAAAACTTGCTCTAGGTGAAAAGTATGATATGTTGTCGTATTCTCATAGTAAACTAGCTGATGACCATATCATGCTTAATGTTGCTCATGAGGTTGTAATTACAAACTTAAATTCATGTGAACCTCATTCTTGCACAAGTGCACATTTGGATAATATATCACCATGGGCTAACCCCTGTCGCTCAAAAGGAAGCGAATGTTTGAATGAGCAACAAGTTGTAGGGTCAAAAAGGAAATTGCTTGGAAACAAGAAACAAAGACAATTAAGGAGAAGACGCCTTGCTCGACTTCCTCAAGATATCTACGAACACGTGGTGAAGAAGCTTGAGGAAGGAGAAACCGCAGCAAGGGTCAAACTCCTCGAGAAAGATGTTCCGAAAGCAATAAGTGAAGCAATCAACATGAGACAAGAAAAAGGTAATGATTCAATTAGTCATGTTATTTGCACTAATAATCTCTCTATGTCATCCAAAAGCAAAAAGAGAAGAGGAAAAAGGAGGTGCTTCAAGTGCAAGAGATTAGGTCACCTCATTGCTTCTTGTCCATACAAAGACAAGGACGAAGAGATAAGGAGATGTTTTGGATGCAATGAAAAGGACTACATGATCACCTCATGTCCGGTCATAAAGAATCAAGAACGTGCACCCTCCAAGATGACCCTCACCAAGAAAAATGATAAACATCAAGTGTCATGTCGGGTTGAGCCACATTTTTGCTACATGTGTGGTGAGCATGGTCATTCACCTAAGGTATGTAATAAAGGTAAGGTTCCTAAGCAAGTAAATTTGTCTCAATCTTATTCGCTTAGGAGACCCAAATCATACACTTGTGCTAGATCAATAATGAGATCTCCTAGAACTGGCACAAAGGCTATTTGGGTACCAAAGGCTTTTTTGGATGATCGTTATGGACCCATCCCGAGATGGGTACCAAACTGTGCCAACTAGATCATGAAGGTGCCTCGAGATGGACTGGAGACCATGGGAGAGCTTAAGATGGTTAATTCAAACTCTATGCTTAAGCTGTTGATTTTTATTGTCTATTCATTGACCCAAGGTTGAATGATTGTGCAATTCTAATCCTATGTTCATCTCAAGTTAAATAAGTTATAGAGGTCTTGAATCATTATTGGTGAATCAAGCAAAGGACCTTGATGAGAATATGCAACTTGCTCTCCAAAGGATGGTACCCGGGTATCTTAAGTACATTATTGCAAATCAGTATTGCTCTTAAGTTGGTTTGTTGTGCTACCTATCCTTGGAGTAGTTATGCTTTTGAGATTGCCTGTGTTATCAATGGTTCATAATGATGCTTGCTTAAATCATGATTGTGTGTTCTATATGTTATATCTTTTGAATCATTAAATGGGTAGTTTTTTTATTTGATATATTCACCAAGATTAACTCCTTTTGTGTTCATGGATAAACCTGTATCTTTGTGTAAGTCATGCTATATGGTTTTTAATGACTAACCTATGTGCAAGCATGATATCTTGTTTAGTACATGTTCACATAATTACCCTATTTTGATACTGTGTGTATACCAAATCCATGTTGTGCCACTAATGCACCTTCTTGAGTTATGAGGTGCATGAGCAAAAGGAGCCCTAAATTGGTGACAACAGGTGCTCTCACTCCACACTACCTAAAAGAATGGATCTCATGGCATTCAGGTAAAAGGCAAAGGTATGGAGAATGGAACTATACAATTTCATTAAATATCTTGAAGTTCCATTGATTATGATCACAGCTATGTTCTTGCCTCTGAATTGGTAGTATCTTAGCTTAGGTGCTCTTTACTTTAAAATGTTGTTTCTTTTGGTGTACCTAAGAAACCTTCTTAATCATGGTGTGCTTAGACATTGCGCTTTATATACATGATCTTGTCGTTTTCAATTGGTATATGTGGTGCAATGATTGTCATATATGAAGCATGCCTAGGTTGCTTGTAAAATGTTATATTCCTTGAGGCATGCATTGTTGTATTAAGTCAACTATTCAATTGGTATCTCTTTGTGATGAAATTGATAGAGTATGCCTTGACCAAGATATGCTGTGATCCCCTCTAGTTCTGAGGAAGCTAGAATGTGCAAAGTGCAAGTCATTCAAATACTTGATGCACAACTTTAGGGGGAGCACACATAACCTGTGTCTTTTGAGACTAATTGTTTCTTGAGTGATCTTGTATAGTCTCAAGGTGGAAAAGGGAAGATGAGCAGGAAATGAAGCAATCAGGACTTGGGTACCTCCATAAGTCAAGTATTTGGTATATTAAGTTGTGAGTAATTGCATCTTTATAGATTGCTCATGCTCTATAATATTTGGTGATACTAGATGCTTATCTTTAAATATCATGGAACTATAACAGTAATGATTTTTCAATTGGTAGTCATGGTAGTATGCTTCAATTGATATCTTTTGGCAATCACTAGAATAGAAGCTTCTTATTGTGCCACAATACTATAACTTGTTCTAAGTCTGGTATCTTAGCAACAAGAAAAGGTCAGGATAAAGGATCAGGCACAAGTATGAAGGAGCTTCCTAGAAATTAAACTATCAAAATGGAAAGTACATCACAACAGGGTAAAGGTACAAAAGGAAGTGTTAACCTTTTTGCGTATTTGTATCTTAATTTTCCTCCAATGCTTGTGTTGCATATGTTTAATGTGTAAGAGGGAGTAATGTTAGTGTGTTGTATTTTACCTACTAAATACCCTGCTATCCCTTGACATCATCCTATGTTCTTGCTTGAATATGGTTTTGGTGTTTGATGTCAAAGGGGGAGAATTTGTGCATTAAAGCTTACCTCAACCTGAGAGGAAAGCTTATCATAAAGGGGTTTCCTTGAGTTTTCTTGATCTTAAGGAAGAATGTGTTAGTTTGTGTTAGTTTTATTGATAATTCTTATCATATGCTTCTTGCTTCTTGTTGTATTATATGGTGATGATGCAAAATTAGTGCTTCCGTTGACATGAATCAATTGGCATCTATTGTGTTTATCCTGTAATAGATATTCATGTGGTTCTGGTGCTTTAAAATTGTTTTAAATTGGTATCTTAAGTGTGAATAGTGGTAGGTTGATATTCCTGTGGTATATCCAATAAATTGATTGGTGTTTAACTCTGATTCTGTGCATATGTTTAATTATCAACAATGCATCCCAGAGGTGCTAAGGTGTAGTATTGCTTCGAATTAGCCTAAGTATGTGCAATTTGGCATATAAGGCCAAAATTAAGATTTTGATGTAAGCACATATTTAGGGGGAGCATTCTATAAACTTAGAATTCAAAATTTGTGCTTTAAATCTTATTCTTGTGTAAGCTTTAATTGTGTTGCCATCAATCACCAAAAAGGGGAAGATTGAAAGCTCTATTGTGGGTTTTGGTGTTTAGATGACAACCCAATTAAAGGACTAACAAGTGTGCTAAGTGTTGAACAGGAGCTGAATGCAAAGCTAACAGGGTTCAACACAAGAAAACAGGTGTGTTGGTCCAAAGACAGAATTATATATAGATAATGGACATCACAAGAAAGATGGACACTGCTTAAGTGAGACTTGATGTGCATAACTTGGAGACAACTGATCAAACCAAGGATGGAAGCAAGAAGAGCTTCGAGGTACCGAGTGCACGGGAGAAAGTCAAGGAGACCAGGAACCCAAAGCCAGGGGTGAAGAAGGAGACTTGCGGAATCAGGGTTGATCGAGTTAAGAAGTGTTATGGTGCATCAAGGAACACTACATAAGGACATGACTTACAACCAATGAGGCAACATCTACAATTATGTGGTGTAAGCCATAAGGCTCAAGACCAAGCTCAAAAGGGAACAAGGTCACTGGAAGGAGAACAAATGTCAAAATCAGAACCGGAAGCAGCCCAAAAGAGCTAAGTGCACCTTGACCTTTAGTTTGGGTTGTTCCTATGTTTGGAGATATTCTATGTGACCTTTGCAGGATGTTGGAGCTCAGAAATGTCAATCTAGATCAAGTCAAGCTGACTTGATGATTTATGAGTCCAACATCAATCTCAGTCATGCCAAATGCTAAAGAAGTGAAAATCAAAGAGAAGGTATGATTCTAGACTTAGTACATTGGTTTTTGTGTACTAATATATTTGTCTAAGTGTTAGAAACAGATAAAAGAGATGCAAAAAGCTTGGCTGTGTACAGCCAAGACTCAGCTCAGTCTGGCACACTGGACTGTCCGGTGGTGCACCGGACAGTGTTCGGTGCGCCAGGCTGAACTCCGGTGAACAGGCCACTCTCGGGAAAGTTTGGCAGTGTACGGCTATAATTCATCGGACTGTCCGGTGGTGCACCGGACTGTCCGGTGAGCCAATGGTCGACTGCGCCAACAGTCGGCAGCACAATCAGCGGGCGACGTGTGGCCTGAGCCAACGGTCAGTTGGCGCACCGGACTGTCCGGTGTGCATCGGACAGTGTCCGGTGAGCGAAGACGATCGTTGCTCCAACGGTCAGCTAAGCTCAATTTGGAAGGAGATCGCGCACCGGACATACTACAGGACCTGTCCGGTGGTGCATCGGACTGTCCGGTGCGCCACCCGACAGAAAGCAAATATTGCCTTCCAAAATGAATTCCAACGGCTCCTAGGCCCCTTAGGTCTATAAAAGGGACTCCTAGACGCCTCCAACAGACATACAAGAGCAGCCAACAAACGTAGACATCACTCGGATCAATTCTCTCTCTCCCTCTCGTGTATCTCTCTCTAGTTTGTGTAGAGGCAAAGCTATAAGCCTTGAGAGAGTGGAGAAGTGCTGCTAAGAGCTAGAGCAAGGTCTTGAGCATATCGTTACTCTACCGGAGTGCTGTCAAGAAGACTGTAAGCAGACGCGGCTTTGTTGTAACCCAACTCAACATAGTGGAAGGCTCTATCTGTCATACTGACAGATTTGAGCAAACGGAGGAAGGAGTTAAAATAGACTCCAAGCCCAGGTGTGGCTAACTCCAACGAGGACTAGGCAAGCATTTCAGGCTTGGCCGAACCTCGGGATAAATCTCTGTGTCTGTGTGCTTCGCTCTGTATTGTGTGCTGTCTCTCTGTCTTATCTACTCTTTATATCTGCACTTCAATACTTATCTGTAGTACAAGTTATATTTAAAGTGCAAGGTATTTTGAGACAGGATCTTCTATTCTGCTGCAACCTACTCGAAGGGTCTTTCATTCCACTGCAATCTGGTCTTCGAGTAGAGTAAGAACTAAAGTTTTAAAGTGATAATTTTTATTCGCCTATTCACCCCCCTCTAGGCGACATCCAGATCCTGTTCCCGGGCAAATGGAACTTTCACCTATGAAAAGGAAATATTATAGTAGTAGTACAAGGCAGCTACATTAGAGAAACTTTAGTAGGCCAACATCATTTTACTTTGAGAATTGAGAGGCAAATTAGGATCTCTACTAGAGCCCTTAAACCCCCCTCATTCCTAGGGGCTCTACTTCGGGCCCTCATTTTCTTATTTTGATGGTTTTAGCTCGTGCACCTCATTTTCACCTGCGCTTATTTGACCTTTTATGATGCCCACACATCTTCAGTTGGTTCCTCTTCCACTTCGATGGCCTACCCTTGTCCAAATCCTCCTCTTCTTTAAATCTCTCCGTCGCCAGACTCCTCTCTAACAACGTATCCCTGCCTAGTCACTCACCTTTCGGTGCGACCATATATGAGTGAGGCTGATTCTAGAGATTTCTCCTAGTGGGACTACACCATCCCCAATAAAGGCCTCTCCTTACAAATCCACTCCTAGAGTCCTAGGTGACCCTTGTGATACCTTCCCCACGGATGCATTCCTCCATCGATGGTTCCTCGATGCCTCAAACACTCCTTCCTTAAGCACTCTTTGACGCCCTTTGCCTCCTCTTTTTCGACGCCATTTAGCTCCCCTTCCTTGGCTCCCTTCGGCATCCATGCTCCCCTGTCCCATGTTATGTCTATTGTGGGATAGATATGGTGCACTAAAATACAAAGTTTTTGCGTGGAAAAAAAAAGCATAGAGGAAACTGCGTCGTCGAGATTGAAGCGATGTCTTGACATCTTGTGATAATTTATGCTATAGTATCTATATATCAGGCAGCCTCGAAGTTGGTGTATATAATTGTATATGGATATGATGGTGCATTCACAGCCATGCCGTTGCCGTCTGATGTCCATGCATGCATATAGAGTCTCCCATGCATGCATGAATAATGCTTGCTGGCCTGGCAGCTGCCGACCGATGCAAATCTTTGTCCGATACACGCTAGCCCGGCCGGCCATGCATGTTCAATTCCCTTGCATGTCTGATCATCTCCATCTTGGTTGCATACCTGTACAGATATATATCCCTAGCTAGAGAAGGAACTGGATGCGTACGTCCATCAATCCAAGTCCAACGAGACTTCGAGTTTGATCGAACTGATGACCAGCTACCCAATCATGAAAAGTTATATCTCCATCCTAAAATAGCTACCGTTATGGTATTATTTATACTAATCAAACTTTACTAAATTTATCTAGATTTTATAAAAAAAATATCTAAAACATTTATACCAGTAAATAAATTTATTGTAAAAATACATCCAAAATTCTATCTAATAATAATAAATATTAATAGTGCCTTATATATATTTAGTTAAATTTAAAATAATTGACTTCTCAATAAACGAGAAACATTGGAATGGAGAGAGTATCTATTATCTGATCTACTTCCTTTATCCCGTAATAAATAATAAATGTACATCTCAATTATCGAAGAGTCATTTTTTTAAAAAAATATTCTTAAATTTAATTGAATATATACATAAAAATACTAATACCCTTGTTTCGAAATCATCATCATTAAATAGACCGTGGAATGCACTTTGATAATATACTTATTCGGAGATATAATTATTGATACGTTTTCATATAACTAGTTAATTGTAAAAAAACGTCTTCCCAACAAGCATAATGCGTACGTGTTTATTTTAGGACGGACAAGTACTCTAAGGTAGTGTTTGGTTGAAGAGCCAAGTAGAACGGAGCCGTTCTGTTCCAGTTTTGTTGTTGTTTGGTTACAAAGTAAGTAGAACGGAATGACTCCAATTAGAGAATATTCTCCTTAGATCCGGAACCATTCCGCTCCAAAAAATCAACCGAACGGAGCCGCTCCGTTCCCATCCCGCTCTCACAGTCACGCTCCGTTCCGTTCACTCTGCAACCAAACAAAAAACAGAGCCGCTCCGTTCCAGATTACCAAACACAGAACAGAGCGGCTCCGTTCCTAGAATCAGGGATGAAACGACTCCGTTCTACTTGGCTCCTCAACCAAACACTACCTAAAAAAGACTCTAGGCATATATAATATACACTACTACTATCAAAGAAAGGAAAAAAATACTACGTATAGTTTTGGTTAACATATCTAAATTAAGTTTAGCCAAATATAAAGGTAAAAAAAACTGTGACACCAAATTAGTATTTATCTTATGATAATTAAATTTAATGATACTTGTATGATATTATAAATAAAATAAAATAGTTTAGTTTTGTGTTGTGCTACAATTATATATATATTTTTTTGTAAACGGAGGACACTGGCCGGTTTGGTTGTAATCTTAAGGAGCTAAAAATTGCCAAACATTTTATCCACACTTCCCCAAAGTTAGATGCTTAAATTCTGTGTCACACCTTGGCATGTCTAAGAGAATCTTGCCACACTTGCATAAGTCATTGACGAGTGGAGACCTAGGCAGGAAAAGAAGAATCTCTTATCACAACTGTAGCTACAAACAAACACATATCTAATGCTTACAATTTTAAAGTATCACTAGATTCATCATAAGATAGATTCTTTACAGTAAATTTATTTAAAAAATATAAATATTAATGTCATTTCTATAAATCTAGTTACATTTTAGATTATTTGACTCGTATAGAGAGAGAAGGAGATTTTTCTTCATCTAACGGAAGGAGTAGCTACGATGTCTCATCACATAGTTGCATCACACTGGTCATAGCAGACTGGTGTGCATGTGCTTGTGTGCTAGCTAGTATTAGTATGAGCCTACTACTAGCAGTTGTCTTTCTGAACTACTGAACTCCCATCATATAATAAAAAGTCATTGCATGCGGGGCTGACATCTTGGTCCGTGTATTGGTATATAAGTACGTACGTACGTACGTGTGATACGTCATTCAGGAGGTAGTACACTGTAAAGTTCTTCGGGACTGCCGTGGTAGATCGACGGAAGATTTGCAGCAGGGAATGTGTTGTGTGGGACTGTAAATTTCAGATTCTTGATAAAAAAATAATCTCCAATATTTTTTTTTTGGATTATGGGGCAGTGTGTCAGAATCATCTAGAATGCTACGTTGTTTAGATGGGATTTTTTTGACAGATTTTTTTTCTCTATCTGCATTCTTAAAATCCATGTGAAGCCAAATGCAACCATAGCCACCTAGCTAGTAGTTCAGACCGGGCATTCGATTTTAACCGACAATTTAATTTGTTATCCGGTTAGGGGCAAATTTAGGGTGTTTATCGGGGTCAGCCGGCCTCGATAAAATTTATAAATCTTTAGTAAAGCATTATTAAAGTTCCAAAAAATAATATTATATAATAAAACTAATCTTAATAATTTCGATAATATTTTTGACTAGATTCACCACTAGGTTTGACATAAGAAAAAGAACCGACAAGTTCGGTGTCCGTTTCTACAAAAAACTGAAGAACCCGTGATGTCATGTCAACAGAGAAGATAAGAGAAGAAGAGAGAGCGACGAGAACTATGTAGATGATGCTGTGTATATGAATGTTGTATGTATATGTCCTTGTTTTATGAATTGTGTATATTTAAATATGTGGTTTTTCTGGTAAAAGCATATTAGGATTACTTTGGAACCTTATTTTTTAAGTGATTTCTATTTTTCTAAGGAAAATTAGTTCATTTTTCGGTTAGTTTAATAACCTTATTTTTCTATAAGATTTCTATTTTTTTAAAAGAAAATTAGTTCATTTTCCCTTAAAAAATAAGAATTCTTTGGAAAAAATAAAATTTCTAAACTAGTCCCCTTGTAAGAAAATAGAAATCTCTTTAATAAATAGGGTTCTTAAACCCGTCTTATTTCACGTCAAAGTCAACTTCCACGTCTGGGGAGAGACCGACAAAAGACCGGAAGTTAACGCGCGTCAAAAATAATTTTCGTCGGCCATATAAATCCTACGGAAATTGGAACTCCTGTGAGGAGGGCGATAAAAATTAGTGATTTTCGTTGTTTAATGGATGTCAACCAAAAATCGATGAAAATTAGTCAAAACTGATGGTAATTAGTTAAAACCGACAAAAAATAGCTAACTTCATATATTTTAGCTAATTAGTTGGTCTCTTGTCAATGGAAAAGGCTACCTAAGGCTCCGACAGCTTACTCATCTTCATCTATCAATTCAAACTACATCTATAAATAGTGTAGTCTACCGTGCAAGCCATATACACGTCATGCTAGCCTTAGGCTATCTCCAGCAAAGCGCACATATGGGTGTACAAAACATCATTTTTCACCGTAGGCTATACTGTTTATATAGAAAAATTTAAAATAGAGAGTGTAAAGGGGTGGGCAAAACTCCCGCTACCCATTGCCCAAACCCGATTTACCCGAATTCGAACCCGAATGATCGATTTAAGTTACTTGGATAATTCGGGTTATGAGTTTGGTACCTGAATTATCCAAACCCTCGTACTCACTACCGGAATCGCAGGCTTTGCCGAGTGCAGTACGCTTTGCCGAGTGCCTTTTGTCGGGCACTCGGCAAAGAAGGATTTGCCGAGTGCCGCACTCGGTAAAGTTAGGAACTCGGCAAAGAGCCCCTTTACCGAGTGCTGAACACTCGGCACAGGGGGCTCTCGGCAAAGACACGTTTTGCCGAGTGTCAAACACTCGGCAAAGGGGGCTCTCGGCGAAGGGCCGTCAACGGCCGTCCCAAAGCTGACGGCCGTTAGTCGTTGCCGAGAGCCTACGGCTGGCACTCGGCAAAGAGGATTCTTTGCCGAGTGCCACCCTGGGGGCACTCGGCCGAGTGTCATCTCTAGACACTCGACAAAGTATATTTTTATTTTTTTATTTTGTCTCCCAAATTTTTTGTGGTATGTTCCTACACTGTGTAGACCTACATGTATCATTTGTGCACAATTTTAACAAAGTTTTCAATCGTTAGTAGATTTAGTTCGTTTATTTGAATTTCTTCGGAAAATTTAGATTTGAACTGCAGGTCACTCAAAACTTGGAAAACCGTGCATGCAAAAATGATATTCATGTTACTTAGCATAAGTTACGACCGATTCCAGGAGCGGACCGGAAACTTCGAGCAACATGCTCACTAAATATGGTCGTGAACTTGTCATCGACATGTTTAAAAATTATATAAAACACAAACAAAGTCAGAAAATCCTGAAACTTGTCCACGTGTCATGATATCATATGTACAGGCTGCGATAAAAATTTTAGAATGTTTGGAGAAAGTTGTGGGACACTATGTGTACAAACCTAAGAGATCCACATTGAAACTCTATGATTTCATGTGTAGTTCTCTTAGGTTTCTACACATAATGTCTCACAACTTTCTCCAAACATTCTAAATTTTTTTCATAGACTCTACATATGATATCATGACATGTGAACAAGTTTCATGATTTTCTGACTTTGTTTGTGTTTTATATAATTTTTAAACAGCTGTATGACAAGTTCACGGCCATGTTGAGTTAGCATGGTGCTCGAAGTTTCCGGTCCGATCCTGAAATCGGTCGTAACTTGTGCTAAGTAGAATGGATATTATTTTTGCATTCACAGTTTTCCAAGTTTCGAGTGACCTGCAGTTCAAATGTGAGTTTTTCGAAGAAATTCAAATAAACGAACTAAATCTACTAGCTATAGAAAACAATTTTCTAATTGTCTCAAAATGGTACATGTAGGTCTATATAGTGTAGGAACATACCACAAAAAATTTGGTAGGGAAAATTAAAAAAATAAAAATGTACTTTGCCGAGTGTCTAGAGATGACACTCGGCAAAGGCCGGTTTGCCGAGTGCCAGATGGTTGACACTCGGCAAAGAATTGTGAAAGCATATTTGTCGAGTGCCGCCCAGTAGATACTCGGCAAAGTTTTCTTTGCCGAGTGTCAGCGATCTGGCACTCGGCAAAGAATATTTTAAAATTTTTAAAAAATCTTTGCCGAGTGCCAGATCGCGGGCACTCGGCAAAGAACAGAAATAAACCCCTGCGGGGAACCTTTCTCCTTCCTTCTCTCACTCTCTCACTGCCATCCGCGCGCCACCGCCGATTCGCCGCCGCGCCGTCCGCCCGCCGCCGCGCCAGCCCCTCGCCGTCACCGCCACACCAGCCCCTTGCCGTCACCGCCGTGCCAGCCCCTCGCCATCGCCGCGCCCGCGCCCGCGCCTCGCGCTCGCCGTCACTGCCTCGCGCTCGCCGTCACCGCCGCGCCCACCGTGCTCGCCGTCACCGCCGTGCTCGCCGCCGCGCCCACCGTGCTCGCCGTCACCGCCGTGCTCGTCACTGTCGCGCCCACTGTGCTCGCCGCCGCGCCGTGCTCGCCGTCACCGCCGCCGTGCTCGCCTTGCCCGCGCCCGCTGTGCTCGCCGTGCCCGCGCCCGCCGCGCTCGCCGTGCCCTCGCTCGCGCTCGCCGTGCTCGCCGTGCCCCTCGTCGTGCCCCTCGCCACCGCCGCCCGACCACGCGTACCATCGTCGCCCCCACACGAGGTATACACTTTTTATGCGTCAATTCACCATGTAGTTGTTGATCTACCAAGTTATTCGCATCTCCATCATGAAGCATTGTGATGGCTTGCAATGGGAAATAAGAAATATGACAACTGCTAGTAGTGTATACTTTAGGTGAATTTTTTCTTACTGTGTGCATGTCAGCCATCGTGCTGTTAGTTTTATTTGCAGGTTTTAAAAACCTCAACGTACAGGGGAGGTGCTGTCGATTTTTTTTGTATTAACAGACTTGTGTTTCTTTTTTACAGAGAAGATACTTGTCTTCCTAGCCGCCACTGCACCGACCTGCCACTAGCCTGACTCCACCGCCACCCTAGGTATAACCTCTACATCCGCATCATGGTCGTAGATCACCTAACCCAGTTAGGCGTCTCCCGTTCGAAAGTGATACGGTGTAGATATGCAGATCTTTGCATATCTACAAATGTATCAGTTTCGAATTGTCCACGTTTTTTGGACAGCCCGCGGTTGCGTAGATGGTGTTAGTTTCATGCTCTACTCCGGTCCAAGATAGAGTTTCGGCGTCACCTCCCTGTTGTTCTCCGGACAGTACACTCTCCCTGCCAGGACGTGTATCCGGAGAACAGCGGGGAGGTGCTGCCGAAATTCTATCTCGGATCGGAGTAGAGCATGGAAACTAACTCCATCTACGCAACCGCGGGTGGGATTAGGACCTATCGTCACCTATTAGAAGGTAGGAACGTAGTGTACATGCATTACATGTCTATATTAAACTATACTCGGTTATATATGTTAGAGGATGGAGGACCGTGAGTGGATGTACACGGACCGCGTTCGACGTAATGATGTCACCCCTGAATGGATTAGGAAGACCGATGCTTTCGTGGAACGGGCATATGGCGAAGCTGCTAAAGGAGCTAGCCTAGTCCCTTATCCGTGCAGCAAATGTGACAACCGGAAAAGAAAACCAAAGAAGGCCATGGTAGAACATATTTGGAAGAATGGATTTACGCCGGACTATACTCGGTGGATCTTCCATGGTGAAGCGCATCGCACGAGAGAGGAGGTGGTGAGACAACGCGTCGAGGATTACGATGCTGATGCCGGGGTAGCAGACATGTTGAACGACTATCACGAGGCGCAGTTCGCCGAAGGACGTACGGAGGACGAGCCAGAGGCGACCGCAAAGGCATTCTACGACATGTTTGACGCGGCACAGAAACCCCTTCACGGCAAGACAAAGGTTTCTCAACTGGATGCCATTGGGCGTATAATGGCGTTCAAGTCGCAGTATAGCATGAGTCGAGGCGCATTCGATGGTTTGTTGACAGTTATTGACAGCCTGCTTCCGGAGGATCACGTTCTGCCAAAGAGCATGTACGAGGCACAGAAACTCCTTCGTGCACTCAAGATGACGTATGAGCAGATACATGCTTGTCCGAAGGGCTGCGTCCTATTTAGGAAAGAACACACTGAGGCAAAGTACTGTCCGAAGTGTAAATCATCTAGGTTCATGGAGGTAGACTCTGGTGATGGACAGAAGAGGCAGCTCGACATCCCCGTGACAATCCTACGCCACCTTCCGTTCATACCGAGGATCTAGCGTCTATACATGACAGAGGAATCCGCGAAACAGATGACATGGCACAAAAAGGCAAACGATACAATCCTGACAAGATGGTTCACGCATCCGATGGTGAAGCATGGACCCACTTTGATGCCATTCACCATGAGAAAGCCAAAGAGGCTCGTAATGTTCGTGTTGCGCTGGCCACAGATGGGTTCAATCCCTATGGAATGACCGCTGCCCCATACACATGTTGGCCCGTGTTCGTTATCCCCATCAATCTCCCCCCCCCCGGCGTATGCTTTCAAAGACAGAACATATTCGTGTCGTTGATAATTCCTGGACATCGTGCTTAGTTTGTTATTCCAAGTTGCTCTTACGTGCGAATAATATAACAATCTAGCGTGTTTGAACTTGCAGGGCCAAAGAGAGCCGTCTATGAGTGCCGAGTTGAGACAAGTAGCCAATGGCTTTGCCTATAGGGTCAGGAAATTTTCTGGGTATGACGTCAATGGATACCGTTTTCGCACAACAAGCTACGACCAAAGTCGGCCCAATCGAAAAACCACGTGTTCTGGAGTCTTTACGCCCGGGCTTGACGAGGTCGAGTATTATGGAAGAATTGAAGAAATATATGAACTCAATTTTTATGGTTCCAAACCTCTTACTCCAGTGATATTCAAATGTCATTGGTTTGACCCTGAAGTTACGAGACGGACACATTCTAATCTTGGGATAGTCGAAATTCGACAGGATTCCACCTTAACAGGAGACGATGTCTATATTGTGGCCCAACAGGCCACACAAGTGTATTATCTTCCATATGCGTGCCGAACGAAACAACATCTTAAGGGTTGGGATGTTGTGTATAAGGTATCACCGCACGCTAAATTACCTGTTCCAAACAATGAAGATTATAACTTAGACCCGGACACATATGACGGAGAGTTCTTCCAAGAAGATGGGCTCGAAGGGCAATTTGAGATAGACTTAACCGAAGCGATCGGAATGGAAGTAGATATTGAAATGGTTGTTGATGACGAGGATGATGAGGTGCAAAATGAGAATGACTTAGAAATACTTGAAGGCAATGCCAATGACGAAATTGCGCCTTCAGATGATGTTGACTATGAAATGGTTGATAGTGATGATGACACTTATGATCCGGCTAACCCGGACACATATGAAGATTATTTTTAATCGATGTAATGCTATATTTCATTTATTTTGCATATGTTTCTAAATACATATTTTTTTATCTGTGCTTAATTGTTTACTCTTAATTGCAGGTTGTTGGACAAAGATGGTGGGCGGTGGGACGAGGACGAGGAGGGGGAGGGGGAGGGGGAGGAGGAGCACCCGTAGGACGGAGGAGGAGGCGCAGCAGGACGACGCCGTACAGCAGCAGGTGGAGCAGCAAGCCGCTGTCGATGCGGCACAGCAGGACGACGACGATGCGGCGCAGCAGGACGACGACGACGACGATGCCGCTCAGCAGGACGTCTCAGGTTCTGGCTCCTCAGGTTCGAGGAGTATCTACCTGCGAGGTCCCGCGAGCCTACCTAAGCGACCCATACTTTGTGACAGACGTCCGCTGATACGACCCAATGGAGAGAGGTAGGTAACTTTAGATGTTGTTGCTGCTTTTTCATATTATATGTTCAAATTAATAATAGAAACTAATACTTCATCTTAATCACTTCGACAGGTCTTGGATGGTTTTGGAGACTGCAGGGGGTCACGACCGCAACCCCAATGGCATCCTCGGCCTTCTATGCCGGGAACACTTCCCTGGACTTGTCGAGTACGCCGGAGTGACGAGCCCAGCATACACCTTCGACCACTACGCCGTCGCCCCCGATGCAGTAGATCGGGACGGCAGACAATTCAACAACAAGGCGGAGCGGGTGAAGCAAGAGCTGTGGGTAAGTCTTCCTCGCACTATATTGTTTAATAAGTCACATTTGTTGCATATTCTTGAAATAATGTATGGATACATCGTCTTTGTATGTAGGATTTCTTCAGGTGCGATGCTGGATACGAGGCCAGGGCGGATGTGGTGTCTACGACGTGCTGTAAGAAGCTCGTCGTGGACATGCACTACGAGGCGCGCATCCAGGCCATCGTCACTTACCACGGCTCCGTCCTTGGGGAGAAGGTGAACAAGAAGGACGCCCGAACCATGTCATTGACTGCGGACCAGTACTTGTAGGTAAATACAAAACTTTATTATTGGTACTAAATATGCTTATTCTTATCTTCTGATATGCGGTGTACTTATATTTTTTTAGATGATTCCTCATTGGTGCGCCGCGCATCCTGAGTGCTGGGAGAAGATGGTGCAGAGGTGGTGCTCGGCTGAGTGGGACGAGGCGCACAACGCTAGCCGGGAACGGCGTTTGCTGATGCAAGGTCCCTCCCACCATCAAGGCAGCCGTAGCCTAGGCAAATACGCGGAAGCATGGGTACACGCTCTTTTTTATTTAGGTATATAACTTTCGATTAGACATGATTTCTAACCATATCGTTGGTTTTCTCGCAGTCGGCGGCACATGGTGGCGCGCCTTGCTCCACGTTCTCGGCATATGCCATGGCCCACAAGGGGAAGGCAACGTCCGACGTCACCTACAACCCGGATGACGGGCCCGAGGCGTACACCAACCCCGCCATCCACAGCCGACTCAGTGAGTACACCGCCATGGCCAAGGAGGTCCATGGGCCAGATTACGATCCGAGGACCGAGGACATCGACGGAGATGTCCTCATGAGGGTCGGAGGAGGCAAGAGGCATGGGCGGTACTGGATTGCCGACGGGGCAATCGACTCGTCCTCCACTCCCACTCTCTCTCAGGTGCGAGCAAGGAGCACGAGCGCGAGCCCAGCCATACGACCTCGGCAGGACACCTCACAACATCGTATCCAGCAACTCCAGGTTATTCCTTATCTATTCATCGTTCATTGATTTTTATATATCTTCTCTTTGCATTATCGTAACATTAGGGCGAAATATTACAGACTCAGCTAGATGATGAGAGGAGGCAACGTGAGGAGCTGGAGAAGAGGATGGCGGAGATGTTCGCGTACATGCAGAGCCTTGGCGCCGCACAGGGTCATGCTCCACCACCTCCGTTGTTCCCTGCAGCTGACCCTACAAAGTTCACTACTCCTGTGAGTATCAAAATTTTAGTACTGCATGATATTTATTCATATGTTCTCACACATACAATCTCTTCTCTGTGCAGGGTCAATCGGCGGCGTCGAACAACCCTCATGCTTCGTCCAGCCCTTCGCCGAACCAGTCCAGATGCCCACCTCGTTGATGATCTGTTTTGTGATGATCCAGACTTACCTTTATGAGTGTTGGTGATGTTAGTTAAACTTTATCTTGTGAGATACTTGGTGATGTTAGTGATGACGCAGACTTATATCTGTTTTGTGATGATCCTTACTTATATTTGTGAGACTTTAGTGAGACTTTGTGATATATATGGTGTTGATGATAAATGTGTTCATTCTGTGATGTGATTGATATATAATGTGATGTGAATCATATATATCTTTTGTTTGTTTGGATGGAACAACAAAAGCAAATAAAAAAGGGACATTCTGGTCACTTTGCCGAGTGTAACACTCGGCAAAGGGGCGCTTTGCCGAGTGCTATGACCATGGCACTCGGCAAAGAAGGCAACCTGGGAACCGGTAAAGCCATCTTTGCCGAGTGCTGACAATGGCACTCGGCAAAGAAGGAAACCTGGGAACCGGCAAAGACATCTTTGCCGAGTGCCATTGCCAAGGCACTCAGCAAAGTGACTGGCAAAGGGGCCCACTGGAGGGTTCTTTGCCGAGTACCTGTCCAACAGACACTCGGCAAAGAAGCCTCCTTTGCCGAGTGTCTACTAGAGCTCTCGGCACAGGGACTGGCAGTGGGGCCCACTGGGTCAGTCTTTGCCGAGGGCCTCTCGAGCAAACACTCGGCAACATTGACCTCTTTGCCGAGTGCCACAGACGGCACTCGGCAAAGGATCCGTCACCGTTACTTGGCGCCGTGACGGTGACTTTTCTTTGCCGAGTGCCCGACAAATAGTACTCGGCAAAGAGGCTGTTGCCGATGTACAGTTCACCGAGCGTTCTTTGCCGAGTGTAACACTCGGCAAAGCATTTGCCGAGTGTAAGATTGCCTTTGCCGTGTGTCTGAGACACACGGCAAAGGAGCTGATTCCGGTAGTGACTATTGTAACGCGATTGTAAATTTGTGATGTACTAATATATGAACCATGAACTTTAATCAATGTATATGAGACTTATGAGTAGTGTGGTGTTTCTTGAAAAAATTATATTATTTTGTTACATGTAATATTTACTTTAATTTCATTGTCTTTACTACTTGATATTACAACCGGGTAATTTGGAAAAAAAAAACCGAACCTGAATTTTGGGTACCCGAAATTTCAGGTAGAATTTGTGAACCGGTATATTTTGGATCTGGTTCTCATTACCTGAATTTTCAAATATCCGAATTATCTGATATGAAAAAATTCAGTAATCCGAACGCCCAAAGGTATAATATGGGTAGGATAGAAAGACAACGTGATATAGCGTAGTATTTGCATCGTCGGGCATGACTGCAGAAAAGCCCTCCGCTGGCCATGGGGCCATGGGCCTGTTTGGTTTAGCTTTTTTCTAATCAACTTTTCTGAAAATCTGGCTGTAGAGAGAATCTGACTGTGAGGAGAATCTGAGTATCATTACGATTACATGTGGAGAAAGATAAAGTTATTCATAGGGCTCAAGATCTAGAAAGTAACGGATTACTACTATTACAACGACTCAACCGATTATGTGTTTATATTGATTTTGGATGATTTTTGCCCCCCAACGAATTTTATAGAAGCTGGCTGAAAAACTGAGCGTTTAACAGTCCGCAACAACTTTTGGTGGCCAGAAACTGCCAGAAGTCGAAACAAATAGGCACCATAGCCCATAGAAGAGGCAAAACCCCAGGAGCTTGCAGCGGCACCGTCGGCAGCTTCCGATTGCTCCGTTGCAGCGGCAGGGGAGGCTGGGCCCTCCTCCACCCACGAGACTAACTAAATATAATGGTTTATTTCTAAAATAAACTTATTTAAAAATAAATTTTCATATTTTTAAAATAAACTTATTTAAAAATAAATGTTCATGATATTTTTTGATAAGTTTAATTAAATTTAGGATTATCTGGCGCCGGAAAACAAGAATTAACTCTATTTTATTTTTTTAGACCGGAGGGAGTACTGTACGGTAGGCAGAGGTGACTCAACTACCTTAGTAGCCAGTAGACACTAGTGCCTATATATAGGCGTTCAGTGTAGAGATGGTGACCTATGAATAGTTCAAAAGTATCATGCATGTGAGCAAGTCATGTCACTGTGCAAGTGATGGTATTGGATTCCTTGCCTGAATCTGGACATCTACCCGGTAGCCGGCAGGTAGTCCATTCCGAGCAGGTACAATCTTGGCATGGCCACGCCCGCATGGAGCTCGAGCCTGCTCTACCAAAAAAAAAAAAAAACAAACATAGTAGCCCCTTTCTGAAATCGGAACAATGGAAAAATTTAGGAATTTTAGAGGATTGAAATTTTATAGAAAATTATCATATATACTCTCTTTGTTTTAAAATAGTATTCATTTTAGTCATTGGTTGTTTTTATGTGTATATTCAAATATTGTATGAATATTAATTATCTAAAACAAATTTTAATTTAGGACCGAGAGAGTAACCCTTTACAACAAAGGATTGAGTTTCTATAAATCCTATAAAACTTCTATGGAATGGTCCATTGTATAGAGATTTTGGAGGAATTCTAACATGAGATCCAACCTCTTGAAAAATTTTCTTTGTGTCTACCTCTCTCCTCTAATTCCTGTGTTTTTCCTATATTGCATCCAAACACTCTATGAGAAGTTGTCCTGTGTTTTTAATTCCTGCAGAATTACAAGTGCATACAACTCTATTTCTATGTTTTTCCTATTTCAGTATTTTGTCAATCCTGTAGAATTAGGATTGCACATGAGACAAAGCTAAACAAAAAAAAAATCTCGAGTAGGTATGCTATGTTTAACATAGTTAACCATTTCTTTAACTCTTGCTTTAAACTAGAATAGCCACGTTTTTTCTAATATTGACTAAAAATTCTTCGAAAGTGTTTACTAGAGCTTTTTTCATAGAAGTTGGGGTAACTTCGGAGATAAAGATGCTGATTGCGATGGGAGCATGTGAACGGTGAAAAAGAGAGAGTGAGGGCCCCATTGCATGGGCCTTGTACCCCTATTTATAGGGATGTGGCGACGTACAACTTCATATAAAACTTTATTTATGACCATAAACTTTACACACATGATCTACTGAACCCAATAGGGGTATTGTCGTATTTTCCTCTGTAAAATGTGTTGTGCAAGTCTCCTCTATCATCCTTCGCCCGTATGACACCATGGGCAACATTCGGTCCTTTTGGAACGCTTCATCTAAGCTCTGGTGATGGAGTTGTTACTTCCTTTTTGGTGACGAAGCTATTACTTTCCTATTTAGGTCATGAAGACCTCATAGATGAAGCTTATATAGTAAACCCTAAAACAGACTTGGAAATGAATAAAACTCATTAATTTAAGGACCTTCGATAAAGGCACATCCCCAACACTAGCGCTTCAGCTTCTCCCATGAATCAATAGAATTGATTGGGAGACCAAACAACCACTCCCTAATAGTGGAGACAAGACACATTGGCAAATAATTTGCCATGATTGATGTGTCCCCACCTATCTCCATGATAGAGTTGATAGACCCCAAGCCAGTCTAATGGATTAGAGCGGCCATCATATGATTTGACTGGAGGGGGCTTGAAGTTCCTTAGCCATCTGACTGAGCTTAGTTGGCCCATGAATGACTTGATGATGGAGGACATGAGGTTGATTGTTGCCTAGCCCTGCTGGATTTGGTCATAATCATAACCGATGTCTTCATGTTCAGCCTCATATCCATTATAATGATGATATGGATGCCTGATGTCGTCCCTGTTGTGACACCCCAGTGTCACCTAGGGTTTCTCTTAAAATGCCAAACCAAGAACCATCATTTTATGTGAACCAAAGTAAGCATGAGCATCAAATTAACTTAAGAATAAAGAATTCACCAAGCATACACTTAAAAGTATCATGATCACAACAAATGGGTCTTTCAAAAAGGTATTAATGTTGTAACCCTAATATAAACCCTAAGTGAGCCCCATGAGCAAAATTCAAGAAAATAAGAAAAAGGGGATGAAAAGTTTAAAATTATGACTTGAGCCAATTATAAAAATTGAAGTATATTTAATAAACAACAAGAAAGGTTGAGAAAGCTTAGCCAAAATAACTCAATTAAAACCCCAAACCAAGCTTCTCATGTGGGGACTTAATGGGAATTCTGAATTTCAGAATTCTGAAATTCAGACCTTGAGCCAAAGATCAGGGATGTTCACCTTGATCCCCAACTCGAATCCTAATGGCCCCATTGACAAAATTGTGTCTAACTAACCCCTCTGTCGTGTGCCAGAAGATGGCATTGGGACGCGAGCCCTAGACACGACAAAACCTTGGATTTGCCTCGGGTTTGGGCAGGGAGACAGACCGGATTTCCTGGCTCCATATCTCTGCAACCAATAGGCAAAATCCTATGACCTCCACACAAGAATGGTAGCTTGTAGGGAGGGGAAGAGGTTTTGTGCACTGACCAAGGCGAGAGCAGGCTCGGATGAGCGACCACACGTGCCAGAACTTGGGCAGAACGCACGGGCACACGTGTTCGACCCTGGTCGGCACGCCAGAGCTCGCCCAACCCGCGCGCGCTCGCCCCGGCGTCCGGTCAAGTCCGCCGCGTGCCCATGCCCTCGGCCGTGCTCGCCCGTGCCTATAAAGCCTCCCCGGGCGCACCTCACTTCGGCCCGTACTCACCCTCACCGGCCAGCCCCCTCTCCTTAGCTCCGGCGAGCTCAATTCCGCCCGCCATCGCCGCCAGAGCTTCGGCCACCGTGGCCAGCCCACTCCAGCCATCCTCAAGTCGAGCCAGTGCTTCGGCTAGCTCCGCCAGTAGCCCGTGAAGCTTGCCAAGCCCTCGGACCCGGCCGGACTTCACCGGAGGCCCGAGATCGACCTCACCGGACTTCGGTCTTCCGCCGCCGCGCGTGGACCGAGCTATCCAGTGAGTCTCCGACCGATTCCTTACATCCATATCTTCTCTGGCATCATGTGAACCCCTCCGACCCATCCAATTGGTCTATCTCGCCGTGACCAGGCCGGACCCCTCGCCGCCGACGAGCATCCCCGCCTGCGCGCGTGGACCGACCGACTCCGGCCATCTCCGACGGCGACCCGCACCTCGTTGTGATCCCCGAGACCTCCCCTACGTCCTCGACCACTTCACCGGAGCAATCTCGCCGCCGGTAAGCCCCTCCGCCCTTTCTTCCGCCGCGGTTGCTGTTTAACTTAGAAGAAGGACCTCGGGTTAGGATTTGTAGAACCCGGGGGGTTTTCTGTAATGTCAGAGACTCATGTGAATAGTAGCTTAAGGATTGATTCGCGAGGAAAGCTTAAAAACCCGCCAGGGACCCCAGTGCAAAGTGGATTTCCATTAAACCAATTCTGTTAATCTTTTTAATTGACCAGAGGACTTAGAAAATCCATAACTTGATGAATTTTTCATAAAAAGTTGTCAAACTAATTTTGCTAGCTCCTGAATATTATGAACTATCATTTAAAAATGATAAACCTTATGTTTTCTGTTCAAAATTTTAAAGTTTAAAATTAAAAACAAAAACCCACCAAACCATGTTTAATTAAGGAAAAAATAGTTTTTCTCCTGTGCTGAACTTAAGAAAATCTGTAGGTATTCAAACCTCATTTAGACATTGTCTAAAAATAGTAGGAACCCCAGTATTGAAAAATGTGATGTAGATATTCATTTAAAGCTATTTTGCCCAAAACTTAGGAAAAATCAGAAAGGCATTAGAAATTAATGAACAATGATTAGGATTATTTTTCCTAGTTTACTTATGTAACAGAGAACCTAGGAAAAATGCAGAGACCATTAATTTGGACCAGTTCTAAATTAAAATGTTTTATTTGGCCTTATGTGGACTGAAAATCAATTATTAGAGTAGCAAAACTAGAACCAAAATGAGTAGTAAAAATCCAGTGGACTTACAACCACCAGAGCCCCACTACAAAAATAAAGAACACCTCAGTTCAACTTTTTAAGTAAGGAGAATAAATATAAGATGATAATGAGGCATTCTCCAAATAAATCATAAACAACCCCTAATAATATGATAATGGGCAACCAAAAAAATTAGCTAAGTCCATAATGAGATAAACCATCAGAGAAAAATGCAAACCCATGAAAAGGAAGCAAATTCTTATCTATTGCTACTGTTTTATGAGAAAGGCCACTAAATTCAAATAATGCATACCACCCCTCTCCTTAAGCAAAAAGATGCCAAACTTCAGAATGATTGCTCTTGCACAAAACAATAGCTAAGAAAAATAAAAAACTCTGTTGTTTGATATTTTTCAAATATAGTGGTAGTAGAAAGCACCTATTTGGTTAGAAACTTGAGAAAACCATAGTAAAATAACTAAAAGGTATTAATGGCTAGAAATTTGTATCAAGTCATGTTACAACCCCTAAAAGCCAGCAAAAATAAGTTTTATAGAACTACCCACTGTCAAATAATAGTTGTAGTTCAAGCACCCCTTCTGCCCTAGAATTTAATAATTTTGTCCAAGAAAACTATTCACTTTCTGATCCCCAAATTTTGAAACAGAGAAACATACACCAGTGCCAAGCCACTGTAATTTTTGCAGAATTTTAGAATTTTATAGAAGCAACTTGTAGTTTAAACCTACTCCAAAACTTTTAAGAGAATAAAAGAAAGGGAAAGAAGAAATAAACCTCACCCCAATAAGCCTATCCTAAATACTTATCAATTCTCCCCAAGACTTAAAAAGAATTCAGTGAAACCCCTAAAAGTAAAACCTACCACTTGCCTTAGCTAAAGTTTAACTTAATTTATCAAGTATACCACCTTAGGGTCTTACATAGGTAAAGTTAACCTTGTTTAAATCAAGTGGATCATACACCGTCAAAAGTTGTAATTTCTAAAAGCACATATCGTATCATGCATAAATCTTACGCATTGCATTCATTAGATTGTAATCTTGCTGACGGAGAGTACGTGCTCATCCCCGAGCAAGGACCTGTCCAAGAGGAGGACCAGGAGCAGGCTTCAGAGGCTGCTATCGAGGATCTCCCTGCAGCCCCAGCAATTGAAGGCAAGCCCCGGTTTTATGCATAACCGTTTATATATGCTATTTTACTACACTTAATGTTTGTAGGTTTGTAATGTGCACTTAAGTGTAGGAGTTGCTTGAAACCTCTAGTTGCATGAACTTAGGATTCCTTTTTGAGATGAATATTAGTATGCTAGGTCGAGTAGCTGCTTTGCTAATCAGGATCTCGGTAGAAGTCGAGTGATTTTTCTAGCACTCGCGCAAGGTCAGGAATTGATTGTATTCATCTTGATAACGGGGTATATATGTTGGTCTATGGACTTGGATCCAGGGAGGATGTCTTGTCCATGAGACGGGAAAAAGAATTAAGGATTAATGTCACTACAGGAAATCAATTAATTCCCGTCGGCTAACAACCGACGGGAATAAGCCTTAAACCGACGGGAATTACTTATTCCCGTCGGTTTAAGGCTTATTCCCGTCGGTTGTTAGCCGACGGGCGTCAGATGTCGGGGATACGGTTACTCCCGTCGGCGGCTGACGGGAATAATTAATCCCCGTCGGCTAGTTAATGACCGATGGGAGTTATGGCTAATTCCCGTCGGCTGACATGGCCGACGGGAGTTATCATTTAATTCCCGTCGGCCCTACCAGCCGGCGGGAATTAACTATTAACTTCCGTCGGCCTTGTCAGCCGACGGGGATTAACTGATAACTCCCGTCGGCCTAGTCAGCCGACGGGGATTAACTGGGCCGATGGGAGTTAATAGTTAATGCCCGTCGGCTATGGTCAAACCGACGGGGATTAACTGGGCCGACGGGAGTTAATGTATATTTCTGCAACACCAACACCAAATTAGACATTTCTCTATAGACAAACATATGACAAAATATATATATCATCCACATGAACATACACATCACAAAACATACACATCACAAAACATATATATCATACACATGAACGTACACATCACAAACGCATTATAGGTTAAATCCGTCACATAACATACACAAACATTTCTGATACGAGTTAAGATCAAGTGTTTACACAAACATAACGTCCAGGAGTTAAAAACATAACGAGCACGAGTGTTTAGAGATAACCACCACTTGGGTGGTTAGAGCTTTGGCCGCCGCCGCCACCACCACCAGGAGGAGGGAATGCGAAGAGAGAGTCAACAAATCCAGTCCTTGCTGGATTAGACCCACTACCACCCGCTTCAGGCGTAACCTATGCAAGTTAGCAAATATCAACACGTTAAATACAAATATCAAAAAGTATACAAGTGTATAAATTAATCGAGAGTTATGAAACGTACCCTATCTCCAGGTGCAGGTATATGTGGCGGAGGGGTGTTGAACTGTGGTGGTGGAACTGGTGTGTTTGCAAATTGGCTCCATTGTGGTGGCGGTGGAAAATTTGTTGCCATGCTCTGTTGCTGCATTAACTGTTAAACATATGTGTTACTACTGAAGATGTTGTATTGAAATATAATAATTTAGAGTTCGGATTATGTGTACTCACTTGATACATGGCTTGGTTATGGGCATTGCAAGCCTCCATAAATTCGCGTTGTTGTCTCATCTCTTCACGCATCCTCATAATCTCCAACTCCTGCTCGTTCAGTCGACGAGAGCATGAGCTACGGGAAGACGAACCCGTCCTCTGAGATCTCACCGACGACGAGTCAATGAATCCGTCGAAGAGTGCGTATCTATAAGTGATTCAAAAAATGTTATTACTGCATAATCAATTTAGTGTCAACCATATAATTTCATAAGTTAGAGCTTACCGTCCATGCGCTTTGCCACCACCGCTTGCGTACACCACCGAGGGATCCACCGGTTCATGATGCCAGTCAAAGTCAGGGCCATGGAGACGAACCATCTCCTCCCCATATGCCGCCTATACATCATTCACAACCTTCTTGTGACCCGTAGGAAGAACCTCGCTAATCAAATCCACAAGCTCCTTGTAACAATTAATTGAGAATGCAAACTTGGACTTGATTGACATCAACCGGGTCACGAATTCCAGTACGGTCACGTCAGTGTGCCCGTGAAGAGGCTCTTCTGACGCTTTGAGTAGGTCGAAGAACTTCTGAACCTCCGGTGTAGGTGAATCATGATGATCTGGTGCCAGTTCAGGCTGCAGATCCTCAAGCATCTGGTCCATCCTATCAACATCATCTTCACCGTCATCAACTTCTACTTCTGCTGCTCGTTCAACATCTTCACCATGGAGATACCAGACCTTATAGCCTGGCACGAAACCATGCGAACACAGGTGTAGTGTGACCTGCCTCTTGGTGTGGCTCGTCATATTTCTACATTTATTGCATGGACACCTAATATTATCTATTTGTGACAAAGCAGCTGCATGGTCCAGAAACATCTGCGTCTTGGCAAACCATTCACTTGTGTGACACCCACCCTTCTTGAAACCTTCATACATCCAATCACGTCTATCACCCATTATTGCGGCTGTGTGTACGAGTAAAGAGTGTGTGTGAGACAATCACGTTTCTACACGTCACACATACATCTATAGGTAAGTAGTAAAACTATATATATACATAAATAACTATATATATACATAAATAACATTAAATTTATCAATATCGAAACCTTCATACAACCTAATATTATAAGTTAAATCTAATTATTAAATAACATCAAATTCAACAATTCAATAGCATAAGTTAAATCTATTATAATAATAGAATTAATACTTACCTAACATCAAGCCACACATGTGATATTAAACTAACTCTAATCACACTCTAATCACATGTGATATTAAACTAACTCTAATCATATAAAAGTTAACTCCCGTCGGTCATAAAAAACCGACGAAAATAAGCATGTATACACAAATTTAACAATCGCACTCGCATTTACATTAACAATCGCACTCGCATTTACATTCAATAATGCATAAAGTCATATGAAAACTAAAAACACTATAAATTAACAATTTTAAACTAACTCTAATCACATGAAAGTTAACTCCCGTCGGCCACAAAAAACCGACGAAAATAATCAATACTTATTTACATATAGATAGAATTATACCTCAGTTACTGATTCCCGTCGGGGCACGAGCTGACGGTGGACGACGACGGGCTGGGGACGACGACGCTCGGGGTACGAGGAGCTCGAGAGCTTGTGGTGGCACTCGGGCGGCGGCGGCGGCCCTCGAGCAGGGCGGCGGTGGTCGGGCGGGGCGGCGGCGGCGCTCGGGCGGGGCGGCCTCGGGCAGGGTGGCCTCGGGGGCAGGGCGGCCTCGGGCAGGGCGGCGGCGGTGCTCGGCCAGGGCACCGCTCGGGCAGGCTGCGGCTCGGGCGGGGCGGTTCGGGCGGGGGCGGCCGGTGGGCTCGGGCGGGGGCGGCCTCGCCGGCGGCGCTCGGGCAGGCGGCGCTCGGGCAGGGGCGGCTCGGGCGGCGGTCCGGCAGGGCGGCGGTTGAGCAGGGGCGGCGGTCGGGCAGGGATTGTGCGAACGGAGAGGAAATGAGCCCGCGCGGCTGCGGCCTGGCTCTAAAAAGATTAATCCCCGTCGGCTAGTATACGGGGCCGACGGGAATTAACTTATTCCCGTCGGCCAGAGCACAGGGCCGACGGGAATTAAAATAATGGTCGTCGGCTATTTTGTGGCCGACGGGAATTAGTCTATTCCCATCGACTTTCGCTCTGGCCGACGGGAATTACCCTGGCCGACGGGAATCAGTAGAATTCCTGTAGTGTGTGTGGATACTTGAGTCAAGCTTTTGAACGTACTAAGCACATGCCGGGAAAAATGGTAACCGGTAAACCTAGTACCTGAGTGAAGCCGGGCGCGGACTTTATCCCTCATGCGACCTGAGACTGGGTCTCCCATGCTAGCTATGGTGGGTACAAGTGCGGTCACTGCACGGCGGCAGCCGGGGTCAGTGGAGCATTGTATGCCAAGGCGGTGAGGCCTGGACGCGAACAGGGAATCGATGGGGACGGTTGTCATGTGTGGGGTCGGAGTACCCTGACATGCCATGTGTTTAGGTTTACCTTGCAAGGTTAAAACTCGATTCGAATCGTCTGCTTCTCGCAGCTAATGAGACTGCTTGATTCCTTGTACTGCATCGAGTAAGAAGTGAAATGAGGTTACATGAGATAACTTGATTATTGATCTAAATGCTTGTTACCATGTATGCTTAGAAGAAGTAAATCTAGCTAAGTAATGATGGTAGAATTTGAAAAGCTAAAAGTTGATTTAGAAACAGCTAGTGCTTTTTGGCAAACCAAACCCCTCAGCCAAACAGCTGCATAGTCTAGAGGTAGAGGAGTAGATTCCTCACACCGGGTAAGTCTAGCTGAGTATTAGTATACTCAGCCTTGCTTGTGGCACAATTTTTGCAGGAACCATTCAGGAAATGGTTGATGGTGTGACTTGTCCTACCACCCTGCCACCGGGTTGGACGGTCGAGTGGGATGTTGCTCCGGCAAGAGAGGAGCACGAGGAGTAGTGGGCTAGGCCTTGCCCAATTCCTCGATACCGACGACATCGATTATCCGCTGCACTTTATTTTGTGAACTCTCATTGGCTACTCAAAAACTCCGATTTATGTAATAACTCAGTACTTAATTTGTGGATTCCTGTTTTATTGTATTTCTTCTGTGACTCACCTTTGTGTGATATTGTGGAATTTGATCCTGGTTAAGTGGCTCCATCAGACTAGATCTGAGGGACTGACGGGTTATTCCGATTTAAGTGCGTTACGGCCCCTGAGGCGTGACTTAGGCACTTAAGCTGGAATAATTCGGGTGGTTCCGCCACAGCTGTCCTGCCACTGATGGTGTTGATTCGATTCTACACAAAGATTTCTCTTGACATGAGTCAGAGTTTGATTGTATCGAGATGGTGGTTGAGCCCCATCACGATGATTATGAGAGGTACTCTGTGGCGGAACTGCCCGAATTATTCCAACTTAAGTGCCTAAGCCCTGCCTTAGAGGCTAGACTACACTTAAATGGGAATAACCCGTCAATCCCTCGGATCTGGTCCGACGAGGCCACAACAGGATCAAGTACCACAATCTCACTCGATGGTGAGTCACATAGCAAATACAATAAAGCATCAAACCATGCAGGTAAGAGTGTTAAATTATTACATCATCATCATCATCATCGGAGTTTTGCAAAAGTGACCATCATTGTTCGAAGTGCAGAGGAAATTAACTAACGGTAAATAAACAGAGAGATGGGGAAGCCTGTCTCATCACTCCTCATGCTCCTCCTCGGCCGAGGCAGGGTCCCACTCGACAGTCCAACCCGGTGGCAAGGTGGACGACCAAGTCACTCCAGCAACCATGTCCTCCAGAGAACCTGTAAAAAATTATGCCACAAGCAAGGCTGAGTATACTAATACTCAGCTAGACTTACCCGGTGTGAGGAGTCTACTCCTCTACCTCTAGACATGCAGCTGTTTGGCTGTGGGGTTTGGTTTGCCAAAAACACTAACTGAGTTTCTAAGTCAAGTTTTAACTTTGTCAATTTAAGTGTGACTCTCTTAAGGCTAAATGTGTACTATCTACTCATACATGGTAGCAAACATTATTAGCAACCAACATCTTATATCAACTCATCATATTTCCACTTGTTACTCAATGCAGTACAATGGATCAAGCAGTCTCATTAGCTGCGAGAAGCAGAGATTCGAATCGAGTTTTATCCTTGCAAGGTAAACCTAAACACACGACATGGCGAGGCACTCCGTCCCCACACACATCAACCGTCCCCATCGATTCCCCGTCAGCAGATCAGGGCTCACCGCCTTGGCGTACAATGCCTCACTGACCCCGATTGCCGTCGTGCAGTGACCGCACTTGTACCCACCATAACCGGAATGGGAGACCACGTCTCAGGTCGCGTGAGGGGATATGTCCACTGCCAGGTTCACTCAGGTACTAGGCTTACCGATTTACCATATTTCTCGGCATATGTTTAGTACGTTCAAACGCTTGACACAGGTATCCGCACGTTAATCCTTATTCCCATTTTTCCTCGTAGACCACGCATCCCCATGGATCCGTGTCCACCAACCAACTATCAATGTGATAAGAAAAGTGGGTACAACCAATTCCTGCTCTCGCGCGAGTGCTAGAAAAATCACTCGTCTTCTACCGAGATCCTAATTAAATAAAGCAGCTACTCGACCTAGCATACTAGTGTCCATCTCAACAAGGATTCCTGAGATCATGCAACTAGGGTTTCAAACAACTCCTACATTTAAGTGCACAGTACAAGCCTACAAACATTAAGTGCAGTAAAATAGCATATATAAACGGTTATGCATAAAACCGGGGCTTGCCTTCCAAGGCTGTGGCAGGCAGGTCCTCTGGTGCTGACTCGGGTGCTGGATCTGGTGCTACCTCCTGAGCAGCTCCTTGCTCCGGCACGAGGATGTACTCTCCGTCAGCAAGGTTACAGTCTATCGAATGCAATGAACATGTATGTCATGATTATGCAGGATTTAATAACATTATGCTAAGAGGAAACTAAGTCAAGAAGTAACTTAGGGTTTCTTAGTCATGCGGGGCTTCTAGTGGGTTATGCTTATTACTTTTTAGGCTTAGGTTTTTATTGAGGAAAAACATAGGGGATTTGTATTGCCTTTATATATTTCAGTGGACAATTTACAAGGGTTTTAGGATGACACTAATTTCCATTATTCATTTTTTTCCTTTCCTTCATTTTCTACTTATAGTCTCTAGTGTAGGTTTGAACTACGACAGTGGTTTAACATTTTCCAAAAATTCTGTAAAAATTACAGTGGATTGCCATTGGTCATTATAGCCCATTCTAGGAAATTGAGGTTCAAAATAAAAAGGCTAAGCTTTAGACAAAAATTACAAAGGTGGTGTAAAATGGGCCACTTTACACTACACCTCTCCTTTAGAGTTGAGTTCCTTCCTAAGGGTTATTTTTGTTGGGATCTAACAGTAATACCAAACCTCTGTGCCAAAGTTTACAGAAAGTTAATTGGTGATTATTTAGTTGTGATTTTCTAAAGTTTTATGCCAAAAAGGTGCTTATAACTTAACTTGTCATTTGAAAAATATCAAACAACAGATTTTGTATTTTTCCTATGTTCACAATAACCAAACATTAGTTATCCCAAGGTTTAAGGTGTTTTCATCTTAGGGTTATTTTTGTAGGGTTTTTCTAAGTTTTACTTGTTTTCTAAAAATAAAAGGGATCCTACTTATTTTATACTAAACCAGGGTATGATAGATTTTTCTAGTAGACTACATGGAATAAGTAATCTAACAAAAATAGGGGTGCCCTCTGGTTCATTATTTAAATCATCTTTTCTATTTTTCTTAATCTTAAGCATATTGTAAAATGAATGGCAAAAACTAATTTAATGGGGTGGATAGAGGGGTTTAGCATTTTTAAACAGGTCAGTAGGTGGACATAAACTTCTCCAAATTTTCTTAACCTTAGTCAATTAGCACAACTATTTTTCTTTCTATTATTGAGCTTTTGGCCAAAACTATAATTAAATCAGAACCTTAAAGTTTTCTATAGTACATGGGGGGTTTTATATTTTTCTTAAGTAGGTTACATTATTTAGAGTCTGACAAAATTGGTTTGACCAAATTTGGATGAACTAAACAGAAGTTATGAATTTTTAAAGTCTCTGCTTAAATTAAAAACAGATTTAATAAGAGTTTCCTGGAAAAACAGTTTACACCGAGGTCCCTGGGTTTAAACTAAATCAACCCGCACAGATCTACCCCTACGCCACTATTCCCCTGGGTCGCTGACAGTTCAAAAAGCCCCCTGACCTTTCCTTCTTCTTCCCCGAGGTCCTTCCCCCAATGTAAACAGTATTCGCGGGAAAGAAAAGGATGGCGCGGCTTACCAGCGGCGAGGTAGGTCCGGCGAAGGGCAGGGCTGGCTCGGGGAGGCTCTGGCGGTCACAGCGAGGTGCGGCTCGACGACGGGGATGGCCGGAATCGTTTGGTCCACGCACGCAGGCGGGTGTTCTCGTCGGCGGCGAGTGTACCGACCAAACCACGGCGAGCTGGTTCAATCCAAGGGCACGGTGAGCTTCACGGGGTGATGTAGAGACTGTGTGCACAAAGAATTGGAAAATGGTTGAGTGGATTACCCGGTCCACGTACTCCGGCGGGGTTGCGAACTCCGGTGACCCTCAACTGGCCTCTCCGGCAAAGTAGGTTTCGATTCCTCGCTCGGGGAGCTTCACTGAGTCGTGCACACTCGTCACCGAGGGTTGGACGGGGCGGGGAAAAGCTGGCCTGGCCGGTCTACGGCGGCAGGGGCTCGGGTGGCCGCGGACACGCCGTGCACGGGCAAACGACGGTGAGTTGAGCTCCGGTGAGGCTTGAGCGTGCGCGGAGAAGTGTGGCCGATGCCTTAGTGGGTTTTATAGGCGCGGGCGCACACAGGGAACATGGGCGCGGCTCGGAGCGGCGCGGGGTCGGGCGCGGGCGTGCTCTGGCGCGGCAGAGCGCGTCGAACACATGGAGCTTTTCTTCTGCCCTTATTCCACAGCTCACCCAAGTCGCAAACGTGCGAATCTTGGCATAAATCCGGCGCGAGTCTTTTCCTGGCACCTAGGGCTATCACTCAACTGTGAGACGCCATGGCAGATATGGCCTAGGGAGGGAGATCTTGGGTCGCCAAATCGGGTGTGTCTCTCTGCCCACCTCGCGACAAAAACCATGCCAAGGCATGTCAAACGTCCAAGTCTCGGGCTCAGCTTTTTCCAGTGGGTGCCCTAGGTGGTATGCCACATTTTTGGTATAGAGCACAGGTGGATTTGGTGCCAGCTTCGAGGTGAACACGACTGATCTTTGGTGTAGGTGTAGTTTTTAACTTAGAGAAAATTAGAGAGCTCTAGCTCTCTCTCCACTTGGAGATTTGATTTGGGGTTTCTCCAGGGGTCTTTTAGCAATATTTCCTTCCCTTTATTGCTGGTTATAAGGGTACTTAAGGTTTGGTTGAATATGACCCATGTTTTGCACATTTGCTCACTCTTTCTCCCCCTCTCATTCATGGCCTTGAGATATAGGGTTAAAGAGAGGCCTAGGGTTTTCCCCCTTCTTGTCCAAGGTAGTAAGTGCATAAAGATTTGAGTAATACCTCTTAAGTCATTAACAAACTTTGATTAACACATGAGCTCCAAATTTCTTATGTAGTTCCTTAAGTTTCTACCACATATGATCACAGTCCTTAGTGTCAAGGTGTGCTCTAGTCATGGTAACACCTGAGGTGTCACAACCCTCCCCCCTTAAAGGAATCTCGTCCCGAGATTTTAGGTAGAGTCCTTAGGAGGGTGCCAAGAAGGTGTGCTGGTGTGTGGTTTCTGCTTTCCTTTAAGTTTTCTTTGGTTAACTGTTCTTCGAATGTCATTCTCTTTGCAACTTCAGAAGGAAGCCCTTTTTTAAGTTAATTCCACAACTTAGACTATCCTTGTTATCTAAGTTTTTCTTATAATTGTATTCAAAGGGCAGGTGGGGGTGGGGTTTTTGGGGTTACGTACCGACTCCTTTGGGCAGAAAGTCGGGGAAGCGAGAGCATAGAAAATCCTTCGTCTCCCATGTAGCTTCTTCTGCTGAATGGTGACTCCACTAAACTTTATACATCCTGATTGACCTTGTCCGTGTTGATCTCTCCTTTTGATCTAATACCTTGACGGGGTATTCTTGATAGGACAAATCTGGTTCTATTTCAATATCTGGTTCCGGGAGTACTTCAGTGGGTAGGCGAACACATTTCCGCAGTTGAGATACATGGAACACATTGTGAACTGCTGACATGTGGGGTGGCAATTCCAATTGATAAGCCACAGGTCCACAACCTGCTTTGATTTCATAGGGTCCAATGTAGCGAGGAGCTACTTGCCCTTGATTCCAAATCTCTGGACACCCTTGGTGGGTGACACCTTAAGATAGACATGGTCTCCCACTGCAAACTGGAGAGGTTTCCGCCTCTTATCATGATAGCCCTTTTGCCTGGCCTGAGCAGCTTCTAAGTTCTTCTTGATGACTCTTACCTTTTCCTCTGCCTCAAGTACCAAATCTGGCCCAAATATTTCCCTTTCTCCTGCTTGAGACCAATTCAGCGGGGTCCTACACCTTCTCCCATACAAGGCTTCAAAAGGTGCCATCTTCAGACTGGACTGATAGCTGTTATTGTAAGAAAACTCTGCCAAAGAAAGACACTTGTCCCAATCCTTTCCGTAGTGTAGCGCACATGCTCTCAACATATCTTCCAAAATCTGGTTTACCCTTTCTGTCTGGCCATCTGTTTGGGGGTGGTACGCTGAGCTTCGTATGACATGGGTCCCAAGTGATTCTTGGAGTTGCTCCCAAAAGCGTGCCACAAACAATGCTCCTCTGTCAGATACAATGGTCTTTGGAATACCATGCAATCGCACTATTTGATCAACATAAATTTCCGCATACTTCTCTGTCTTGTGGGTGGTATGTACTGGCAAGAAATGGGCAGTCTTGGTCAGCCTGTCCACAATAACCCAAATGGAATCATGGTGCCTAGAGGTATTGGGCAATCCTACGATAAAGTCCATGCAAATGTCCTCCCATTTCCAAGATGGTATGGGAAGAGGTTGCAAAGGGCCCGCTGCCTTTAAATGACTGGCTTTGATTCTCTGGCAGGTGTCACACTCGGATATATACTTGGCAATTTCCCTCTTCATCCTGGTCCACCAATATAAAGATCTGAGATCATGGTACATCTTGTTGCTACCAGGGTGCATGGAGAATTTGGAAAGGTGAGCTTCATCCAGTATCTTCTTTCTGAGCTCAGGGTCCTTGGGAACAACCAATCGGTCTCCAAACCTTAAAGTTCCCTTGTTGTCCTGACGGAAACACTTGTATTTCTCTGCCTTCTGCTTGATCATGTTTTTGATAACCTGAACACCTTTATCCCCAATCTGTGCCAGGACTATTTGTTCTTGCAATGTGGGCTCCACCGAGATATAACTTAATTCACCGGAAGGAACAACTTCCAGGTTCAGCTTGCACAACTCATCACACAGGGTGGTGACTCTTGCATCCATGCTCATACAGTTACACTGGGCCTTTCTGCTCAAGGCATCTGCCACAACATTTGCTTTGCCGGGATGGTAATGCGCCTCCAAATCATAGTCCTTGATTAGCTCCAACCATCTCCTTTGCCTCATGTACAGATCTGCCTGAGTGAAGATGTATTTGAGACTCTTGTGATCCGTGTAGATGTTATAGTGAGCTCCCATCAGGTAGTGTCTCCATATCTTAAGAGCATGAACCATAGCTGCCAATTCCAGATCATGTGTAGGATAGTTCTGCTCATGGGGTCTGAGTGCTCGGGAAGCATAAGCAATGACTCTGTTCTCTTGCATCAAGACACATCCCAATCCCGTACCAGAAGCATCACAATAAACTTCAAAGGACTTGGTGTTATCGGGTTGAGCCAGCACTGGGGCTGTTGTCAAATGCTGCCTCAAAGTATGAAAGGCATCTTCACACCTTTGGCTCCAAACATACTTGACTCCCTTTTTTAACAGTTCAGTCATTGGTTTGGCAATCCTGGAGAAATCCGGAATAAATCGTCGATAATACCCGGCCAAACCTAGAAAACTTCGAATTTGCTTCACTGTAGTTGGGGGTTTCCAATCCATCACCTCTCGTACCTTCTCAGGATCAACTGATATCCCATCCTGAGAAATAGTGTGTCCCAAGAATTTAATCTCCTTCAGCCAGAATTCACATTTAGACAATTTAGCATAAAGACGATGATCGCGTAGTCGCTGAAGCACGATGTGCAGATGTTCAGTATGCTCGTCTTCATTCTTGGAATAGACCAGAATATCATCAATGAAAACGACCACGAACTTGTCCAACTCTGGCATGAATACTGAGTTCATCAAGTACATAAAATAAGCCGGGGCATTGGTCAGCCCAAAAGACATCACCAAAAACTCATAAAGCCCATATCTGGTAGAGAAGGCAGTCTTTGGAATATCATTGGCACAGATCTTGATTTAATGGTAACCTGAGCGAAGATCTATCTTGGAGAATACCTTGGCTCCTACCAATTGATCAAACAAGACATCAATGCGAGGCAGTGGGTATTTGTTCTTGATAGTCACCGCATTGAGAGGGCGGTAATCAACACACATTCTCAAACTCTCATCCTTTTTCTTCACAAATAAAGCGGGACATCCCCAAGGTGAAGTACTTGGGCGAATGAACCCCTTGTCCAACAATTCTTGCAGTTGTTTCTTTAGTTCTGCCAGTTCCGCGGGAGGCATCCTATAGGGTCTCTTAGAGATAGGAGCAGTCCCGGGTTGCAATTCAATTGCAAACTCAATGTCTCTGTCTGGTGGCATTCCTGGCAATTCATCCGGAAAAACATCTGGGTAGTCACAGACTACTGAGATCTTTTCCACTGGGGATTCTATCATAACGAAGGCACAAGAACGGGTGCAACCCTGATCGGGCAAATTTAATGTGGTTTCACCACAGGTTGGTGAGTGCACTTCGATGGCCCTAGCTGCAATGTCAATCACTGCCTGATGTTTGGTCAACCAGTCAGTTCCCAATATGATATCCACACTATCCAATCCCAAAATAAGAAGGTTGGTTTTAATTATCAGACTACCAAACTTTATAGGTACATTCTTGCTGATTTGATTGGTGGCAATCCTGCCTCCTGGTGTTGAAATTGTGATACCCCCATGGGTGTGATGAAAAGGCAATTGACACTTGGCACTAAATTTGGCACTAATGAAGCTATGTTATGCACCAGAATAAAAAAGAATAATAGCAGGACAATTCAAAACGGTAAAGATACCAGTCATGACGGGTGCTCCCTCTGGAATATCAGCCATGGTGGTAAAGTTCAGCTTGCCCTGCCTCACTTGCACCTTCTGCCTCTTGCCCTGGTTTTGATTTACATTCTGCCCCTGCCTCTGCTGGTTCCTAGGGCAATTCTTGGCGTAGTGTCCGGTGCTGCCACACGTGAAACACCTGTTGTCATTTGCCTGGCGGTACTACTGCTGCTGATTGTTCCTCTGAGCTGGAAACTGGGTGCGGTTGGGTGCCTGCTGCTGCTGCTGCGGTGGTCGGATCACCCATCTCCCTTGCTGCTGCTGGGGTCCCCTGTTCTATGTGTCAGACACAATCCTGAAGCGCTGTGGCTGAGCTGAGGGTCCAGCCACAGGGGTCTTCCTCTTCTTTTCCGCCTGTCGAGCTGTAATGCAGTCCTCCTGGGAGATAGCCATGTTGACCAACTCATTGTAGCTGTTGGCCCTGACGGTGTTGAGACGATCACGGAGCTTAGTGCTGAGCCCCCGTCTGAACCTATCCCTCTTCTTCTCATCCGTGTCTGCGTGATATCCAGCATATTGGCACAAGTCATTAAAAGCCTGGGCATACTGCAACACTGTCCTGTTGCCCTGAGTGAGTGCCAGAAACTCGTTGAGCTTTCGGTCCATGATGCCTGCGGGTATGTGATGTCCCCTGAAAGCTGCCTTAAACTCCCTCCATTCCACCTCTCGATCCTCTGGCTGCATGGCAAGAAAATGGTCCCACCAAGTCCGTGCGGGTCCGCGAAGCTGCTGGGTAGCGAACCTGACTTTAGTGACTTCTGAGCAAGCTCCATGGAGTAGCGAGAATTTGGATTCCACTACTCGCAACCACACATCTGCATCAAGCGGATCCTCTGCCCTTGTGAACAATGGGGGCTGGGTACTGAGGAACTCCTGGTAGATAGCTGCCGCGGGGTGACGCTGATGGTCTCCACCACCATAGTGCTGAGGCGGTGGCTGATGCTGAGCTAGCTGCCTCAAAATCTCGTTCTGCTGAGCCATCAGCTCCTGCAGAGTGGGGGGTGGTGGCGGCGGTGGAGGAACGCGCTCATTCTGGCCACGACGCTGCCTCCCGGCCATCTGAAAAACCACATAAATACTTAACACCATATTTCCAAGTTCAAGATTTAATCGCGGCGAAAAGAGTCAACAGCAAAATGATAGACTCCAACTTCGACAAGAGGATTTATAAAGGCATAACTTTTTCCTTCCAAATTTAAAACTGATAACAGCATCCATCCAACATGCTTCCCAGAGAGTTTATCACGATTACATCATTTGCCCCAAAAAGACTCAACTCTATCTAGCCTAGTACCCCAAGGGTGCAAAGCTAAGCTAGCTGCGAGGAGTCCTACATTACCAATTTCTATTCCTACTCCGGCACCTTAATGGGCGAATGAGGCGACTCTCAACTCGGGGGAAGGTGGTCTCCCTGAGCCAGCAGTGTCTACACTGGAAGCAGGCTCCTCCCCTCCCTCAATGTCGACGTCCTCGTCAGCCTCCCCATCATGGATCTCCTGATGATGCATATCTAGGTGCTCATTAGCCTCTGCGAGCTGCTGCTGGGTGTTGAGGAGCTAATCTTCGAGAACCTCGATGGCGTTCTCCCTCGTCCCCACCAATTCCTCCAGCTCATGGATCTCATCAGACAACTGCTCCACTTGTAAATCTTTTTCTACCAGCTCCTGGGACAAGTCAACCACAAGCTCCTCCCTGTTGTCCAGGGTGATCTTGGTTGCCTCCAATAATGCCATTAGATGAGACATTGCCTCTCCATGCATCACTTGCAGACGATACAAGGCGTTCATGCATCGCACCGACAAGTGAGCCGTGTGGCCTGGGTAGAGAGCCCAGATGTCCTTGGCATGCTCCACCCGATCCTTCCACATCGGGTCATCCTCCTTTTCTGCGGGGAACAAGCCAATGGGGTGGGTAGAGAGCTCCAAGGGATGGAATCCACAAAAAGTCGTCAACACGTGCAGAGCGATCGCCTCGATCGTGTCCTCCGCCCGGTATCCGAAAGACTCGGAGTCCAGTGAACGCCAGCCTGGCTGCAGGGGATGAGGCTCCAAGATCATCCTCACCCTATAGCGGGGCACCCGGTGCTTCTCGAACTGCTGCACCGTGTACTGAGGGGGTGTCAAGTACCCGGCTCCCTGAAGTACCTCCCACAAAATACGGGGGAAGCCCTCTCGTGCAAGCCCGTCAGTGTGGGTTAGTGCATTTCCTTCCTCTGAGGATCCGTGGGAAGTCATCTGTGTACGGTTAAGCGTAAGTAAAAGAAAAAGAATTATAAAAAGAACAAGAGAAATAAAACTCAAAATTTCTTTAATTAAATAAAAAGGTACTGGAGACTTAGTTGGTTATCACCTTGTTTTTAAGTCTTTACTCAATTGTTCAATTTAGCAATGCATGCATGCTCGTCCTGAACGACCTTACCAACATAAGGGGATAGGGAAGGACTCCCAACCCTTAAAGTGGCCTGTGGGGCCTAATTATTTAGCCACCTAGCTACCCTTCTATCATCCTAAGGCTTCACGTCCTAGGTCTATCCTGCTCGTCCTATGATCTATCCAACATTGTTTCTATCAAGTTTTATTTTGAAAAGGGATGGTATTCATATTTTATTGATTCCTCTGTGGTGGTACAAGCTCCGATACCAGCTATGGCGGAACTGCCCGAATTATTCCAACTTAAGTGCCTAAGCCCTGCCTTAGAGGCTAGACTACACTTAAATAGGAATAACCCGTCAATCCCTCGGATCTGGTCCGACGAGGCCACTGACAGGATCAAGTACCACAATCTCACTCGATGGTGAGTCACAGAGCAAATACAATAAAGCATCAAACCATGCAGGTAAGAGTGTTAAATTATTACATCATCATCATCATCATCATCGAAGTTTTGCAAAAGTGACCATCATTGTTCGAAGTGCAGCGGAAATTAACTAACGGTAAATAAACAGAGAGATGGGGAAGCCTGTCCCATCACTCCTCATGCTCCTCCTCGGCCGAGGCGGGGTCCCACTCGACAGTCCAACCCGGTGGCAAGGTGGACGGCCAAGTCACTCCAGCAACCATGTCCTCCAGAGAACCTGTAAAAAATTATGCCACAAGCAAGGCTGAGTATACTAATACTCAGCTAGACTTACCCGGTGTGAGGAGTCTACTCCTCTACCTCTAGACATGCAGCTGTTTGGCTGTGGGGTTTGGTTTGCCAAAAACACTAGCTGAGTTTCTAAGTCAAGTTTTAACTTTGTCAATTTAAGTGTGACTCTCTTAAGGCTAAATGTGTACTATCTACTCATACATGGTAGCAAACATTATTAGCAACCAACATCTTATATCAACTCATCATATTTCCACTTGTTACTCAATGCAGTACAATGGATCAAGCAGTCTCATTAGCTGCGAGAAGCAGACGATTCAAATCGAGTTTTATCCTTGCAAGGTAAACCTAAACACACGACATGGCGAGGCACTCCATCCCCACACACATCAACCGTCCCCATCGATTCCCCGTCAGCAGATCAGGGCTCACCGCCTTGGCGTACAATGCCTCACTGACCCCGACTGCCGTCGTGCAGTGACCGCACTTGTACCCACCATAACCGGAATGGGAGACCACGTCTCAGGTCGCGTGAGGGGATATGTCCACTGCCAGGTTCACTCAGGTACTAGGCTTATCGATTTACCATATTTCTCGGCATATGTTTAGTACGTTCAAACGCTTGACACAGGTATCCGCACGTTAATCCTTATTCCCATTTTTCCTCGTAGACCACGCATCCCCATGGATCCGTGTCCACCAACCAACTATCAATGTGATAAGAAAAGTGGGTACAACCAATTCCTGCTCTCGCGCGAGTGCTAGAAAAATCACTCGTCTTCTACCGAGATCCTAATTAAATAAAGCAGCTACTCGACCTAGCATACTAGTGTCCATCTCAACAAGGATTCCTGAGATCATGCAACTAGGGTTTCAAACAACTCCTACACTTAAGTACACAGTACAAGCCTACAAACATTAAGTGCAGTAAAATAGCATATATAAACGGTTATGCATAAAACCGGGGCTTGCCTTCCAAGGCTGTGGCAGGCAGGTCCTCTGGTGCTGACTCGGGTGCTGGATCTGGGGCTACCTCCTGAGCAGCTCCTTGCTCCGGCACGAGGATGTACTCTCCGTCAGCAAGGTTACAGTCTATCGAATGCAATGAACATGTATGTCATGATTATGCAGGATTTAATAACATTATGCTAAGAGGAAACTAAGTCAAGAAGTAACTTAGGGTTTCTTAGTCATGCGGGGCTTCTAGTGGGTTATGCTTATTACTTTTTAGGCTTAGGTTTTTATTGAGGAAAAACATAGAGGATTTGTATTGCCTTTATATATTTCAGTGGACAATTTACAAGGGTTTTAGGATGACACTAATTTCCATTATTCATTTTTTTCCTTTCCTTCATTTTCTACTTATAGTCTCTAGTGTAGGTTTGAACTACGACAGTGGTTTAACATTTTCCCAAAATTCTGTAAAAATTACAGTGGATTGCCATTGGTCACTGTAGCCCATTCTAGGAAATTGAGGTTCAAAATAAAAAGGCTAAGCTTTAGACAAAAATAACAAAGGTGGTGTAAAATGGGCCACTTTACACTACACCTCTCCCTTAGAGTTGAGTTCCTTCCTAAAGGTTATTTTTGTTGGGATCTAACAGTAATACCAAACCTCTGTGCCAAAGTTTACAGAAAGTTAATTGGTGATTATTTAGTTGTGATTTTCTAAAGTTTTATGCCAAAAAGGTGCTTATAACTTAACTTGTCATTTGAAAAATATCAAACAACAGATTTTGTATTTTTCCTATGTTCATAATAACCAAACATTAGTTATCCCAAGGTTTAAGGTGTTTTCACCTTAGGGTTATTTTTGTAGGGTTTTTCTAAGTTTTACTTGTTTTCTAAAAATAAAAGGGATCCTACTTATTTTATACTAAACCAGGGTATGATAGATTTTTCTAGTAGACTACATGGAATAAGTAATCTAACAAAAATAGGGGTGCCCTCTAGTTCATTATTTAAATCATCTTTTCTATTTTTCTTAATCTTAAGCATATTGTAAAATGAATGGCAAAAACTAATTTAATGGGGTGGATAGAGAAGTTTAGCATTTTTAAACAGGTCAATAGGTGGACATAAACTTCTCCAAATTTTCTTAACCTTAGTCAAATAACACAACTATTTTTCTTTCTATTATTGAGCTTTTGGCCAAAACTATAATTAAATCAGAACCTTAAAGTTTTCTATAGTACATGGGGGGTTTTATATTTTTCTTAAGTAGGTTACATTATTTAGAGTCTGACAAAATTGGTTTGACCAAATTTGGATGAACTAAACAGAAGTTATGAATTTTTAAAGTCTCTGCTTAAATTAAAAACAGATTTAATAAGAGTTTCCTGGAAAAACAGTTTACACCGAGGTCCCTGGGTTTAAACTAAATCAACCCGCACAGATCTACCCCTGCGCCACTATTCCCCTGGGTCGCTGACAGTTCAAAAAGCCCCCTGACCTTTCCTTCTTCTTCCCCGAGGTCCTTCCCCCAATGTAAACAATATTCGCGGGAAAGAAAAGGATGACGCGGCTTACCGGCGGCGAGGTAGGTCCGGCGAAGGGCAGGGCTGGCTCGGGGAGGCTCTGGCAGTCACAGCGAGGTGCGGCTCGACGGCGGGGATGGCCGGAATCGTTCGGTCCACGCACGCAGGCGGGTGTTCTCGTCGGCGGCAAGTGTACCGGCCAAACCACGGCGAGCTGGTTCAATCCAAGGGCACGGTGAGCTTCACGGGGTGATGTAGAGACTGTGTGCACAAAGAATTGGAAAATGGTTGAGTGGATTACCCGGTCCACGTACTCCGGCGGGGTCGCGAACTCCGGTGACCCTCAACTAGCCTCTCCGGTGAAGTAGGTTTCGATTCCTCGCTCGGGGAGCTTCACTGAGTCGTGCACACTCGTCTCCGAGGGTTGGACGGGGCAGGGAAAAGCTGGGCTGGCCGGTCTACGGCGGCAGGGGCTCGGGTGGCCGCGGACATGCCGTGCACGGGCAAACGACGGTGAGTTGAGCTCCGGTGAGGCTTGAGCATGCGCGGAGAAGTGTGGCCGATGCCTTAGTGGGTTTTATAGGCGCGGGCGCACACAGGGAACACGGGCACGGCTCGGCGCGGCGCGGGGTCGGGCGCGGGCGTGCTCTGGCGCGGCAGAGCGCGTCGAACACGTGGAGCTTTTCTTCTGCCCTTGTTCCACAGCTCACCCAAGTCGCAAACGTGCAAATCTTGGCATAAATCCGGCGCGAGTCTTTTCCTGGCACCTAGGGCTATCACTCAACTGTGAGACGCCATGGCAGATATGGCCTAGGGAGGGAGATCTTGGGTCGCCAAATCGGGTGTGTCTCTCTGCCCACCTCGCGACAAAAACCATGCCAAGGCATGTCAAACGTCCAAGTCTCGGGCTCAGCTTTTTCCAGTGGGTGCCCTAGGTGGTATGCCACATTTTTGGTATAGAGCACAGGTGGATTTGGTGCCAGCTTCGAGGTGAACACGACTGATCTTTGGTGTAGGTGTAGTTTTTAACTTAGAGAAAATTAGAGAGCTCTAGCTCTCTCTCCACTTGGAGATTTGATTTGGGGTTTCTCCAGGGGTCTTTTAGCAATATTTCCTTCCCTTTATTGCTGGTTATAAGGGTACTTAAGGTTTGGTTGAGTATTACCCATGTTTTGCACATTTGCTCACTCTTTCTCCCCCTCTCATTCATGGCCTTGAGATATAGGGTTAAAGAGAGGCCTAGGGTTTTCCCCCTTCTTGTCCAAGGTAGTAAGTGCATAAAGATTTGAGTAATACCTCTTAAGTCATTAACAAACTTTGATTAACACATGAGCTCCAAAGTTCTTATGTAGTTCCTTAAGTTTCTACCACATATGATCACAGTCCTTAGTGTCAAGGTGTGCTCTAGTCATGGTAACACCTGAGGTGTCACATACTCTAGACCCATCCTGCTAGTGACTCTAACTCTCTTAGGAGTGCCCTCGCACGATCGGGACTAGATCATCTACTGATTTGGCAGTACCTTGACTTGGTATCAGAGTTGCAAGGGCTTCAGAACATATGTCCACATACACCATCATGTTATTCATCTTCCTTAGGTCTTTGTGAGCCTACGCATTATCTTGAGGGAGAAGTGGTGTGACTCTGTCTAAAAGGCTATTTGTTGTTATGATGTTTTGAGTCGGCATGGAGTAGACGTGTTGGCCGTGGAAGTCGACCATCTGAATCTAGTCATGAGCATCTCGACCATGCCACTGCAGTTCTTCTTAATTCCTTTATCTTCTAGTCGCCACGTCAGTGTCATCATTGACATTGTATAAGGGTTGACATTGTATAAGTCTGGCTAGTCTAAGTCTGAGTCCAAGCCAAAGTTTAGATTGTATCTTCTAAAGCTTAGGTGAGGGACACTAGGATCATTGGAACATCTAAGACAAGCCCTAGTTTCTCGAGCGCATCAATGTCAAATATAAAGGTGCCAAAACAAATCTCATCTCCTTGTGTGGAACCCATAGTTGCCATTAATTCTCTAATGATTAACGCGACTTCCCCTACTTAGAGCGCCAATTGTTGATGATTATTTGGTAGTGAATTTATGGGGTAGGTCGCGATATCGAGAACCAAAGGTAAATGAACAAGAGACTTGAGGATTTAGACAAGTTCGGGCTCTCAATGTGAGATAATACCCTATGTCCTATTTATGGTGGTGGCTATTGCCTATGCAATGTGATTAGATGATCTATCCTCTTAGGGCATCCTAGCCCTCCTTTTATAGTCCAAGGAGGACAATGGTTACATGGAAAGTGTCTAGGCCGATCATCAGATTAGGATAATGATCAATTCTAGTCGAGTCTATCCCATATTATGCAGTAGCATATGTCTATCTTTACATGCATTTTATCCTTATTATCCGAGGTTTTCTATATTTACATGCATATTGATCTTATCTTCTAATCTGATAGTAGCTTTCCATCTTTATCCTTTTGAAACTTTCTAGCGGGGAAGATATCTTGTTGACATGTGGGCCAAGTCTATGGGTATCTTGACTAAGCCCTTGGATCCATCTATCATGGTCTTTTTGTTGACTTGGTATTGGATACCTTTAGTATATATCTTTAAGACACGACTTGTTTGTACACATGGTTTTATCTATTTATTACTAATTCATAATATTTGTATTTACAATGAACAAATATTAAATATGAGAAAATTAAGATGTATCGACAATTAAAGTCTTCAGGTTGGGGTTGTTGTTGTATGACATTAATGCGTCATGATAACATATAGTACATTGTTACTTAAAATGACTGCTACGACACATATTTAAACAAGCTCTATTTATATAATATATAGAAACTGTAGCAACACACGGGCACCTAACTAGTATAATATTAAAAAGTGTAATTACATTTGTCTTCAAATATGTTTTCATACTATATGATAAATATTAATGTTTTATCTAAATATTTAGTCAAACTTTAAATATTTTAACCAAGGTTGTATCTAAAATTATAGTTTTTATACATAGGTAATATATGGAACCATGAATATAATAGTTTTTATATATTAGATCATGGTTGGAAAGTCTAGAGCTAATAGTTTTATACTAAAATTAGTCGTAGAGGTTCCAAGTACCATCACCTAATTATACCCAGCTAATTGTTAGGTAACTTACATCTAACAATTAGTTTATTAGTTGGTTCAAGCTAGCTAACAATTTGTTTGTTAGCTAACTACTAGCTCTAATGCTTACTCCAACAGGCCAACTAAAGGAGCAGCCAAAGGCAAAATAGTTGCCACATAGGTACTATAGTGCATCCAACAGGAAATGCAAAAAGAGCAACCATTCTGGATAAGATGAGAGAGAAAAAGCTAAAATAGATGCTAGCAAGGTGGGAAACTATTTTTATATCAGTCTCAATAACAGGGCAGCCTTACCATTCACCAACCCAATAACAATACTATTTGTATAAATATAGAAGGTAAAATGGCTTCTCTATTAGATGGCCCGCTAAATCATTGGTAGCAGCCAAAAGACCAAATGCCTGGTCAAAATAACTTTTTGCTGTTGGAGGCGGTCTAAGGGTTCCAAATATGGTCTTAGTTAGCTGTAGTTTAATCTTAACTATGGCTAGAGCTAATAGTTAGTTAACTAACAAATTGTTAGCTAGGTTGAGTCAGCTAATAAACTAATTATTAGTGTAAGTTAGCTAACAATCAGTTAAGATATTAGTTAGAGGGTTTGGAACCTCTATAATTATTTTTATCAGTTAACTGTAAATCTATAATTGCATTGTTTCTCACAAGTGTAGTGACAAGGCTAGTACTAGTAAAAAAAAAAGAAGACAAAAAGAGAACCTCCCATCCCAGCGGCGGTCCTAACATTTTAGGGGCCCGGGACAATGTTTCAAATAGAGACCTTTCAAATTATTTTTAATATAAAAATATTACTACTTAAACACTAAAAATACATCTAAAAATATTTATATCAAATAATACATAAATAAAAGAATATATATTATAGTATTACCTTAAAATTTTCTTCTAACATGTTTAGATATTCATTACTTTGTTGATAAGCTATCAGATTATATGATTAAAATCGGGCCCTATAAATTTGGGGGTCCGGGGCGACAGCCCCTTTGCCCCACCCTCAAGGCCACCACTGTCCCATCCCATAGTAGGCAGTACTAAAGGCTCGAAAGACACAATATTCGGCGGTCAAACGGAACTCTTGTCTGTCAAGCACACACCACGTACCGTTTGTGTGTCAATCAATGAGATCACACGTATCAGTGCCATCGATCCGTTACGTCAACACACGGATCGACATCTCTGTATGTGTTGGTAACATCTGTCATCTGTGTACTTGCACTGTCGTTCCACTGGATTCTTGTATTCCATTCCATGACGTCAACGCAGAGATTACGCCGTACGTACGTGTGGAGAGGTGCTCAAGTACATTATATAGATTCGCAAATGTACGATGTTTTGCCCTTGCCCGGTAAATATTCCAGCATATATATGCTTCATCGTACATACGTACATACAGATGACGATAGATTTAATAACTTGAACTAGCTTGGTCCATATTTTATTAAATTCAATTCAATAAATCATATACTCATATCTCATATTAGACTAGGGTGCACTATTGTTTAGTCTGCTAACAGACCTTGACTATACATTGATTCAACTTAACTAGATATATTATATATGTGTCTATTGAGAAATTGAGAGAGATTTAAGGGGATGTTTAAATGCACTAGAGTTAATATTTAGTTGATTAAGCAATTGCTAGTACAATTAGTTAGCTAGCTAATAGTTGAACTATTAGATAGACTGTTTGGATGCCTTAACCTAATTTTAATAGCTAATTATTAGCTAACTAACTATTAACACAGGTGATTACTAATTTTTTTCACACTATTAGCTTAATTTTATAGTTATCTGATAAATTAGCTAATTATTAGCTCCGTAATTAAATAGGAGGAGTAATTACGGAGGTCGAGCGGTACGGTGAAACCAAGCTAGGGAGGAATCACGGGAGTTTCTGTTTTTTAATTCTTCACACTACGTCAGATCTCACTTTACTGTCGGTTCAAAAATTCAACCGGTACAAACCAAAATGGCAACTATTCCATATCGGTTCTAAACCGATCGACACTGATGAGGATTTCTAAAACACCTAAAATCTAGCCAAAACATCCCTGACACTCGAACTTTAGGGAGTATTTGCGATTGCTCCAGTTTCCAACTTAAGTGTAAAGCTACAGTTTATAATTCAAATTTAAATAGTTTAAGTATATATTTTTAATCTAAAGAATAAACAAAATAATCTATTCTAAATATCTTCTAAAGGTTCACAACTCCAGCTCTACAATTTTCTAGAGCACCTGATGACCTACTTCACTAGCTCCACCAAATTTTGAGGAGCTGGAGCAGTCCCAAACATTAAGACCTTAGAGCTCATGTGTTTCTTATCTAACCACTGCACTCATAAGGGTTTGTTGAGGGGTTTTGGGGGTTTATTCAAAAATATAAGAGACAAGCTCTTCATGAAGAGATTGTCTCTACATGGCTATCCATATATATTTTCTTAACTGTGTTTATGATCGAAGGGCCCAGGGTTATATCATACAGTCTCTTAGCCATCTCTTGTACTTAGAAAATTGATCCAGAGTCTCAAGGTTATACATGCCCTAATACACTTGTGGTCATTTGGGATATTTGTCATATTGTAAAATGAGTATTTAAGACACTAAATGAATTGAAATACAAAGTTGTCGTCTTAAAGTTTTATAACGTTTTAAGATCTACAACTTTTATTTTGGTGATTTGTTCATCTCAGGGCGTTTGAAGTTGTCGGCGTTTCGAGACCGGGGGGGTCCCTGGACCGACGAGTGAATTGTCGCCGCGTGCCCCAGCCCAGATGGGTCGGCACGAGACGGAGCGCGAAGGGGGAGGCAGCCGGAGGGAGACGGGCGTGAGAGGTGGAAGTCCCGCGGCCTTCGTGTTTGTCCCGCGCCCAGGTCTGGTGCGCTTGCAGTAGGGGGTTACAAGCGTCCACGTGGGAGGGAGCGAGCAGCCTCACGCGAGCGCCTGTCCCGTCCTTCCCCGCGCGGCCAACCCTCTGTAAGAGGGCCCTGGTCCTTCCTTTTATAGGCGCAAGGAGAGGATCCAGGTGTACAATGGGGGGTGTAGCAGTGTGCTAACGTGTCTAGCGGAGGAGAGTTAGCGCCCTAAGTACATGCCATCGTGGCAGCCGGAGAGGTTTTGGCACCAGTTCGTGTGGTGTCGTGGCCGTCGGAGGAGCGCTGGAGCCTGGCGGAAGGACAGCTGTCGGGGCTGTCGAGTCCTTGCTAACGTCCTCTTGCTTCCGTAAGGGGGCTGAGAGCCGTCGTCGTCATAGAGCGTGCGGGGCGCCATCATTACTTGTCTGGTGGAGCGAGCCAGATGGGACGCCGGTCTTGTTCCCCGTAGCCTGAATCAGCTTGGGGTAGGGTAATGATGGCGCCTCCTGTTGATGTGGTCGGTCCGTGGTGCCCTAGGTTGGGTGATGTGGAGGCTCCTCCGAGGTCGAGGTCGAGTCTGTCTTCCGAGGCCGAGGTCGAGTCCGAGCCCCTGGGTCGGGCGAGGCGGAGACCGTCAGCTGAGGCCAGGGCTGAGTCCGAGCCCTGGGGTCGGGCGAAGCGGAGTTCGTCGTCTTCCGGGGCTGAGCCCGAGTCCGAGCCCTGGAGTCGGGCGGAGCAGAGTTCGTCGTCTTCCGGGGCTGAGCCCGAGTCCGAGCCCTGGGTCGGGCGGAGCGGAGTTCGTCGTCTTCCGGGGCTGAGCCCGAGTCCGAGCCCTGGGTCGGGCGGAGCGGAGTTCGTCGTCTTCCGGGGCTGAGCCCGAGTCCGAGCCCTGGGGTCGGGCGAAGCGGAGTTCATCGTCTTCCGGGGCTGAGCCCGAGTCCGAGCCCTGGGTCGGGCGGAGCGGAGTTCGTCGTCTTCCGGGGCTGAGCCCGAGTCCGAGCCCTAGGGTCGGGCGAAGCGGAGTTTCCTATGGCGCCTGAGGCCGGGCCTGGCTGCTTGTCAGCCTCACTCTGTCGAGTTGCACAACAGTCGGAGCGGCGCAGGCGGCGCTGTCCTCTTGTCAGACCGGTCAGTGGAGCGGCGAAGTGACTACGGCACTTCGGCTCTATCGACTGGAGGGCGTGCGTCAGGATAAAGGTGTCAGGCCACCTTTGCATTAAATGCCCCTGCGATTTGGTCGGTTGGCGTGGCAATTTGGCCAAGGTTGCTTCTTGGTGAAGGCTGGGCCTCGGGCGAGCCGAAAGTATGTCCGTTGCTAGAGGGGGCCTCGAGCGAGACGTAGATCCTCCGGGGTCGGCTGCCCTTGCCCGAGGCTGGGCTCGGGCGAGGCGTGATCGGGTCCCTCGAATGGACCGATCCTTGACTTAGTCGCACCCATCAGGCCTTTGCAGCTTTGTGCTGATGGGGGTTACCAGCTGAGAATTAGGAGTCTTGAGGGTACCCCTAATTATAGTCCCCGACAGTAGCCCCCGAGCCTCGAAGGGAGTGTTAATACTCGCTTGGAGGCTTCTGTCACACTTTTTTGCAAGGGGACCAGCCTTTCTCGGTTGCGCTTTGTTCCGGTGGGTGCGCGCGAGCGCACCCGCCGGGTGTAGCCCCCGAGGCATCGGAGGAGTGGTTTGACTCCTCCGAGGTCTTAATGCCTTGCGCAATGCATCGGCTGGTCTGGTCGTTCCCTCATGCGAGCTGGCCGTAGCCCGGGTGCACGGTCGGGTCCCAAGTTCTCGGGCTGGTATGTTGACGCTGTCAACGGTTTGGCCAGAGCCGGGTTTGCGAGAGCAGCCCCCGAGCCTCTGCACAGGGCGAGAGGACGGTCAGGGACAGACTCGACTTTTTTACATACGCCTCTGCGTCGCCTTTCCGCAAGGAGGAGGGGGGAAAGCGCCATGTTGCCCTCGAAGGGCGCCGAACATGGTGTCTCCGGTGAGCTACTGGCGGGTAATCCGAGTGGACGCCCGTGCCCCATTTGTTAGGGGTCGGCTAGAGGCCCGGAGGCGCGCTCAAAAGTACCTGCGGGTGATCTGCCGGACCCGGTCCCCTTTCGACGGGGTCTAAGGGCTCGATGCCTCCCTCTGATGGGATTCCGTTACAAGATCGTTCCCGCTGGTCTCAGAAATGTCCTAGGGTACCTCGGGAGCGTTGCCCGAGCCTTGGTTATGTATCGAACGTACCTAGGGTCATCCCTCGCTCTGTGTCTGAGGCGGCTGTGAACCCTTCGAGGGCCAGCCTACGAACCCCTGATCAGTAGTGGGCGCGGAGCCCGAGTGGCCTGAGGCAGCCGTTGAACCCTTCCGAGGGGCCGACCTTCGAACCTCTGACCAGTAGTGGGCGTGGAACCCAAGCGCTCTGAGGCGGCTATTGAACCCCTCCGAGGGGCCAGCCTTCGAACCTCTGATCAGTAGGGAGGCTCGGGGCCTGTTTCCTTCACGGAGAAGGATCCTTTCTGGGGTATCCCCCTTTCCCGGTCCCTGTTGTAAGAGAGAGAAAGAGGAAAAGGAAAAGGATACGAAATCGAATGACGTGGCGTACCTTTTTTGACGCGGTCATTATGGCGAAGGCGAAGTGTCGCTTGCTTCCCCTGCCAGAGGCGCCGCCTGTCCCGCCGCGGAGTTAATGCGACGGGGCGAGTGGTTCGCGGGGTGGCCGTTGCGCGTGCGCGAGCCGTTCGAGGAACGGAACATGGGCGCGCCGTCTTCACGCAGTGAGAGAGGGTTCTCTCGCTGTCCCATGAGGTGACGTGAGCTTGGCCGACGACGTGACCGCTGCTCCTGCCCGCCTGCCACCACCATTACTGCTGGCCCATTTTTGGCCGTATTGACCGTCGCGCCTGGCTGGCACTACCGGGTCATACGCAGGGTTGCCTCGAGTCGCGGTACTGGTCCCGCAGTCGAGGAGGCATGGTAGTGGTGCGAGTGGCGGTGCAGTTGCTCGCACGTAGCAACCGGCGCGCCGGTTGCATGACGCGTGGGCCTGAGCCTCCATGCTGGGTGCGTTGGAAGTCGGAGGGGCGCGCCCACTTGGCGAGGTTGCATGCCGCCTGCACGGCTGTCCGCCCTTTCACCCGCTGGTCTGGGCGAAAGTGGAGGAATGCTTGTAACCGCTGGGCGGTTGCATGCACCGCGCGCGGTGGTTTGGCTTCTTCTGCCCTGTGCCGGTTTGCATGACGCGTGGGACCCAGCCTCCGCGCCGTAGGGGGAGGACCTTGGAGCGTGTTGGAGAAGACTTAGCCCATGACGGCTGGGGACACAAGTAGGGAGAGTCGCCTTTAAAAGGAGGGTGACCCCCTTGAAAGGCGACCATGTCTTCGCGCTCCCTTATGCACCGTGTCTTTCCACCTTCCGAGCCCCCAGATGGGGGACACCCGCAATCCTTCCACCTTGTCGTTGGAGGAACGAGACTTCGTGGAAGTTGGTACCTTTCAGCCATCGTTCGGCTTCAAGGATTTTCATCATGCAGCCCGGCCGCACCCCCTCGCCGGCGGTCACCCAAGACGGTGACCTCCAGTTCGATGGCGAGGAAAAGCGAGCCGGACTGCGGCCTCTGCCCCTCCCTCAGCTTCAAGGATTTTCATCATCAGTGCTGGGGAGGGGAGTTCATCGTCTTCTGTTGCTCCGCAGGCCCCCCAATCGTGTGGGGTTGTTCGTACCTGCGGAGGTGGAACCGGGGTTCCGTTTGTAATGGCATCTTGAATGCCGGTCTTCTGTTCATTGTGGCTGTCGGGGCCTGAACATGTGTGTATTTTCGGCACGGAGCCGTGTTTTTTCCTCATTTCGAGCACTAAGACTCGTCTGTCGGCTAACAGAACCGCTTCACCAAACGTGAGTCGCCCCGTGCAAAGGTGACGAGTGAGGTATCCGTATCCCGGAGGTGTAGGAGTCCCTCGGCTCGGTCGGCCTTGCTGTCCGAGGCTTCTCTTACTTAGTTAAAGGAACCCCTCGGCCGCTCTTCGATGAGCCGAAGCCGGGGGTAGCGGTGTCAGCACGGACAGAGGCAGAGTTGGCTCGAAAAGAAGACTTGGTCGGCCAGAGCCTGGCCGGGTTGTCCACTGGCGGGACCGACGCCGGAATTGAGTTGCCGAGGCCTTGGGCAGGGCTGATGTCTTCGGGGGACAGCTGGCCGAGGCCTCGGGGTGACCGGCCGAGCCGTCTGCTTGAGCCAGATTCCTGGAGAAGACCCTGGCGGCGATGGCCTGGGCGTGGTGATGATGTCGTCCTTTAGAGTGGAGATCCTCCGACCGCGTCGCCGTCCGAGGCTGGGTCGGACCTCGCCGAAGGTGTAGTTGACGCCGAGGGTGCTGCTGCCCCCTTCAACTGTCAAGATCCGAGCCTACAGGATCGGATTATCTTGTAGCGTGTGTTTTCTGCGGCCGCCGAGGCCCAAACTGAGAGCACCTAGAGGGGGGGGGGTGAATAGGTGATCCTGCGAAAACTTCAAACTTAAGCCACAAAAACTTGTTAAGTGTTAGCACGAGTATTGCCAAGTGGCTAAGGTGAAGTCTCAACAAAACACAAAACCATAAGAGATCAAGCACAGAGGTGACACAGTGGTTTATCCCGTGGTTCGGCCAAGACCAACGCTTGCCTACTCCATGTTGTGGCGTCCCAACAGACGAGGGTTGCAATCAACCCCTCTCAAGCGGTCCAAAGACCCACTTGAATACCACGGTGTTTTGTTTTTCCTTTCACTATCCCGTTTGCAAGGAATCTCCACAAATTGGAGTCTCTTGCCCTTACAAGTATATGATCACAAAGAAGCACAGAGTAAGGGAGGGAAGCAACACACACAAATCCACAGCAAAACGCGCACACACACGGCCAAGACTCGAGCTCACAAGAGTATCACAAAGTTCTCACTAGAACGGAGCTCGAATCACTTAGAATGACAAACAAAAGCGCAAAGACTGAGTGTGGATGATCAAGAATGCTCAAAGGTTGCTTGTGTGTCTCCTCCATGCGCCTAGGGGCTCCTTTTATAGCCCCAAGGCAGCTAGGAGCCGTTGAGAGCAAATCCGGAAGGCCATCCTTGCCTTCTGTCGTCGGGGGCACCGGACAGTCCGGTGCACACCGGACACTGTCCGGTGCCCGATTTGTTTCCATATCTGACACTTCCGACCGTTGCAAACCGTTGGAGATCTGGGAGCCGTTGGCGCACCGGACATGTCCGGTGCACACCGGACAGTCTGGTGCCGTCTTCCGACCGTTGGCTCGGCCACGTGTCCCGCGCAGATTGCGCGGCCGACCGTTGGCTCGGCCGACCGTTGGCTCACCGGACAGTCCGGTGCACACCGGACAGTCCGGTGAATTTTAGCCGTACGCCGTCGGCGAATTCCCGAGAGCGACCAGTTCGCTCCGAGCCAGCCTGGCGCACCGGACACTGTCCGGTGCACACCGGACAGTCCGGTGCTCCAGACCGAGCTGAGTCTTGGCTGCACACAGCCAAGTCATTTCCTCCTCTTCTCTCTTCTTCTTCTTTCTGTTTCTAACACTTAGACAAATATATTAGTACACAAAAACAATGTACTAAGGCTTAGAAACATACCTTTATCTCATGATTTGCACCTTGTTCATCCATGTACATAAATTCACAATTAAGCACATGTATTGGCACTCAATCACCAAAATACTTAGAAATGGCCCAAGGGCACACTTCCCTTTCAATCTCCCCCTTTTTGGTGATTTATGCCAACACAACATAAAGCAACTAGAACAAGTGCAAACTCACTTCAAATAAAACTTAAATTTATTTTGAATCGATTTTGGCATATATGGATCATCCTTTGCCACCACTTGGTTTGTTTTTGCAAATCAAACTCAAATCTCTATCTCTAAGTTAAACACACATGTTGAAGCATAAAGAGAGTCATTCCAAAAGAGATTGATCAAAGATTTCAAAAACTCCCTCTTTTTCCCATAAACAATACTTCTCCCCACAAGAAGCCAACTTTTGACAAGAGAGACAACATAAGAATTTTGACAAACCAAAAACTCTATTCTACTATTTTCAAAATCTCTCAAGTGGTAGCTAATCCATTTATTGCTTTGGCCTTTATTTTCTCCCCCTTTGGCATCAAGCACCAAAACGGGATCAATTTTGGCCCTTTAACCCCATTGCCCCACTAAAATCTTCAATTAAGAGCAAATGGCAATAAGAGTTTATGAAATGAACTTGGAATAAGTTACCCCTCATCGGAGTGCAGTGGAAGTCTTTCATGGTCCAAGTCCACCATTTCCTTTTCAATTCTTCATTGAGACTAAATCAAACAAACTCAAACATATGGTTAGTCTCAAAGGGTCAAGTTGTAACACATCTCCCCCTAAACATGTGCATCACTTTGCAACGGACTTGTGAGGTCCAGGGAGTGTTTGTACAACTTGAGCACCATGATAAGCAACAAAATGCAAAAAGGAACATGATCAAAAGCATGAATACATGTATGCTATAATTCAATCCAAGTTCCGCGAATCTAAGACATTTAGCTCACTACGCAACCTGCAAAAGGTCTTCTCATCTAAAGGCTTGGTAAAGATATCGGCTAGCTGGTTCTCGGTGCTAACATAAAACACTTCGATATCTCCCTTTTGCTGGTGGTCTCTCAAAAAGTGATGCCGGATGTCAATGTGCTTTGTGCGGCTGTGCTCAACAGGATTTTCCGCTATTCGGATAGCACTCTCATTATCACATAGGAGTGGGACTTTGCTCAGATTGTAGCCAAAGTCCCTGAGGGTTTGCCTCATCCAAAGTAGTTGCGCGCAACACTGACCTGCGGCAACATACTCGGCCTCGGCGGTGGATAGGGCAACGGAGGTTTGTTTCTTAGAGTTCCAAGACACCAGGGACCTTCCTAAGAATTGGCACGTCCCTGATGTACTCTTCCTATCGACCTTACATCCAGCATAGTCGGAATCTGAGTACCCAATCAAGTCAAAGTTAGACCCCTTTGGATACCAGATCCCGAAGCAAGGCGTAGCGACTAAATATCTAAGAATTCGCTTCACCGCCACCAAGTGACACTCCTTAGGATCGGATTGAAATCTAGCACACATGCATACGCTAAGCATAATATCCGGTCTACTAGCACATAAATAAAGTAAAGACCCTATCATTGACCGGTATGCTTTTTGATCAACGGACTTACCTCCTTTGTTGAGGTCGGTGTGTCCGTCGGTTCCCATCGGCGTCTTTGCGGGCTTGGCGTCCTTCATCCCAAACCGCTTTAGCAAATCTTGCGTGTACTTTGTTTGGGAGATGAAGGTGCCGTCCTTGAGTTGCTTCACTTGGAACCCAAGGAAGTAGTTCAACTCGCCCATCATCGACATCTCGAATTTCTGCGTCATCACCCTGCTAAACTCTTCACAAGACTTTTGATTAGTAGAACCAAATATTATGTCATCGACATAAATTTGGCATACAAACAAATCACCATCACAAGTCTTAGTGAAAAGAGTTGGATCGGCTTTCCCAACCTTGAAAGCATTAGCAATTAAGAAATCTCTAAGGCATTCATACCATGCTCTTGGGGCTTGCTTAAGTCCATAGAGCGCCTTAGAGAGCTTACATACGTGGTCGGGGTACCGCTCATCCTCGAAGCCAGGGGGTTGCTCCACGTACACCTCCTCCTTTATTGGCCCGTTGAGGAAAGCGCTCTTCACATCCATTTGGTACAACCTGAAAGAATGGTGAGCGGCATATGCTAGCAAGATACGAATGGACTCTAGCCTAGCCACAGGAGCAAAAGTCTCCTCAAAGTCCAAACCTGCGACTTGGGCATAACCTTTTGCCACAAGTCGAGCCTTGTTCCTTGTCACCACTCCGTGCTCGTCTTGTTTGTTGCGGAACACCCACTTGGTTCCCACAACATTTTGCTTGGGACGAGGCACCAGCGTCCAAACTTCATTGCGCTTGAAGTTGTTAAGTTCCTCCTGCATGGCCAACACCCAATCCGGATCTAGCAAGGCCTCCTCTACCCTGAAAGGCTCAATAGAGGAGACAAAAGAGTAATGTTCACAAAAATTAACTAGTCGAGACCGAGTAGTTACTCCCTTGCTGATGTCACCCAGAATTTGGTCGACGGGATGATCCCTTTGAATCATCGCTCGAACTTGGGTTGGAGGTGCTGGTTGCGCTTCTTCCTCCATCACATGATTATCTTGTGCTCCCCCTTGATCACACGCCTCCTTTTGATGAACCTATTCATCGTCTTGAGTTGGGGGATGCACCGTCGTTGAGGAAGAAGGTTGATCTCGTTCATCCTGTTCCTGTGGCCGAACGTCTCCAATCGCCATGGTTCGTATAGCGGCCGTTGGAACATCTTCTTCATCTACATCATCACAATCAACAACTTGCTCTCTTGGAGAGCCATTAGTCTCATCAAATACAACGTCGCTAGAGACTTCAACCAAACCCGATGATTTGTTGAAGACCCTATACGCCTTTGTATTTGAATCATAACCTAATAAAAACCCTTCTACAGCTTTGGGAGCAAACTTAGAATTTCTACCCTTCTTCACTAGAATGTAGCACTTGCTCCCAAAAACACGAAAGTAAGATACATTGGGTTTGTTACCGGTTAGTAGCTCATACGAAGTCTTCTTGAGGAGTCGATGAAGGTAGACCCTGTTGATGGCGTGGCAAGCCGTGTTCACGGCTTCCGACCAAAAGCACTCGGGGGTCTTGAACTCTCCGAGCATCGTCCTCGCCATATCGATTAGCGTCCTGTTCTTCCTCTCTACCACACCATTTTGCTGTGGTGTGTAGGGAGCGGAGAACTCGTGCTTGATCCCTTCCTCCTCAAGAAACTCCTCCACTTGAAGGTTCTTAAACTCGGACCCGTTGTCGCTCCTTATCTTCTTCACCTTGAGCTCAAACTCATTTTGAGCTCTCCTGAGGAAGCGCTTGAGGGTCCCTTGGGTTTCAGACTTATCCTGCAAAAAGAACACCCAAGTGAAGCGGGAAAAGTCATCAACAATAACTAAACCATACTTACTTCCTCCTATGCTTAGATAGGCGACGGGTCCGAAGAGGTCCATATGCAGCAGCTCCAGAGGTCTTGACGTGGTCATCACATTCTTGCTGTGATGCGCTCCTCCCACCTGTTTACCTGCCTGACAAGCTGCACAAGGTCTATCTTTTTCGAAATGCACATTTGTTAGACCTATCACGTGTTCTCCCTTTAGAAGCTTGTGGAGGTTCTTCATCCCCACATGAGCTAAGCGGCGATGCCACAGCCAGCCCATGCAAGTCTTAGCCATTAAGCATGCATCTAGACCGGCCTCTTCTTTTGCAAAATCAACTAAATAAAGCTTGCCGTCTAGTACACCCTTAAAAGCTAGTGAACCATCACATCTTCTAAAGACAGTCACATCTACATTTGTAAATAAACAATTATATCCCATTTGACATAATTGACTAACAGATAGCAAATTATATCCAAGACTCTCCACTAAGAATACATTTGAGATAGAATGCTCATTAGAAATTGCAATTTTACCTAACCCTTTTACCTTGCCTTGATTCCCATCACCGAATATAATTGAATCTTGGGAATCCTTATTCTTGACGTAGGAGGTGAACATCTTCTTCTCCCCCGTCATATGGTTTGTGCATCCGCTGTCGATAATCCAGCTTGAACCCCCGGATGCATAAACCTGCAAGGCAAATTTAGGCTTGGGTCTTAGGTACCCAACTCTTGTTGGGTCCTGCAAGGTTAGCACAAATGTCCTTAGGGACCCAAATGCAAGTCCTGTCTCCCTTGCATTTTGCCCCTAACTTCCTAGCAACTATTTTCCTATCCTTTCTACAAATAGCAAAGGAAGTGTTTAAAGCACAATAAATTATAGAAGGTTCATTCACTACTTTCCTAGGAGCATGAATAACATTCTTTCTAGGCACATGAGCAATATTTCTCCTAGGCATATGTACAACATTTCTCCTACACATATTCCTATCATGCTTATAAGAAGAACTAGAAGCAAACATGGCATGAGAATCATAAACATGTGAATCAAAATCATTATAAGCATTTCTAGCATTTCTCCTATCACTATACATAAAAGCATGGTTCCTTTTAGCACTACTAGCCATAGGGGCCTTCCCTTTCTCCTTGACGAAGATGGGAGCCTTATGGCTTGTTAAGTTCTTGGCCTCTCTCTTGAAGCCAAGACCATCCTTAATTGAGGGGTGTCTACCAACCGTGTAGGCATCCCTTGCAAATTTTATTTTATCAACTTCATTCTTGCTAGTCTTAAGTTGGGCATTAAGACTAGCCAATTCCTCATTTAATTTGGAAATTAAAACTAGGTGTTCACTACAGGCATCAACATCGAAATCCTTACACCTAGTGCAAATCTTAACATGTTCTACACAAGATTTAGATTTATTTGCTACTTCTAACTTAGCATTTAAATCATTGTTAACACCTTGTAAAGTAGAAATGGTTTCATGACAAGTAGATAGTTCATAAGAAAGCATTTCATTTCTTTTTACTTCTAAAGCATATGATTTTTGTGCCTCTACAAATTTATCATGTTCATCATACAATAAATCCTCTTGCTTTTCTAAAAGCCTATCCTTTTCATTCAATGCATCAATCAATTCATTGATTTTATCTATCTTAGATCTATCTAAGCCCTTGAACAAGCAAGAATAATCTATGTCATCATCATCACTAGACTCACTATCACTAGAAGAAGCATAAGTGGGATCTTGAGTACTCACCTTCTTCTCCCTTGCCATAAGACATGTGAGACGCTCGTTGGGGAAGAGAGCCGATTTGTTGAAGGCAGTGGCGGCGAGTCCTTCGTTGTCGGAGTCGGAGGAGGAGCAATCCGAGTCCCACTCCTTTCCTAGATGCGCCTCGCCCTTTGCCTTCTTGTATTGCTTCTTCTTCTCTCTTTTGTTCCCCTTTTCCTGGTCACTTTCATTATCGGGACAGTTAGCGATAAAATGACCAAGCTTACCGCATTTGAAGCATGAGCGCTTCCCTTTGGTCTTGGTCTTGCTTGGCTGCCCCTTGCGACCATTTAGCGCCGTCTTGAATCTCTTGATGATGAGAGCCATTTCTTCATCATTGAGTCCGGCTGCCTCAATCTGTGCCACCTTGCTGGGTAGCGCCTCCTTGCTTCGTGTTGCCTTGAGAGCAAGGGGTTGCGGCTCGTTGATCGGACCGTTCAACGCTTCGTCGACGTATCTTGCCTCCTTGATCATCATCCGCCCGCTTATGAATTTTCCAAGCACTTCCTCGGGCGTCATCATCGTGTACCTGGGATTCTCACGAATATTGTTCACGAGATGAGGATCAAGTACGGTAAAGGACCTGAGCATTAGGCGGACGACATCGTGGTCCGTCCATCGCGTGCTCCCGTAGCTCCTTATCTTTTTGATGAGGGTCTTGAGCCGGTTGTATGTTTGCGTCGGCTCCTCGCCCCTTATCATAGCGAACCATCCAAGCTCTCCCTCCACCAACTCCATCTTGGTGAGCAAGGTGACGTCGTTACCCTCATGAGAAATCTTGAGGGTGTCCCAGATTTGCTTGGCGTTATCCAAGCCGCTCACTTTATGGTATTCATCCCTGCACAAGGAAGCTAGAAGAACAGTAGTAGCTTGTGCATTCTTATGAATTTGTTCATTAATGAACATGGGACTATCCGAACTATCAAAGTGCATCCCACTCTCTACAATCTCCCATATACTAGGATGGAGAGAGAATAGGTGACTACGCATTTTGTGGCTCCAAAATCCGTAGTCCTCTCCATCAAAGTGTGGGGGCTTGCCGAGTGGAATGGAGAGCAAATGTGAATGTGAACTTTGCGGAATACGAGAGTAATCAAAAGAAAAGTTCGAATTAACCGGTTTTCTCCTCTCGTAGTCGTTGTGGTCCTCGTCCTTTTGGGAAGAAGTAGACTCGTCGCTGTCGTAGTAGACGATCTCCTTGATGCGCCTTGTCTTCTTCTTCTTCCCTTCCTTCCGTCTTTGGCCTGAGCCGGAGTCGGTAGGCTTATCGTCCTTTGGCTCGTTGACGAAGGATTCCTTCTCTTTATCGTTGATCACTATACCCTTCCCCTTAGGATCCATCTCTTCGGGCGGTTAGTCCCTTTGTGAAGAGAACGGCTCTGATACCAATTGAGAGCACCTAGAGGGGGGGGGTGAATAGGTGATCCTGCGAAAACTTCAAACTTAAGCCACAAAAACTTGTTAAGTGTTAGCACGAGTATTGCCAAGTGGCTAAGGTGAAGTCTCAACAAAACACAAAACCACAAGAGATCAAGCACAGAGGTGACACAGTGGTTTATCCCGTGGTTCGGCCAAGACCAACGCTTGCCTACTCCACGTTGTGGCGTCCCAACGGACGAGGGTTGCAATCAACCCCTCTCAAGCGGTCCAAAGACCCACTTGAATACCACGGTGTTTTGTTTTTCCTTTCACTATCCCGTTTGCAAGGAATCTCCACAAATTGGAGTCTCTTGCCCTTACAAGTATATGATCACAAAGAAGCACAGAGTAAGGGAGGGAAGCAACACACACAAATCCACAGCAAAACGCGCACACACACGGCCAAGACTCGAGCTCACAAGAGTATCACAAAGTTCTCACTAGAACGGAGCTCGAATCACTTAGAATGACAAACAAAAGCGCAAAGACTGAGTGTGGATGATCAAGAATGCTCAAAGGTTGCTTGTGTGTCTCCTCCATGTGCCTAGGGGCTCCTTTTATAGCCCCAAGGCAGCTAGGAGCCGTTGAGAGCAAATCCGGAAGGCCATCCTTGCCTTCTGTCGTCGGGGGCACCGGACAGTCCGGTGCACACCGGACACTGTCCGGTGCCCGATTTGTTTCCATATCTGACACTTCCGACCGTTGCAAACCGTTGGAGATCTGGGAGCCGTTGGCGCACCGGACATGTCCGGTGCACACCGGACAGTCCGGTGCCGTCTTCCGACCGTTGGCTCCGCCACGTGTCCCGCGCAGATTGCGCGGCCGACCGTTGCCTCGGCCGACCGTTGGCTCACCGGACAGTCCGGTGCACACCGGACAGTCCGGTGAATTTTAGCCGTACGCCGTCGGCGAATTCCCGAGAGCGACCAGTTCGCTCCGAGCCTGTAACACCCGGTTTTAAAGAACAAAGCCGGGTGCATCTCATACATGCGCCAAGAAGACAACATATATAATAACAGAGTGTATAGAGATAAATGTCATTAACATCAGAGTATTTATTACATAGCGGAAGACTTATTACAAAATAAAATAATAAAGATAAAACGAACTAAGGATCGTCGGCGCCAATGTCGACTGGGAAACGCCACCTAGATCAGATCGAACTCCTCAGTGTTAGGCGGCTCCTCCTGAACCACCTGATCATCTCCTGTGGGGGGGGGGGTGTGAGACAGCAAGGGTGAGCTCACACATGATCATAGCTCAACAAGTTGTGGGGAACCAGTGGACATAAACTCACAAAGGTGTGAGTTCATGTGATGTGTAAGGCTAATCAAAGACAGGGGTTAAAACTGAGCATTGCTTTTAAGTAGTTGGTCAAAATTTTATTAGCAGTTACTAAGTGTAAGTAAATACCAAACCATAAGTAAAGTAATAGAACAAAATTAATAACAAACCCATGCATATGCGAATGACAAATTGAATTTAAGTTCCATAATTAAACATCAGAGAGTCCTGAGCTGCTCATGACCGTGAGCTCGGCTAGTATACCAGTTTTACACTCTGCAGAGGTTGTACCCTTTACCCACAAGTCATGTTACCCATCTGCCAAGGGGTCATGAATCCCATATACCTCTACCTAGGAAGCACGGCAGGGCAACACTACGAGGCCTTTACAAAGTTCCACTAGCTTCCGAAAACCCGCTACAGTTTATGGGAAGATCCAGTAAAGGGTTCCTGGCTGATAGCCATCGCAGCAAAATCAACCAGGGACCTCCCCGCACTGACCTCTCCCCTACTGCCCTTGCCCCTTTCGGGTAAGGTAGTCTTCCACTAGCTTTCCTAATTAGTCAGCCAAGGGCGTCCCATTCCACCCTTGTGGTGGCACGTGGTTCTCAAGTTAAGCTCTATGTTCCAATTAACATTAATGATAACAACATGAACATAAACAGAATAACAACAAGAATTGGAACATAGAGGTAATAAATGATTATCCCAAAACCATATAAAGCAATAGCAAACTACCCAAGTGATTCAGGGGTAAACAAGGTAATGAGATAAACAATCTAGGGAGTCCTATTGGGTCCCATCAAAATTAACCTATGCATGGATAAGTGATATTAAAGAGCATTATTGGGTAAAAAGTGGTCAAGGGCACAACTTGCCTTCAATGAGCTCCTGCTCAGCTACTTCAACCTGCTGCTCACCAGGATCCCCAGCAACGGGCTCTTCTACTCGCCACAATACAAACAAGCACAGTGCATATAGAGAAATTAACATTACACCAAACATATAAACAAAATGCACAGAGATATTCTACATATTAAAATAAAATCCTAGGAACAGAAATCATAATTTTCTGAGTTATAGATTTTAAGTTATGCATTTTCAAAGGTTTTATGTGTTTTAAATAGGATTAAGTGATAAATAAATTTCCTTACTGTTTTTATGCCAAAGCAGAGGCACTAGGTGATAAAGAATAAAATTACAAAATTTTAGCAACTGGAATGAAGTGATTTGGAGCAAGTATGAATTTTCTATGATTTATTGAAGATTTAGCACTTATTTTTGTATTAAAAACACATTTTCTAATTCATTTATTCATTTTAACCTGTCACTGGACTGGGCCACAAATCCTGGAAAACCCAGGGGGCTCGGTGTAAGTCGCCCCAGACACAGTGCACAGTGGGAATAGGACGGCGGGTTTATTTCTGCATAGTTCAGGGGCTCTTAAGAAATTGTGCCAGGGCGAAGAGGTATGGCCGTTTTCTCACCGTCCGATCACATGTGTGTGGCGCAGATTAAATCGCACAACACCGCGAACCGGTACGCAGCGCAGACCATTAGATCTAGATCCAACGGCCAAGGTTTTTAAGTCACCCGGCCGAACCGAGGCCACCCACTCACAGATCAACGCTCTGGATTAATCACACTGAATCGGTATGCCGATCTAATCCTAACGGTCCATCACCGAATCGACGGCCCACGATTTGAACTGAGCCCCGCCCAACTCCGGTCACCGGAATACCCCCGCGCGCGGCGGCGCCATGGCCGAGATGTCCAGCGCGAGAATCGGTACACAATGTCTACACAACTCAGGTGCAAAACGAAATTAAGAGAAGGGCGAACACGAGGAGCGCATCCATACCACGTTCCCGACGGTCTCCGGCCCTGCTCACGGCGCACGATGAATCCACGGCGACGGCGAGGAATTAACAGCCCGCCGCAGGCGCTCCTTGCCAACGGCTGGTTCCTACACGTGTGGCGGGGGCGTGTGGTGTTGCAGACCAATTTGCCGTGGCCGAGAGTCCGACCAAGGCCCAACTCAACGATGGCGGTGCGGCACAAGCTTGCGGCTGCGGAAAGGGTCGGCGATGGCGGCGCTTGGACCTACGACTACGGCGCAGTAAAGGAGCCACGAGAACCCGACACCCTTATAGGCGCGCAGGAGCCCAGTCGCGCGGTCATCCATGCCGAAGAGCTCGGCATCCGTTGCGCGAGGAAAGGGGAAGGTGCGCGCACGGCGCGTGGTTCGTTGAGGGAGGTGCTGACGCGCGGGGGCCACCAGTCAGCGGGAAGCCGAGCGCGCGCGTAGGTGTTAGCAGCTGACACGCGGGCCCCATATGGCAGCGACAAATCCCAGGCGAGCGCGGGGATGAGTTACTGGGCTGCGCGGTATGGAATCAAAAGTGGGCCGAAATGGAGTCTGCCGGCCCAGTTAGGCTTTTTCTTTTTTTCCTTTTTATTTTCTGTTTTCTTTTCTCTTACTTTTAAATCTAATTTTGAATTTCAAATTTGTGATGAACTTGTACTCAAAGTTCTGAGTATTTGATTTGAATAAATCATTGTGGAATAAATTTGTCTATTTATAAGTTTTATTTTTTTGTGTTGCACAGTATTTTCCTTCCTTCCTTTCCAAATTTTGGAATTCCTTTTAGGATTTAATTTCTCATTTGGATATTTAATATTTTTCTTGTCACAAAATGCACACAAAATAAAATATCCAGCATGATGCAACAATTTAGTAGCATATCTTTTCATTATTTGTTCTTGGACATGGTGTTCTCATATGATGATGAATAAAGATCACACTCACATAAAGAGAAAATGTTTCTCTATTGGTGTTTTATCTAGCAATTACAAAGTGGGTGTTACAAATCCTACCCCCCTTAAAAATAATCTCGTCCTCGAGATTTAAGAAGAACTAGAGAAAAGGTGGGGAAAATCTATACGAAGCTCTTCTTCCCTTTCCCAAGTTGCTTCATCTTCACTGTGGTGACTCCATTGAACTTTACACATCTTTATCACCTTATTCCTTGTAACTCGAGTCAAAGTATCCAAAATCTTGATCGGGTACTCCGTGTAAGTCAAATCACCTTGAACACTGAGCTCTTCCATGGGTAACTGTTCCTCGGGAACACGGAGACACTTCTTAAGTTGAGACACGTGGAACACGTTATGCACATCCGATAGACTAGTAGGTAACTCGAGTTGGTATGCCATCTCCCCAACTCTTCTAAAGATCAAGAATGGTCCAATATAGCGAGGGGATAATTTGCCCTTAACTTTAAATCTCCTCATTCCACGAAGTGGTGACACCTTGAGGTACACATAATCTCCTTCTTCAAATTCCAGTGGCCTCCTTCTATTATCAACATAGCTCTTTTGCCTGGTTTGAGCCACTCTCAAATTCTCTCGAATTATACGAACTTGTTCTTCTGCTTCTTGAATCAATTCAGGCCCAAAGAACTGTCTCTCTCCAGTCTGATCCCAATATAGAGGAGTCCTGCACTTCCTCCCATATAAAGCTTCAAAAGGTGACATCTTCAGACTGGCCTGATAACTATTGTTATATGAGAACTCAGCATAAGGTAAACTTTTATCCCAACTTCCTCCATGCTGAAGGGCACATGCTCTCAACATATCCTCCAATACTTGGTTAGTCCTTTCAGTCTGTCCATCAGTCTGAGGGTGATAAGCCGTGCTAAAATTCAACTTTGTACTCATACTCTCATGAAAGCTTCTCCAAAATCTTGAGGTAAACTGCGAACCTCGATCAGACACGATCTTCTTTGGTACTCCATGTAAACACACAATCCGAGCCATATATAACTCTGCTAGTTGAGTTCCCTTATAAGTAGTCTTGACAAGAATAAAGTGAGCCACTTTAGTCAATCTATCCACAATCACCCATATAGCATCATATCCTTTCTGGGTGCGAGGCAATCCAGTAATGAAATCCATACCAATCTCTTCCCATTTCCATTCGGGTATCTTCAGTGGATGCAGTAGTCCAGCTGGCCTCTGATGTTCAGCCTTAACTCTTTGACATACATCGCACATAGCTACATATGCAGCCACATCTCTTTTCAATCCATACCACCAATACTTCCGCTTCAAATCCTGATACATCTTGGTACTACCAGGATGAATAGAATAATCCGAATCATGGGCCTCCCTCAATATAGTCTCTCGAAGGCTTTTAACATCAGGAACACACATCCTGTCTTTGAACCATACGGTGCCCTGCTCATCTTCCGTGAACTCCGGAACTCGACCTTCAGTAATCAGATCCTTAATCTCTTTTATCTTAGCATCACCAATTTGTCCCTTGCGGATCTCTTGCTCTAAAGTAGGTTCCACATCAATAGTAACTCCCTCAGTATGAGCAACTATCCCCAGGTTAAGTCTCCTGAAGTCCTCAACAATCTCATCGGGTAGCTGGGCAACAACAGCTGAATGAACATGCTCCTTGCGACTCAAGGCATCTGCGACCAAATTTGCCTTGCCCGGGTGATAGTGAATCTCCAAATCATAATCCTTAATAAGCTCCAACCAACGGCGTTGCCTAAGGTTGAGATCCTTCTGAGTGAATATATACTTCAAACTCTTATGATCCGTGTACACTTGGCACTTGGTCCCCATGATATAATGTCTCCAAATTTTAAGTGCATGCACAACGGCTGCCAATTCCAAGTCATGGGTGGGGTAGTTCAATTCATGTCTCCGCAACTGACGAGATGCATATGCAATCACATGACCTTCTTGCATGAGCACACATCCTAAGCCTTGGCCACATGCATCGCAATAGATGTCAAATCCTTTCTGTAAGTCTGGCATAACCAATACTGGTGGCGACATCAATCTTTTCTTCAATAGATCAAAGCTGTCTTGACACTTTTCGTCCCACTTAAATTCTTTTCCTTTCTCCAAAAGTGAAGTCATAGGCTTGGCAATCTTAGAAAATCCTTCAATAAATCTCCGATAATACCCAGCAAGTCCTAAGAAACTCCGAATCTCAGTAACTGTAGTGGGTACTCTCCACTCCATTATCTCCTTAACCTTAGCAGGATCCACTGCTATTCCTCCATTAGAAATAATATGACCAAGAAATGGCACTTCGCCAATCCAAAACTCGCACTTGCTGAACTTAGCATAGAGTTGATTATCTCGTAGCTTCTGTAGCACCATCCTCAGATGTTCTTCGTGATCACTTTCACTCTGAGAATAAATAAGAATATCGTCGATGAACACCACGACGAATCTGTCCAAGTACTCCATAAACACCTTGTTCATCAAGTTCATAAAATAAGCTGGTGCGTTAGTCAATCCAAACGACATAACTGTGAACTCATATAATCCATATCTAGTCGAGAAAGCCGTCTTGGGAATATCCGATGGTCTAATCCTCATCTGATGATAACCGGATCGGAGATCAATCTTTGAAAATACTCTTGCACCTCTCATTTGATCAAACAAGTCTTCAATACGAGGCAACGGATACTTGTTCTTCACTGTAACATCATTAAGAGATCTATAATCCACACACATCCGTTGCGATCCATCCTTCTTCTGTACAAACAAGACCGGTGCTCCCCATGGTGAGGAACTCGGACGAATGTACCCAGCCTCTTGTAACTCAGTTAACTGCTTCTTAAGTTCCTTCAACTCCTCTACGGACATTCTATATGGCCGTTTAGAAATAGGGGCGGTTCCAGGTAAGAGATCAATAACAAACTCAACTTCTCTATCAGGTGGCATTCCTGGTAACTCTTCGGGAAAGACATCCGGAAAATCTCTAACCACCCAGATATTGTTACCAACAAACTCCTCAGGCATAAAGAACATTGCACGCATAGATGAGGAGGTTACTGCAATATTAACTTGAAACCTTTCTCCTTTAGTAGTAGTGAGTTCTACGGTACCTCTACCACATGCTATAATGGCCTTTGCCTTTCTTAGCCATGACATACCAAGAATCAAATCTATACTGCTTGACTCCAATATTATAGCAGTAGCTCCAAATTCTCTACCCATAATGGTTAATGTCAATTTACGTGTCATTTGATTCGCCTCAACAGGCCCTTTAGGTGTAATTACTATCAGGGGTGTTCTCATATTTAGCAGTGGTATTTCATTTGTGTTGGCATATCTAGCAGACATGAATGAATGTGTAGCACCAGAATCAAATAATATGGTTGCAGGAATTGCATTAACATAAAACATACCAATTACGAGGTCCCCTCCATCCGGAGTAGCATCCACGCTGACTTGATTAACCTTGGCAATAGAATATCCCTTGCCAGTTCCTGGAGTTTGCTGCCTGTTCTGAACTGGAGTAGTAGCGACCCTCTGTGGGCAGACATTTGCATAATGACCAATCTTCCCACACTTGTAACATTGAGTGCCCGGACTCTGTCCTGAAAACTTCGTCGGGGTGCCAGTAGGGGTAGCCTGTCGAGGAGGTGGAGTCCTCAGTGGTGACTGCGGAACTGGGCGTGGTCCTCCGGGTCGAGTCGGTGTACCCTGTGGTGAACTGTAGCGAGGTCGAACACTGCTGCTTCCTTGTCCTTGAGATATGGCCTTCCTCTTCAAATCTCCCAGTTGAACACGCTTGTGTTCAATAGCCAGTGCCTTATCAAGCAGCCTCTGAAATGATGGAAATGTGTGTGCCACAAGAGCATACTGCAGGGGTCCATTAAGTCCTTCAATGAAATGCTCCTGCTTCCTCTCGTCTTCAGCAACTTCTTCAGGGGCATATCTGGATAACTGAATAAACTTGTCGCGGTACTCGCTGACTGACATACTTCCTTGCTTCAGCGACAGAAACTCCTTCTTCTTGATCTTTATCATCCCAGCTGGAATATGGTAATTCCTGAACTGCGTACTGAACTCTGCCCAGGTAATAGTATCAGCAGCATCGTGGGCAGCAGTATAAGAATCCCACCAGTCAGCAGCAGGACCAATCAGACGTCCAGAAGCATATAAAACCTTCTCCCGATCCGTGCATTGTGCAATATTCAACATCTTCTCAACGGACTTCAGCCAATCATCCGCGTCCAGTGGATCAGGTGAGCTTGCAAATGTAGGTGGCTTATGACTCATGAACTCTCTATGCTTGTCTCGGGGTGGAACTGGTGGTGGTGGTGGTGGCAGTGGCACTTGTTGCTGTTGTTGTTGCATTTGCTGTTGCAGCTGCTGTTGTTGCGCCCTCCTTTCCTGGCGTATCTCATCTCGCTCCTGGCGCAACTCCTGTCGTATATCTTCTCTTTCTTGACGCATCTCCTGGCGTTCTTGCTGCATCTGAGCCCGCATATCGGCCATAGTATCTGCCATTTGCTGCATCATTGCCATCTGAGCAGCAACCAGTGGGTCAACTCCGCCCGGTGGAGGATTAGGAGGATTCATCCCCGCAGGTTGTGGCTGAGGTTGTCTTCGAGTGTGTTGGTTAGGAGGCAAGTCAATTCCACCACCCCGCCTGGTATTGACCATCTGAGTTAGATACATATGTTAAGAAAATAATAGCCAAGGCAGGTATTTACAAATCAGGTTACTTTGGGGGACTTTTTAGCTAAGCAGATTAATATTTTACATATCCTAGCTAATTCAATACCTTATGGTGGTACATACTAAGATGTCCATAGTTCAATCAATCAAAGAAGCAAATCAGGCATTTAGCATCAGCACAATCAAACAACATTTTAAAATAGAGAAAATAGTTTTAATTTTGCCTTAGGTTCCCTATCTCTTAAAATGTCATAAGGGTAGGGATTCCAAGGTGTGAAATCCATCTTGTCTTAGAGTAGAAAAGGTAAGAATGATCAGAGTAGAACAGTAGAAGGTGAGACAGGATCAAGATAAGTGTAGAAAGAATCAGAGTAAGGTGAGTGTAGAATGAATCAGAATGAGATAAGTAGGGAAGGGTTTTGTCCATTTCTATCTAGGTTTCGTCCTACAGTCAACATTTGTTCTGATACCACTTCTGTAACACCCGGTTTTAAAGAACAAAGCCGGGTGCATCTCATACATGCGCCAAGAAGACAACATATATAATAACAGAGTGTATAGAGATAAATGTCATTAACATCAGAGTATTTATTACATAGCGGAAGACTTATTACAAAATAAAATAATAAAGATAAAACGAACTAAGGATCGTCGGCGCCAATGTCGACTGGGAAACGCCACCTAGATCAGATCGAACTCCTAAGTGTTAGGCGGCTCCTCCTGAACCACCTGATCATCTCCTGTGGGGGGGGGTGTGAGACAGCAAGGGTGAGCTCACACATGATCATAGCTCAACAAGTTGTGGGGAACCAGTGGACATAAACTCACAAAGGTGTGAGTTCATGTGATGTGTAAGGCTAATCAAAGACAGGGGTTAAAACTGAGCATTGCTTTTAAGTAGTTGGTCAAAATTTTATTAGCAGTTACTAAGTGTAAGTAAATACCAAACCATAAGTAAAGTAATAGAACAAAATTAATAACAAACCCATGCATATGCGAATGACAAATTGAATTTAAGTTCCATAATTAAACATCAGAGAGTCCTGAGCTGCTCATGACCGTGAGCTCGGCTAGTATACCAGTTTTACACTCTGCAGAGGTTGTACCCTTTACCCACAAGTCATGTTACCCATCTGCCAAGGGGTCATGAATCCCATATACCTCTACCTAGGAAGCACGGCAGGGCAACACTACGAGGCCTTTACAAAGTTCCACTAGCTTCCGAAAACCCGCTACAGTTTATGGGAAGATCCAGTAAAGGGTTCCTGGCTGATAGCCATCGCAGCAAAATCAACCAGGGACCTCCCCGCACTGACCTCTCCCCTACTGCCCTTGCCCCTTTCGGGTAAGGTAGTCTTCCACTAGCTTTCCTAATTAGTCAGCCAAGGGCGTCCCATTCCACCCTTGTGGTGGCACGTGGTTCTCAAGTTAAGCTCTATGTTCCAATTAACATTAATGATAACAACATGAACATAAACAGAATAACAACAAGAATTGGAACATAGAGGTAATAAATGATTATCCCAAAACCATATAAAGCAATAGCAAACTACCCAAGTGATTCAGGGGTAAACAAGGTAATGAGATAAACAATCTAGGGAGTCCTATTGGGTCCCATCAAAATTAACCTATGCATGGATAAGTGATATTAAAGAGCATTATTGGGTAAAAAGTGGTCAAGGGCACAACTTGCCTTCAATGAGCTCCTGCTCAGCTACTTCAACCTGCTGCTCACCAGGATCCCCAGCAACGGGCTCTTCTACTCGCCACAATACAAACAAGCACAGTGCATATAGAGAAATTAACATTACACCAAACATATAAACAAAATGCACAGAGATATTCTACATATTAAAATAAAATCCTAGGAACAGAAATCATAATTTTCTGAGTTATAGATTTTAAGTTATGCATTTTCAAAGGTTTTATGTGTTTTAAATAGGATTAAGTGATAAATAAATTTCCTTACTGTTTTTATGCCAAAGCAGAGGCACTAGGTGATAAAGAATAAAATTACAAAATTTTAGCAACTGGAATGAAGTGATTTGGAGCAAGTATGAATTTTCTATGATTTATTGAAGATTTAGCACTTATTTTTGTATTAAAAACACATTTTCTAATTCATTTATTCATTTTAACCTGTCACTGGACTGGGCCACAAATCCTGGAAAACCCAGGGGGCTCGGTGTAAGTCGCCCCAGACACAGTGCACAGTGGGAATAGGACGGCGGGTTTATTTCTGCATAGTTCAGGGGCTCTTAAGAAATTGTGCCAGGGCGAAGAGGTATGGCCGTTTTCTCACCGTCCGATCACATGTGTGTGGCGCAGATTAAATCGCACAACACCGCGAACCGGTACGCAGCGCAGACCATTAGATCTAGATCCAACGGCCAAGGTTTTTAAGTCACCCGGCCGAACCGAGGCCACCCACTCACAGATCAACGCTCTGGATTAATCACACTGAATCGGTATGCCGATCTAATCCTAACGGTCCATCACCGAATCGACGGCCCACGATTTGAACTGAGCCCCGCCCAACTCCGGTCACCGGAATACCCCCGCGCGCGGCGGCGCCATGGCCGAGATGTCCAGCGTGAGAATCGGTACACAATGTCTACACAACTCAGGTGCAAAACGAAATTAAGAGAAGGGCGAACACGAGGAGCGCATCCATACCACGTTCCCGACGGTCTCCGGCCCTGCTCACGGCGCACGATGAATCCACGGCGACGGCGAGGAATTAACAGCCCGCCGCAGGCGCTCCTTGCCAACGGCTGGTTCCTACACGTGTGGCGGGGGCGTGTGGTGTTGCAGACCAATTTGCCGTGGCCGAGAGTCCGACCAAGGCCCAACTCAACGATGGCGGTGCGGCACAAGCTTGCGGCTGCGGAAAGGGTCGGCGATGGCGGCGCTTGGACCTACGACTACGGCGCAGTAAAGGAGCCACGAGAACCCAACACCCTTATAGGCGCGCAGGAGCCCAGTCGCGCGGTCATCCATGCCGAAGAGCTCGGCATCCGTTGCGCGAGGAAAGGGGAAGGTGCGCGCACGGCGCGTGGTTCGTTGAGGGAGGTGCTGACGCGCGGGGGCCACCAGTCAGCGGGAAGCCGAGCGCGCGCGTAGGTGTTAGCAGCTGACACGCGGGCCCCATATGGCAGCGACAAATCCCAGGCGAGCGCGGGGATGAGTTACTGGGCTGCGCGGTATGGAATCAAAAGTGGGCCGAAATGGAGTCTGCCGGCCCAGTTAGGCTTTTTCTTTTTTTCCTTTTTATTTTCTGTTTTCTTTTCTCTTACTTTTAAATCTAATTTTGAATTTCAAATTTGTGATGAACTTGTACTCAAAGTTCTGAGTATTTGATTTGAATAAATCATTGTGGAATAAATTTGTCTATTTATAAGTTTTATTTTTTTGTGTTGCATAGTATTTTCCTTCCTTCCTTTCCAAATTTTGGAATTCCTTTTAGGATTTAATTTCTCATTTGGATATTTAATATTTTTCTTGTCACAAAATGCACACAAAATAAAATATCCAGCATGATGCAACAATTTAGTAGCATATCTTTTCATTATTTGTTCTTGGACATGGTGTTCTCATATGATGATGAATAAAGATCACACTCACATAAAGAGAAAATGTTTCTCTATTGGTGTTTTATCTAGCAATTACAAAGTGGGTGTTACAGAGCCAGCCTGGCGCACCGGACACTGTCCGGTGCACACCGGACAGTCCGGTGCTCCAGACCGAGCTGAGTCTTGGCTGCACACAGCCAAGTCATTTCCTCCTCTTCTCTCTTCTTCTTCTTTCTGTTTCTAACACTTAGACAAATATATTAGTACACAAAAACAATGTACTAAGGCTTAGAAACATACCTTTATCTCATGATTTGCACCTTGTTCATCCATGTACATAAAATCACAATTAAGCACATGTATTGGCACTCAATCACCAAAATACTTAGAAATGGCCCAAGGGCACACTTCCCTTTCACAAACACACCATCGTCGTGTTGTAAAGCTACGCTTCTTTTCCTCTTGTTTCGAGTATCTGGACTTTTTCGTCGGTAACAGAATTGTTTGTGCGAGCGAGAGTTGCTTTTCACAGAAGGCGATGAGTGAGGTATCCGTATCCCGGAGGCGTAGGAATCCCTCGGCTCGGTCGGCCTTGCCGCTTACGCGCACTCTTGCTCGTCCATAGGGTTCTATCACCGACGCAGTCGAGAAGGCCCGAAGAATCGCTTCGGCAGAGGAGCTTTCGAGCGTGAAGACTTGTTCGGTCCGCGGAATCACTTATCCGAACACGAGTTACTTATCGCAGAAGGTGATGAGTGAGGTATCCGTATCCCGGAGGCGTAGGAGTCCCTCGGCTCGGTCAGCCTTGGCTGCTTATGTGTACTCCGTCGTTTTCAGGATCCACTTTCGAAGTAGTCGAAAAGCACGAAAGACATTCTGGCAGAAAGGATCTTTTTTCGAGGAAAATTTCGACGCAGAGGGGGTTCCCCCCTTTTAGCCCCCGAGGGAGGGTCGGGCTTTGCCGAGGCAAGGCTGACCCTTCCTTGATGACTAAACTTTGCGTGGAAACGAGGTATACGAACAACTTGGAAGCATCTTAAGGGTAGAAGCGACGTAGCTGTTGGATGTTCCAAGCGTTGCTGTAGACCTCGCCTTGACTGTTGGCCAGCTTGTACGTTCCGGGCTTCAGAACTTTGGCGATGACGAACAGCCCTTCCTAGGGAGGCGTGAGCTTGTGCCGCCCTCGGGCGTCTTGTCGCAGCCAAAGCACCAGGTCGCCCACCTGGAGGTCTCGGGACCGAACCCCTCGGGCGTGGTAGCGTCGCAGGGACTGCTGGTACCGCGCCGAGTGTAGTAAGGCCATGTCCCGAGCCTCTTCTAGCTGCTCCAGCGAGTCTTCTCGATTAGCTTGGTTGCTTTGATCGGCGTAGGCCCTCGTCCTCGAGGAACCGTATTCTAAGTCTGTGGGCAGGATGGCCTCGGCCCCATAGACTAGAAAGAACGGCGTGAAGCCCGTGGCTCGGCTCGGCGTTGTCCTCAGACTCCAGACCACCGAGGGGAGTTCCTTCATCCACCGCTTGCCGAACTTGTTGAGGTTGTTGTAGATCCGAGGCTTGAGTCCTTGTAGAATCATGCCGTTGGCACGCTCTACTTGCCCATTCGTCATGGGGTGAGCCACGGCGGCCCAGTCCACCCGGATGTGGTGATCCTCGCAGAAGTCCAGGAACTTTCTGCCAGTGAACTAGGTGTCGTTGTCGGTGATGATGGAGTTTGGGACCTCAAAGCGATGGATGATGTTGGTGAAGAACGCCACCGCCTGTTCGGACCTGATGCTGTTTAGGGGTCGGACCTCGATCCACTTGGAGAATTTGTCGATGGCGACCAACAGGTGCGTGTAGCCCCCGGGTGCCTTCTGCAAGGGGCCGACGAGGTCCAGACCCCACACAGCAAAAGACTAGGTGATGGGTATCGTCTGCAGGGCCTGAGCGGGCAGGTGGGTCTGCCTTGCGTAGAACTGACACCCTTCGCAGGTGCGGACAATTCTAGTGGCGTCGGCCACCGCCGTCGGCCAGTGGAAACCTTGTCGGAAGTCGTTTCCAACAAGGGCTCGAGGTGCTGCGTGATGGCCGCAAGCCCCCGAGTGTATCTCTTGTAGGAGCTCCTAGCCTTCGGCGATGGAAATGCATCGCTGGTGGACGCCTGAGGGGCTATGGTGGTAGAGTTCCTTCCCATCCCCCAGCAAGACAAACGACTTGGCGCGCCGCGCCAACCGTCGAGCTTCGGCTCGGTCGAGGGGTAGCTCTCCTCGGTGGAGATATTGCAGGTACGGGGTCCGCCAGTTTTGATTAGGCGTGACTCCGCTTCGCTCCTCCTCGATGCGCAGTGCCTCACCCTCGGGGACCGAGGGTACCTCGGGCCGAACCGAGGGTACCTCGGACTGGGCCGAGGGTGCCTCGGGTTGGGCCGAGGGTACCTCGGGCCGAGCCGAGGGTACCTCGGACTGAGCCGAGGGAGCCTCGGGCTCAGGCGTGTCGTCGGTCTTGACGGAGGGTTGATGCAGGTCTCGGGAGAAGACGTCCGGGGGAAACATTGTTTGCCCCGAGGCTATTTTAGCCAGCTTGTCCGCAGTCTCGTTGTAGCGTCGGGCGATGTGGTTGAGCTCGAGCCCGTAGAACTTGTCTTCCAGGCGCCGAACTTCATCGCAGTAGGCTTCCATCTTCGGGTCGCGGCAGTGGGAGTTCTTCATGACTTGGTCGATGACGAGTTGCGAGTCACCGCGAGCGTCGAGGCGTCGGACCCCTAGCTCGATGGCGATGCGCAACCCGTTGACCAGAGCCTCGTACTCAGCCACATTGTTGGACGCCGGGAAGTGGAGGCATAGCACGTAGCGTAGGTGCCTGCCGAGGGGCGAGATGAAGAGCAGGCCTGCGCCTGCCCCTGTCTTCATCAGCGACCCGTCGAAGAACATGGTCCAGAGTTCTGGTTGGATCGGAGCTGTTGGGAGCTGGGTGTCGACCCATTCAGCCACGAAGTTCGCTAAGACCTGAGACTTGATGGCCTTCCGAGGGGCGAACGAGATCGTTTCGCCCATGATTTCCGCCGCCCACTTTGCAATTCTACCCGAGGCCTCTCGGCACTGGATGATCTCCCCCAGGGGGAAGGATGACACCACAGTTACCGGATGAGACTCGAAGTAGTGCCACAACTTCCGCCGCGTGGCTTTCCTCGTCTTGACTATGATGTCATCGACGTAGGCCTCGACCGTCCGGCCAATGTGTTCGCCAAACACATGGTTCATGCACCGTTGATACGTTGCACCCGTATTCCTCAAGCCAAACGACATGGTGACATAGCAGTACATGCCGAAGGTGTGATGAAAGAAGTCGTGAGCTGGTCGGACTCTTTCATCCTGATTTGGTGATACCCTGAGTAGGCATCGAGGAAAGACAGGGTTTTGCACCCAGCAGTGGAATCCACGATTTGGTCGATGCGAGGCAAAGGGTAGGGAACCTTCGGACATGCTTTGTTTAGACCAGTGTAGTCTACACACATCCGCCATTTCCCTCCTTTCTTTTTCACAAGCACAGGGTTGGCAAGCCATTCGGGATGGAATACCTCTTTGATGAACCCTGCCGCCATTGGCTTGTGGATTTCCTCGCCTATGGCTCTGTGCTTTTCTTCGTCGAATCGGCGCAGAGGCTGCTTCACGGGTCGGGCTCCAGCTCGGATATCCAGCGAGTGCTCGGCGACATCCCTCGGTATGTCGGGCATGTCCGAGGGACTCCACGCGAAAACGTCGGCATTCGCGTGGAGAAAGTCGACGAGCACTGCTTCCTATTTGGGATTGAGCTCGGAGCCGATCCGGATCTGCTTGGAGGCGTCGCTGCTGGGGTCGAAGGGGACGGACTTAACCGTCTCCGTTGGCTCGAAGTTGCCGGCGTGGCGCTTCGCGTCTGGCACCTCCTTAGAGAGGCTCTCCAGGTCGGCGATGAGGGCCTCGGATTCGGCGAGGGCCTCGGCGTACTCCACGCACTCCACGTCGCATTCGAACGCATGTCGGTACGTGGGGCCGACGGTGATGACCCTGTTGGGGCTCGACATCTTGAGCTTGAGGTAGGTGTAGTTGGGGACGGCCATGAACTTCGTGTAGCATGGCCTCCCCAGTACTTCGTGGTAGGTTCCTCGGAACCCGACCACCTCAAACGTGAGGGTCTCCCTTCGGAAGTTTGAGGGCGTCCCAAAGCAGACGGGAAGATCGAGTCGTCCGAGGGGCTGGACGCGCTTCCCGGGGATGATCCCGTGGAAAGGCGCAGCGCCTGCCCGGACCGAGGACAGATCAACACGCAGGAGCCCGAGGGTCTCGGAGTAGATGATGTTGAGGCTGCTGCCTCCGTCCATGAGGACCTTGGTGAGCCTGACGTCGCCTATGAGGGGATCGACAACGAGCGGGTATTTCCCCGGGCTCGGCACGCGGTCGAGGTGGTCGGCTTGGTCGAAGGTGATGGGCTTGTCGGACCAGTCTAGGTAGACTGGCGCCGCCACCTTTACCGAACAGACCTCCCGACGCTCTTGCTTGCGGTGCCGAGCCGAGGCATTCGCCGCTTGCCCACCGTAGATCATGAAGCAGTCGCGGACCTCGGGGAACTCTCCTGCCTGGTGATCTTCCTTCTTGTCGTCGTCGCGAGCCCTGCCACCCTCCGCGGGTGGCCCGGCCCTGTGAAAGTGGCGCCGAAGCATGGCGCACTCCTCAAGGGTGTGCTTGACGGGCCCTTGATGATAGGGGCACGACTCCTTGAGCATCTTGTTGAAGAGGTTGGCACCTCCGGGGGGTTTCCGAGGGTTCTTGTACTCGGCGGCGGCGACAAGGTTCGCGTCGGCGGCGTCGCGTTTCGCTTGCAACTTCTTCTTGCCTTTCTTCTTGGCGCCGCGCTGAGTTGACGCCTCGGGGGCATCTTTCGGTGGGTGGCCCTGGGGCTGCTTGTCCTTCCGGAAGATAGCCTCAACCGCCTCCTAGCCAGAGGCGAACTTGGTGGCGATGTCCATCAGCTCGCTCGCCCTGGTGGGGGTCTTGCGACCCAGCTTGCTCACCAGGTCGCGGCAGGTGGTGCCGGCGAGGAACGCGCTGATGACATTTGAATCGGTGATGTTGGGCAGCTCGGTGCGCTGCTTCGAGAATCGCCGGATGTAGTCCCGGAGAGACTCTCCTGGTTGCTGTCGGCAGCTTCGGAGGTCCCAGGAGTTTCCAGGGCACACGTATGTGCCCTGGAAATTGCCGGCGAAGGCCTAGACTAGGTCGTCCCAGTTGGAGATCTGCCCCGGTGGCAGGTGCTCCAACCAGGCACGAGCGGTGTCGGAGAGGAACAGGGGGAGGTTGCGGATGATAAGGTTGTCATCGTCCGTTCCACCCAGTTGGCAGGCCAGTCGGTAGTCCGCGAGCCACAGTTCCGGTCTCGTCTCCCCCCGAGTACTTTGTGATAGTAGTCGGGGTTCGGAACCGGGTCGGGAACGGCGCCCGTCGTATGGCGCGGCTGAAAGCCTGCGGACCGGGTGGTTTGGGCGAGGGACTCTGATCCTCCCCACTGTCGTAGCGTCCCCCACGCCTGGGGTGGTAGCCTCGGCGCACCCTCTCGTCGAGGTGGGCCCGACGGTCGCGGTGATGGTGCTCGTTGCCGAGGCGACCCAGGGCCGCAGGCGCTGTGTTGCGCGTGCGCCCGGTGTGGACCGAGGCTTCCCGCATGAATCGGGAAGTCGCGACGTGATGTTCCGAGGGGTACCCCTGCCTTCAGGAGGCGGAGCTTTCGGCCCGTCGGACCGTGGTGTCCTCCAGGAGATTCTTGAGCTCTCGCTAAATTCACCGCCCCTCGGTGGTTGATGGCTCTGGCATCACGCGGAGAAGCATTGCCGCTGCAGCCAGGTTCTGGCCGACTCCACTGGAAGTGGGTGGCGGCCTTACCCTGACATCGTCGGCGATGCGGTGCTGGATACCCTAGGGTAGATGACGCACTTCTCCGGCCAGAGGTTGGCCCACCCATTCCTGTCCGATGTCCCGGCGGATCGGCTCAAGTGTTCCTGCTCCCTCGTCGAGCCTGGCCTGCACCCCGCGGATTTGCTCGAGCTGTGGGTCATGACCCCCCGCCGGAACGGGGACCACAGCTAGCTCCCGTAGGATGTCAACGCGAGGCACAGGCCTAGGGAGATCACTGTTCTCCGGCATACCAAGATGGTTCCCTTCGGAGGGACCCCCTAGATCGACGTGGAAACATTCACGACTTGGGCCGCAGTCCTTGTCGCCGAGGCTGCGGCTACCGTCGGAACAGTCGGAAAGGCAGTAGTCACACGCGGTCATAAAGTCCCGCATGGCACTGGGGTTACCAAGTCCAGAGAAATCCCAACAGACGTCGGGCTCGTCATCTTCCTCGGACCCTGAGGGCCCGTAGGTCGAGACGTCCGTCAGCCAGTCCTAGGGTGACCGCATACGATACCCCAGAGGGTTTGGACTCGCCTCTATGAGAGCGCCCACCAAAGCGAAGTCGCTTGGCGGGTCGAGGCTGAATCTAAGAGGCGTGAGATGGGAATCGATGGGTACCTCTTGGTCGACGGGCGGTGACGAAGTCACGTCAGGGACTGACTGCACCGTCGTCTCAGGTACGAGGGTGACGCCCAGCAAGTCCTTCGCGAGCGTGCTGGCGTCGTCCGTTTGCTTGGGATTGGCATGTTGCGGGGAGACGGCGCTCGTCTTCGTCTCAAACGCGAGGTCGATGCTCGACATGCCCCCCGTTGGGGCGCCGGCGCCGTCGACTCGCTCGACAGCCGACGAGGTGCCGCCTCCTGCTTGGCCTTGGTTTCCCTGCCTCCTCCTCCGTCGGTGGGGGAGGGGACGGGGCGAGCTTGAATGTTGTTCTTCCACCACGCGGGGAAGACGTCGTCGATTCCACCGCCGGTGGGCGGGCTGTCGGCCGCCATTGTCGCTGTCGCACGGCGGGGGAAGGAGTATCATGTCGTAGCTGCCGTCGAGGGACATGAACTCAAGACTCCCAAAACGGAGCACCGTCCCGGGCTGGAAAGGTTGCTGGAGACTGCCCATCTGGAGCTTGACGGGAAGCTGTTCGTCAACACGCAGCAGGCCCCTACCTGGCGCGCCAACTGTCGGCGTTTCGAGACCGGGGGGTCCCTGGACTGACGAGTGAATTGACGCCGCGTGCCCCAGCCCAAATGGATCGGCATGAGATGGAGCGCGAAGGGGGAGGCAGCCGGAGGGAGACGGGCATGAGAGGTGGAAATCCCGCGGCCTTCGTGTTTGTCCCGCGCCCAGGTCGGGTGCGCTTGCAGTAGGGGGTTACAAGCGTCCACGCGGGAGGGAGCGAGCGGCCTCACGCGAGCGCCTGTCCCATCCTTCCCCGCGCGGCCAACCCTCTGTAAGAGGGCCCTGGTCCTTCCTTTTATAGGCGCAAGGAGAGGATCTAGGTGTACAATGGGGGGTGTAGCAGTGTGCTAACGTGTCTAGCGGAGGAGAGCTAGCGCCCTAAGTACATGCCATCGTGGCAGCCGGAGAGGTTTTGGCACCCGGTTCGTGTGGTGTCGTGGCCGTCGGAGGAGCGTGGAGCCTGGCGGAAGGACAGCTGTCGGGGCTGTCGAGTCCTTGCTGACGTCCTCTTGCTTCCATAAGGGGGCTGAGAGCCGCCGTCGTCATAGAGCGTGCGGGGCGCCATCATTACTTGTCTGGCGGAGCGAGCCAGATGGGACACCGGTCTTGTTCCCCGTAGCCTGAGTCAGCTTGGGGTAGGGTAATTGTCGGGGACCATAATTAGGGGTACCCTCAAGACGCCTAATTCTCAGCTGGTAACCCCCATCAGCATAAAGCTGCAGAGGCCTGATGGGTTTGATTAAGTCAGGGATCAGTCCATACGAGCGACTCGATCACGCCACGCCCGAGCCTAGCCTCGGGCAAGGGCAGCCGACCCTGAGGTGTTTCCGTCTCGCCCGAGGCCCCCTTTTTACGGCAGAACGCATCTCCGGCTCGCCCGAGGCCTTGCCTTCGTTAAGAAGCAACCCTGACTAAATCACCGCGCCGACCGACCAAGTCACTGGGGCATTTAACGCAAAGAGTGAGACTGACGGGCGGCCAGGCTTTGCCAAAGGCGCCATAGGAAGCTCCGCCCGACCCAGGGCTCGGACTCGGGCTAAGGCCCTGGAAGACGGCGAACTCCGCTCCGCCCGACCCAGGGCTCGGACTCGGGCTAAGGCCCCGGAAGACGGCGAACTCTGCTCCGCCCGACCCAGGGCTCGGACTCGGGCTAAGGCCCCGGAAGACGGCGAACTCCACTCCGCCCGACCCAGGGCTCGGACTCGGGCTAAGGCCCCGGAAGACGACGAACTCCGCTCCGCCCGACCCAGGGCTCGGACTCGGGCTAAGGCCCCGGAAGACGACGAACTCCGCTTCGCCCGACCCAGGGCTCGGACTCCGCCCTGGCCTCTGCCGAACGACCTCCGCCTCGCCCGACCCAGGAGCTCAGACTCGACCTCGGCCTCGGAGGAGCCTTCACGTCGCCCGACCTAGGGCACAAGTCCGCCACGTCAACAAGAAGCGCCATCATCACCCTGCCCCGAGCCGACTTGGGTCGCAGAGAACAAGACCGACGTCCCATCTGGCTAGCTCCGCCAGATAGGCAATGATGGCGCCCCGCTAGACCCATGACGACGGCGGCTCTCGGCTCCCTTACGGAAGCAGGGAGACGTCAGCAAGAGCCCAACTGTTCCAACAGCTGTCCCTCCACCAGGCTCCGTTACTCCTCCGACAGCCACGACACCACACCGGCTGGGTGCCAAGTTCTCTCCGGCTGCCACATTGGCATGTACCCAGGGCGCTAGCTCTCCCCCGCTAGACACGTAGCACTCTGCTGCATCCCCATTGTACACCTGGATCCTCTCCTTGCGCCTATAAAAGGAAGGACCAGGGCCTTCTTAGAGAGGGTTGGCCTCGCGGGAACGAGGGCAGGGGCAGGCGCTCTCTTGGGGCCGCTCGCTCCCCTCACCCGCGCGGACGCTTGTAACCCCCTACTGCAAGCGCACCCGACCTGGGCGCGGGACGAACACGAAGGCCGCGGGATCTCCGCCTCCCTCACGACCCGGCTCCGGCCACCTCGCTCTCCCCCCTTCGCGCTCGCCCACGTGCTCGACCCATCTGGGCTGGGGCACGCGGCACACTCACTCGTCGGCGCCAGGTAGGGGCCTGCTGCGTGTTGACGAGCAGTTTCCCGTCAAGCTCCAGATGGGCAGTCTCCAACGACCTCTTCAACCCGGGACGGTGCTCCGTTTCGGGAGCCTTGAGTTCATGTCTTTCGACGGCAGCTACGACATGATACTCCTTCCACCGCCGCGCGACAGCGACAATGGTGGCGGACAGCCCGCCCGCCGGCGGCGGAATCGACGACGTCTTTCCCGCGTGGGGGAAGGACAACTTTCGAGCTCGCCCCATCCTCTCCCTCGCCATCGGAGGAGGAGGCGGGGCAACCAGGGCCGAGCGGGAGGCTGCGCTCAGTCGGCTGTCGAGCAAATCGACATCCCCAGCGCCCCAACGGAGGACGCGTCGGGCGTCACCCTCGCGTTTGAGGCGAAGGCGAGCGCCGTCCCCCCGCGACACGCCAACCTCGAGCAAGTGGACGACTCCAGCGCGCTCACGGAGGGCCTGCAGGACGTCGCACTCGTACCCAGGACGACGACGCGATCAGCCCCCGATGTGACTTCGTCGCTCCTCGTCGACCAAAAGGTACCGGCTGATTCCCATCCTTTGTCATTTCAACTCGACCTCAACCCGCCTAGTGACCTCGCTCTGGCGGGCGCTCACGTTAAGGCAAGTGCAACCCCTTTCGGGTTTCGTGTGCGGTCGCCTTGGGACCGATTGACGGGCGTCTCGACCTACAGACCCTCTGGGTCCGAGGAAGATGACGACCCCAGCATCTGCTGGGATTTCTCTGGATCTGGCAACCCCAGTGCCATGCGGGACTTCATGACCGCATGCGACTACTGCCTCTCCGACTGTTCCGACGGCAGCCGCAGCCTTGACGACAAGGACTGCGGCCCGAGCCGCGAATGTTTCCACGTCGAGCTAGGGGATCCCTCCGGAGGCAGCTGTCTCGGCATGCCGGAGGATGGTGATCTCCCTAGGCCAGCGCCTCGCGCCGACATCCCGCGGGAGCTAGCTGTGGTCCCCGTTCTGGCGGGGGGTCACGACCCACAGCTCGAGCAAGTCCGCGGGGCGCAGGCCGGGCTCGATAAGGGAGCAGGAGCGCTCGAGGCAATCCGCCGGGACGTCGGGCAGGTATGGGCGGGCCAGCCCCCGGCCGGAGAAATACGTCACCTGCCCCAGGGTCTCCAGCACCGCATCGCCAACGATGCCAGGGACAGACCGCCACCCGCATCCGGCGGAACCGGTCAGGACCTGGCAGCCGCAGCGATGCTCCTCCGCGCGATGCCGGAGTCATCAACCACCGAGGGTCGGCGAATCCAGGGAGAGCTCAAGCATCTCCTGGAAGGCGCTGTGGCCCGGCGGGCCGAGAGCTCTGCCTCCCGAAGGCAGGGATACCCCTCGGAACCTCGTGCCGCGACTTCCCGACTCATGCGGGAAGCCTCGGTCTACACCGGGCGCACGCGCAACACCGCGCCTGCAGCCCCGGGCCACCTCGGCGATGAGCACCCTCATCGCGACCGTCGGGCCCGCCTCGACGAAAGGGTGCGCCGAGGTTATCACCCCAGGCGTGGGGGACGCTACGACAGCGGGGAGGATCGGAGTCCCTCGCCCGAACCACCCGGTCCGCAGGTCTTCAGCCGGGCCATTCGGCGGGCGCCGTTTCTGACCCGATTCCGACCCCCGACTACTATCACAAAGTACTCGGGGGAAACGAGACCGGAATTGTGGCTCGCGGACTATCGCCTGGCCTGTCAACTGGGTGGAACGGACGACGACAACCTCATCATCCGCAACCTCCCCCTGTTCCTCTCCGACACTGCTCGCGCTTGGTTGGAGCACCTGCCTCCGGGGCAGATTTCCAACTGGGAGGATCTGGTCCAAGCTTTCGCCGGCAACTTCCAGGGCACGTACGTGCGCCCCGGGAATTCCTGGGACCTCTGAAGCTGCCGGCAACAGCCGGGAGAGTCTCTTCGGGACTACATCCGGCGATTCTCGAAGCAGCGCACCGAGCTGCCCAACATCACCGACTCCGATGTCATCGGCGCGTTCCTTGCCGGCACCACCTGCCGTGACCTGGTGAGCAAGTTGGGTCGCAAGACCCCCACCAGGGCGAGCGAGCTGATGGACATCGCCACCAAGTTCGCCTCTGGTCAGGAGGCGGTCGAGGCCATCTTCCGAAAGGACAAGCAGCCTCAGGGCCGCCCGTCGGAAGATGCTCCCGAGGCGTCTACTCCGCTCGGCGCCAAGAAGAAAGGCAGGAGGAAGTCGCAAGCGAAACGCGACGCCGCCAGCACGGACCTTGTCGCCGCCGCCGAATACAAGAACCCTTGGAAGCCCCCCGGAGGTGCCAACCTCTTCGACAAGATGCTCAAGGAGACGTGCCCTTATCATCAGGGGCCCGTCAAGCACACCCTCGAGGAGTGCGTCATGCTTCGGCGCCACTTCCACCGGGCCGGGCCACCCGCAGAGGGTGGCAGGGCCCGCGACGACGACAAAAAGGAAGATCACCAAGCAGGAGAGTTCCCCGAGGTCCGCGACTGCTTCATGATCTACGGAGGGCATGCGGCGAATGCCTCGGCTCGGCATCGTAAGCAAGAGCGTCGGGAGGTCTGCTCGGTGAAGGTGGCGGCGCCAGTCTACCTAGACTGGTCCGACAAGCCCATCACCTTCGACCAAGATGACCACCCCGACCACGTGCCGAGCCCGGGGAAGTACCCGCTCGTCGTCGACCCCGTCATCGGCGACGTCAGGCTCACCAAGGTCCTGATGGATGGGGGCAGCTGCCTCAATATCATCTACGCCGAGACCCTCAGGCTCCTGCGCGTCGATCTGTCATCCGTCCGAGCAGGCGCTGCGCCCTTCCACGGGATCATTCCTGGGAAGCGCGTCCAGCCCCTCGGACAGCTCGACCTTCCTGTCTGCTTCAGAACGCCCTCCAACTTCCGAAGGGAGACTTTGACGTTCGAGGTGGTCGGGTTCCGAGGAACCTACCACGTAGTATTGGGAAGGCCATGCTACGCGAAGTTCATGGCCATCCCCAACTACACCTACCTGAAGCTCAAGATGCCGGGCCCCAACGAGGTCATCACCGTCGGCCCCACGTACAAACACGCGTTCGAATGCGATGTGGAGTGCGTGGAGTACGCCGAGGCCCTCGCCAAGTCCGAGGCCCTCATCGCCGACCTGGAAAGCCTCTCCCGAGAGGTGCCGGACGTGAAGCGACACGCCGGCAACTTCGAGCCAGCGGAGACGGTTAAGGCTGTCCCTCTCGATCCCAGTGACGACACTTCCAAGCAGGTCCGGATCAGTTCCGGGCTCGACCCCAAATAGGAAGCAGTGCTCGCCGACTTTCCCCACACAAACGACGACATTTTTGCGTGGGGTCCCTCGGACATGCCCGGCATACCGAGGGATGTCACCGAGCACTCGTCGGATATTCGGGCAGGAGCCCGACTCGTCAAACGGCCTCTGCACGGACGACGCCCGGGGGCTGCGCCCTTCCCCCACTCACACACGAGAATCAGTCATCAAGGAAGGGTCGGCCTCGCCCCGGCGGAGCCCGACCCTCCCTCGGGGGCTAAAAAGGGGAAACCCCTCCGCGTCGAGATCGGATGCACTTTTTCGCGTCAAAAAAGTTTTTCGATCAAGAAGGGGCTTTTGCGTTCTCCCGGATGTGTCAGAAGCAGGGTCTCAAGGAGCGAACGTGGGTACAGATAAGCGGCGACACCGACTGAGCCGAGGAACACCTACGCCTCCGGGCTAGGGACGCCTCACTCATCGCTTGCCGCGAAAAAGGACCCAACTCGGGAAATCACCCTATTGTTGACAAGTCAGGCCAGGTGCGAAAATTAAAAGAAAAGAGAGTATGACTTCGTGCAAGAAAAGTAAAGTGTCCAGGCCTCGGCGGCCGCGGTAAAGCGCACATCCAACAGAAACTGCCCCAACAAAAATCAGGCGCCGCCCTGGGAGGGCGCCGCGCCCTCAGTTCCGCCCTCGCCGTTGGTAAGGTCCACCTCCGCCTCCAGCGGCGGCGCAGGAGGAAGGATCTCCGCCTCAAAGGTGGTCGCCAGCGCCGCGCTCGGACCCGTGGCGACCGCGTCGAGCCGCTGAACTTCTGCCAGGGCGGCTTCGTCTTCGTCAGGAAGACAATACCCCTCACTGACCCGCTCCAGGTCCACCACGTAATGGGAAGCGAGCACGGCGAAGGCCCGCCTGACGCCGTGGTGTAGCGCCCCGCGGACTTTACCGCGCGCGTAATCACCTAAGGCTTGAAGACGGCTTTGAGGGGAGCTTCCTGAAGGGACGTCGCCAGGGCCAAGGATCCGATAAACATCCGAGACGGCCTCGGACATGGCCGCGAGGTCGGCCTCCCTCTGCTCGGCAGCCCCAGCAAGCGCCTCGGCAAGCGCTTTGGCAGACTCGTCAAGGGCAGACTCGAGCTCTGCGAACAACCAGAAGAAAGACCTCAAGCACAAGCAGAAGAAACGGACAAGAACGAGAACCGAGGACGGTCGAGCCATACCTCCGGCTCGGACGCGCTGCTCCGAGGCCGCGACTTGGGCTGCGGCTAGATCGGCCGTGAGGGTCTTAGCCCGGCTTTCGGCCTCGGCAGCCTGGCCCCGAGATTGGTCCCGCTCCTTGGCAACCTGGACGAACTCTGACCGCTGCCGTAGCACCTCCGCGCGCGCCGCCGCCGCCTCGGCCCTCAGATCAGCGCAGAGCAACTGAAGGTCTGCTATCTTAGCGTCCTGCTGAGAAAGGCGCGCGGTAGCCCCGGCGAGCGAAGTCCTCAGGGATCGCAGCGAGCCCCAGACGTCGGCCTCGCGGCGGATGAACGACGACTTGGCGGCGCTCCGGTCCGTCAGATCCTGGAAAGGAAAACAAGGCATCATGACGAACGCCTCGCTCACGGAAGGGAGAAGGTATGCCTGAAACCGTTACCTGGAGGATTTTTGGGACGTCCCCGCAGAGAACCTCCAGCGACGATCGGAGCGACCCCACCGCTGCTTCCGCACGCTTGCAGAGCTCGTCCCAGGACTGGTCCTCCTGTTCGTCGTCAAGAACGAAGATAGGGTCCGAGGCCTCGCGGGTCCGGAATCGGAGCAACTGGCCTCGGGCCTCGGGGCTCCGCCGCACGGCGACGAGGCTGCCGCCCGCCTGGATGAACTGCGCGTCCACGCCCACCTCTTTCGAGGCCCTGGGCACCGACGCTGCGGCCATCTCGACGCTGGCGGCGACCAGATGCTCTCCGACTGGGACGGTGGCAACTGCGGTGGCGGCAGGCGCCGGCACGGCCGGCACGGCAGACGGGCTCGGGACCGCATCGGCGCCGGCCGCCTCCCCGATCACGATGGCCGCCTCGGCGGAAGAGCCCGCCTCGGGGACCTGCTCCCCCGAGACATGCGACGCCCGAGCCCCATGCGGCGAAACGCCCTGCGAAAGGGTCGGCTGAGCGGCAGGGCCTGGGGTAGCGCCAGCCGCCCGCGCCGACGCCGTCTTAAGGGCTTTCCGGGGCGCCAGGTCGGTATGGCCATGGCTCCGCTTGCTGGAAAAAAGAAGAGAGAGAAAGTCACGGCCGGGACATATGAATGAAGCGCCGGGACGAAGACATTCCAAGATACTCACCCGCTCTGGGCCATGATCCACTGTGCCTGGGGGGAGGTCTCTTGGCTCCCGCTCCCTGGAACCGCCGCCGAGGTCCGCTTCGCCGACGGCCTCGGCACCACCCTCGCTTTGGGCGCCCCCGACGCCGAGGAGGCGGACTGCCCGGGCGCCGCCATGGCGACCTGAGGACCGCTCCCCCGCGCTGCCGGCACGGGTGGCGGCTCTCGAAGGACGGGTACCTCGGCCCGGCTCCCTGAAGTCGCGTCAGCTCCTCCAGCCGAGGGGTCAAGTACCCTCTCGGGTTGCCCCCGCCCCTCGGGTCGGGGATCCGGCATCCCGGCTCCGGGAACCAACGGCATCGGCCCGCTCGGGGGCTGACTCGACGGCCCCTGGCCACACCCCAAGCTGGGGCTGAGGCCGAGCCGGGCGGCCATGTCGTCCTCCTCCTCTTCACCATCGTCGTCATCGTCGTCGGATGTCTCCGGCGACAGCTCCCTTGGGAGTCCTTCCCTCTCCTGCTGGCGACGGCGTTTCTCCAAGGCGTCCCGAGCCCGCCTCCGCTTGCGGGCCCGGGCCTTCTCCGCATCCTTCCGCTTCTTCTCCTCCTCCGCGGCGACCCGCCGCGCTGCCCGACCCGTCACGTCCTCGGGACCCGCGGCAGGGAGGGTTTGTGCCACCCCACCTCCTAAAAGGGGGGGGGGGGAAGAAACCCAATCGTGAGAACCAGGAGCAACCCGATATGTGAAGAAGGAAGGAGCAAACACTCACCAGAGTGACGCACCCCTGGTCGGGGCGCATCCGAGGCTGGGAGAAGGCGTGGGGGTCCGGCTTCCCCATCGCGGCCGACACCCGCCATTGGAGGGCGTCGAGGGGAGGAGAATCAGGGGACATTCGCGACCCCTCCCAGTCGGCCTCCAGGGTCATCTGCCAAAGCGGCAGCCGCCGCTCCGCCATGGGGAGCACTCTCCGCCGGTGGATGGCGGCAACCACTCCCGCGGCGGTAAGTCCTCCCTCCCGCAACGCCTTCAGGGCCTGGAGAAGAGGTTCGAGGTTCTTCTGCCTCTCGTGTGGAGTCCCGTGGCGCCAGGCGTCGGTGGCGGCGGTGACGACCCGCTGAGAAAACGGCGGGAGCAACTCTTCGTCATTCCAGAGGTAGAACCACCGGCGCTGCCACCCCTTGTTCGAGGATGCGAGGACGGCAGGGATATACTGCGATGACCGCGACTGCCTCAACAAAAGGGTGCAGCCGCCGGCCCGCACCGCTGCACGGACCTTCCTCTCCCCCGTCGGCAAGGCAAAAAGCTCGGCGAAGGAGAGATGGGTCCACAAATCCCAATGGGGGGCGATCCCCAAATACCCTTCGCACACCGCTACGAAGATAGCGGCCTGCGAGATGGAGTTGGGGGTGAGGTTGTGCAACTCCACCCCATAATGAAACAGGATGGCCCGCATGAAGCGGCTCGCCGGCACACCAAATCCCCGCTCATGGAAGGAGACGAAGCTCACGACGTACCCCGGCGGTGGGGATGGAGTGACTCCGCCCGTGGGTGGAATCCATTCCGGCCGCTGCTCATCGGTGAGAGGGCGGAGCAAACCCTCGCCGACGAGGTCCTCCAGATCACTCGCCGTCACCGTGGAGAAGGGCCATGGGTCGCGCGGTGAGATGATGGTCACCCGGTCAGCCATCGCCGAGCGGAAAGGGTGGCGGCGCGAAGGACAGGGAGGGCGGTTTTCTTTTCCCTGGCTAGATCTCTCAGGCTGCAAAAAACCTAAGAGGGAGACAAGAAGCGGAGTCGAGAACCGTCACCGGACCCTCTCCGGGGTATATAAAGACCAAAGCGAAGACGGTTCCAACTTTCCGCCCGGACCGGACGCGGGGTTCGAAAAACGTGAAGCAAAACAGCCGTTCCTCGAACGGCTCACGCACGCGCAACGGCAGCCTCGCCGACTACTCGCCCCGGCGCATTAACTCCGCGCCTGGACAGGCGACGCTTCTGGCAGGAGCAGCTGGCGACGCTTCGCCTTCGCCAAAACGACCACACCAAAAAAGGTACGCCACGTCGTTCAAATTCGTATCCTTTTTTCCCTTTTTTTCTCTTTCTCTATCTCTTGCAACAGGGACCGGGAAAGGGGATACCCCCAAAGGGATCGTTCCCCGTGAAGGAACTAGGCTCCGAGCCTCCTTACTGATCAGGGGTTCGAAGGCTGGCCCCCCGAAGGGTTCAACAGCCGCCTCAGATCGCGTGGGCCCGACACCCACTACTGGTCAGGGGTTCGAAGGTCGGCCTCCCGAAAGGTTCCACAACCGCCTCAGGCTACTCGGGCTCCGCGCCCATTACTGATCAGGGGTTCGAAGGCTGGCCCTCCGAAGGGTTCACAGTCGCCTCAGACACCGAGCGAGGGATGACCAGGGGTACGTTCGATACATAACCAAGGCTCGGGCTGCGCTCCCGAGGTACCCTAGGACATTTCCGAGACCAGCGGGAACGATCCTGTAACGGAATCCCATCGGAGGGAGGCAACGAGCCCTCGGACCCCGTCGCCAGGGGACCGGGTCCGGCAGATCACCCGCAGGTACTTTTGGGCGTGCCTCCAGGCCCCTAGCCGACCCCCAACGAACGGGGCACGGACGTCCACTCGGATTACCCGCTTGCAGCTCACCGGAGACACCATGTTCGGTGCCCATCGAGGGTAACATGGCGCTCTCCCCCCTCCTCCTTGCGGAAAGGCGACGTAGGGGCGTATGTAAAAAAGCCGAGTCTGTCCCTGATCGCCCTCTCGCCCTGTGCGGAGGCTCGGGGGCTGCTCTCGCAAACCCGGCTCTGGCCAAACCGTTGACGGCGTCAACATACCAGCCCGAGAACTTGGGCCCCGACAGTGCACCCGGGCTACGGCCTGTTCGCATGAGGGAACCGCCAGACCAGCCGAAGCATTACGCAAGGCATTAAGACCTCGAAGGAGTGAAACCACTCCTCCGAGGCCTCGGGGGCTACACTCGGCGGGTGCGCTCGCGCGCACCCACCGGAACAAAGTGCAACCGAGAAAGGCTGGTCCCCTTGCAAAAAAGTGCGACGAAAGCCTCCAAGCGAGTGCTAACACTCCCTTCGAGGCTCGGGGGCTACTGTCGGGGACCATAATTAGGGGTACCCTCAAGACGCCTAATTCTCAGCTGGTAACCCCCATCAGCATAAAGCTGCAGAGGCCTGATGGGTTTGATTAAGTCAGGGATCAGTCCATACGAGCGACTCGATCACGCCACGCCCGAGCCTAGCCTCGGGCAAGGGCAGCCGACCCTGAGGTGTTTCCGTCTCGCCCGAGGCCCCCTTTTTACGGCAGAACGCATCTCCGGCTCGCCCGAGGCCTTGCCTTCGTTAAGAAGCAACCCTGACTAAATCACCGCGCCGACCGACCAAGTCACTGGGGCATTTAACGCAAAGAGTGAGACTGACGGGCGGCCAGGCTTTGCCAAAGGCGCCATAGGAAGCTCCGCCCGACCCAGGGCTCGGACTCGGGCTAAGGCCCCGGAAGACGGCGAACTCCACTCCGCCCGACCCAGGGCTCGGACTCGGGCTAAGGCCCCGGAAGACGGCGAACTCCGCTCCGCCCGACCCAGGGCTCGGACTCGGGCTAAGGCCCCGGAAGACGGCGAACTCCACTCCGCCCGACCCAGGGCTCGGACTCGGGCTAAGGCCCCGGAAGACGACGAACTCCGCTCCGCCCGACCCAGGGCTCGGACTCGGGCTAAGGCCCCGGAAGACGACGAACTCCGCTTCGCCCGACCCAGGGCTCGGACTCCGCCCTGGCCTCTGCCGAACGACCTCCGCCTCGCCCGACCCAGGAGCTCAGACTCGACCTCGGCCTCGGAGGAGCCTCCACGTCACCCGACCTAGGGCACAAGTCCGCCACGTCAACAAGAAGCGCCATCATCACCCTGCCCCGAGCCGACTTGGGTCGCAGAGAACAAGACCGACGTCCCATCTGGCTAGCTCCGCCAGATAGGCAATGATGGCGCCCCGCTAGACCCATGACGACGGCGGCTCTCGGCTCCCTTACGGAAGCAGGGAGACGTCAGCAAGAGCCCAACTGTTCCAACAGCTGTCCCTCCACCAGGCTCCGTTACTCCTCCGACAGCCACGACACCACACCGGCTGGGTGCCAAGTTCTCTCCGGCTGCCACATTGGCATGTACCCAGGGCGCTAGCTCTCCCCCGCTAGACACGTAGCACTCTGCTGCATCCCCATTGTACACCTGGATCCTCTCCTTGCGCCTATAAAAGGAAGGACCAGGGCCTTCTTAGAGAGGGTTGGCCTCGCGGGAACGAGGGCAGGGGCAGGCGCTCTCTTGGGGCCGCTCGCTCCCCTCACCCGCGCGGACGCTTGTAACCCCCTACTGCAAGCGCACCCGACCTGGGCGCGGGACGAACACGAAGGCCGCGGGATCTCCGCCTCCCTCACGACCCGGCTCCGGCCACCTCGCTCTCCCCCCTTCGCGCTCGCCCACACGCTCGACCCATCTGGGCTGGGGCACGCGGCACACTCACTCGTCGGCTCGGGGACCCCCCGGTCTCGAAACGCCGACAGTAATGATGGCACCTCCTGTTGACGTGGTCGGTCCGTGGTGCCCTAGGTTGGGCGATGTGGAGGCTCCTCCGAGGTCGAGGTCGAGTCTGTCTTCCGAGGCCGAGGTCGAGTCCGAGCCCCTGGGTCGGGCGAGGCGGAGACCGTCGGCTGAGGCCAGGGCTGAGTCCGAGCCCTGGGGTCGGGCGAAGCGGAGTTCGTCGTCTTCCGGGGCTGAGCCCGAGTTCGAGCCCTGGGGTCGGGCGGAGCGGAGTTTGTCGTCTTCCGGGGCTGAGCCCGAGTCCGAGCCCTAGGTCGGGTGGAGCGGAGTTCATCGTCTTCCGGGGCTGAGCCCGAGTCCGAGCCCTGGGTCGGGTGGAGCGGAGTTCGTCGTCTTCCGGGGCTGAGCCCGAGTCCGAGCCCTAGGGTCGGGCGAAGCGGAGTTTGTCATCTTCCAGGGCTGAGCCCGAGTCCGAGCCCTGGGTCGGGCGGAGCGGAGTTCGTCGTCTTCCGGGGCTGAGCCCGAGTCCGAGCCCTGGGGTCGGGCGAAGCGGAGTTTCCTATGGTGCCTGAGGCCGGGCCTGGCTGCTTGTCAGCCTCACTCTGTCGAGTGGCACAGCAGTCGGAGCGGCGCAGGCGGCGCTGTCCTCTTGTCAGACCGGTCAGTGGAGCGGCGAAGTGACTACGGTCACTTTGGCTCTGTCGACTGGAGGGCGCGCGTCAGGATAAAGGTGTCAGGCCACCTTTGCATTAAATGCCCATGCGATTTGGTCGGTTGGCGTGGCGATTTGGCCAAGGTTGCTTCTTGGTGAAGGCTGGGCCTCGGGCGAGCCGAAAGTATGTCCGTTGCTGGAGGGGGCCTCGGGCGAGACGTAGATCCTCTGGGCTCGGCTGCCCTTGCCCGAGGCTGGGCTCGGGCGAGGCGTGATCGGGTCCCTCGAATGGACCGATCCTTGAATTAGTCGCACCCATCAGGCCTTTGCAGCTTTGTGCTGATGGGGGTTACCAGCTGAGAATTAGGAGTCTTGAGGGTACCCCTAATTATGGTCCTCGACAGAAGTATTTGAATATCAAACGTGAGAAAATTCAACACAATTTAGTTCAATATATGGTTTCAAATAAGATTGTATTAATTATAAAGTTGCAAAACTTTTTGAGACCTACAACTTTATTTTGGTCGTTTCTTCATCCGAGGTTATTTCAATATTTTGAATTTTGAATATGAGCAATTTAAACATAATTTCGTTGGATAGATGATTTCAAACGAAAACGTTATCGACTACAAAGTTGCATAACTTTTTGTGATCTACAAATTTGTTTGTCATTTCTCTATCCAAGATCATTTCCTACCACTGTATACTCAATTGTGTAGTTACTACTGGCTATAGAGCATATGGATTTCTTTGGTATTGATTCTACAATTTTTTTTTGAATTAAATACTTTGGAATCAAAATGACTTCAAATAAAAAAGTCAAAATCTTCAAAGTCGTGTAACTTTTAAAGTCTTCAACTTTTGTTTGGGCCATTTCTCTATCCGAGATTCTTTCCTACCACCACACACTCGTGGTTGTAAAACACATTAAATCATTGCATTAACTCTATACAATCTTGAGAATCAAATGGTTTGGCACCAAAATAATTCCAAATGAAAAGTTGCCAAATATAAATTTGTAGATCTAATTGAGTATTGCAACTTTGATATGAAATTTGCCTTCATCATACATCAAGTCAAAAAATTATGAATTTTTTTATTCAATTTATCATTGTTGGGACGTGTCTAGAACTAGCATTGGTACTATCACTGTAGATTTAAGCCACAAAGTAGTAGTAATGAGCCCATATCACCGTCGATTCATGGCTAGAACTGGCAACAATGACCTAATAATCATTGTTGGTTGACAATCAATAGTGACATAATATCACTAATGGTTCTTAAGCAACCAACAATGATGGACCAATAGTGAAGTTCAATTCTGTAGTAGTGCCATGACCGTAACTCTCGTAATGCCACAATGATTACTCAATTCTTCGTGGCCTTTTGGCTCATGCCCTCTCGCCTTCTTGATCTTTTGGCATAAGAACTCCAACCTTTTGTTGCACCTAGAACACATAAGACACAAAACACTAGACCCTCTTATCTCTATTAAGTTTCTCCCAAGTTTCCCTATTCTAGTCTTCTGTATGCATGCAAGATTGGAATAGCAAGCCTCTAGAACCAAGCTAGATCCGTGACACCTACTCAGGTGTGCCGGGTGATTAGTTTTTTAGCAGCTCTAATGCAATTGCTCGCTACCACTCTTTGTCTTCTTCCCAATGTTTTTGAACCTATGAGGTCTCTACATAATTTTTCCTAGTGGACATAAATAGGACTGCATTACGAACACCTTCCTACATTGAAGACTATTGTCCAGGACTTCTAGCAACACGTTATATCAACTAGTGTGTACGGAGCCATTAGTGTCATGAGCATGTGTCCCTCTACTAGTTATACACCTTTTATTGAATGTGTAATTCAACTCAGTAGTATAATAGCTATTATTACAATTTTTGTGATGTATGTTTTGTTAACGTTGCTAGTTGTTTTATTGTTGAGTTGAAACTAGATGCTTTTGATAGTTCAAATTATAACAGATGACATGCTAAGATGATCTTATGTTTCTCTGGTATGAGTTGGTACCATGCCACATATGGAATATTCAAATAGTTTACTCTTGAGGAGGAGAAAGCATTTGAAGTTGCCGATAACCTATTTCGAGGTATCATGCTTAGCAAGGTTAATGACAACATTATGGATGTCTACATATCATAAACAAGTGGAAAAGAAATATGGGATGCATCTGCGAATGTTTTCTTATGGGTAGGGTGGGTCATCAGTATGAGGGTTCTTGTTGTTGACTGCCTTTGTCTCATTGTTTTTAGATATGGTAGGTAGGGTACCTTTGCTAGGCCCTATACGTTGTGGGTGTACCGAGTCATCACTTGTAGCCGACTTTGCCTCAGCGGCCAAAGAACCTCTGTCTTCCTGCAAGGCATTGTGGCCATATGAACTATTATCGATTCCAAGCGAAGTCTCTCCATCAATTCCAGACAATGTCTTCAGGTGTTGCGAGCCCTGTGTCCAAATATGGTTACATGTAGTCGAGAAAAGCTCGATCAAGGTCGAGTTTGGCCTTCTCTCCAACAACTTCTTTGTTTGTGAGAGCGATGAGCATTGGGAAAGTGCGTGCAGACATGATTGCTAGCTACTCAATCTTACCTTGGCTAGAGACCTTTCTCTAATTGCTTAGAAGCTTTCCCTCTTATTTGATTACCTCCAAAGAAGCTTCTCTCCCATGGTCAGTAACTCATGCTCCCTAGCAGCCCGATGAAATACATAAACCAAGTTTTTCATTGCATTCTTCTCTTTCCTCTTGCACTTATGTGTGTCATATCATTTCACGATCTTTTGACTAGTTGTAGTTCCTTCTTGACATTGTTACTATCTTTGGTAGCAAGCCATCACTTCTCTACATATCAATTTGCTTGCTTCATCAGGAGTTCTCACCTCAAGTCTATATTGCATACATACTCTCTCTCTCTCTCTCTTATTCCTCGTACAACATGTTGGTCAGTAGTAGCAGTAAAAGAGTGTGCTGACTAGTAAACTCAACGCCAAGCCTTGATTATGTATTGAGGCCAAGACTCACAAGGTTTACTGGTTTAGTGAATGATTGGTAGAGTCAAGGGGAGTATCAATTAGTAGTTTCTTGGTTATATCAGTCATGTCTCACCCAAAGAATGTTGACATTGGTCCAAGTGACAATGACCATCATAGACGGCCACTACCTTCCCTAACTCGTGGTAAGGGCAAGGCTGCTGAAACCAAGATCACTAGGAAGTGCAAGATAATGGACTAAGAGGCTTAGAAACCCCTAAATATGGCCTCGGTAATAGAGGGTGCAGAGAGAGGTGACTAGAGTGACTCCATATGGATCGCTGAGGTTACTAAGGAGTAGCCATAGCAAGAGCATAAATAGCAGCACTTGAGTACCTGTCACACTATAACTAGAGACCAAGACATGGAGCTCATACACCACCACCACACTCAAGAGTAGCAGGTCTAGACCATGTTTTGGTTATTCACTTAGACCGTGCTTCTTGAGTCTAGAAGCTCCATTTTGTGCCACTAGAGTTATGTTTTCCAATAGAGAGGGATCATAGAGCATCAGATGGATTCTACACTTTGCTACACATGTACTTCCACTCAGTTATGACTCTCAGTGGGATCACCCTCAGACCTCATAAAGTTTGTCCCATAGAGAACATAGTTGCTGCCAAAGGAGAGCAGATTTGTCCCCATCTCACTTGCTAGAACCGGTAGATCTTTTGGGACCATTGAGCTTTTATATTGAGGCCTAGATCACAGAGTTATATGCCTCACTTTGGATCTAGCCTAACCATGATTACTTCTAGTCTATATTCAAAGCCAGACAAACTCTATGCTAGTGCGATAAGAGAGACTTGGGTTCATAGAGTCCACTACATGCCTTCATAGCCTTGCTACATCTAGATCCACCTAGATGCCCTAACCGCGGAGAGCTACTAGGAACAACATATGTCACTACTTGCTTTAGGCCAGCACTCGAAGATGGATCCAGATGCACCCTAGTGATCTAACACTGATGAGTCCTCTCTTGAATGATATTGTGAGGAGAACCTTGTTTCCCTAGGTGTGGATATAAGTGAAAGTTCCCATTGAGGGGAACATATATCTGGATGTTGCATAGAGGCAGGGTGAATATGCAAATAACAATTACAACAAAAAAACTTCAAACTTCTTACTCTACTCGAACCATTTTACGCAGCGAAATGAAGATCAACACAAGTAGATTGCAGCGAAGTACCAGTTCTTGTCTCAAAAGATCCTGCACTTCAAGAACATCTTATATCAAAGATAAGTAGTGAAGTGCAAATAACAAAGAAAACAGAAACACAACAGAGAGATAGAGACATAAAGATTTATCCTGTGGTTCGTCCATGCCTGAAATGCTTGCCTACATCCACGTTGGAGTTAGCCACTTGGCTTGGAGCCTATTTTAACACCTTCCTCCATTTGCTTAGATTCGCCACCAGGTGACGGGCTGCATCTTCCACTATTGTTGATGACGGTTACAGCAGAGCCGCAACTGTTTACAACTCTTCACAACAGTCCGGTAGAGTAACACTTCTCGCTTTCTCAAGATCTTGTAGCTCTATCTCCTAGCAGCACTCCTCCTCTCTCTTTTGGCTTATAACTGCGCCAATGCTAGATCTAGAGAGGAATACACAAGAGAGGAAGTACAAATTGATTCTACACTTTGTATGCTACTTAGGTGTACTTGATGTACTGAAGGAGAACACCTAGGGGGTTCTTTTATAGCCCAAAGAGCCCCAAGGTCGTTGCCCTTAGTTCTAAGAACTTGCTAGAAATCTACACTATTGGAGGGCACCAGACCAGTCTGTTGCGCCACCGGATCGGGTCCATGTGCCCTAAGTCTAGGATTTGATTGAAGCTTTCCTTAGCTGACTGACACTAGATCGGTCCGGTGCGCCTCTAGATCGGGCACCACGTTAGCTAGTTGTTGGCCAGCTCGCGTCCGTTGGAAGATAGTCATTGGAGGTCAGTCCGGTGAACCACCGGACTGAGCATAGTGAAGGTCTGGTGAATTATAAAATATAATCTCGAGAGCTCACTGTCCAGTCGTACAGGCGGTCCGGTGCACCAGGTTTTCCAAAGCCTCCTACTGGCCCCATTGTCTAGTCGGTCTGGTGCGCCACTGGACCCTTCCTTTAGACGATCTAGTGCGCCCATACAGGCAGAAGTAAGCAGAAGTAAGGACTTCTCCATTTCTTTGTCTATTTGACTTCAACTCTTTGGGGGACTTTCCTGTGACATAGACACACCTTATTAGAGTATAATCCAATTGACTAAGTCCTAGAAAGTTATCTCTTTCTCAATCTCTCCCTAGCTTCTCTATTTCTCCTCAAACTGAGCCAAAGTGGCACTTTTGCTACAAAACGAGTTAAAGTGCAAACCAATATTCCATATACATAGGAAAAGGTGTATGAAACATGTTTGAACTCTCAAACCTGTCATACTTAACATTTTTCAATGTTTTTCTCCTCTTCGCCTGTTTGAGTCGGGGTTGGAATCCAAAGCATCAAGTTAATATAATTTGATCTCATAAGGCATCCTTGAGCTCCAACACCCTGCAATGGTCACAAAGAACACGTACAAACACAAGAATGACCCAAACTAAAAGTCAAAGTGAACCTAGCTCTTTTGGATCCCTTTCCAGGTTCTGACTGTGATACTTCTCCTCTTTCTTATGACCTTTTCCTACTACTTGAGCTATGATATTGAGCCTTATGACTTGAACCATAAACCTTAAGAATTACCTCAATGGTTCCAAGTCATGTCCTTATGTTGTGATCCTCGATGCATATGGCTCTTCTCAGCTTGATTAACCTTGACTTCTTGCAAGCCATCTTCTTCACCCCTAGCTTTAAGTACCTCGGTCTTCTTGACTTTCTCCCGTGCCCTTGGTTCCTTGAAGTTCTTCTTGCCTTTGTACTCAGTTTGATCCATTGTCTCCAAGTTATTGTGATATCCTGGCCCCTAGGACGGTGATATCCTGGCCCAAGGTTTAATAGAATTAATAGAGTATCCATACTAACGAGGTGCATCTTCTTTTTTGGAAGCCTATCTCGTAAGAACCTCCATGTTAAGTGTGCTTGGCTTGGAGCAATTTGGGATGAGTGACCGTCCGGGAAGTTTTCTCGTGGACGCATGAGTGAGGACAAAGTGTGCACAAAAGGCTCGTGTTGGTCTGTGGGGACAATATATGATCCTAGAAAGCTGCCAGGAGTAAGTACCGCCAGTCCGGGATTGGACGGGGTGTTACAAGTGGTATCAGAGCCGACCCTCGCGGTTTCACGGGAGTGTGTGGGTTAGGGGTTCAGGTATATGGCGCATGTGGGCCCTGAGTGTCACATGGCATGGCATATGATAACACTAGACACACAGACATGGCCAAGAGGGGAGGTTCCTGGATTGGGGTTGACCAACGAGGACGTCGATCTTCTAAGGGGGGTGGGCTGTGATATCCTGGCCCCTGGGATTGTGATATCCTGGCCTAAGGCTTAATAGAATTAATAGAGTATCCATACCAACAAGGTGCATCTTCTTTTTTGGAAGCCTATCTCGAAAGAACCTCTAAGTTAAGCGCGCTTGGCTTGGAGCAATTTGGGATGAGTGGTCGACCAGGAAGTTTTCTCGGGTGCACATGAGTGAGGACAAAATGCGCACAAAAGACTCGTGTTGGTCTGTGGGGACAATATATGATCCTAGAGAGCTAACAGAAGTAAGTATCGCCGGTCCGATATTGGACGGGGTGTTACAAATGTGATATCATGGCCCCTAGGATGGTGATATCCTGGCCCAAGGCTTAATAGAATTAATAGAGTATCCATAATAATGAGGTGCATCTTCTTTTTGGAAGCCTATCTCGTAAGAACCTCCATGTTAAGCATGCTTGGCTTGGAGCAATTTGGGATGAGTGACCGACCGAGAAGTTTTCTCGGGAGCGCATGAGTGAGGACAAAGTGCGCACAAAAGGCTCTTGTTGGTCAGTGGGGACAATATATGATCCTAGAGAGCTGCCAGAAGTAAGTACCGCTGCTCCGGGATTGGACGGGGTGTTACAAGGGGTATCAGAGCCGACCCTCGCAGTTACACGAGCGTGTGGGTTAGGGGTTCGGGTATATGGCACATGGCGCATGTGGACCCAGTGTGGTCATATGGCATGCAATATGATGACACTAGACACACAAACGTGGCTAAGAGGGGATGTTCCTGGATTGGGGTTGACCAACGAGGAATTCAGTCTTCTAAGGGGGGTGGATTGTGATATCCTGGCCTGAGGCTTAATAGAATTAATAGAGTATCCATGCTAACGAGGTGCATCTTCTTTTTCGGAAGTCTATCTTTTAAGAACCTCCATGTTAAGCGTGCTTAGCTTGGAGCAATTTGGATGGGTGACTGACTGGGAAGTTTTCTCGAGTGCGCATGAGTGAGGACAAAGTACGTACAAAAGGCTCGTGTTGGTCTATGGGGACAATATATGATCCTTGAGAGCTGCCAGGAGTAAGGGCCCGTTTGGCACAACTCCAGCTCCTGATTCTAAGCGAGGATCTGGAGGAGCCGTGCCAAACGGGTATTTTTTTAAACTGATTCTCGTGTGGACCTGAAAGATCGGGAGTTGTTTTTGTGAAGAAAGGTGGGATCTAAAAAAACCTGCTCCACCCTCCCTTAAAACAGCTCCTCAACCAACCAAATATGGACCTCCCCTTAAAGTTTGATCGAAATTACCCGCAATTGCCATTGGACAAAAACATAACGAGCCAATTTATGGATTAAACATTTGAGACCATTTTATGCACTACTATGATGGAAATATTTTATATGTTATTGTTTCATATTTTTTCCGTATATGCATCCTACTTATTGGTTTGTAACAAAGTTGAACTGCAAAGGGTAAAACAGACAATCGCCACAGACCACCAACTCTCAGAAGACAAGAATCAGTTTACTTGCCAAATGGTTTAAAAATGATTCTGATTTTCTAGAAGAATCAGGAGGATCAGCTCCTCACGAGGATCAGGATCTGGAGCTAAAGAAGTAGGAGCTGGAGCTTTGCCAAACGGGCCCTAAGTACCGCCGGTCCGAAATTGGACAGGGTGTTACATTTATGCACATCTAGTTCCACATAGTCAGTGTCCTTCAACTTTCTTGTGATGTCCACAAACCAAAGTCATCTCCATGTGTTGAACCTCTTAGTCTTTTCACTTAGCACATGTTCAACACTTAACACCTTGGTTAGACCTTTAATTGTGTTGTCATAAAAACACCAAAACCCGTAAGGGAGCTTTCAATCTCTCCCTTTTTGGTGATTGATGGCGACACAATTAAAGCTTACAAAAGATACTAAAGCACAATTTTAAATCCTAAGCTATAAAATGCTCACCCTAAATTTGTGCTTTCATAGAAATCTCAACTTTTGGCCTCAAATGCCAAATTACACATACTTAGGCTAAAGTGTGAATCATTTCTATATCTTAGTATTCTTCGGGTGCATAGTGTCAAATATCAAGTTGTGATGCTCACGACACACAAATGCACATGGTCAGATCTTTGCTTAAATATGACAGTATTAACATCAAAGCTTCGCAATAACTACACCATATGAACAATATAATCCATCACATGAATATCTACCATCAAGATAACAATATTCACCATATAGATATCACTTCAACGCATAGATTCCAATTATCACCAAATTAACCAATTATCATCAAATCAAGACAATGCTACAAAACACCAGTTAAAGCAGCACATGATATCAACATTGTCAACATAATATCAGCATTATCAACATAAAGAATGCATTCCCTAAAAGATATAAAGACACTTAAGGAAACCCTCCCCTTTGAGAGCAAAGGGAGCTTGTCCTTACTACAAGGACAAATTTTAAGCTCTTTATGCACTAAGACACTTCTCCCCCTCAAGACAAGCTTCCCTCTTAGACAAGGCAGGCTTTAATAACAACTTCTCCCCCTTTGACATCAAACACCAAAACATCATACATCACAATACAGAAGAGTTTTACTAAAAGATCTCAAAGATGACTCCAACATCTCTGGAGGAAAATCTCAGGCTCCGCTCTAACTCCTATGAACTAACCTAATCTACTAACATAAAGAGAGGAAGCTCTTTAGGTAGTGTCTACTCTCAACATTCTTCTCCTCTTCTCAAGTGAGATCTTAGGGGACATTTATACACTCACCAACCATGGGGGAATATATAGCACCCTAGGTCGGTTGAGGAAAGTAAGTCAGTTGCAAGGGGGACACGTGGAAAGCCGGGCAACCACATAGGGGACCAGGTGTCCATGGCTTGGCTAGGCAGGCAAGTCATGTCATCAGCTAGCCATTGATCTTCTCCCTTTGCCCATCCAATGGTTTAGAATCCTCCTTCAAGTCAGATTGACACAACTATTTGACATCTTTCTTCTACAACCATTCGATTGGATGTGGGTTTCATCCTTAGCAATTGGATAGAAGTCCCTTGGATCACTAAATTTATTAATGCATGATCTAAATCAATTATGTGGGTATTCAATCCTTGACATGTCATCCATGTGGCTTACACCTTGAAGTTGTGTTGGGTCCATCATGTCATACATGCAAAACTGAAGTGTAGTGTATTTGGCTCGATCAAGTGGCTCATCGAGAAGGAGGTGGCTAGGAGGCCATGCTAGTATAGGATTCGACCTTAGAGTGCAAATTTTTGTCACAATGTTTGGAATAACAAATGAAGCTAGGCTTGATTATAGGGTTTGATTTGTGCAAGAAAATTTAGAAAATCCTAATTCACCCTCTTCTTGGTCATTGTGGTGGAACCGCCTAGCTTAATACAACTTAAGTGCTCGGGTCCCACCTCAATGGTGATGACACAGTTAAATCGGATTAAACTATTAGTCCATCGCATCTCATTCGATTAACCACTTCTGCAAGATTGATAACCATGGCCCATTCGAAGATGAGTCCTGAGAATACAACATTCCATAATTACCACAACGTGTCATATATAGCACCATTGTTATTACATCAAAAAAGTTTTATCATGAAAACATAAGTTCATTGTTCATAAGCAATGGAAATAAAAATGACGATAATGCCAAAGACGATAACCGAGTAGTATGACGAAGCCAACCATGGTCTACCCCGCATGATTCTCTCCTGCAGAGGTCATATCCCACTCAACCATCCAGCCTGGTGGTAGGGTGGTCGACTAAGTCACTCTAGCAATCATTTCATCAATGGAAGTACCTAGAAAGATGGGGCCTTAAGGAAGACTGATGAGTATACTAATACTCGGCAACACTTGCCCGGTATGTGGAAACTACTCCACGACTCCTAGATACATGATGTTTTTTGGCTGAGGGGTTTGGTTTGCCAAAAGTTGGTACTGGTTGTCTACTTCAAGTTTTAGCTTTAAGTTCTAGTTAAGTACTTATCCTAGGTATGCCTCCTTTCTACAAAATCATGGTAGACAATAATTATTCCAAATCATCCACTTTATTCATCAACCTCATTACTCTTCTTACTCAATGCAGTACAATCATCAAGCAGTCTCATTAGCTATGAGAAACAGATGATTTGAATCGAGTTTTTAACCTTGCAAGGGGAAACCTAAACACACGATTTGTAGGGGCTTTCCGTCCCCACACACATCAAATGTCCCCATCGATCCCCATGATATGGAATAGACCCCACTTCCCTTGGATACAATGCCCCACTGCCCAAACTCCATCGCGTAGTGACTGCTCTTGTACCCACCACTAACTATTATGTGAAACATAGTTTCTGGGCAAGTAGGTAGAAAGTTCGTGTCACACCCGGTTTTAGAAGGCAAACCAAATGCAAACCATGTACGTGTCAGGATCAGAAACTCACGTACACAACGATTACATAATTGGACATCATCACACATTGCTCAAAGTAAATAGAGGAAAGAGTACTTTATTACATCAAGATGTCCAAGACATCCACAGGGTCATTAACATAACATTGTCATTAATATTATCAAAGTGCGGAAAAGCGAACGTAGCAGATATGGCCTTCACAGGTAGCTGACTATGGGTTTGCCACTAACATAACTTGAACTCATCGTAGTCCTGGAACTCCTCAAAGTCCTCCATTTTGCCTGCATCTCCTCCTGAGCACTGAATACAGTGGGGACAACCTGGGGGTGGGGTGGTTTTAAAAGCAAGGGTGAGTACACATCACCGTGCTCAGCAAATGTCCCGTTTAGCTAAAGTGGACTAGCTGTATGTGGAGTTACGGTTAAGCAGTTGCTTTTAGTCGGTCAAGTATTTATTACTAATAGTAGAGCCAAATTTCAGTAATAAACCCAGTTATTACCCAAAAGTACTTGAGAGCACCTAGAGGGGGGGGTCAATAGGTGATCCTGTAAAATTCAACACTAAATAGCCACAAAACTTAGTTATAGGAGTGTTAGTGCGACTAAGTAGTTGAGAAGCGAGTTCTTGTGGTCAAAACAATCATAGAGAGATCAACACAAGACACACGATTTTTATCCCGTGGTTCGGCCAAGTAACACTTGCCTACTTCCACGTTGTGGCATCCCAATGGACGAGGGTTGCACTCAACCCCTTTCAAGTGATCCGATGATCAACTTGAATACCACGGTTTTTCCTTTAGATGATTATTCCCATTTGCGAGGAATCTCCACAAGGTTGGAGTCTCTTGCCCTTACAACAAAGATTACAATGAAAGCACGGAGTAAGGTTGGGATGAGCAACACACACAAGACACAAATCGCAGCACACCCACTCACACAAGAGAAGACTTGAGCTCAAATGACAACACAGGGAGTCCTCGACTTGAATAGAGCTCAAATCTCTAACACAACGAAACGAATGCGCGGGAACAGAGTCTGGATGCCTTAGGATGCTTAGTGAATGCTTGTGTATCTCCTCCATGCGCCTAGGGGTCTCTTTTATAGCCCCAAGGCAGCTAGGAGCCGTTGGAGGCCAATCAAGGAAGGCCAAACTTGCCTTCTGTCGGGTGGTGCACCGGACAGTCCGGTGCACCACCGGACAGTCACTGTAGTTGTCCGGTGCGCGATCTCCTTCCTTTTCTGGCGCATCTGACCGTTGTAGCTGCGGGCTCGTTGGCGCACCGGACACTTTTTAGTGCACACCGGACAGTCCGGTGCCCCCTGCCGACCGTTGGTGCGGGCCACGCTTCGCCCGTGGATTGCGCGGCCGACCGTTGCGCTGGCGACCGTTGGCTCACTGGACAGTCCGGTGCACCACCGGACAGTCCGGTGAATTATAGTCGTACGCCACCGTCGAGTCCCGAGAGCAGCCTTTTCCACGCGGAATAGCCTGGCGCAACGGACACTGTTCGGTGCACCACCGGACAGTCCGGTGTGCCAGGCCGAGCTGGACTTTGGCTGCACACAGCCAAGTCTTTTGCAATTCTTTCTTTTCCCTGTTTCTAGCACTTAGACCAAATATGTTAGTACTCAGAACAATGTACTAAGTCTAGAAACGTACCTTGTTGCATGATTTGCACTTCTTGCTTGTTTGGCACATAGCTACTCACTTACTATGTGTTGGACACTTAATCACCAAAACATTATAGAAATGGCCCAAGGGCACATTTCCCTTTCAATCTCCCCCTTTTTGGTGATTTATGCCAACACATCAAAAATCAACCAAAATAAGTGCAACATCAATGCAATTGAGGACCAAATTGTTTTTGACTATTATTTGGCATATATGGATCGCTCTTTGCCACCACTTGGTTTGTTTTTGCAAATCAAATTCATTTTCCTATCTCTAATTCAAACTCACTTGTTTGGGCATAAAGAGAGATAATTCAAGAGTGAAATTGATCAAGAGCCAAAAACTCCCCCTTTTCCCATAATCAAAAATCTCCCTCACAAGAGACCAAATTTTGCAATAAGAGTATTTTGGACAAATCAAAAGTTCTAACTCTATTGTTTTCAAAATTCACAAGTGGTAGCTGATCCATTTGCTTTGGCCTTAATTTCTCCCCCTTTGGCATTAAGCACCAAAACGGGATCATTCTTGGCCCTTTAACCCCATTGCCTCACCAAAAATGTCAATTAAGAGCAAAAATGCAATGAGAGCATAAGTATGAACTTGGAGGTGAGTACACTAATACCGGAGTGCAGTGGAAGTCTTTGCATGGTCCAAGTTCACCTTTCCCTTTCAATTCACCTTTGAGACTACACCAAGTATACTCAAACACAAAGGTTAGTCTCAAAGGATCAAGTTGTAGCACTTCTCCCCCTAAATATGTGCATCATTCACATATGGACTTGTGAGGTCCGGGGATCCCTTGCACAACTTAAGCACCATAAATAAGCAACAATTAACATGATCAAAGGCATAGAACACATGTATGCTATAGATCAATCCAAGTTACGTGAATCTAAGACATTTAGCTCACTACGCAACATACAAAAGGTTTTCTCATCCAACGGCTTGGTAAAGATATCTGCTAGCTGGTTTTCGGTGCTAATATGGAACACCTCGATATCTCCCTTTTGCTGGTGGTCTCTCAGGAAGTGATGCCGGATGTCTATGTGCTTAGTGTGGCTATGTTCAATAGGATTATCCGCCATGCGGATTGCACTCTCATTGTCACATAGGAGTGGGACTTTGCTCAGATTGTAGCCAAAGTCCAGGAGGGTTTGCCTCATCCAAAGTAGTTGCGCGCAACACTGTCCTGTGGCAACATACTCGGCCTCAGCGGTGGATAGGGCAACGGATGTTTGTTTCTTTGAACTCCAAGACACCAGGGACCTTCCTAGGAATTGGCACATCCCTGATGTGCTCTTCCTATGAACCTTGCACCCAGCATAATCAGAGTCTGAATATCCAATCAAGTCAAAGGTAGACCCCTTTGGATACCAGATCCCGAAGCAAGGCGTAGAAACTAAATATCTAAGAATTCGCTTAATGGCCACAAGGTGACATTCCCTGGGGTCGGATTGATATCTAGCACACATGCATATGCTAAGCATAATGTCCGGTCTACTAGCACATAAATAAAGCAAGGAACCTATCATAGACCGGTATGCCTTTTGATCAACGGACTTACCTCCTTTGTTGAGGTTGACATGCCTGTCGGTTTCCATCGGTGTCTTCGCGGGCTTGGCGTCCTTCATCCCAAACTGCTTGAGAAGATCTTGATTGTACTTCGTTTGGGAGATGAAGGTGTCGTCCTTGAGTTGCTTCACTTGGAACCCAAGGAAGTAGTTCAACTCGCCCATCATCGACATCTCAAACTTTTGAGTCATCACCCTGCTAAACTCCTCACAAGACTTTTGGTTAGTAGAACCGAATATTATGTCATTGACATAAATTTGGCACACAAAAAGATCACCATCACAAGTCTTAGTGAAAAGAGTGGGATCGGCTTTCCCAACCTTGAAAGCATTAGCAATTAAGAAATCTCTAAGGCATTCATACCATGCTCTTGGGGCTTGCTTAAGTCCATAGAGCGCCTTAGAGAGCTTGAACACATGGCCGGGATACCTGTCATCCTCAAAGCCAGGGGGTTGTTCCACGTACACCTCCTCCTTGATTGGCCCGTTGAGGAAAGCGCTCTTCACATCCATCTGAAACAACCTAAAAGAGTGGTGAGCGGCATAGGCTAATAATATTCGAATAGACTCTAGCCTAGCCACAGGAGCAAACCTCTCCTCGAAATCCAAAACTGCGACTTGTGCATAACCTTTTGCCACAAGTCGAGCCTTGTTTCTTGTTACCACCCCGTGCTTGTCTTGCTTGTTGCGAAACACACACTTGGTTCCCACAACGTTTTGCTTTGGACGTGGCACCAGGCTCCATACTTCATTTCTCTTGAAGTTGTTGAGCTCTTCCTACATGGCCAACACCCAGTCCGGATCCTGCAAGGCCTCTTCTACCCTGAAAGGCTCAATAGAAGAGACAAATGAGTAATGCTCACAAAAATTAGCTAAACGTGAGCGAGTCGTTACTCCCTTGCTTATGTCACCAAGAATCTGGTCAACGGGGTGATTTCTTTGGATCGTCGCTCGGACTTGAGTTGGAGGGGACAGTGGTGCTTCTTCCTCCATAACTTGTTCTTCTTGTGCTCCCCTTGATCACACACTTCTTCAGGAACCTGTCCATCATCTCGAGTTGGGGGATGCACCATTGTAGAGGAAGACGGTTGATCTTGCTCCTGTTGTTCCTGTGGTCGCACCTCTCCTATCGCCATCGTGCGCATTGCAACCGTCGGAACATCATCTTCATCTATGTCATCAAGATCAACTTGCTCTCTTGGAGAGCCATTAGTCTCATCAAATACAACGTCGCTAGAGACTTCAACCAAACCCGATGATTTGTTGAAGACTCTATACGCCTTTGTATTTGAGTCATACCCTAGTAAAAACCCTTCTACAGCTTTGGGAGCAAATTTGGAATGTCTACCTTTCTTCACCAAAATGTAGCATTTGCTCCCAAATACACGAAAGTAAGAGACATTGGGTTTGTTACCGGTAAGGAGTTTGTAGGAGGTCTTCTTGAGGAGGCGATGCAGATATAGCCGGTTTATGGCGTGGCAAGCTGTGTTCACAGCTTCCGACCAAAACCGCTCGGGCGTCTTCAACTCTCCAAGCATCATCCTTGCCATGTCGATAAGCGTCCTGTTCTTCCTCTCTACCACACCGTTTTGCTGTGGTGTGTAGGGAGTGGAGAACTTGTGCTTGACGCCTTCCTCCTCAAGATATTCCTCAACTTGCAAATTCTTGAACTCGGACCCGTTGTCGCTTCTTATCTTTTTCACCTTGAGATCAAATTCGTTTTGAGCCCTCCTTAGAAAGCGCTTGAGGGTCCCTTGGGTTTCTGATTTATCCTGCAAAAAGAACACCCAAGTGAAGCGGGAAAAATCATCAACAATTACAAGACCATACTTCCCCCGATGCTAAGGTAGCGATGGGTCCGAAGAGGTCCATGTGAAGAAGCTCCAATGGTCTTGATGTTGTCATCACATTCTTGCTGTGATGAGTGCTTCCCACCTGTTTCCCTGCCTAACAAGCTGCACAAGGTCTATTTTTCTCGAAACATACATTTGTTAGTCCTAACACATGTTCTCCCTTTAGAAGTTTATGAAGGTTCTTCATCTCAACATGTGCTAGACGGTGATGCCACAGCCAGCCCATACTAGTCTTAGCTATTAAGCATGCATCTAGATCGGCCTCCTCTTTCGAGAAATCAACTAAGTAGAGTTTGCCGTCTAATACACCCTTAAACGCTTATGAACCATCACTCCTTCTAAAGACAAAAACATCAACATTTATAAACAAACAATTGTAGCCCATGTGGCACAATTGACTTACAGATAGGAGATTGTACCCTAATGCCTCTACTAAAAATACATTTGAAATGGAGTGCTCGCTTGTGATGGCTATCTTTCCCAAACCTTTAACCTTGCCTTGGTTCCCATCTCCAAAAATAATCGTATCCTGGGAATCCTTGTTCTTGACGTAGGAGGTGAACATCTTCTTCTCCCCCGTCATGTGGTTTGTGCATCCGCTGTCGATAATCCAGCTTGAGCCCCTGGATGCATAAACCTGCAAGACAATTTATGCTTGGGTTTTAGGTACCCAACTCTTGTTGGGTCCTACAATGTTAGTTACAATAGCCTTTGGAACACAAATACAAGTCTTGTCTCCCTTGCATTTGGATCCCAACTTTCTAGCAACTACTTTTTCATTCTTACATAAAAGCGCAAATGAAGTATTGCAAGCATGGTAAATGGTAGTAGATTCATTACATACTTTCCTAGGCACATGATGCACAACATGATTTCTCCTAGGCCTACTTCTATCATGAACAAAAGTAGAGCTAGAGGCAAACATAGCATGTGAATTAAAAGCATCATAACTCCTATTATAATGAGCATTCCTAGAATATTTTCTATCATAAATGTATGCATGACACTTTTGAGAACTACTAGCCATAGGGGCCTTCTCTTTCTCCTTGTTGAGAACGGGAGCCTTTTGGCTTGTTAAGTTCTTGGTTTCCTTTCGAAAACCAAGTCCATCCTTAATAGAGGGGTGTCTACCAATAGTGTAGGCATCCCTAGCAAATATTAATTTATCAAAATCAATTTTGCAAGTCTTAAGTTGAGCATTAAGACTTGCCACCTCATCATTTAGTTTAGCAATAGAAATAAGGTGTTCATTACATGCATCAACATCAAAGTCCTTACATCTATTACAAATACTAACATGCTCTACACATGAACTAGATTTATTAGCTTCCTCTAGCTTAGCATTTAAACCATCATTCAAAATCTTTAAACTAGAGACGGATTCATGACAAACAGACAATTCTGAGGATAACATTTCATTTCTCTTAATTTCTAGAGTAAGAGATTTTTGAACACTAACAAATTTATCATGCTCTTCATACAAAATATCCTCTTGCTTTTCTAAAAGTCTATCCTTTTCATTTAGAGCATCAATTAATTCATTAATCTTTTCTACTTTAGCTCTATCTAATCCTTTAAATAGACTAGAGTAATCTACTTCATCATCGGAGGAATCCTCATCACTAGAAGTAGAGTACTTAGGGGAATCTCGAACACTTACCTTCTTCTCCTTAGCCATGAGGCAAGTGTGGCGTTCGTTGGGGAAGAGCGAAGACTTGTTGAAGGTCGAGGCTGCCAGTCCTTCATCGTCGGAGTCGGATGAAGAGCAGTCTGAATCCCATTCTTTGCCAAGGTGTGCCTCGCACTTCGCCTTCTTGTAAACCTTCTTCTTCTCCCTCTTTACATGCTTTTCTTGTTCCTGGTCATTATCATAATCGGGGCATTGTGCTATGAAATGACCAGTCTTACCGCATTTGAAATAGGAGCGCTTTCCCCTTGCTTTGTTCTTGTTGGGGTACTCCTTGCGTCCTTTCAGTGCGGTCTTGAAGCGCTTGATGATTAGGGCCATCTCATCTTCGTTTAGCCCGGCAGCCTCAACTTGTGCCACCTTGCTTGGTAGCGCCTCCCTGCTGCTTGTTGCTTTGAGAGCAACAGGTTGAGGCTCGTAGACGGGTAGAGGGCCATTAAGAGCATCATCCACGTATCGTGCTTCCTTTACCATCATACGCTCGCTCACGAATTTTCCGAGTATCTCCTCGGGCGTCATTTTGGTGTACCTAGGATTTTCACGAATAAGATTTACAAGATGGGGGTCAATTACCGTGAATGACCTTAGCATAAGTCGGACGACGTCGTGGTCCGTCCATCTTGTGCTTCCATAGCTTCTAATCTTGTTGATGAGGGTCTTGAGCCTGTTGTAGGCCTGCGTTGGCTCCTCTCCCCTAATCATCGCAAATCTCCCCAGCTCGCCTTCCACCAACTCCATTTTGGTGATCATGGTGGCATCGTTTCCCTCATGAGATATCTTGAGGGTGTCCCAGATTTGCTTGGCGTTGTCCAAGCCGCTCACCTTGTTGTATTCATCCCTGCACAAAGATGCTAGCAAAACAGTGGTAGCTTGTGCATTCTTATGAATTTGCTCATTAATAAACACAGGGTTATCCGTACTATCGAAATACATTCCATTTTCAACTATCTCCCAAATACTAGGATGGAGAGAAAATAAGTGACTACGCATTTTGTGACTCCAAAAAGAGTAGTCTTCTCCATCAAAGTGTGGAGGTTTACCAAGAGGAATTGATAGCAAATGAGCATTAGAATTGAATGGAATACGAGAATAATCAAATGAATAGTTTTGATTAACTGGTTTCTTTTTAGACGAGTCATCATCGTCGTCATCTCTTAGTGAAGAAGAGGCGTCGCTATCGTAGTAAATGATCTTCGTGATGCGCCTCTTCTTCTTCCCGTCCCTCTTCTTGTGACTCGATCCTGAGTCAGTGGGCTTGTCGTCCCTTGGCTCGTTGAAGAGGGACTCCTTCTCCTTGTCGTTGACCATCGTCCCCTTTCCCTTAGGATCCATCTCTTCGGGCGATTAGTCCCTTAGATGAAGAGTACATCTTTGATACCAATTGAGAGCGCCTAGAGGGGGTCAATAGGTGATCCTGTAAAATTCAACACTAAATAGCCACAAAACTTAGTTATAGGAGTGTTAGTGCGACTAAGTAGTTGAGAAGCGAGTTCTTGTGGTCAAAACAATCACAGAGAGATCAACACAAGACACGCGATTTTTATCCTGTGGTTCGGCCAAGTAACACTTGCCTACTTTCACGTTGTGGCGTCCCAATGGACGAGGGTTGCACTCAACCCCTTTCAAGTGATCCGATGATCAACTTGAATACCACGGTTTTTCCTTTAGATGATTATTCCCGTTTGCGAGGAATCTCCACAAGATTGGAGTCTCTCGTCCTTACAACAAAGATCACAATGAAAGCACAGAGTAAGGTTGGGATGAGCAACACACACAAGACACAAATCACAGCACACCCATGCACACAAGAGAATACTTGAGCTCAAATGACAACACAGGGAGTCCTCGACTCGAATAGAGCTCAAATCTCTAACACAACGAAACGAATGAGTGGGAACAGAGTCTGGATGCCTTAGGATGCTTAGTGAATGCTTGTGTATCTCCTCCATGCGCCTAGGGGTCCCTTTTATAGCCCCAAGGCAGCTAGGAACCGTTGGAGGCCAATCAAGGAAGGCCAAACTTGCCTTCTGTCGGGTGGTGCACCGGACAGTCCGGTGCACCACCGAACATTCACTGTAGCTGTCCGGTGCGCGATCTGCTTCCTTTTCTGGCACATCCGACCGTTGCAGCTTCGGGCCCGTTGGCGCACCGGACAGTCCGGTGCCCCCTGCCGACCGTTGGTGCGGGCCACGCGTCGCCCGCGGATTGCACGGCCGACCGTTGCGCTGGCGACCGTTGGCTCACCGGACAGTCCGGTGCACCACCGGAAAGACCGGTGAATTATAGCCGTACGCCGCCGTCGAGTCATGAGAGCAACCTTTTCCACGCGGACCAGCCTGGCGCACCGAACAGTCCGGTGTGCCAGGCCGAGCTGGACTTTAGCTGCACACAGCCAAGTCTTTTGCAATTCTTTCTTTTCCCTGTTTCTAGCACTTAGACCAAATATGTTAGTACTCAAAACAATGTACTAAGTCTAGAAACATACCTTGTTACATGATTTGCACTTCTTGCTTGTTTGGCACATAGCTACTCACTTACTATGTGTTGGACACTTAATCACCAAAACATTATAGAAATGGCCCAAGGGCACATTTCCCTTTCAGTACTCCCTCCAAGAGGAAATACCAGAGATCAGAGTTATATTCAACATCAGTAACCATCATCATAAAAGAGTATCCAAAGTTCTTCTAATCAAAGAGGATCCCAAGGCTGCTCTTAACCGTGAGCACGACTGATATACCAGTTTCTAACACTCTACAGAGGTTGCACACTTTACCCACGAGTCGTGATTCTCATTCTGTCCAGAGATCATGACTCCCCATTGATCACTACCAAGGTAACCTGGCAGTGTCTCACTACGTAGCCTTTATAAAGACTGTCTTGGTGCATAACTGCTCGTTAGGTTTCGCCAGTCGTACAAACACAGTACCCCTCCCTAAGGTGGGTGACTAACAAAACCAAATCGAATGAACCTTGACACCCACCCTTAGCAGAGCGAGCACTATGCCCTGGCCACCATTGATGGCCCTTCATCAAAGCCAACTACACCCTCAGGCTCATCTAATTATTCAACTAAGGGCTTCCCATTCCACCCTCATGGTTGCACTGTTATCCCGGGTGGTCACTCAATGAACAGGTCCTTACAGAGAGGTACTCAGGAAACAGCCTGAGTCCCCTAAAGCATCACAAGATCATCATCAGGATATCGTCATCGTATCATAAATGTTCACATCACGTTCGTTGATTAAGGTAAAGCAATAACATAAAGCTAACCATAATAACCCAAAAGGTAAACAAGGATAAGGTTAATACAGACTAGTGAATCCTTAGGTTTCAATAATGTAATGTGAGACGGTGAATTATAAAGTAAGTAGAACATAATAGGTCAGAGGACACTTGCCTTCACCAGGTTGCTACTCAGGAAGATCTTCGTCAACACACTCAGGAACCACAGGCTGGTCGTTGTCTAAATAAAGCGACCATGCAATCAATACATTTGGATAAAGACAAATGAACAATACACCAAACATGTAGAAACAAGTGAACACATCTCAAAAGAATAGTATAAACTCAAGAGGTAACTTGGGTTCTAGGGTGAACTAGCACACTTAGAAGTTTATGTTTCTCCAAGTATTATCTATCTCCATAGACTACATAATTAGATTCCACTTATTTTAATAAGAAACAAAAAATTACACCAAGGATAGATTCATACTTTATATATTATTAATCTCACAATGTTAAACATCTAATTACCATTGGGGCTTTCCTTTTTATTCTCTTATTTAATAGATAAACCATTACCTAAACTAATCTATAGCCTAGGAATATAATTAGAATGTGCACACAATGATTGATCGTAAATTTAACAGATAGAGAATAATTCCATGAACATTTTGCAATTTGAATCACTCAATTTGGAGTTCATATGCAAAAGATATGAAATAAACAAGTTTTAGAATTTAAAACCCTAAATTAGGTCTAATTTTGTGATTAAATAAAAGCCTAGGGTTCTTTCTGCAAGATTACAGGGGCCTATGCGCGAAAACCAAAGACGGCGGGTTGATTTTCAGAAAACCAGGGGTCTCTTTAACAAAACCGCACACGAAGGGGTATCGGGCCATCTCGACCGCACGATCACGAACGAACGACCGAGATTAGATCCCACGAGCGAGCGCGCGCGTGGACAGGCGAGCGCAGCTGACAAGTGGGTCAGGGCGGTCAGTGACTGGGGATGGGAGGTGGGCTGACTGGTCGGGCCCAGCGCCAGGGGGCGCCGGCGACCGACAGATGGGGCCCAGGGGAGGGCGCGTGCTCGAAACAGTATCCGTAGATTCAGACCGTGCGATTGAGATTGGGCGGTTGAGATCCAACGCCAGGAGTTGACGGCAGCGGGCAGCGCCGCTCCTGCCCACGGCGGTGAAGTCACCGGAGCTAGGGAGAGTGCATGCTACATGGGCTCCGAGGTCACCGGAGTTGGCCAGGACCGGCGAGAAGGACCCAACAAACTCACTGGTGGGGTTCCGGACACGAGACCGAGACCAGGGCGAGAGAACGACGGAGGGAAAGCTCCGAGCGGATCGAGGGAACTCTGGCAAGGAATCCTGACCGCGGGGAGGGAGAATCGGGTGCGCAAAGGCTCAGACTAGCTCCGGCGAGGGAAGGGGAGTGCTAAGGACCAATGCAGGGGCACGGTGCGAGGCTGAATTGGCCAGCCACCGTGCGAGGTGCGGTGAACTGGCATGGATGAACTCCAGCGAGGCTAAATTAGCTACGACCAGGCGCGAATAAGGAAAACCGAGCACGGGAATGGGTTCCTTACCTCAGGACGGAGCTCGGGGTGGCTTGGCGCAGCTTCCGGTGGGCTGGGCGGCCAGCACGGTGGGCGCGGGTCTTCGACGAGCACAAGTGGCGAGGGCAGAGCACGAGAGAGAGAGTGAGCTTGCGTGAAATGAGGCAAGGGTGCACGGGGTCTTCACCTAGCGCTCGGGCAACGTGGGCGAGTCGTGGTGAGAGTGGGTGTGGCTTGACCGCGCGGGCGCGCGCTGTGGGCGGGGCGGTTGCGGGGGAGGGGACGATTTTGACAGGGGAGGGTCACGAGTCAGTGAGAGAATGCGCGGGCGAGCGGGGCGCGACACTGACGGGGTGGTCCCACGGGACAGAGAGGGACAGGGCACGCGATCAAGTGGGGCGCGACGCCGACAGGCTGACCCCACTGGGCAGAGAGAGGAGGGAAGAGAGCGTGCAGGCGAGAAAACCGACACTGACAGGTGGAGCCCACCTGTCAGGCGGCGCGGGCGCGCACGCGGCCCTACTGGGCTGGACTGGGCTGAGTTGGACCAAAATTAGTTTTCTCTTTTTCTCTGAATTGATAATTGCTTTTATTTTTATTTTCTCTAGTGAACTCAATTCAAATTCAAATAATTCAAACATGTGCATCAATCAAAAGAATAATTTAGGCTCAGCATGATGCAACATTTCATGACTCACATAAGTTTTGACAAAATAATAATTGATCCCTAACCTAATTAACTTAGCTATAAACAAAAAGAGGAGAGAGGAGGTCTAGAGAGACAGAGAGACAAGAGGTAACACCTGAACTTGGTAGGCATTTAGAGAATAAATTTTATAACCCCAAATTCAGGGTGTTACAATCCGCGTGCAGGTTAAATCAGGTTCTAGGCTTACCAATTACCATATTTTTTAGCAAGTATTTAGTACGTTCAAATGCTTGACACAAAGTATCCACACGTTAATCATTATTCCAAATCTGTTCCACAGACAGGGCATCCCCCAGGGATCCATGTCCATAGACCTTTCATAATACCATTGCCAAAAGGATATCAATCAACATTTCTGGTCTCGCGCGAGTGCTAAAAAATCACTCGAGTTTTACCATAATCCTTAATTAGCATTGCAACTAAGCGACTTATCAGTTATCATACTAGTGATTCAACACGTAGGCAAAAGTTTTCATGCATCCAGGGTTTCAAGCAACTCCTATCACGTAAATGCACGATACATCCTACAATAGAGTTACAGCGAAATAATATATAAGGGATATGAATAAAATCAGGGCTTGCCTTCTTGAGTAGGGTCAGAGGGGAGATCTTCTTCATTGAGGGTTGGCTCCTCAGTTAGAGTCTGATCACACTCCTGTTGTCCACCCTCAGACTTTGGGATCAGTATGTACTCTCTGTCGACAAGATTACAAGCTACACGAAAGCACATGCATGAGTTATTTAATCATGTCACACAAACTTTTATAGGCTTAAAAGAGATTAGGTTATAGGTTGCTTCTAGGGTGGTATTAAGAGTTTGGGTGTGGTTGTTTATAACCATGACTGATGTCCTTTCTTTTTGTAATAACTTTTTAACTTTTGAGGTGACTACTTCGAGTACATGGAATTCTTACAACTAATCTTTACTACTTACACCAGCAAATAACTTTTACCCTTTTTTTGGTTTTAGATTTTTACCCTAATCCTTCCCTTCTCACTCTCTTTATGAACTAGGGTTGAATAGCAACATGTAGCTTGAGGTTTCTAAAAATTCTATATAAATTACAAAGGCTACCTTTCCTCTGCTCTGTTCTACCACAAAAATATCATCTTGATTGGACTAGTAGTATTTACTATGAAAAAGATTAAGTAATTGGATATAGGTGCACTAATTACTACTTTGTATTGTAAAAAGTGTCAAACAACAGATTTATTGTTTTTCCTACAAACTTCTTTGCACAAGAGCAATCTACAAAAGTTGGTGAGTAGATTCATTATACTTTATTTTCTATGATTTTCTAAAGAATAAGACAAAAACACGTTTAACTACCTTGTACCTGGAAATCTATCAAACAACATATTTCCTATTTTTCATGTGTTCTTCTTAGCCCAAGAGCAATCATCAAAAAGTTTGGGAGATAAACCTATCATAGGTTATTTTTTATGCATGTCCAAAGGAAACACCAATTTTTATTTTTATTTTGGAACTCCTAATCTTTACATAGGACCAGACCTTAACTTATTTTTCCTATGTGACAAATCCTATAAGCCGTCTAGCAAAATTAGTTCCATCCTTTTTATAAGCACTACTTTATTTATTATGATTTTCTATAGAAATCAGCAGTTTTAGTTTTTAAATCACAATCCTTATTTATTTTCATGTGACCAGTGTGTAGTATAGTTCCTATTACCTTTTTATAAGTGAAGAATCACTTAAAGAGTTTACAAAAAAATTCCAGTCTTGTTCAAGGTAGTTTCCTGTTTTTTAATTTATTAATCACAGAAATCACAATTTCTTATTTAAATTCAAACTCCTTATAAATATAACTCAAATCTACCATGCATCATTTTTAGGTTAAAGACCTTCCTATGAGGAATACAACAAAATTGTTTTGGCATTTTTTGGGTCAGCGGAACATTTTCTAGAGGTTTTTGTAGTGTTTCTACTAATTTTAAAAAGAAATTCAAAAATGAAACAAAAAAGCCATCATTCACCGAGGCCCCTGAACTATGCACTAAATAAACCATTCAAAGCATGTCCTTGGCACATTGTTCCAATAGGTCATGGGCTTTCCAGAAACCCCCTAGGTTTGGTCCTAATCTAACCCACAGATCGTTCTTCAGAGAAAGAGAGACAGAGAAAAAGACAATGGTGTGGGCTCACCGACACCATTTGGTTTTGTTTCCTCCTTTTCACATGTTGTGCCTTACTTAGACTCACACACTTTTCATAATTAGGGCAAAGTGATTTGGTGATTGTATATTAGTGAACATTAGTGGGTTTAGTGCTAGGATATATTTAAGACTTAGAAAATTATGATTTTTCTTTAAGTTTCCGTCCTAATTAGCACTTGTGAGTAATTTCCATCTAGTTTCATGGCTTGTGCTTATTATAACTTTTGTTCCTCATCACTTTCTATAAAACTTTATTAAGGGTCCACCTTCATTTAAACTTTTGAGCTAGGGTTCTTAGTTTGGCCAAAAATTTACTTTTTAAGCTCATTAAGCTAACTATGGGTTAGAGGCCAAATCCATCCATTTCTCCAACATGAACAATGTGTGTGATGACCTCCTTAGTGACTTTAACCATGTTTAAGGCTAACTAAGGCTTTTCTCAACTTTGCTTCTCATGCCACAAGTCATAAAAGAAAGATTACTTAATGCAGGTGCCATAAATAGACTTGCTTAACACCTAAGGTGTTACAGGCATTTAGATCCTTTCACTCACAATATTTGCATCAACTAGCTTTGTTAATCTAATCGAATTGAGCTCATTGATAATTAGATTCAAATGATAATGCATATCTCTAACAAGTCCATTTTATTTCATCTGAGAAGTATCTTAACTTTGTTGAGCCAAGCAATATTTTTGTTCATGAACATTGTTTGTGCTGTCATGAAGTTCAAATAATTTTAACAAACATTTATTAGTTTCCATGAGGGTGAACACTTGGTTGAAGTTATCCATGCTAAAGGCTCAGGATTCTTTCGGGGGTTTCGTCCCATCGCGAATGGCTCTTCAAACACCTAGATCGACTCCTTCTAAGCAACAATTCATTCTAGCACTCCAATAGGGAAAGCTAGTGCCATTAAAGTGTGGGGGTCTAGAGGTATCTATCTCAACCACTCTAAATAGCTCTCAACAGTGATAAAGCCAAAAGGTCCAAAATGAGCAATTGGCTTCGATGCCAACTCAAGGAATTGTGATTCCTAAGAGGGGTGAATTTGGTAATCTATTTCATAAACTAAGACCACTAATTTCTCCTAGCCAAAATGTATGCAATCACTGCGATCAAAAGATCAATGCAGTGGAGCGCGGGACTTGGCTACGCCAAGATAGCAAACCGCCTACCCAAGATGAGTATAATGCCAGATACAAATCTATCATGGATGGAACATGTAACTATCATCCACAAGGTAATCATACATGCTAGAGTGCCAACACATCAGTCAGTTCACATAGTGACTGCTAAAAGGGCCATGCCCCAAAGCACCTAAGCCAGAAAGCAACAAGGCTAGCAAAAAAGGTGACTCGGAATAGGATACTAGGGAGGAAGTCCCATGGACAAATCAAGACATCATGTACATCATCGTGGGGCCATAATCATACGAGTCTAAGAGGAAACAAAATTTGGAGGCCTGAGATGTGTTTGAGATAGAGCCTATCATGCCTAGGTTCTTGTGATGGTCAGAAGTGCATATCACTTCTGACATGACCGATCATGTACCGCGCCTAGGGCGCTACCATCTGATCCTCAATCCAACAGTAGGGGATGCAAGGCTGCACCGAATCCTCATAGATGAAGGAGACAATCTTAACATCATTTTTGCCAAAATCTTTAGAAAATAGACTTATCAGAAAAGACCTTGACACTGAGTCTGGCCCCCTTCTATGATATCATCTCTGGGCGGTCCACCATGCCACTAGGACAAATAACTCTGCAAGTTACTTTTAGCACCGAGTCTCTTCACTTCGAGGTAGTTGATATTGATGCGACTCACCATGCCATCCAGACTCGCAAAATTCATGGCAATTCCTCACTACACCTACCTAGTCTTAAAAATGCTAGGACCTAAGGATCCATTACCAAGTTCTTCGACTCAGGGGCTGAAGGTCGCGTCATGCGACTCGGCTAAACAAAGCAATATATCAAGAGATGGGGTCCAACTTGCCTAAGTAGATAATTCTTCTAAAGTCAAACTTGGGGGGAACTACCAGAGAGTGCCATATTCTTTGCCGAGTGCCATATTCTTTGCCGAGTGTTTTATTTCGGGCACTCGGCAAAGAAGCTCTTTGCCGAGTGCCACGCAAAAAACACTCGGTAAAAGAAAACACTCGGCGAAGAAGCTCTTTGCCGAGTGTTTTATTTTTGACACTCGGCAAAGAGTTTCTTTGCCGAGTGTCTTTTTTTGACACTCGGCAAAGGGCTCTTTGCCGAGTGTCACAAATACAACACTCGGCAAAGAGCGCTTTGTCGAGTGTCACAAATACAACACTCGGCAAAGAGCTCTTTGCCGAGTGTTTTTTTTCCAACACTAGGCAAAGATAATTTAAAAATCACATTTTAAACTAGTAAACTAATTCAAATGAAAAAGTTTTCAACTACAAATTTGTATAACTCATCATGATGTACAATTTATATATTGAACATTTCTTCATATGACAAAATAAAAATAAAGTTGTTCATAAAACCTATATCTCTCCCGTAGTTTATGAAACTACGAGAGAGACGTATAGAATTTGTGCATATTGTTAGATCATCATGTGAGATAAACAAATGACCAAACAACCAAAATAAACTTTGTATATCTTGAGAAGTTATAGAAGTTTGTAGTTGACAACTTTTTTATTTGAAGTCATATTGTCAACGAAAACTACGTCTGAATTTAAAAAAAATAAAATTTGAATTTTGAAAACGACTTCGAAAAAACCACCAACATGAAAGTTGTAGGTATTGAAGAGTTATGAAACTTTGTAGTTAACAATGTTTTGGTTTGAAATCATCTTGTTATGCAAAACTATGTTTGAATTTTAAAATTTGAATTTTTCAAACTTTCTCGGATGGAAAAACCATCAAAATAAAAGTTGTAGGTCTTGAAATGTAATGAAACTTTGTAGTTAACAATTTTTTGATTTGAAATCATCTTATCATTTAAAAATTCGTGTGAAGTTTTCAAATTTAAAATTCAAATTTTGTAAACGGTCTCGGATGTAGAAAGTATTAAAATAAAGCTTGTAGATCTCAAAAAGTTATGCAACTTTATAGTTGGTCACATTTTCAAATGAACTCATTTAGTGCCTTAAATAATCAAATTACTCTCGATTTGTTATAGTACATGGGGAATGAAAACGTAATCTAGACATAATTGATGTAGTAGTGTAGTGGTATAGGAGGGTATGCGTGAGAGAGAGGTTGCAAGTTCGAATCTTACCATTTATAATACATATAAGTTTGATTTAAAATAATATTAAAAAATGATAGGTAGGGTTGGAGAGTTGTTCCTAGAATTTAAAAAAATGTTTTGCTGTTTTTTTATTTTATCGATTCTTAATTTGCCGAGTGTTTTTTTTTTTGCCGAGTGCTTTTTGACACTCGGCAAAGTCTTTGCCGAGTGTCCGAAAAAAGTACTCGGCAAAGAACCCTTTGTCGATGAAATATTTGTCGAGTGTTATTTGCCGAGTGTTACACTCGGCAAAGGCTTTGCCGAGTGTAAAATAGTCTTTGCCGAGTGTCTTAGAAGACACTCGACAAAGAACGCGATTCCGGTAGTGGGGGGAGGGGCTATTGTTAAGAATATATATTAGAGGCACTCGAGACACATCAATAGGCAAAATGTCGAAAAAGTAGATTGACTAAACTGGACCTAGTTGGAAATTCAATTTCACACTAGATAACTAGGACTCAGATTAGAGGAGGTTTCGATCCACACAACAAAGTTACGTGAGCAAGCAGTATATTCTCCCAGCAAGAAAGCTTCTCATATAGCACCCTCATATTTTCAGGAAATCAATAGATAACTTTGGATAGAGATTTTCTAGGAGGTAGGCTGAGTTGTTTGGCTTAGTTCATATTCGTTATATCACTAGATATCACTCTTGTAACTGCCCCCTCTTTTAACTATAAAAGAGGGACCAAACATCCTAAAGGGGCATCTGAATGAGAACCATAGCCACCGATAAATTAGACGTAGGGTATTACCTCTCAAGGGAGACCAAACCAGTATAAATCTTTGTGTCTTTCTGCTTTACTTTCTGATCTAGATCCGGCAATACTCCTATATCATAATCCACTGTCAAGAAATCCTCGACAGCAAACATGTGCAATCAATAGCATGCACATAACAAGGTAGGGTGGTTGTTAGATTACATAGCTAAAAATAGGAATGTTTAACGTGTGGCCATTATGAGGGCCCGGGGTGAGTAGCAATTATACACATGAAGTCCAATAATTCTCTCGATAATCCTGACTCCTGAACGGTGGTAGCTAGCTCATGGATTCTCTGCTCCTCTCATTACCATCACAACACATATCATTACTTTCCCCTGAATCCTGATGTCAGATAGCTAGGTCGTCCTTCAAGAACTTGAATAATGCATGATATATTGGAATTGGTTATCTAATATACATGGACCTTGGTGCTGCATGATGCACAGAATGTTCTTAAAAATTAAATTACATAGCATCAAGGCATTTCATTATTAGCACAAATCAAATATATGGTCGCTCTTTAAAAAAAACAAGACCTTGAATTAAATAAAAAATGCGGCCTTTGACAATTAAAGAGAATAGGAAATGGCTTTTAGCACAGCCGACATGACTCATCACGAGAGAAAAGCCAAACCAAAGGACGTGAGACATGCAGGCAGCTGACATCACATTCACGGATCATCGCTTATATTTATACACCACGTATTAGTGCAGTGGATCCTCCTCCTCAAGAGGTTCACCCACTCGATCATATCACCACCTCCGATCCTACAGAGATAGAGAGCTCATGACGAGGCAGCCGGCCGGCGGCGACGACGTCAACCTGGACCTGCGCCTCGTCCACCACCAGTCGGCGTCCGGCGGTATGGGCAGGCCGCAGCACCACCACCTACCGCCGGTGGCCGCCGACGACCCTGACCGCAGCTTCTCGTGCACCTACTGCCGCCGCAAGTTCTTCAGCTCGCAGGCGCTGGGCGGCCACCAGAACGCGCACAAGCTGGAGCGCAGCCTCGCCAAGCGCAGCCGCGAGCTCTCCAGCGCTGTGGCGGTCGTCAGTGCGGCCATCTCCTCCTCCTCTGCCGCGGCGGCAGCAGCGCCGCGGGCGGCGGCTTCAGAGCTCTGTAGCTGGTACCCGGCCGCGCAAGCGGGAGGCCCAGGGGACCAGGCAGCCGCGGCGGCCGTCGTGAGCTGGATCGCAGACGGCGGGCGCCGGTACGCATACCGCGTACAACAAGCCGCGGCGGCCAGCGACGCCGACGACATCGACCTGTCGCTCAGGCTCTAAGCTAGCTAAGCGCTACGCATACGCATCGTATTCGTATGTACGTTGCGTATATGTACGCGTGTTGAAGCTGCGAAATTTATGAGACTGGATCCATTATTTATTCCAATCGATTGCGAAGAACATGATTTGATACGATTTATGCATTATGTTCCGCACCTCGACAATACAATATATAGTAAATACATAAAATTCCGACGCCTAAACGGTCGAATATAAGGTCTATATCGTCGGACATAGATTAAGAGTTGGAATAAGTTTATCTCTAACGCCCCACAGCCGTATGCGACAATAATTTACTTGATTAACGGCTATGATGCCGTCCAGTGGATCCTACATCTCAGTTATGTCTGAGGGCTTGCAAATAACTGTCCTGATTTTACATATAAATCAGTATGGGACAATAGTATTTATTGGTTTTTGATCTTGATGAATTGCACATCAGATCTAAGGTATGTATACGTCCGTGTCTTCATATCGATCGAATTGGGCATATGCATGGTACAGGGTACTGCGTTGTGTGTAGTGCTAATCACATGAGCTAGCTAGCACGCGTTGTGTGTAGTGCTAATCACATGAGCTAGCTAGCACCCGCAAGACACTAGTAGAAAAGAGCTCATAGCCTGCGGCACCCATAAATTATCACTGGCGGTTTCAGTTATCGCGCGCCAGTAAAAAAAACGAGGCGGGCCCGGCTTTGGAACCGCCAGTGGAAACACATTTCCACTGGCGGTTATCTTAACACAACCGCCAGTGGAAATAGGATGTTTCCACTGGCGGTTGGTGTAACATAACCGCCAGTGGAAAACATATTTCCACTGGCGGTTGGTGTAACCGAACCGCCAGTGGAAATACCCTATTTCCACTGGCGGTTTTGTTAAGATAACCGCCAGCGGAAATTGGTTTCCACTGGCGGTTTTTCAAGCCAACCGCCAGTGAACTGTCTGTTATAAATAGCTCTCTTCTTCCCCCGACAGTGAACTGTATGCTCGCAGCCAGCTTCCATTGGAGGCGATTTTGGAGGTCCAGATTTCAAAAAAATATAAGGAGGGAGGTTTTGCTCTTCATTTCTTCGAAGAAGGTGGATAAGAAAGGTTGGTTTATGTTTCTTTGTCAATTTTTGTTCATTCTTGCTCAATTTTAGCCACATTTTGGATCTAGGGTTTTACATGTGAGAGAGAAGAGTATAACTAGGTAATTTTCTCTATTTCCTCAAATGAGGTTGCTTAAGATGGTTAGTTTTTGTCTATTCCCTCTCCTTTTTCATGTTTAGTTATCAAATAAGTTTATCCATAACACATATTTAGTTGCTTTATGAATGGTGAATGTGTTGTATGGAAGGTTGGTTTAATTATGTTTCAATTGTCAGTTATTGTTTATTTTTGCTCAATTTTAACTACATTTTGAAACTAGGCTTTCACCATGTGTTAAAGATAGGTTTGGGTATTAATTTTTTTTGTTTATTAGTTGCTAAAAAAGTTTGGCTTATGTTTCTTTTGCCAAATTTTGTTCATTTTTCCTCCATTTTAGCCACATTTTGGATATAGGGTTTCACCATGTGTTAGAGATAAAGTAGTCTAACTACTTTTATTGGAAGAGATAAAGTAGTCTAACTACATTTTGTTAGCGACAAACCGAAGCATGTAATTTTACACGACTTGCAAACCGAAGCATGTGTTAGCGACAAACCGAAGCATGTGTTAAAGAGGTGAGAGAGAGGAGAGAGAGGATAGAGAGAGAGAGGAGAGAGAGAGAGAGAGGGTTTCACATTTTAGCCACATTTTTGGATATAGGGTTTCACCATGTGTTTTATGTTACTTTTTTACAGGTGGTTATGGAGAGGACATCCTGGATGTATAACTTATCAAGGCTAGATCCATCATACATATCCGAGGTCCATAGGTTTATTGATGTCGCTACGAACCATGCTTGGAGAACAAAGACAAAACACATATATTGTCCATGCATGGACTGCAAAAATGCTGCTGTATTTAATGACACAGAACAAATCATATCTCATCTGGTATGCCGAGGATTTATGAAGGATTACACAATTTGGACAAAGCATGGAGAGGGTAGCTCTTCGCCTTATACGACTGGAAACCCTGAGAACATCGACGACAGATTTCAGTTCGTTCACGAGACACACCAACCTCTTCCACAGAGCGAACATGTAGTGCAAAATGTTACTGATCATGGTTACGCTGGAGGAAATGAACATGATAGACCTCATGTTCTGCCAAGTGTTATGGATGAGGAAGATGCAGAGTTGCTAGAGGCAATGTTGCGTCGTCATACAGATCAATCGATGTTCTTAATGAAAGGTATGGAGTCCCTGAAGAAGGCAGCAGAAGAGCCTTTGTACGACGAGTCTAAGGGTTGTACCAAAGAGTTCACGACGCTCCGGTCTGTGCTAAAGCTGTTGATGTTAAAAGCTAAATATGGTGTGTCTGATGCTGGCTTCGATGCGTTCTTGAGTATTATCGCAGACATGCTTCCAAAGGAGAACAATGTGCCTGCTAACACGTACTATGCAAAGAAACTAATCAGTCCGCTCACTATGGGTGTGGAGAAGATCCACGCGTGTAGAAATCACTGTATCCTTTATCGAGGTGATGATTATAAAGACTTGGAGAGCTGCCCAAAGTGCGGTGCAAGTAGGTACAAGACGAATAAAGACTATCGAGAGGACGAAGAGTGTGTTGCATCCGTGTCTAAAGGGAAGAAGCGAAAGAAAGCCCAAAAAAAGACTTCAAAATCCACGAGCAAAGAAAAAGAAGAAGTAGACTATTATGCGCTCAAAAAGATTCCTGCTTTGGTGATGTGGTACCTCCCCGTCGTCGATCGATTGAGGTGTTTGTTCGCTAATCCTGAGGATGCCAGACTTATGAGCTGGCATGCTTCTGATGAGCACAAAAACGATGGGAAGCTTCGACATCCAGCCGATGGGAAGCAGTGGCAAGATTTCAATGACAACCACCGAGACTTTGCCGATGAACCGAGAAATGTTAGGTTCGCACTGAGTACTGATGGAATGAACCCATTTGCTGAGAGGAGCAGCAAGCATAGCACATGGCCGGTGATCCTCACCATATACAACCTTCCTCCATGGTTGATGCAGAAACGGAAGTACATTTTGCTAACCATCCTTATTTCTGGACCTACACAACCTGGAGTTGACATGGATGTATTTTTGGAGCCCTTAATGGAGGATATGAAAATATTGTGGGAAACGGGTGTTCAAATGTTGGATGAGTATCGTAAAGGTTCATTCACGCTGAGAGCAATTCTTTTTGTTACGATCAACGATTACCCTGCTCTCTTCACATTATCAGGCCAGTTTAAGGGAAAGGTTGGTTGCACAGTATGCATTGATGGAACTGCTTACGTATCCCTTGCTGCATCTAGGAAGATAGTTTACATGAGGCACAGACGCTTTTTATTGGAAGGACACAGGTACCGCATGCGAAAGATGGATAAGTACTTCGACAATAATGGTGAACTACATTCTACTGCTCCATCGGGTAATAATAGAGGTCATAGAGTTTTTGAAATAGTCAGGAATATCAAGTTTGTTTTCGGGAAGAAGACGAAAGACGGAAAAACAAGGAAGGATGTCAAACCAGCTTCGGGGGCTATATTCAAGAAGAAGTCTATTTTCTTCGAGTACTTGCCTTACTGGAAAGAGTTAGATGTGCGGCATGCGATCGATGGTATGCACGTTCAGAAGAACGTGTTTGAAAGCATAATGGGCACCTTGCTAGACATAAAGGGCAAAACAAAAGAAGGGCTCAATTCACGCATGGACTTGGTAGATTTAGGCATAAAAAAGGAACTACATCCCGTTCTTCAAGAAAATGGGAAGTACCATCTCCCAGCAGCAAGCTACAATCTCAATGTAGATGAGAAACATGCGATGTGTGTTTGGCTCAAGAATTTGAAAGTCCCATCCAGATTCTGCTCTAGCATACGGAGTATTATGTCAATGAAAGACCTGACAATCACCAACTACAACTCACATGATTGCCATGTCATGCTGACTACATTCCTACCTATTGCCATCAGGGCTATAAATCCTTTGTTTTTAAAGATGGCAATCACACGGTTGTGCTACTTTTTCAACAGGATTTCACAAAAGGTAATTGGCCGTGATGAGTTGGCATCTCTTCAGGAATTCGCAGTGGAGACAATATCACAGTTTGAGATGTGTTTCCCTCCATCGTTCTTTGATATTATGGTGCACCTTGTGGTGCACTTGGTGCCACAAATAGAAGCATTGGGTCCTATGTACTTGCATGAAATGTGGACGTATGAGCGTTTCATGTCAATACTGAATGGCTATGTATCAACCCGTGCTCGTCCCGAGGCATCCATGATAGAGGGGTACTGTACCGAAGAGGCCATTGAGTCCGGAGGTCCATTCTGCAATAGTATCCTAAAAGACCAGGTTGCAATAGGTCTGCCTCCGTCACGACACGAGGGTAGACTGTATGGAAGCGGGAGGATGGGACGGAAATCTTTCATCCCACCGGATTACGATATAATACTTGAGGCACATCAGAGCATCCTACATCAGCTAACGATAATGGAGCCATTTATCCAACAACACATCAATGAGCTTCGCGAGCAAAATCCTGGGCATACGGATGATTGGGTAATGAAGCAACATAAGCAGCGGTTCAACACATGGCTAATGGTGAAGGACATTCCACGTGGAGAAACAATAGAAGAACAAACCATCAAGGGCTTGGCATCTGGACCATCACGCCAGGTCACAACATGGCAAACCTATGACATTAGTGGATTCACATTTTGTACCAAGTCCAAGGACAAAAAGAGCATGTCACAAAACAGTGGTGTTCGATGCGAAGCCATAGATGATGAAACTGGTGAGATTATTACATATTTTGGATTTATTGAGGACATATGGGAACTAGACTATGGTACATTTCAGATCTCGGTTTTCCGATGTCAATGGGTTGAAGACAAACATGTCACGGTAGACAACTATGGGGTCAGAGTTCTTGATCTAAGTAAGGTAGGTTACAAAGATGACCCATGGATCCTTGCTAATCGTGCTGCACAGGTCTTCTATGCTGAACAGATCATTTCTAACAATGAGAAGAAAAGCACCGACAAACCGAAGCATGTAGTTTTTCCTGGAAAACAACAAGCTATAGGAGTTGATGGTGTATCTGATTTAGAGGATTTTAACCAGTTCAATGACATGTCTCTTTTCATAGACCATCCAACCAAGATAAGGAACGTTGAGCGAAGCATCCCACGCAATTCGATGCCCTGGGTACGCCACGATGGACAAGGCAGAACAATAGCTCCCTAGATTATATAGTTGTCATGTAATTGATTATTGTTAGGACATGTCATGTAATTGATTATTGTTAGCGACAAATCGAAGCATGTAATTTTACACGACTTTCTAGAGAGGAGAGGGAGAGGGAGAGAGAGCTATTGTTGCCAATGTTTACACTACAAGAACGGGCATTCTAGTGACAGAGGAGGGAGAGAGAGGGAAGAGAGAGGAGGGAAAGAGGAGAGAGAGAGGAGAGAGAGAGAGGAGAGAGAGGAGAGAGAGAGAGGAGAGAGAGGATAGAGAGAGAGAGAGGAGAGAGAGAGGGAGAGGGGAGAGAGAGGAGCTAGGGAGAGGAGAGAGAGAGGATAGAGAGAGAGAGAGGAGCTAGGGAGAGGAGAGAGAGGAGAGAGAGAGGGAGAGATAGAGGAGGGAGAGAGAGGGAAGAGAGAGGAGGGAGAGGGGAGAGAGAGGAGGGAGAGGGGAGAGAGAGGAGAGAGAGGAGAGAGAGAGGGGAGAGAGAGAGAAGTAATATATAAATATATATTATGTATACTAAATATATATATTTATGTATTACAAAAATTTATATACTTAATGTATGAATATACAATAAAAAATAATATACTAAAAACATTTCTACTGGCGGTTTTCATTGTCAACCGCCAGTAGAAAACATTTTTACTGGCGGTTGTCTATGAAAACCGCCAGTAGAAATGGCCTCCACAGTCTGTGGATGGCATTTCTACTGGCGGTTCTCTATGACAACCGCCAGTAGAAATGATTTCTACTGGCGGTTTTCATTGTCAACCGCCAGTAGAAATGGCGCCTATATAAAGGGTGGCGCGCGGGAGCCGAAAAATTTACAAGTCCCTGGCGCCAGTTCACTTCAAGACGACGCCGTCAGGCTGCTGGATTTCGACCCCGAGGTTTTCGCCGGCGATCGTCCCCGCGCCCGTCCCCACGCCGCCATTCCCGCCCCCGCACCGCCGTCTCCAGGTTTCTTTCTCTTCCCCTAATCTGCCGTACCGCCGCCGTGTCTACCGCGCCGGCAGCCGCCGCCGCCGCGTTTAGTAAACCCTAGGGCACGCGCCGCCGCCGAGAGGGAGGAAGAGAGAGGAAGGAGAGGGAGAGGGAAGAGAGAGGAGGGAGAGGGAGAGGGAAGAGAGAGGAGGGCGCACGCGCCGCCGCCGCCGAGAGGGAGAGAGAGAGAGAGGAGGGAGAGGCGCGGTGAGTTCCTTTCCTCTCTGCTCTCTTCTTCCCTTCTGCTTTCCCTCTGATCCCCTCTGCTCTCTTCCACGCGGTGAGCCCGGCGCGGCGAGCTCTTCCCCCACAGGCTCGTGACCAGCAGACACATCTAGCTAGTTTATGGTTCTTGACTTACAAATGTACAGCAGTTCTTGTCAATTTGTGTTTCTTGCGCTACTGAATTGTTTTTTAGACTTGAGTAATGTAAATAATTCTATGCAAATAGTGTATGTAGATCATAATGTATTAATATGCAGATCGTAATTGCTATTAGTTCCTTTATATTTTGTTATTATAGACAGTTTGCATGAACGCTTCATATGTGTTCAAATGTATGTTAGTGTAGATCCACCTGAAGCCTGCTCCACTTGGGCGAACAAAAGAGCTGCATGTTCAGTGCCGCCCACAGCTATATTTGCCTCTGGTGGTTTATGTTCTTTTTCATCCTTCTTTGGACGCTTACAGTCTTGTGTCCACTGACCATAGATGCCACAATTTCTGCACCTCCCTTTCCTCCTCGGAGTTCCTTTGGAAGTGAGCTTGCCTTTGTTAGAACTGCCACTACTGCCCACATCAGAACGATGTGTCATCTTGGGTTTCCACTGACCAGCACTTCCATTGTTACCTTCCTTCCTTGTCAGCCATGTATTTTGTATGAACCTCTTGGAGAGTGTCAAGTCAATGAACTATCTTCGAGTACTATTGGGAAGTGTATCTCTTTGATGTATTTTTTTTCTAGTGATATCGATGGTGCCGAGTAGCACCAAATTTGGACTTGTGTCCATATCTATAGATGCTAGTAGTTGAGCACTAGCGCCTACAATCTTGACTACCTCATCCCTATTCTCTGTAGGACCCCAAGAAGAGATTAAACCCTGTAGTCTACCACCTCCCGTTATTTGTGGGCTTCACCGATGGCTGGAAACATTTGGTGATAGCAAACGACCTTCGGGCTGAAGACGTCTGCGAGCTTGTTAAGAGGCCAGACGATGTTGAGCCGGTGTACTATGTCCGGATGTGTGGTCACAAAATTAAAAGCTGCCCCGGCTGCATGTGTGTGCTTCTCTTCTCTTAGGTGGGGTGCTAAGTGATCTTAGTAGCCGACATAAGAGAAGAGAAGCGCACAGATGAAGCCGGGGCGGCTTTAAATTTTGTGACCACACATCCGGACAGAGTACACCGGCTCACCATCGTCTGGCCCCTTAACAAGCTCGCAGACGTCCACAGCCCGAAGGTCGTTTGATGTCACCAAATGTTTCCCGCCCTCGGTGAAGCCCACAAATAATGGGAGGTGGTAGACCACAGGGCTTAATCTCTTCTTGGGGTCCTACAGGGCTTAATCTCTTCTTGGGGTCCTTCAGCATGGCTGTGATGTTATAATGCTGAAGGACCCCAAGAAGAGATTAAGCCCTGTAGTCTACCACCTCCCGTTATTTGTGGGCTTCACCGATGGCTGGAAACATTTGGTGATAGCAAACGACCTTCGGGCTGAAGACGTCTGCGAGCTTGTTAAGAGGCCAAACGATGTTGAGCCGGTGTACTATGTCCGGATGTGTGGTCACAAAATTAAAAGCTGCCCCGGCTGCATGTGTGTGCTTCTCTTCTCTTAGGTGGGGTGCTAAGTGATCTTAGTAGCCGACATAAGAGAAGAGAAGCGCACAGATGAAGCCGGGGCGGCTTTAAATTTTGTGACCACACATCCGGACAGAGTACACCGGCTCACCATCGTCTGGCCCCTTAACAAGCTCGCAGACGTCCACAGCCCGAAGGTCGTTTGATGTCACCAAATGTTTCCCGCCCTCGGTGAAGCCCACAAATAACGGGAGGTGGTAGACCACAGGGCTTAATCTCTTCTTGGGGTCCTACAGGGCTTAATCTCTTCTTGGGGTCCTTCAGCATGGCTGTGATGTTATAATGCTGAAGAACCCCAAGAAGAGATTAAGTCCTGTAGTCTACCACCTCCCGTTATTTGTGGGCTTCACCGATGGCTGGAAACATTTGGTGATAGCAAACGACCTTCGGGCTGAAGACGTCTGCGAGCTTGTTAAGAGGCCAGACGATGTTGAGCCGGTGTACTATGTCCGGATGTGTGGTCACAAAATTAAAAGCTGCCCCGGCTGCATGTGTGTGCTTCTCTTCTCTTAGGTGGGGTGCTAAGTGATCTTAGTAGCCGACATAAGAGAAGAGAAGCGCACAGATGAAGCCGGGGCGGCTTTAAATTTTGTGACCACACATCCGGACAGAGTACACCGGCTCACCATCGTCTGGCCCCTTAACAAGCTCGCAGACGTCCACAGCCCGAAGGTCGTTTGATGTCACCAAATGTTTCCCGCCCTCGGTGAAGCCCACAAATAACGGGAGGTGGTAGACCACAGGGCTTAATCTCTTCTTGGGGTCCTACAGGGCTTAATCTCTTCTTGGGGTCCTTCAGCATGGCTGTGATGTTATAATGCTGAAGGACCCCAAGAAGAGATTAGGGTTAAGGGTTTAGTGCATGAGGATGTATTTAATTATACTATTTGTTAATATGAATTTAATTATTGCTTACGTTAATATGTGTTAATATGTATTTAATTATTGCTTATGTATTTGTATATATATAGCTCAATGAGTTCTCCGATCAAGGACCAAGATTTAGTGCCCGAGCACATGGACAAGAGTGTTGCTCAAGAACAATCCAGCAGTCCCGGATATGAAACGCCTAGCGACCCTTTTCCTACCACTAGCATAGATAGGGCCGCTCTCCGTGAGTTGCAACGTGACCCTACTTATGATCCACAAGAAGCTGAGGTAAAAGTACGCATCTTTAGCTTCGTATGTGTACCCTACTGATTTCACATGCATGATCTCTTGTGCATTTTATTACATGAATAGGAGGTCGTGTCTGAATTTCGTGCGATACTCGAAGAAGCCGTGGCACGAAACGAAGACGTACTGGAGCCGACCCAAGACGCACCGGAACAGACCAAGACAACAACCGAGACGTCAAGGAAAAGGAAGCAAAGCGATCGAAAAAGAGGTGACAGGGGGCTGAACAAGTTTCCCGACCAAACATACAAAATCTCAGACGTGAGCCCGAAAGGTCAGCCCCTAGCTCCGGAAGAGGCACTACCTAAGTTCCGGAATGCACTTGGGTTTTTAGTTAGAGATAATCTTGACATAACAATACGACAGTGGAGAGATGTGCCAGATGATGTCAAGAATCAAATATGGAATAAGCTATTAATGAGGTTCGTTCTGCCTCAGGGTTCAGAAGAACTCATGAAGGAATACACGATGAAGCAGCTTGCAATCAATTTCCGAAACTAGAGGTCTAAGATGAACACAAAGTTTGCAAAGAAAGGTCTGGACCTGACCAAAAAATATAAAATCTCAGCAGGTCAGTGGGCAGTATTTCTAGAGCAGAGGAGCAGCCCTGATTTCATATCTCTAAGTGAGGCAAATTCAGAACTATCAAAGAAGAACAAGTACCGCCACCACCTAGGCACAGGTGGTTACAAGCGTCAGGTTCCTAAATGGAGACAAGAAGACGCCGAGAAGAAGGCCGCAGGGTTGCCGACGCTGTCCGAGCAACTTGGTGAAAGGGCGGCAAATTGGCTCCGTGCTAGAAAACCAAGGGAAACCGAGACCGGTGTATCTTTTGATGATCCCATTGTCGAAGAAGCGGCAAAAAACATATATACAATGGCAGCTAAGCAGAGCGAAGGAACTTTTAAGCCACAAAGGGAAAGAGACATCCTAACAGCTGGTCTCGGTAACCCTGAGCATCCTGGCCGTGTACGAGGAATCTCGTCTAAGGAAGGATGGAAGGAAGGATTCGGACAACAGTGGGAAAGTCTGTACAGGAAACGTGATCGATACAAGGAAGAGATGGCGGATTATTTTAAGGAGGAGGCCAAGAAAGAGTTCAAAGCCATGATGTCTCAAATGCTATCGAATCCTCCTCCAGAATTGATGCAACAGTTGGCGAGTGCGATGTCTGTTCAACAGATGACCACTCCACAAATACAAATAATTCCAGCAGCTCAACCGCCGGCTTCCACAGATTGTACGACATTACCAAGCTCTGTTGCTTCAACGGGAAATAAGGACCGTTATCCAGTTGATGACATCACAAGGCCTGTGGCGTGCACACTGGTTATAAGATATGGTATTAACAATAAACGTACAAAGAAAGTAGCCACAGGCCTTGCGATCCCAGGACGTAAGTTCCATGGAAATGATATTCCAGATGATTATTGCAAAGTAGAAGTGTCGTCGGTCCTCCAAGGATCCGAGGACGACATGCTAGACATCCCTGGGCCCGAAGGTATCGAGAAACTTGGACAAGCTATCAACAATTTTATCCTTTGGCCTCGAAGGGATGTCGATTTGCTTGATTGGTCGAATTCGTCGCAGGCGTCGCAGGCCCAACCGTCTCCGCCTTCTCAAATTTTTGCTCCTATTGTACATCCATCATCCTCACCTCCTCAAACTTCACATGCTGCTCCTCATCCTTTTTCTGACCCACCGTCTCCGCCACAAGCATCACCATTCAGGGCTCCACCACCTTCTCCTCCCCATCCTCTTGGTGACCCACTGTCTACGCCACCATCAAGGGATCCACCTTCTCCACAACCATCAAATGATCCAAGGCCATCAAAGAAATCTAAACTTCCTATTCCAAAATTGGTGTCCCCGTATCAGAAAAAGAAGAGTAAAGCAACTACTGCTGGCACAGCTCGGTTTTTGAAAGGGATTGGACAGAGCCTCACGTCACAAACTGTTGATTTGGCCAAGCACGAGGAGTCTGCAAAAAAGGCTGAGGCAATGGCCGCAAAAATAAAGAAGCCAACTAAGGCAGATTACAAAAACGTGCCTAAAAAATATGTGCCGGGCAGACCTCTGCTACCTCTTGAGAAACTAAGAAAGGTCCCGGCTGGTGTTAAAAGGTTGCATGACTGGTACATGCGGGCATCATCGGTTGGCATCGACACCATCAGTGTGCATATACCAGACCATGCTTTTATTGGTTCGGACCAAAAGGCCGCTGTTACATTCGAGGACATGTGGTTAATGATGAACCTTCAGAGACTCGACGTGCAACTTGTAACGATGTTTGCATTGTAAGTGTCGCTCATACTTCCACATATGTGTGTTATTATTAGTGAGCTGTATAAAATTTCAATATCTGACATGCACGTGTGACTTGCAGAATGCAACATGATCAGCAGGAGATTCTTTACGGTACCAAGCCCAATGCTAGTGCCAGTAAAAGGGTTGGGTATCTCAACCCAATACTTATATCCGAGGAAAGCCACACTTTTAGAATCGGGAAAGACAACGATGAATTACGGGGAAAGACGGACGAAGAAGTTGAGAAGCGTATAAAGGATATGAAGAAGGATTTTGAAGCTCGATACGCCACCTATATAGGACATGCAATGCTTCAATTTCAAGACAGGGAAGCCATAATAGCCCCGTACAACTTTAAGTAAGTGTGATTTTGCATAAATAAAATCAATAATTTCAATACACATGCATCACAAATTTGATTCGTACAGGGACCACTGGATATGCTTCCTCATTTATCCTAAGGTTGGAAAGGTGCTGGTGCTCGACTCCTTGAACTTCGACCCTTCGACATATGCAGAATTCCTCAGCACCTTAGAGCTGTAAGCCTTTTCTATGCATGCATACTTTTATCGATTAAAATTTGAGAATAACATGGTGATTCTATTTGAGATCACAGGGCTTTTAGGTTTTATAAGTTTAAAGGTGGAAAGTACGACCTGTCGAAACAACGCGTGCCACTAGACATCCATCATCACTGGCCGGTAAGTATGTGATTTTATGAATACATATCATACACAATGTTGCAACTAAATAACCAATCTCCCGTTATGTAGTGCCACAAGCAACCACAAGGATCGGTCCTATGTGGATTCTATGCGTGCGAGTTCATGAGAGTGAACGGACGATACATCACGAACCCTGACAAGGTATTATTAGTAATAGTCAAGTATGTATTTATGTCATTAAAGATGCAAATGTGTTATTATTGAGTATAAATAGATGATGTTTATAAAATTCCTTTACAGCAATTTCAACGAGGAAACCCGGAGAACTTGACCGAAGCTGCATTGTATGGCATAGTCGAGGACCTCTGCACATTCATATTGAAAGAGGTCATTCCCGCAGAAGGAAAATATCACGATGCTTCCGGGACATTAGCTTTGCCAGAGTTCAGAATACTAACAGAAATTAGTAGATTATCTCTTAGCCGAGATAGTTATTAGAGCTTAGGTGAAAACTTATGATGTATAGAATGCATGAAGCATATATGGTTGTAAACAGAATACTTTGATGTATATAAATGTATGTATGTTGCTTTCAATATCAATATAGATCTATATATATATATGTTTGTGTGTGTGTAAATAAATATATATATAATTCAGTATTGTTTGAAATTTGAAAAAAGGCGGGAAAACTTCCACTGGCGGTAATTCAGTATTGTTTGAAATTTGAAAAAAGGCGGGAAAACTTCCACTGGCGGCTAAATAAAGTAAACCGCCAGTGAAAAGTGCATTTCCACTGGCGGTTTGCTTTATAAAACCGCCAGTGGAAATGCATTTTCACTGGCGGTTTTCTTTATTCAGCCGCCAGTGGAAATGCACTTTTCACTGGCGGTTCCTTAAGAAAACCGCCAGTGAAAATGCACTTTTCACTGGCGGTTCCAAAATAACCGCCAGTGGAAATGCTGATTTCCACTGACCCCTAGCACTGGCGGTACTGAAAAACGCCTGTGTAAATAGGTTTAGAACCGCCACTATAGAGCTTCTGTGTACTAGTGAAGAAATTAAAACCAAGCAACAAAAAAATCACTGGCTAGCTACATCTTTCTTTACTACATTAAACACCAGTTTGTAAACCAAATAGGATCTTATAATTTTTTTGTAACCAACCCGCTATTAGTCAGGTCTAGTTTCCACGCTTGTACGATTTCTACCGTTGCCGTGTTCCACCACATTCAATTACCACCTTTTCTCTTAGCGCTTCATAAAAAAAATAAGGTGAAACTATATACAAATAGGGTCGAACTTTAGTTGTTAGTTCTACATTCATACTCACCTAACACAACGAAACCGTAGCAATCCACGAGCATATGAGTAGTATTATGCTAGATTAAATTAGTTCACTAGCTTGCAAATATGATTCGTATATCATACTTTGTTACTTAATTGCTCAACTTATATTATGCTTTTAGTTGATCGGCGGCGCGGCGATTCTTTTCTTTTGAAGTTTATCATGAACAATGAATTCAAAACTAATTAATAAGAATCAAAGAAGTTAAAGCTATATATATAGTACTGCTATACAACATACGAGGTTATGTATGTACATGTGAATCTTTTGGATCAGTTCAGTCGCTTGGACTACGTGCTATAGCTAGCCCTATATTCTTATTCAACTATATATATAGCTGGCAAGTTAGACAAAAAGTTTGATTTACATGCTGTGACAAGACGATTGCAACTTACTCCCTCCATCCTAATAACTACCATACTCGCTTTTCAAAAACAAAAACTGAATATACTCAAATTTGATCAATACATAATATAGTAATATTTTTATGATATATGTAGTTAATATATAATTAATATTATTAGATAGGTCATTGTATTTATTTTTATAATAAACTTATTTAGAGATACAAATATTACTAATGTTTTTTACAACTTATATAATTAAACTTAGGAAAGTTTGAACAACACACTTCTTGTTGCAACAGCCGACAATTAATAAAGGACGATATGGAGTACTACCTCTATGTTTTTATTCGATGCTTGGTAGTTCAACTTTATACTAACAAACGTCAAATAAAATAGATCGTAGGGAGTATATCATAACACTATGAGCAAAGCTTGATTGGTCTCTTAAATGCTAAGAGAATTATTTTTCTCTATTCTAAATTAAAATATAAATATTTTAAGTTACTTTAGTACAATTACTTTAAGTTTAATCAAATTTGTAATGTAAAAAAGAACAATAACATCTATGACATAAAATTAGTGTCAATAGATATATTATGAAATATAGTTCCATAATTCACACTTCTTTGATATGTTAGATGATAATAGTCTTCTTTATAAATTTAGTCAAACGTAGAATAATATGACGTGCAACAAATATTGACACTACTGTTGAAAATGGTGTACAACGCTGTTGTGTGATAGCTTATATTTGAGGAGAGCACTCTCACCTGAGACGTGCGTGACCAGTGGTACGGGAGTGTGTTGCATTGTCATTCTTTATTTACAAATGAGATTCTAAGTCTATCTACAGCAGAATCCTTATCAACTCACTATCTTACTATACTCTACAAACATTGTAAAACAGTACTTTACATTGCACCCGTTTATGTGGTCTCCTAGAGATGGCCTAACACATCTATGACCAGTGGCTAAATGCGGTAGACCAGCTATGACTTGTTATACACTAGCAGGTGAAAAGATGCTCAGACACCAGAAAAGAGGCAAAGTACATGGCAAGGTATCCTATGAGGAAAATGCGCTTCTCCTTTTTCTTTCTCTATACAAAAGAAAGCAAAATAAATAATATATGTTTTTCATGAGTATCCTATATTTAATGTACATACAAAAACTCGAAATGGAAACATCTTGCTTCTGCATGTGATCTTCGGCAGGCACTAGTACTACCGTCATGGCTTTTCAAAATGATGCTTGCGGTCACACGAGTGATACCCTGATGGACGTGCGTACGTATACTTGTGCATAGCCGCAGCCGGATATGACAGTTTCACTCACCCTTTTGGTAGGGCGTACCAACACTGTTTTGTAAAATGATTCACTTGAAAACACCTCTCTCATTAATACTACTTACGCGTGTTTAGTTTGTATGACTAATTTTTGGTCTCTCTATTTTATTTTATTTTATTTTAGTCCTTAAATTACAAAATATAAAAAATAAATTTATATTTTAGTTTCCGTATTTAGCATATATTAGAATAAAATTGAGAGATTAAAGTTAGTCAACAGAACCAATCACCCCATTAGGGCGAATGAAGCCCAATCAGCTTTGACTTATTCGAAAAAGCTGTTTTGGCGGAGAAGCCAAAGCTATGTTTAGGGAAACCAAAGCCCTACATACTAAAGTAGATCGTACTACAAGTTCGTCTTAGCTTTCGTAAATATAGAATTTTAGTATGTATTTAGATATATAATATATTTAGATATGTAATAAAATAATGTATCTAAAGTTGAAAATATATTATAATTTAGAACGAAAATGTAGTTTAGTACTTCCGTTAGAAAAAGGAAAATTCTAGTCAAATTAATTTCGCTTTGATTAAGTTTGTAGAATAATATCAATATTTTATGCCTTTAACAAGATTGATTAAAAAATATTCTATAACAAATTTAATAATTGTTATTTGTTATTATAATATTGAATTTTTTATATAGTTTTGATAATTTTGGATCTTCTGAATTTTCACAAAGTGAGATTTACGTTTTGTTGCAGACGATCCACTACCGGAATCGCAGGCTTTGCCGAGTGCAGTACGCTTTACCGAGTGCCGCACTCGGTAAAGTTAGGAACTCGGCAAAGAGCCCCTTTACCGAGTGCTGAACACTCGGCACAGGGGGCTCTCGGCAAAGACACGTTTTGCCGAGTGTCAAACACTCGGCAAAGGGGGCTCTCGGCAAAGGGCCGTCAACGGCCGTCCCAAAGCTGACGGCCGTTAGTCGTTGCCGAGAGCCTACGGCTGGCACTCGGCAAAGAGGATTCTTTGCCGAGTGCCACCCTGGGGGCACTCGGCAAAGAAGTCTTTGCCGAGTGTCATCTCTAGACACTCGGCAAAGTATATTTTTATTTTTTTATTTTGTCTCCCAAATTTTTTGTGGTATGTTCCTACACTGTGTAGACCTACATGTATCATTTGTGCACAATTTTAACAAAGTTTTCAATCGTTAGTAGATTTAGTTCGTTTATTTGAATTTCTTCGGAAAATTTAGATTTGAACTGCAGGTCACTCGAAACTTGGAAAACCGTGCATGCAAAAATGATATTCATGTTACTTAGCATAAGTTACGACCGATTCCAGGAGCGGACCGGAAACTTCGAGCAACATGCTCACTAAACATGGTCGTGAACTTGTCATCGACATGTTTAAAAATTATATAAAACACAAACAAAGTCAGAAAATCCTGAAACTTGTCCACGTGTCATGATATCATATGTACAGGCTGCGATAAAAATTTTAGAATGTTTGGAGAAAGTTGTGGGACACTATGCGTACAAACCTAAGAGATCCACATTGAAACTCTATGATTTCATGTGTAGTTCTCTTAGGTTTCTACATATAGTGTCCCACAACTTTCTCCAAACATTCTAAAATTTTTATCACAGACTCTACATATGATATCATGACACGTGGACAGGTTTCATGATTTTCTAAGTTTGTTTGTGTTTTATACAATTTTTAAACAGCTGTGTGGCAAGTTTACGGTCATGTTGAGTGAGCATGGTGCTCGAAGTTTCCGGTCCGCTCCTGAAATCGGTCGTAACTTGTGCTAAGTAGTATGGATATCATTTTTGCATGCACGGTTTTCCAAGTTTCGAGTGACCTGCAGTTCAAATCTGAATTTTCCGAAGAAATTCAAATAAACAAACTAAATGTACTAGCTATAGAAAACACTGTTATAATTGTCCCAAAATGGTACATGTAGGTCTACATAGTGTAGGAACATACCACAAAAAGTTTGGTAGGGAAAATAAAAAAAATAAAAAAGTAATTTGCCGAGTGTCCACAAATGACACTCGGCAAAGGATGGTTTGCCGAGTGCCAGCTGGATAACACTCGACAAAGGATTGTAAAAGATTATTTGCCGAGTGTCATCCAGATGGCACTCGGCAAAGAACACTTTGCTGAGTGCCAGCGATCTGGCACTCGGCAAAGGACACTTTGCCGAGTGCCAGCGATCTGGTACTCGGCAAAGAATATTTTAATATTTTTAAAAAATCTTTGCCGAGTGCCAGATCACGGGCACTCGGCAAAGAAAGCAAATAAACGGCTCTCCCGTTCTTCCTTCTCTTTCTTTCTCTCCACTCCTCTCTCTGTTACGCCGCGCCGCCGCCTCCTCCCCGCGCCAGCCCGCTCGCCGCGCCGCCGCCCCGCCGCGCCTCCCCGCGCCCCCCGCTCCCCGCGCCCGCCTGCTCGCCGCGCCGCCGCGACGCGCGCTCGCTCGCGACCGCCAGCTCCCCGCGCCGCCGCCTCGTCGCGCGCCGTCGTTTCTTCCCGAGAGAAACCCCTCCCCGCGCCGGCCCCTCGCCGCGGCCGTGCCTCCCCGCCACGCGCACGCCGCCGCGCACGCCGCCGCCCGCCGAGTGTCACCGCCGCCCGTCCAAGCGCCGCCTCACCGCCTCACCGCCGTCCGCGCCCCACCGTTTACCCGCCCACGCGCAGTCGTCCGCCCGCTCGCCGCCGTCCGCTAGCCGTCCGCCCGCTCGCCGCCGTCCGCGCCTTCGTCCTCGCCTCCGCCGTCCACGCCTCCGGTACGTAATTGAAGAACGGTGTAGAAATTAGTTGTAGAAATAAATGTGATTGTCGATTAAATGTGTGGATTAGGTGTAGAAATTAGTTGTAGAAATTAATATTAGTTGGTGATGGTGGATATGGATGTCGATTAAATGTGATTGTTGGCTATCGTGCCGTTGATATATGTGTGGATGTCAGCCATTGTGTTGTCAGTTTTATTTGCAGGTTTTGGAAACCTCCCCGTGCAGGGGAGGTGCTGCCGAAATTTTTTATTGACAGACTTGTTTATTTTTTTGCAGAGGTCTTCCTAGCCGTTGCGGGTCTGCCTGCACCGCGTCGCGTCGCCACTGCACCGAACCGCCACAGCCCGACTAGCCTGACTCCACCGCCACCCTAGGTATAACCTCTATTTCCGCATCATGGTCGTGGATCACGTAACCCAGTTAGGCGTCTCCCTTTCGAAAGTGATACGGTGTAGATATGCAGATCTTTGCATATCTACAAATGTATCAGTTTCGAATTGTCCACGTTTTTTGGACAGCCCGCGGTTGCGTAGATGGGGTTAGTTTCATGCTCTACTCCGGTCCGAGATAGAGTTTCGGCGTCACCTCCCTGTTGTTCTCCGGACAGTACACTCTCCCTGGACTTGTCGAGTACGCCGGAGTGACGAGCCCAGCATACACCTTCGACCACTACGCCGTCGCCCCCGATGCAGTAGATCGGGACGACAGACAATTCAACAACAAGGCGGAGCGGGTGAAGCAAGAGCTGTGGGTAAGTCTTCCTCGCACTATATTGTTTAATAAGTCGCATTTGTTGCATATTCTTGAAATAATGTATGGATACATCGTCTTTGTATGTAGGATTTCTTCAGGTGCGATGCTGGATACGAGGCCAGGGCGGATGTGGTGTCTACGACGTGCTGTAAGAAGCTCGTCGTGGACATGCACTACGAGGCGCGCATCCAGGCCATCGTCACTTACCACGGCTCCGTCCTTGGGGAGAAGGTGAACAAGAAGGACGCCCGAACCATGTCATTGACTGCGGACCAGTACTTGCAGGTAAATACAAAACTTTATTATTGGTACTAAATATGCTTATTCTTATCTTCTGATATGCGGTGTACTTATATTTTTTTAGATGATTCCTCATTGGTGCGCCGCGCATCCTGAGTGCTGGGAGAAGATGGTGCAGAGGTGGTGCTCGGCTGAGTGGGACGAGGCGCACAACGCTAGCCGGGAACGGCGTTTGCTGATGCAAGGTCCCTCCCACCATCAAGGCAGCCGTAGCCTGGGCAAATACGCGGAAGCATGGGTACGCGCTCTTTTTTATTTAGGTATATAACTTTCGATTAGACATGATTTCTAACCATATCGTTGGTTTTCTCGCAGTCGGCGGCACATGGTGGCGCGCCTTGCTCCACGTTCTCGGCATATGCCATGGCCCACAAGGGGAAGGCAACGTCCGACGTCACCTACAACCCGGATGACGGGCCCGAGGCGTACACCAACCCCGCCATCCACAGCCGACTCAGTGAGTACACCGCCATGGCCAAGGAGGTCCATGGGCTAGATTACGATCCGAGGACCGAGGACATCGACGGAGATGTCCTCATGAGGGTCGGAGGAGGCAAGAGGCATGGGCGGTACTGGATTGCCGACGGGGCAATCGACTCATCCTCCACTCCCACTCTCTCTCAGGTGCGAGCAAGGAGCACGAGCACGAGCGCGAGCCCAGCCATACGACCTCGGCAGGACACCTCACAGCATCGTATCCAGCAACTCCAGGTTATTCCTTATCTATTCATCGTTCATTGATTTTTATATATCTTCTCTTTGCATTATCGTAACATTAGGGCGAAATATTACAGACTCAGCTAGATGATGAGAGGAGGCAACGTGAGGAGCTGGAGAAGAGGATGACAGAGATGTTCGCGTACATGCAGAGCCTTGGCGCCGCACAGGGTCATGCTCCACCACCTCCGTTGTTCCCTGCAGCTGACCCTACAGAGTTCACTACTCCTGTGAGTATCAAAATTTTAGTACTGCATGATATTTATTCATATGTTCTCACACATACAATCTCTTCTCTGTGCAGGGTCAATCGGCGGCGTCGAACAACCCTCATGCTTCGTCCAGCCCTTCGCCGAACCAGTCCAGATGCCCACCTCGTTGATGATCTGTTTTGTGATGATCCAGACTTACCTTTATGAGTGTTGGTGATGTTAGTTAAACTTTATCTTGTGAGATACTTGGTGATGTTAGTGATGACGCAGACTTATATCTGTTTTGTGATGATCCTTACTTATATTTGTGAGACTTTAGTGAGACTTTGTGATATATATGGTGTTGATGATAAATGTGTTCATTCTGTGATGTGATTGATATATAATGTGATGTGAATCATATATATCTTTTGTTTGTTTGGATGGAACAACAAAAGCAAATAAAAAAGGAACATTCTGGTCACTTTGCCGAGTGTAACACTCGGCAAAGGGGCGCTTTGCCGAGTGCTATGACCATGGCACTCGGCAAAGAAGGTAACCTGGGAACCGGTAAAGCCATCTTTGCCGAGTGCTGACAATGGCACTCGGCAAAGAAGGAAACCTGGGAACCGGCAAAGACATCTTTGCCGAGTGCCATTGCCAAGGCACTCGGCAAAGGGACTGGCAAAGGGGCCCACTGGAGGGTTCTTTGCCGAGTACCTGTCCAACAGACACTCGGCAAAGAAGCTTCCTTTGCCGAGTGCCTACTAGAGCTCTCGGCACAGGGACTGGCAGTGGGGCCCACTGGGTCAGTCTTTGCCGAGGGCCTCTCGAGCAAACACTCGGCAACATTGACCTCTTTGCCGAGTGCCACAGACGGCACTCGGCAAAGGATCCGTCACCGTTACTTGGCGCCGTGACGGTGACTTTTCTTTGCCGAGTGCCATTTGGCACTCGGCAAAGTCTTTGCCGAGTGCCCGACAAATAGTACTCGGCAAAGAGGCTGTTGCCGATGTACAGTTCACCGAGCGTTCTTTGCCGAGTGTAACACTCGGCAAAGCATTTGCCGAGTGTAAGATTGCCTTTGCCGAGTGTCTGAGACACACGGCAAAGAAGCTGATTCCGGTAGTGATCGAAGAGAATACAAGTAACATGATAGAAGAATATATCTAGAACGTTTAGTACGTGTGAGTACCTGTCACATATCTCACCACATGATAGAAGAATCTAGAACGTTCTAGGTAGAGAAAGAGAAATTCAGAGAGTATACGTTCCTTTACGTCATGGCTCATGCCTAGCCCCATCATTCTGTTGTTCCTCTTCTCTCTCTTCCTACACTTGGTGGACAGCTCGAGTGGAGATTTATAAGCAGCTCTATAGAATCTTATTTTACATTTTAATACAAAAAACTAGCTTTTAATCTAGAGCTACTTCTTTCTTCCTATATATTTGCATGTCTAGATTGATGGTCAGCAGAGCTCAATGCAGGTTAAATTACATTACTATCCATGTAAAAGGGTCTAACGCTCACGAAAGTTGCTCAGACTATTCTTGATTCATAGTGTCATATTCCCTCGTCCCAATTTATAATTTATTTAACTTTTTATCAAATATAATCATCTGGCTTATTCATTTTTTGCGAAAAATTGAAAAAAATAAAAGTCTGCTTAAAGTATATCATATGCTAACGTTATCACAATAAAATTTTAAAATAATTACGATTTTTTGATAAAACAAACCAGTCAAAATTAGAGTAAAAAAATCAAACGGACTAAATTAGAACGAAGGGAGTGCATATTTAATACAACATAAGAATTTTTGATGATATGACAAAAGAGCTAAGAAGGAAGAGAAGAAAATTATATCTTGAGTGAGATACTAGCTACTTGAGTAGGAGATCATTTACATTAAATTTTTAACTATCTAAGTGGACCATCTCTCATACCCTCATATACTAGCATTTAATATTCTGTAGATGATCAAAAAAATAATCTACAATATCCATATGTAAGTTTATATGATATATGATATGATAATTATTTTGGATAATGTGACAAGAAACAATATATTAAGAATAACCCAGTATTAATAATGGCAGTCCAGAAACCAACCATGGTACTCTCTTCAATTTTTTTTTATTTAACGTTTTGTAGTATATTTTTGCACTATTTAGCGTCAAATGTAGAAGGATGGAGATAGTACTATATACGGTAGAATGACTGAACTAGTAGCATGGGAGCTTCTGGACTTCCCTGCGAGGCTGCGACCGAAGGATAAGACCGTTGGCCTTTCATTTTCTAGACGAAAACTGATTTTTTTGTCTTTATTTTATTGGTCATATGTTGATGGCCTTTGTCTGACATGAGTAGTACTGTTATTTGGATCTTCCACTATATATAACTCCCTGTATATATGACATCTTATTTTGGATAAAATTTTGAATCATAGAAATATAATATTTTGGAATTAAGGGAGCAGATTCATACACACGTTCTAGGATTACTTACTTTGGAATCTGCGCAATTGTGTGGTAAGTTCAGCAACCTCTTTTGGGCGGATTAGAGGCTGGCCTTGTTTGTATTGTCATGCAAACTGATGTGATGGTATAAATTTTTTGTAGATTTTTCTTTGCTTTTCCAAACATGCCTCATATATAGTGAGAGAGAGATTGCTTTGGGTTGCCTACTGTCGGTACTCAGGAACGGGGTATCCAAGGCAAGGCCCACAAACCTTTCTCTAGCCTATTTACCAAGTCCACGCCGAGAAAGTCTACGAGGTGGGAGGACCGACCAAGTCCCCACCGAGCAAGACCGCGAGGTGGGGCGACCAACGAAGTCCCTGTCGAGTAAGTCTGCAAGGCAGGGCAAATGACCAAGTCCCTACCGAGCAAGACTGCGAGGCGGGGTGACCGACCAAGTCCCCGCCGATCAAGTCTGAGAGGCGGGGTGACTGACTAAGTACCCGCTGAGCAAACCTGTGAGACGAGGCGAACAACCAAGTTCCCCGCTCAGCAAGCTTGCGAGGCGGGGCAAACAACTAAGGGCCCGCTGAGCGGATCCGCGAGGACGGAACTCGGGCCGACGTCGTCGGCCCACGACAACCACGACAAGACGAAACATTACCAAACCACGTCCGGACCATACTTACAGTACCAAAAGGTCTCTGATAGAAACAATGGAACACCCCCACGTGCGCCCTCGGACACGTCCTCACTGACTCGCGAGGCCGGTCAACTCCGGTCGTGAAGACCTTATCACCAGAGTCTCTACAGTGGCCATACACCAGAAAGTACAAGACAACACCCCATACCGGGCGTATACCTACACACGCATGATAGCGATGCAAGGGACATGACGGAAGGCGAAGCAGTACTAAACACGACCCTAAAACTCATTGTAAGTCCGCCTCGCGGGGCCCGCTAGGTACCGCAACATCGACATCGAGCAAGCTACAGGGGCTCGTGTACCAGATGGACAAGATGGAACGCCATACTAGGGGCACAACAGCGCACGACCCTACTGGCGATGTCGGGAGAACTACGTCGTCAGAGGCGGCAAGTCGAGCCCCCTCCTAGTATAATACAAGTCTCCTCTATAAGGTCCAACCCTTGAACTATAGAAGGGTAGGCCCTCTTTTCTCTAGGGACACAAGCACACCAGTTGTAACACGCCTCAAAGCATACGATCAACACTACACTAGACTAGGGCAAAATCTTGAACCAGTATAAGCCCTATGTCTCAGTTCCTTGCTCGGATCTCCGTGGTCCACCATTCGGAGTGAGTCAGCGCTTGCACCCCCATCGAACACAAATCTATTGTCCCCTGATTTCCATAATCACGACACCAACTTGCTCATTTTTGTAAAGAAAGCATTTATTGAAGGGTCTATTTATGCCTCCTTCTCTAGAACTTTCTTCTTGAAGTGTTCCTTCACTTCTTTGTTGATGATGTGACGTATCTCTTCCTCCGTCATTTCATAAGGTAGCTTTTTTATACAGACTTTGGTAAAGAGTCACTACATGTGCTCTTGCTCTCTGTCTGTCTTTCCATTATGCATATTTGCTTTTTACTGGTGGTGCAGGAGAATTGCTCCTTTTTCTAGGGCCTTCAGGTGGAGGAGGTAAAGGGCTCCTACTAGGTGGAGAAGTAGGTGGAGAGCTCCTTCAAGTTGGCGAAGGAGGTGAAGGGCTCCTTCGATAGGTGGAGAAGGAGGTGGAGGGCTCTTTCGACTAGCACTTTAAATTCTTGGTTAGGCATTCTGTATTTTAATATATCTTTTCTGTCATAGATCAAATTCATGTAGGATCTATGAAAATTTGGTTTCATCATCACCCCCTCTAATGTCCAGCTCTAGATCTTTGTATCCATCAAAGATCTGGTCAACGCTTATCACCGAGTACCCAGCTGGAATTTCGACCCTATGGTATGTTGGCTTTTTTGTGGCAGAGGCACGTACCATAAGCAACCTTAGTTGACAGGTTTCTAATGCCTATGTGTAGCTCACTAGGCATTGGATGGTCAATATCATTAACTAGGAACTATTGTCCTTGAGGAATTTCCATGGACGCACAACTACTACGTTGACTTTGGAGCTGACCATGTCGGTAAGAGGAGGCATCAACCCATGATGGGTTAGTTGCTTAGCAGCAATTGCCACTTGACATTATACCTCATCTGGAATAGATGTGCTTTAGACTTGGCAAGTTTGTTATCTAGATTTCTAACTCTATGGTAGTCACATAGAGGGGGTGAATTGGTGACAACTAGAAATTTTAGTACTTATACAAAATCTAGATCCCAAACAAGTTGTTAGAACAAGAGATACAATAATCAGAGTTATGGGAGATGATTTATTTGCACTTGTTGGTTGTTGCCCAAATGAATGAAGAATTAACTTGGGAGCAACATGAATGAAAGATCAAAGCAATGTACTTAGAGAGGTAGTAGAGGTGAAATAGTTCTCTTGCACTTGTTGCTCCTATTGATATAAAAATGACACAAAGAGCAATACAAGTGATTAAGAGTGAAAGAACCAAGCAAGAGAACATGGAGGGAAGGGAGAAAGAGAAAACCAAATCGTAAGTGAAAGTAAAGAGCACAAGAAGACATAAGTAATTTGTTTACCGAGGTTTGTTTCCTAAGAACCTATGTCCCCATTGAGGTGTTCCAAAGGACGGAGTCTCTCTCAACTCTCTCAAGTGATCCACTGATCAACCTTGAGCCCTCAGATCCACTATGAACATAGATAGAGTCTTCATAAGGCACTCCATAAGATCGGAGCTTCTTGCAATCCTTTACAAGGTTGAATCAACAAACACAAAGCACATGAACATAGAAACACGAGCACTCGCACAAGGCACTATCAAGACACACACACAAATGACTATCTTCTCTCTAATGGCACTTGGGAGGCTATTGAAACACTATGGAGTGTTGCTCTAATGCATATGAGTTTAACTCTATGTCTTGTGTTGCTTGGATACTCGAATGGGTTGTTTGGGGCTACTTATAGCCCCAAACCCCCAAAATAGTCGTTGAGAGTCTGGGCAAGTGCACCACATCAAGTACTATAGCACAAACTTCGGGATCCTGACTGGCGCTTTCCTTCTAAGTTGGCCCTAGACCGGTTCGATGCACCTTTGGATCATGTGCCATGTCAGCTAACCATTAGAGTTGACTGTTGGAGCATGAGTTGATCATTATATCAAACTGGTCCAGTGCACACCAGACTGTGCTAGTACGTCAAGTGCTTATGTCCACTCTGCATCCCTCTCTAGAAAAATGGTCCGATGCACCAGGCCAACAAAGTCTCTTCTATAGAGCTCTCTAGAACTTCAGTCTAGTGTGCCACTAGACTGGTCCAATGCGTCAAGTCGCTGAAGATGTCTCTGTAGATCTCTCTAGAACTTATGTTCGATGCACCACCAGACTGGTCACGTGCACCCCAAACAGCCAAACTTAGTCTTCTCACAAGTTTTTCATTCTCAAATAAATTTACTTTCTTAGAGAGTGTTTCCATGACTTAGACAAACATTTCTAGTGACTATCCAACTAGTCTAAGTCATGTAACTTCATTTTTTCTTCCTCCAACTTAGTTTTCTGTTTTAGCTCAACTCTGGCTCCAAAAGCAACTTTTCCAAGTTAAGACTTCTCAAACCTTTCAAGGTGTTCAAAAACATTTCTAGGGCATTTAGAACTTATCCAAGTATGTAAACATCTCGTAGTATACCTTATCCAAAATATGCCCCTTAGCCTTTGGTATGTGCATTGTTTGTCTGAAGTTAATTCTTATTAACCTGCATACATATATTTAGCAAACATGTTAGTCCATAGTGTTGTGTTGGCCATCAAACACCAAAACACTTATAGAAATGGCTCAAGGCACATTTGTCTTTCACTGTATCCTCCTCCTTGCCATTTCCAATCTGTCAACTTCTATATGTATCAATGTTATTTGCAAATCCGAACTTCCATGCCATGCTACCATATCCTTTTTGTACGACCATGATATCTGGTTTGTTAAGTGCAATAATTAGCTCATCGTTCTCTCTATTGGGGACAATTTCCCCATTAGACGTCCTATCCATAATATATATTAGCTTTTCTATGATGTCTTTTATGATATATGTATACTCTAAGCTATTGTCATCACATACACCAACCCCCATGGGCATGCCAATGTTTGCCGCATTCTGGCCAATGATGATTTTGTGGAATAACGCCCCTAAGCTCTAGTCTGGCCTCTATTTTTCCCACATCTCCTCAACTCGTTTGTGGCCACTAGGACCAAGTCTTTGGAAGTACTTTTTCATGTTGATGTTGGTTTTATTTATTTCTTGCTTAGATTGACCCTCTTGGGATGTCTTATATCTAAGGAACTCTTCCAAATATCCTCTATACTATGGAAACTTATTAAAATTGGGTCCTCTAATACTCAATCCAAGCTCTCTAGCAATGGACCTCGACTGTCAAACCCGACATATTATCATAGTCCGGCTGTTGCTCTCCAAATACCTCACCTTCACTAGATTCTATTGCTTATGTTGTGTAGCAAGTCTATCTCTTCATGCATGATCCTTAGGAGCCTTGCTTTGGTGAAGAGTATCTTATGTTATCTCCACGACACTCTTGATCATGGACTCTTTTTTTTCGCAAGTCCTCCCTAGATAATTTGATCATCTACCTGGACGCTAAATATGCTAGTTGTCCTAACACACCCAAGTCCACCTTTGGATATGTTGTTTTTCTCTGTGACAACCTGATTTCGTGTTCATCCAAATGTCTACCTACTGTGTCTCGTTCCAGTGCTAATGTTGAATACTGTGTTGTTGCTAACAATGTTGCTAAAGTTTATTTGGCTTTGCCAGCTCCTGCTTGAGCTTTACACTTCGCTTCGCTAGGCCACTATTGTTTATTACAAAAACATCGGTGATGTCTATGTCTCCAACAACCTAGACCAGCACTAGTGTACCAAACAAATGGAGATTGACCTTCATTTTGTCTGAGAGTGCGCAGTGTCGACTCTAGGTTTTAGAGGGCCCTAGGGCAATTTTGATGTTTGGGTAACTTATTTTTTCTTTTGTATTTTTCAATAACTATAGTAAAATAGGAGAAAATTAGAACAGTGAAACAATAGTAAATCATTATGAATACAACAAGCAAGAATAAAATTTAGAGTATTCTAAGTTACAATTTTAGATTACATATAGGTCTAATGCCTCTCAAAATAAATAACTCTGTCAAATATTTTTTGAAGCAAAATTTGTGAGGACAATGCTCAGATCAATATTTTCCTATATATTCTCCTCGATAGAACACGTAGCTAAGCCATTTAATATTTCTTGTGACATAGTTGACCCCAAATAACTTTTCAATAACTTTAACTATGCGAAACTTTTTTAGCTTAGGCTACGACCATAGAAATGGTCAATAAATCCGATATAGAGATATTGGGATAACATTATGCAACTGTAATGACTAAAGAATCTCAACTATCATTACCGGAGATGCATTGTTTTCTAAGTGCCAAAGCCTTTGCTGAGAGCCAAATGTCGAACACTCGGTAAAGATAAAGTTTGTCGAGTGCCATCGTCAGTAAAACAAAACACTTGTCAATGATAAGGTTTGCCGAGTGTGAAGCTCTCGAAACACGTAGACACTCGGTAAAGAAAATTTTACCTACCATGGGACACTCATCAAATAAATGCACTTGGTAAAGTTGAAAGGGAAATAGGGTCAAACCTTTTTTCCTAAATGATTTTGGTGGTTGAATTGCCCAACACAAATAATTGGACTAACTAGTTTGCTCTAGAGTATATGTTCTACAGGTGCCAAAGGTTCAACTCAAAACCAATACAAAGATTAAAAAGGGTTCAAAAAGAAAGGAGCAAAGAAAACCGAAGTGCTCCCTGGTCTGGCGCACCGGACAGTGTCCAGTGCCCCAGGGTGAATCGACTTCAAACTCTTCAGCTTCGGGTTTCCCAGGCGCAGCTCCGCTATAATCCACCAGACCGTCCGGTGCCCCAGCGGAGCAACGGCTACCTACGCGCAACGGTCGACTCTGACAGTGAACAGTGCAGCACAGTGAACGCGGCAGAAGTCGGAGCAGTTGGTCAGAGGGGCACCGGACTGTCCGGTGCCGCATGAGGACAAAGCCTCCAACGGTCGACCAGCTCCAAGCCCTAACAGGAGGATGACGTGGCAACACACCGGACACTGTCCGGTGGCGCACCGGCGGACTGTCCGGTGCGCCCATCGCCAACAGCCTTCTCCAACGGCTACAAATTGGTTGGTGGCTATAAATACCACCCCAACCGGCCACTTCAAGGGGTGGGAGCCCAAGCAACATTCCAAGTCATCTAGTTGACATATTCAAGCCCTCCCAACCACCTCTCTTCATTGATCCATCCTATACACAAGATTTAGGCCACTACAACCAACACAAGTGCCACAAAAGAGAGAGCAAGCAAGAGAGAGCTACTCATTTGAGTTTAGCACTAGTGCCTTGTGAGATTCATTGAGAGATAGTGTGTGCTACATCTTTGTGTTCATTTGCGCGTGGAGTTTTGACTCCCATTGAACTTCCTCCAAAGTTTTGGAGGCTTGTAAAGCTAGCAAGAGACACCAAAGAGTGTAGTGATCCTTGCGGGGTCTTAAGTGATCCTTGAGAAGAAGAAGAACTCGCCGGTCTTTGGTGATCGGTGGAGGGAGGGAAAGGGTTGAAAGAGACCCGTCCTTAGTGGACTCCTCAACGGGGACTAGGCCTTCGAGGGCCGAACCTCGGTAAAACAAATCACCCATGTCTCGTGTGTTATTGCTTGTGATTTGTTTGTTCTTTCCTTTTCTAAGTTTTCTTGCACTGTTCTTGGCTAATAATATTTGGTGTTGCTTTAAGTTAAATTCTCATGTTGTGAAGCAACACATCGCAAGAAAGAACTTGTGTCATTGCTCTTCTTATCTAAGCCCCCTTGCTTTATTCTCATAGACCTATTAGTTGTATTGTTTTATCAATTCCGCATTATTTGAAAGCAATACTCTTTACAAGCAAGGACTTAGTTTTTATACTCCGATAGTTGTATATCTTGTTCTAACCACTAATCAAGGGATCTAGTTGGGGGATAAAGATTTAATTTTCAGGGTTTGCCTATTCACCCCCCCTCTAGGCGACTTTCAATTGGTATCAGAGCTAGGCACTTCATATTGAGTCTAACAACTCGAAGTGATGGCTCGAAGAAAATCCCAAAAGAACAAGAAGACAACTCCGAAGGAGGTAACTCTTGAGATATTACTTCCCGATTGTTCCAATTATGATTCATGGTCTACTAAGGTGATAAATGCTTTTAGAACCGTAGATCCATGATTAGAACAAATCTTATACAAGAGTATTATACCTCCTAGTTATGATAAGAAAAATACTTCCATAGAAGATCAAGGGTGTATACGCTTAAACTATCTAGCTTTTGACATCCTAGTTAATTCTCTTAGCAAGGAAGACTATCATGCCTTCATAATGAATTATTATGAACATATTCCTAATGCGCATGATATTTGGACTAGAATTAAAACTAAATTTGATGAGTCCAAACAAGATGGTTCATTTTGTGCCTCTACTTCCTTTGGTATTTTTGAAACTAACCCTTTGAAGGAAGAAGAAGAAAATGAACGATGGAGAACAAACGATGAATCCACCTCTCCAAAAGGTTTGTCTTCCCATTTCGATTCCCACATATGTTGTGTGGCTAATGAAAATGATAGCGGAATCACAAATGAGGATGAGGAGGAAGAAAGAAGCTTCTTGCAACTCTACGCTCGCCTAAGCCAAGAAGATAAGGCGGTCATGCTCAAACTTCTAAAAAGAGCGAGAGAGCAAAGCGAATCTCGTCAAAGGCTAGAAGATATTCTCTCCATAAAAATGCTAAGCTTTGACGAGTTGACTAAAGAACATGAGGAGCTAAAGTGCTCTCATGTTGATTTGGTCCAAAGGTATGAAACTATTTCAATTGAGCAAGATAACTCTTTACATTGTATCACTCCATTAGTAAATAGGAATGCCTTACTTAAGGACCAAGTAGAAAAGCTAAAATTTGAAAATCTAGCTTTTCAAGAAAAATGTGATATGCTTCTATGCTCTCATAAAAATCTTATGGATGATCATATCATATTAAATATTGCTCATGAGGTTGTGATAGAAAACTTAAAATCCCAACAACCTCACTCATGCACATGTATTCAAATTGAAACTATATTACCGTGTGCTAATGCTTGTTGTCTGTCGACAAGCAAATCTTCCTTTGAGCTAGAATTTGCAGGAACAAAAGATGATAAATATCAAAAGCTCAAAGAAGAAAATGAGAGGCTAAAAATGAGCTTGACACAACTAAAAGGGAAGTGCATTGCTCAACCTTCTCAAGATAACCGTGATCACATGGTGAAGAAGCTTGAGACAGGAACAACCGTGGCATACACTAAGTCTCTTGAAGAAAATGTCAAGGACTTGAGGATTGTCAAGAGGAAGGAACAAAAGATGAAAATCAACGCCTCCTCCAAAAGCCTCAACCACGCCTCCATAAAAGGTAACATCCAAGGTAATAATCAAGCCACACTTCACACCAAGAGAAGTAAGAAGTGTAGTGAATGCTTTGAAAAGGGGCACTTAATTAGGTCATGTCCCTATATTAAAAATGACTTGATTATTAACAAGGATGATAAACTTTGTTTTAAATGCTCAAAGAAGGGACACTTAATTAGGTCTTGTCCCTATTTAAAACAAAAATGCATTGTGTTAGAAAAGAAAATATCCACTAACCATGTAGCAAGCAAGAAACAAGGAAGGAAAAAATCTTCAAGGCTTGAAGATCGCCTATGCTACATATGCCGAAAGAAGGGACATCAATGCAAAGATTGTCCCATTGGTAACAACCCCACTCCTAGCTTGTCAATTAATTCTCATGTAACTAGGCAACCCAAAATTGCAACTTGTGCTAAAAAAGTAATGAGTTTACCTAGTGCTAGCACAAAGGACATTTGGGTTCCTAGATCTTTGTTGACTAACCTTGATGGACCCATCAAGCGATGGGTACCAAAATATGCTTGACAAGCTTTGCAGGAGAAGGAGATGATATGAACCTTTGGGGGTGCTTGAGAGAGTCAATTCAATTTTTATTAACTCATGCTATCAATCTTCAATGATCTATATATCCAAGATTGACCCAAAGTTATTTAAATTTATTATACTCAAAACTCATATCATCTCGGGAAAGATTTTGATGTTGTAGGAAATAAAGAATTACCCTGTGCAGAAAGATCAAGGCCTACAACATGGAGGAAAGCCAAAGGATGGTAACACATATGTTTTAGGTGCACACATCTTAAATTATGTTTTCTCATGTGTCTTGTGTAGTTACATAGAAAAAGAAGCACTTTGAATGTCCTTAAAATTATGTCACCATTCTTTGAAGAAATTCCTCTCATATGGTAGATTGCATATTCATCATTTCTATTCTATGGAAATCTACATACTTTAAATTGTTGAAAGTACCTCATGGAATGTTTTACACTAATTATCTTATTATTGCCATGATTCTAGATATAGAGAGATATTCCAAGTTCTTAAAAGAATAAGGTGTCATGTAAGGAATTCAAATCCTTAGGACACTTATAAAAGGAAAATTCTCTCTATAACTAGAATAGTGAGACTAATGCTTTTATCTAAGTAACCCAGGTAGTCTCACTTGTAGAGAATAAGTTTCTCTTTGGAAGTGCGTAATCTAACATAAAAAGAAAAATCAATCCAATGACTTATGTTGTTGTGCTTCTTGCTTAAATTGGATATGATTCTTCTACATTCATCACTTTCCATGTTATGAATTGGATTTATTCCCATAATCTTGAAGAATTAACTATGCTTGTTAAAACTAAGCATATATCATGAAATAATCTAGTTCATATTATGAAGTTTCCTTGCCTTAGTAATCCACTTTTCATTCCTTGTCAAAATGATTGCAAAAAGGGGAACTTGTGCTTGTGTTACTAACCATGTATCTTTTGAGCTTACCTATGGAAATCTACAAAAGAGAAAGTGCATGTCCTCAAGTCACAAGCCTCTAGGGTTACTCTTCACCCTAAGGAAGAAAGGTAAAAGCAAAGGTATGGGAACTCTTTTTCCCATTAATGGTTATTTACTCCAAATTATCTTATTCTACCCATGTGAAGAATAGATTCTTTTTTGGACTTAATTTTTTGCTAGGTGTACATCCAATCTCGTTCTCATAAATGCATTAGTCTATTAGAATCTATTTCATGCCTTTACTATACATATTCTCATATTGATTTGCTTCTAAGTAATGATTAATAAATTCAATATGAAGAAGTAAATTTCCTATGATTGATCAAAATGTTTAAAGGGTGCATATTCCTCTTTCCTAATGATGTGCACTAATGTTAAGGAATTTACTTCATGTATATGTGAATTATGGATGATGAATTGTTTTTACTTCCTATCCAAAAAGAATCATCCTTCATCATATACTCCCTTATGTTACTAACATCTCTCTTGAGTATTTTCAATAAGTCTGGAAGGAAAAAGAGATAACTGCAAAGGCAGAACTCTCAAATGAAAGAGGAAGACATCAAGAACAACACCACCTACTTGGATAGTAAGATCTACAAAACAATCAATGGTGTGGTTATGAGTATTCTAAATCCTTTTCATTGTGAGAATATCAGGCATAAGTTGTTTATTGCAAATCTTATAAGCCTTGATCAAGATGTATAATGCTTCTTCCTACTCGTCTCTAAAATGAATGCATCTATTCATCTCATTCAAATTCTTGATGCATATCTTTAGGGAGAGTCTACTTCTATATCTTGATCATATTGAGACTAACACTTTATCTTAGTAATCTCACATAGTCTCAAGTATGAGAATAAGTTTCTCATGAAGTATGCTACTACATATCAATCCAACATGTTAAAATAATGTCGCTTTTATAAAGGATTGTTGCTTTCATTGCTAAAGTAGCATATTTACTGGATTCTCCTATATTTACCTAATGCATATGTTGTTCTTTTGATCACATCTGTTATTTGCTTGATCATTGAATAACTTCAATTGACACTCATGTTCTTAATGCCGTATATACTATCAATCAATATCTCTCTTGATATGCACTAAGTTAAAAGGAGAATTCATGATACATCTATGCAATTTGTGATCCATTTGATATATGCTGACAATGACTTAGAAAAGGATCACTAGTTGTAAAACTCTCTCTTGTGCAAAATATTTCCATATATTGTCTTGAGTATAGGTCTTAAGCATCTAAGACTAAGGACAAAGCACAATGAAGAGAGCGTCTCTATGTGAAGGTACAAAAGGGTAAAACTACTCACTTTCATTTAAACTTGTACCTAAGTCTTCCTTTTCTATACTTTCTTTGCATATCTTGTATAAAAGGAAGAGAAAGCATGTCCATGCAATATCCCTGCTTCATATCTAGTTTAACCTCTTAAAATTTCATTCATGCATTAATGCATCTTTGTTGAAACTAGGTGAAGTAATTTCATTGTCAAAGACCTTAAAGCTTAACCTTGTAACGAGGATAAGCTACCTTTGTTCTAAAGGTGGATGGTCCTTAAGCCTCTTTGAATTCCTTAAGGGAAAATGCTTAAGATATTTATAACATGCTTTCATAAGTGCATGAACTGTCATGAGCCTCACACTTATATTATGACATAATGCACTTCACATTCTCTATGATATAGATATGTTCTCATTAACCTAATTATGTCCAATTGGCATTTAAGGCCAAAATATGTGTTTCTCTCCATGCACATAATTAGAGAGAGCAATCTATATTATATAGAACTATGATCATGCTTAATTTGACATATCCTTTGATCATATCTCTTTTATGTCTATGACTAATGTGTTTTCAAGTGTATTCTCATGTTTAGTCATAGAATTGAAAGGGAAATGGAGTATTCGGCAAAGACGACGCTTCCACTCAACCCCATCGGTATTATCTACACTTTGTCGGTATTCCGCATAGTTCTCCACTTTGGTATAATCATCACTCATATTTATTTGCTTGCCATTGGGGAGAAAGTAAAAGGGCTTATATTTCACTCACAAGTATCCGTTTTTGGTGATTTATGCCAAAGGGGGAGAAAGTATGAGCCCAAAGCAAAAGGACCGCACCACCACCAAATTTTAAAATAAAGTTTTCAAATTGATATCTTATTGTGTTCAAAAAGGGGGAGAAAGTATCTTCAAAAGTCTGAAAACCCCTCTTGAACACTAAGAGGAGAATTTCATTGAGGGGGAGTTTTGTTTAAGTCAAAGGAAAAGCATTTGAGACAGCGGGAGAAAATTTCAAATCTTGAAAATGCTTCTTTCAATCTTATACATGTACCTTTGATTATTTGCAAAAGGTTTTTGTAAAGAATTTTACAAAGAATTTGCAAAAACAAAACTAGTGGTGCAAGCGTGGTCCAAATTTTTAAATAATAAGAAGAAAACCATCCATGCATATCTAGTAAAAATATTATATTGGTTTAACTCCAAGCAACCTTTGCACTTACTTTATGCAAACTAGTTCAATTCTGCACTTATATATTTGCTTTGGTTTGTGTTGGCATCAATCACCAAAAAGGGGGAGATTGAAAGGGAAATAGGGTCAAACCTTTTTTCCTAAATGATTTTGGTGGTTGAATTGCCCAACACAAATAATTGGACTAACTAGTTTGCTCTAGAGTATATGTTCTACAGGTGCCAAAGGTTCAACTCAAAACCAATACAAAGATTAAAAAGGGTTCAAAAAGAAAGGAGCAAAGAAAACCAAAGTGCTCCCTAGTCTGGTGCACCGGACTGTCCGGTGCACCAGGGTGAATCGACTTCAAACTCTTTAGCTTCGGGTTTCCCAGGCGCAGCTCCACTATAATTCACCGGACTGTCCGGTGGGCCACTGGACTGCCCGATGCGCCAGCGGAGCAACGGCTACCTGCATGCAACGGTCGACTCTGACATTGAACAGGGCAGCACAGTGAACGCGGCAGAAGTCGGAGCAGTTGGTCAGAGGGGCACCGAACTGTCGGGTGTCGCACCGGACTGTCCGGTGCCGCATGAGGACAAAGCCTCCAACGGTCGACCAGCTCCAAGCCCTAACGGGAGGATGATGTGGCAACACACCCGACACTGTCCAGTGGCGCACCGGCGGACTGTCCGGTGCGCCCATCGCCAACAGCCTTCTCCAACGACTACAAATTGGTTGGTGGCTATAAATACCACCCCAACCGGCCACTTCAAGGGGTGGGAGCCCAAGCAACATTCCAAGTCATCTAGTTGACATATTCAAGCCCTCCCAACCACCTCTATTCATTGATCCATCCTATACACAAGATTTAGGCCACTACAACCAACACAAGTGCCACAAAAAGAGAGCAAGCAAGATAGAGCTACTCATTTGAGTTTAGCACTAGTGCCTTGTGAGATTCATTGAGAGATAGTGTGTGCTACATCTTTGTGTTCATTTGCGCGTGGAGTTTTGACTCCCATTGAACTTCCCCTAAAGTTTTGGAGGCTTGTAAAGCTAGCAAGAGACACCAAAGAGTGTAGTGATCCTTGCGGGGTCTTAAGTGATCCTTGAGAAGAAGAAGAACTCGCCGGTCTTTGGTGATCGGTGGAGAGAGGGAAAGGGTTGAAAGAGACCCGTCCTTAGTGGACTCCTCAACGGGGACTAGGCCTTCGAGGGCCGAACCTCGGTAAAACAAATCACTCGTGTCTCGTGTGTTATTGCTTGTGATTTGTTTGTTCTTTCCCTTTCTAAGTTTTCTTGCACTGTTCTTGGCTAATAATATTTGGTGTTGCTTTAGTTAAATTCTCATGTTGTGAAGCAACACATCGCAAGAAAGAACTTGTGTCATTGCTCTTCTTATCTAAGCCCCCTTGCTTTATTCTCATAGACCTATTAGTTGTATTGTTTTATCAATTCCGCATTATTTGAAAGCAATACTCTTTACAAGCAAGGACTTAGTTTTTATACTCCGATAGTTGTATATCTTGTTCTAACCACTAATCAAGGGATCTAGTTGGGGATAAAGTTTTAATTTTCAGGGTTTGCCTATTCACCCCCCCTCTAGGCGACTTTCAATTGGTATCAGAGCTAGGCACTTCATATTGAGTCTAACAACTCGAAGTGATGGCTCGAAGAAAATCCCAAAAGAACAAGAAGACAACTCCGAAGGAGGTAACTCTTGAGATATTACTTCCCGATTGTTCCAATTATGATTCATGGTCTACTAAGGTGATAAATGCTTTTAGAACCGTAGATCCACGATTAGAATAAATCTTATACAAGAGTATTATACCTCCTAGTTGGGGGATAAAGTTTTAATTTTAAGGTTTTGCCTATTCACCCCTCTCTAAGCGACTTTCAAAAGTGCCATTAGAAGTCGATGGTAGCTTACGACCATCAACTTTACGAGTGTCCTAAGCTGGCGCTCGGCAAAGGGACATTTGTCGAGTCTCTTCTCTAGACAATCAGCAAAGTGTGTTTATTTTTTTACTCCCAAATTCTTTCTACTATGTTCCTATAGTACCTAGAACAACACATTTAATTTTGTTAAGTTTCTCGAATTGTTTGGTATATTTAGTTAATTTTTTATTTAATTAAATTTTTTTGAAAAATCAAATTTGAACTGCAAGTGCAAATGGATGGAAAATTATATTCATGTTATTGAGTATATGTTGAGGACGTATCCAGGAACAGAGTAGAAATTTCGAATATCTTGTTCACGAAGGATGACCACGGACTTGCGGTCCAATTGTTTTTAAATTATATAAAAAAGCAAACGAAGTAAGAAAATTATAAAAACTTTTTGAGATATCATGATATCATATGTGGAGGATGTGATGAAAAAATAGACAAGGTTTCAATCAAGTTTGTCACGTACGATGATGTCGCACCTAGTCGGCCTTCACATGAAATTATGATACTTATTCAGATATTCTTCAGCTTGTACGCATCGTACATGACAATTTTCGTGAAACCTATTCATTTTTATCGTAGCCTCCACATATGATGATATTATTATATCTCAACAAGTTTTATGATTTTCTGACCTCGTTTAGTTTTTATACAATTAAAAAACAACTAGACCACAAGTTAGTGGTCATGTTTTATGAACATGATATTCAAAATTTCTAGTTTGTTTCTATATATGTCCTCAACGTATACTGAATAATATGAATATCATTTTTGCCCATTCATTTTTTCCGTTATTCGAATGACTTGTAGTTTAAATTTGAATTGTTTGAAGAAATTCAATTAAATGAAAAACATATATTAGATATGTCGGCGTTTCGAGACCGAGGGGTCCCTCGGGCCGACGAGTGAGTGTCGCCGCGTGCCCCAGCCCAGATGGGTCGAGCGCGTGGGCGAGCGCGAAGGGGGAAAGGAGCGAGGTGGCCGGAGACCGGCGTGAGAGAGGTGGGAATCCCGCGGCCTTCGTGTTCGTCCCGCGCCCAGGTTGGGTGCGCTTGCAGTAGGGGGTTACAAGCGTCCACGCGGGAGAGGGAAGCGAGCGGCCCCAAGAGAGCGCATGTCCCGTCCTCGTCCCCGCGCGGCCAACCCTCTCTAAGAGGGCCCTGGTCCTTCCTTTTATAGGCGTAAGGAGAGGATCCAGGTGTACAATGGGGGTGTAGCAGAGTGCTACGTGTCTAGCGGGGGAGAGCTAGCGCCCTAAGTACATGCCGATGTGGCAGCCGGAGAGATTTTGGCACCCAGCTGGTGTGATGTCGTGGCCGTCGGAGGAGCGACGGAGCCTGGCGGAGGGACAACTGTCGGAGCGGTTGAGTCCTTGCTGACGTCCTCCTGCTTCCGTAAGAGAGCTGAGAGCCGCCATCGTCACAGAGCATGCGGGGCGCCATCATTGCCTATCTGGCGGAGCTAGCCAGATGGGACACCGGTCTTGTTCTCTGCGGCCCGAGTCAGCTCGGGGTAGGGTGATGATGGCGCTTCCTGTTGACATGGCTGGCCTGCGCCCTAGGTTGGGCGACGTGGAGGCTCCTCCGAAGCCGAGGTCGAGTCTATCTTCCATGGCCGAGGCCGAGTCCGAGCCCCTGGGTTGGGCGAGGCGGAGGTCGTTCGGCAGAGGCCAGGGCGGAGTCCGAGCCCTGGGGTCGGGCGAAGCGGAGTTCGTCGTCTTCTGGGGCTGAGCCCAAGTCCGAGCCCTGGGGTCGGGCGAAGCGGAGTTCGTCGTCTTCCGGGACTTAGCCCGAGTCCGAGCCCTGGGTCGGGCGGAGCGGAGTTCATCGTCTTCTGGGACTTAGCCCGAGTCCGAGCCCTGGGTCGGGCGGAGCAGAGTTCGCCGTCTTCCGGGACTTAGCCCGAGTCCGAGCCCTGGGTCAGGCGGAGCTCCCTATGGTGCCTTTGGCAGGGCCTGACTGCCTGTCAGTCTCACTCTGTCAAGTGGCACTGCGGTCGGAGTGGCGCAGGCGGCGCTGTCCTTCTGTCAGGCCGGTCAGTGGAGCGGTGAAGTGACGGCGGTCACTTCGGCTCTGCCGGGGGGCGCGCGTCAGGACAAAGGTGTCAGGTCACCTTTGCATTAAATGCTCCTGCGACTTGGTCGGTTGGTGCGGCGATTTAGTCAGGGTTGCTTCTTAGCGAAGGCAGGGCCTCGGGCGAGCCGGAGATATGTCCGCCGTTGGAGGGGGGCCTCGAGCGAGACGGAAATCCTCCGGGGTCGGCTGCCCTTGTCCGAGGCTAGGCTCGGGCGAGGCGTGATCGAGTCGCTCGAATGGACTGATCCCTGACTTAATCGCACCCATCAGGCCTTAGCAGCTTTATGCTGATGGGGGTTACCAGCTGAGAATTAGGAGTCTTGAGGGTACCCCTAATTATGGTCCCCGACAGTAGCCCCCGAGCCTCGAAGGGAGTGTTAGCACTCGCTTGGAGGCTTTCGTCGCACTTTTTTGCAAGGGGACCAGCCTTTCTCGGTTGCATTTTGTTCCGGTGGGTGCGCGCGAGCGCACCCGCCGGGTGTAGCCCCCGAGGCCTCGGAGGAGTGGTTTCACTCCTTCGAGGTCTTAATGCCTCGCGTAATGCTTCGGCTGTTCTGGTTGTTCCCTCATGCGAACTGGCCGTAGCCCAGGTGTACGGTCGGGGCCCAAGTTCTCGGGCTGGTATGTTGACGCTGTCAACGGTTTGGCCGGAGCCGGGTTTGCGAGAGCAGCCCCCGAGCCTCTGCACAGGGCGAGAGGGCGATCAGGGACAGACTCGGCTTTTTTACATACGCCCCTGCGTCGCCTTTCCGCAAGGAGGAGGGGGGGAAAGCGCCATGTTACCCTCGATGGGCGCCGAACATGGTGTCTCCGGTGAGCTGCAAGCGGGTAATCCGAGTGGACGTCCGTGCCCCGTTCGTTAGGGGTCGGCTAGGGGCCCAGAGGCACGCCCAAAAGTACATGCGGGTGATCTGCCGGACCCGGTCCCCTGGCGATGGGGTCCGAGGGCTCGATGCCTCCCTCTGATGGGATTCCATTACAAGATCGCTCCCGCTGGTCTCGGAAATGTCCTAGGGTACCTCGAGAGCACAGCCCGAGCCTTGGTTATGTATCGAACGTACCCCTGGTCATCCCTTGCTCGGCGTCTGAGGCGACTGTGAACCCTTCGGGGGCCAGCCTTCGAACCCCTGATCAGTAATGGGCGCGGAGCCCGAGTAGCCTGAGGCGGCCGTGGAACCCTTCGGGGGGCCGGCCTTCGAACCTCTGACCAGTAGTGGGTGTAGGGCCCACGCGATCTGAGGCGGCTGTTGAAACCCTTCGGGGGGCCAGCCTTCGAACCTCTGATCAGTAAGGAGGCTCGGAGCCTGGTTCCTTCACGGGGAAGGATCCTTTTCGGGGTATCCCCCTTTCCCGGTCCCTGCTGCAAGAGATAGAGAAAGAGGAAGAAAGGAAAAGGATACGAAATCGAACGACGCGGCGTACCTTCTTTGGCGCGGTTATTTTGGTGAAGGCGAAGCGTCGCCCGCTTTTCCTGCCAGAAGCGCCGCCTGTCCCGCCGCGGAGTTAATGCGACGGGGCGAGTGGATGGCGGGGCGGCCGCTGCGCGTGCGCGAGCCGTTCGAGGAATGGATCACGGGCGCGTTGTCTTCACGCCGTGAGAGGGGGTTCTCTTGCTGCCCCCGGATGGGACGTGAGCTTGGCTGACGACGTGACCGCTGCTCCCGCCCGCCTGCCATCGTCATTACTGCCGGCCCACTTTTGGCCGCATTGACCGCCGCGTCAGGCTGGCGCTGCTGGGTCGTGCGCCTGGTCGCCTCAAGTCGTGGTATTGGTTCCGCAATCGAGGAGGCACGGTGGTGGCGCAAGTGGCGGTGCAGTTGCTTGCATGCAGCATCCGGCGCGCCGGTTGCGTGACGCGTGGGCCTGGGCCTCCATGCTGGCGTGTCGGGAGTCAGAGAAGCACGTCCACTTGGCGCGGTTGCATGCCGCCTGCATGGCTGCCCGCCTCTTTCGCCCGTTGGTCTGGGCAAAAGTGGAGGGTCACTTGTAACCGCTGGGCGGTCGTGTGCACCACGCGCGGCGGTTTGGCTTCTTCTGCTCTGAGTCGGTTTGCATGACATGCGGGACCCAGCCCCCGTGCCGCAGGGGAGGGCCTTGGAGCGTGTTGGAGAAGACTCAATCCGTGACGGTTGGGGGCGCAAGTAGGGAGAGTTGCCTTTAAAAGGAGGGCGACCCCTTCCGGAAGGTGACCATGTCTTCTCGCTCCCTTATGCATCGCGTCTTTCCACCTTCCAAGCCCCCGGATGGGGGATACCCACCGTCTTCTCGCCTCATCGTTGGAGGAACGCAACTCCGTGGGAGTTGGTACCTTTCAGCCATCGTTCGGCTTCAAGGATTTTCATCATGCAGCCCGGCTGCACCCCTCCGCCAGTGGTCACCCAAGATGGTGACCTCCAGTTTGACGGTGGGGGAAAGCGAGCCGGGCTGCGGCCTCTGCCCCTCCCTCAGCCTCAAGGATTTTTGTCATCCAGGCCAAGATGGAGGATGAGGCGAGTCGGGGGGCTGCCTCCGCGTGGGTCGGTTACCCTTTTCTTCCCCTGGCGTCTGGGGGAGAATGGCATCCTCCAGCTTCGCGGAGACTTCCTCCAGCCATGCCGGGAAAGGCGGGCCGCCGTCACTCAGCCAGGGCGCAGCACTACGTCCTCCGTCCGGACGACGGTTGCGCCGCATACCGCGAGGGCGGCGCCCACGCTCTAGGCGGTTCTGGCTAGGGCGAAGACCTGCCGGCGCGCTTCGAGGCGTCGGCAGTCGAAGATGGCTTCTCTACCGATGAGATTGCCAACTCCGCCAGTAGCCCTGGGTCTCCGTCTCCCGGCCTGAATGACTGGCTCTCGTCCTCGGTGGGTGAGAGTCCTTCTGCCGTAGCACCTGCCCCGAAGCCGCTGCTGAAGCTGCTTCATCGCCCGGGGCGGGGGTGGTTGTCGCTGTTGCCGGATCAGGCGGCGGCGGGCCACCCGTCGGCCTGCTATCACTCCGTGGGTTCCCCAATCTTGTGGGGTTGTTCGTACCCGCGGGGACGGAACCGGAGTTCCGTTTGTAATGGCACTTTGAATGCCAGTGTTTTTTGTTCATTGCGGCTGTCGAGGCCTGAACATGTATGTAATTTTGGCATGGAGCCATGTTTTTTCCTCATTTTCGAGCACTAAGACTCGCCTGTTGGTTGTCTGAACCGCTTCACCAAGCATGAGTTGCCCCGTGTCAAGGTGACGAGTGAGGTATCCATATCCCGGAGGCGTAGGAGTCCCTCAGCTCGGTCGGCCTTGTTGTCTGAGGCTCCTCTAGCTTAGTTAAAGGGACCCCTTGGCCGCTCTTCGACGAGCCGAGGCCAGGGGTAGCGATATCAGCATGAATAGAGGCGGAGTTGGCTCGAAAATGAAACTTGGTTGGCCGGAGCCTAGCCGGGTTGTCCGTTAGTGGGACCGACGTCAGAGTTGATCAGCCGAGGCCTCGGGTTGGGCTGGCGCCCTTGGAAGATGGTTGGCCGAGGCCCCAGGGGTAACCGGCTGAGCCGCCTGCTCGGGCCGGATTCAGTTCAGAGGTCGGACCTCGACCCACTTGGAGAATTTGTCGATGGCGACCATCAGGTGTGTGTAGCCCCCGGGCGCCTTCTGCAAGGGGCCGACGAGGTCCAGCCCCCACACAGCAAAGGGCCAGGTGATGGGTATCGTCTGCAGAGCCTGAGCGGGCAGGTGGGTTTGCTTCGCATAGAATTGACACCCTTCGCAGGTGCGGACAATTCTAGTGGCATCAGCCACCGCCGTTGGCCAGTAGAAGCCTTGCCGGAAAGCATTCCCGACAAGGGCTCGAGGCGCTGCGTGATGGCCGCAAGCGCCCGAGTGTATCTCTTGCAGGAGTTCCTGACCTTCGGTGACGGAGATGCATCGCTGGAGGACGCCCGAGGGGCTGCGGTGGTAGAGCTCCTTCTCATCGCCCAGCAAGACGAACGACTTGGCGCGTCGCGCTACCCGCCGAGCCTCGGCTCGGTCGAGGGGTAGCTCTCCTCGGCGGAGGTATTGCAGGTACGGGGTCTACCAATTTCGATGAGGCGTGGCCTCGCTCTGCTCCTCCTCGATGCGCAATGCCTCACCCTCGGAGGCCGAGGGTACCTCGGGTTGAACCGAGGCCGCCTCAGGCCGAGCTGAAGGTGCCTCGGGCTGTGCTGAGGGTGCCTCGGGCTGTGCCGAGGGTACCTCGGGCCGGACCGAGGGCGCCTCAGGCTCGGGCGAGTCGTCGATCTTGACGGAGGGTTGATGCAGATCCCTGGAGAAGACGTCCGGGGGAACTGTTGTTCGCCCGAGGCTATTTTTTGCCAGCTCGTCTGCAGTCTCGTTGTAGCGCCGAGCGATGTGGTTGAGCTCGAGCCCGTAGAACTTGTCTTCCAGGCGCCGAACCTCATCGCAGTAGGCCTCCATCTTCGGGTCGCGGCAGTGGGAGTTCTTTATGACTTGGTCGATGACGAGCTGCGAGTCACCGCGGGCGTCGAGGCGCCTGACCCCTAGCTCGATGGCGATCCGCAACCCGTTGACCAGAGCCTCGTACTCAGCCACATTGTTGGACGCCGGGAAGTGGAGGCGTAGCACATAGCGTAGGTGTTTCCCGTGGGGCGAGATGAAGAGGAGGCCCGCACCGGCTCCGTCTTCATCAGCGACCCGTCGAAAAACATGGTCCAGAGCTCCGGTTGGATCGGAGCCGTCGGTAGCTGGGTGTCGACCCATTCGGCTACGAAGTCCGCCAAGACCTGGGACTTGATGGCCTTCCGAGGGGCGAACGAGATTGTCTCGCCCATGATTTCCACTGCCCACTTTGCAATCCTGCCCGAGGCCTCTCGGCACTGGATGATCTCTCCCAGGGGGGAAGGATGACACCACAGTTACCGGATGAGACTCGAAGTAGTGTCGCAACTTCCGCCGCGTCAGGATCACTGCATACAGCAACTTCTGAACTTGTGGGTAGCGGATCTTGGTTTCGGACAGTACCTCACTGACGAAGTAAAACTGGCCTCTGAACGAGCAATGCATGCCCCTCTTCTTGCCTCTCGACCACAATCGCGGCGCTAACCACCTGAGTGGTCGTGGCGACGTAGACCAAGAGGGCTTCTCCGGTAGCTGGGGGCACCAAGATAGGCGCCTTTGTGAGGAGCGCCTTCAGGTTCCCGAGAGATTCCTCGGCCTCAGGGGTCCAAGTGAAGCGCTCGGCCTTCCTTAAGAGGCGGTACAGAGGCAGGCCTCTTTCGCCGAGGCGTGAGATGAAGCGGCTCAGAGCTGCGAGACATCCCATGACCCTCTGTACGCCCTTTAAGTCCTTGATGGGACCCATGCTGGTGATGGCTGCGATCTTCTCCGAGTTGGCTTTGATGCCCTGCTCGGAGACGATGAACCCCAAGAGCATGCCCGGGGGAACCCCGAAGACACACTTCTCGGGATTGAGCTTGACGCCTTTCGCCTTGAGACATCGGAATGTCACTTCAAGGTCGGAGAGGAGGTCGGAAGCTTTCCTCGTCTTGACTACGATGTCATCGACGTAGGCCTCGACCGTGCGACCGATGTGTTCGCCGAACACATGGTTCATGCACCGCTGGTACGTCGCGCCCGCATTCCTCAAACCGAACGGCATGGTGACATAGCAGTACATGCCGAAGGGCGTGATGAAAGAAGTCGCGAGCAGGTCGGACTCTTTCATCCTGATATGGTGATACCCTGAGTAGGCGTCGAGGAAAGACAGAGTTTCGCACCCAGCAGTGGAATCCACGATTTGATCGATGCGAGGCAGAGGGTAGGGAACCTTCGGACATGCTTTGTTGAGACCAGTGTAGTCTACACACATCCGCCATTTCCCCCTTTCTTTCTCACAAGCACAGGGTTGGCAAGCCATTCAGGATGGAATACCTCTTTGATGAACCCGGCTGCCATTAGCTTGTGGATTCTCCTCGCCTATCGCTCTGCGCTTCTCCTCGTCGAATCTGCGCAGAGGCTGCTTGACGGGTCGGGCTCCGGCCCGAATATCCAGCGAGTGCTCGGCGACATCCCTCGGTATGCCGGGCATGTCCGAGGGACTCCACGCGAAGGACGTCGGCGTTCGCACGGCGAAAGTCGACGAGCACTGTTTCCTATTTGGGGTCGAGCCCGGAACCGATCCGGATCTGCTTGGAGGCGTCGCCACTGGGGTCGAGGGGGACGGCCTTAACCGTTTCCACTGGCTCGAAGTTGCCGGCATGACGCTTCACGTCTGGCACCCTCTTTGGAGAGGCTTTCCAGGTCGGCGATGAGGGCCTCGGCGTACTCCACGCACTCCACGTCGCATTCGAACGCGTGTTTGTACGTGGGGCCGACGGTGATGACCCCGTTGGGGCCTGGCATCTTGAGCTTCAGGTAGGTGTAGTTGGGGACGGCCATGAACTTCGCGTAGCATGGGCCTCCCCAGTACCGCGTGGTAGGTTCCTCGGAACCTGACCACCTCGAACGTCAGAGTCTCCCTTCGGAAGTTGGAGGGCGTCCCGAAGCAGACGGGAAGGTTGAGTCGTCCGAGGGGCTGGACGCGGCTTCTCGGGAATGATCCCGTGGAAGGCGCAGCGCCTGCTCGGACGGAGGACAGATCGACGCGCAGGAGCCTGAGGGTCTCGGCGTAGATGATGTTGAGGCTGCTGCCTCCGTCCATAAGGACCTTGGTGAGCCTGACGTCGCCGATGACGGGGGTCGACGACGAGCGGGTATTTCCCCGGGCTCGGCACGTGGTCGGGGTGGTTGTCTTGGTCGAAGGTGATGGGCTTGTCGGACCAGTCTAGATAGACCAGCGCCGCCACCTTGACCGAGCAGACCTCCCGGCGCTCTTGCTTGTGGTGCCGAGCCGAGGCATTCGCCGCTTGCCCACCGTATCATGAAGCAGTCGCAGACCTCGAGGAACTCTCCTGCTTGGTGATCTTCCTTCTTGTCGTCGTCGCGGGCCTGCCACCCTCCGCGGGTGGCCCGGCCCTGTGGAAGTGGCGCCGAAGCATGACGCACTCCTCAAGGGTGTGCTTGACGGGCCCCTGATGATAGGGGCACGGCTCCTTGAGCATCTTGTCGAAGAGGTTGGCACCCTCCGGGGGGCTTCCGAGGGTTCTTGTGCTCGGCGGCGGCGACAAGGTCCGCGTCGGCGGCGTTGCGTTTCGCTTGCGACTTCTTCTTGCCTTTCTTCTTGACGCCGCGCTGAGTAGACGCCTCGGGAGCATCTTCCGGTGGGTGGCCCTGGGGCTGCTTGTCCTTTCGGAAGATAGCCTCGACCGCCTCCTGGCCAGAGGCGAACTTGGTGGCGATGTCCATCAGCTCGCTCGCCCTGGTGGGGGTCTTGCGACCCAACTTGCTCACCAGGTCGCGGCAGGTGGTGCCGGCAAGGAACGCGCCGATGACATCCGAGTCGGTGATGTTGGGCAGCTCGGTGCGCTGCTTCGAGAATCGCCGGATGTAGTCCCGGAGAGACTCTCCCGGCTGCTGCCGGCAGCTTCGGAGGTCCCAGGAATTCCCGGGGCGCACATACGTGCCCTGGAAATTGCCGGCGAAGGCTTGGACCAGGTCATCCCAGTTGGAGATCTGCGCCGGAGGCAGG